>CM040989.1:20915640-21103209 GCA_022985145.1 Pangasius djambal | reverse complement strand
GCCATTGTCCAAATACTTCCGGACCTGACTGTATGTCAAAATGAAAGCAAATTATGTGTAGTTAGGCCTCTGTGGCCGCTCTGACTTTTCCCTCAACTGTATAGGTTTATTAGCTTTATTACTTTTAACGACGCTTGGCATCAGTTAGGAGACCTAGATGATGTAAATATCCATAAAATAACATGTATGGTTGTGTATGTGTATGGGCATTAAATCCATCAATATTCATTTAGAAACAAGAAAGGGAAAAGTGCAATAATGTTGGTTCTGCTCACTTGGCTCATGTGGTGGCTTTTTACAATTAAAAAAAGGCATATGTCTGTTGTAAATACACACTATATTGCCAAATGTATGTGGACACCTGACCATCACACCTGTATGTGGTTCTTCCCCACAAGGTTAGAAGCACACAATTGTATATGATGCATTACAGTTTCCCTTTACTGGAACTAAGAGGCCCAAACCTGTTCCAGCAGGACAATGCCCCTGTGCACAAAGCAAGCTCCATGAAGACGTGGTTTGAAGACAAGGTTGGTGTGGAAGAACTTCTGTGTCCTGCACAGAGCCCTGACCTCAACCCCACTGAACACCTTTGGGATGAACAGGAATGCCGCCTGAGCAACAGGCCTCCACGCTCAACATCAGTGCCTTACCTCACTAATGCTCACTAGTGTGGTTGAATGAGCACAGATCCACACAGCCACACTCCAAAATCCAGTAGAAAGCCTTCTCAGAAGAGTGGAGCAGCAAAGGGGGGCTAAATCTGGAATGGGATGTTCAACAAGCAAGTATGGGTGTGATGGTCAGATGTCCACAAACTTTTGGCTACATAGTGAACATTAAAGATGATATTGCTATTAAAATTTCCTGCTCTGAAGAGGAATTAAAATGATTAAAGCTAATTCCTAATGTCTCATTCACTGAGCTACTTTTATTTTACTAACTGAAGGATTACTTCATTATGCATTATGCACAGCTTGGCAGCATTAAGCGTTAGCAGTTGGCTTGTGTTGTGCTTTAGCAGGTTGCTTGCTTCGTGCAACATATTTGATTTCAGAGTCTGTGGCGAGTGACAGGCATGCCATGGTCCATTTATCTTTATCTGCTGTAATAACTACCCATGCCCAGCCCAGTTCTGCTCTATCGCCTTTTAATAAAGGTGTTAATTGTCAAGTGAATGAGTCCATTCCTTTCATAGCAGAAATAATTTTCTGTTATATGTCCATTTGTCCATTTTGGCAAATAAAGGACTCTTTAAATAGATAATGACGTTCTCGCTACTGCATCAAAGATATTAATTTAATAAGGGAACTTGAGTTCATCATCTTTTCAGCCTTCAACTGGATCATCTGAGATGAAGAAGAAGAAATGACCTCATGAATTTATAAACCATCTACAAAAGATTAACAGCGTAATAAAGTAGGCGATTCCCATCTTTGCAGAGAAATCTCAAAGTTATTATCTGAGACATGGGTGTGTTTCACTGAGATTAAACTTTCCATCTCTGTAATCCTCTTTGAACCGGGAGGATGTGAGTTTGACCTGGAGGACAGTTAGATATTTTGAGAGAAGAGAAGATATATGTTTGAATTGGCTGAGGTAATTCTGGCTCCAAGGTGCTGTTTCTGAGCGAGCCATCACAATTAATTACACTCACTGTGTAATGTGTCTAAGTTTGTCCATTCATTAGAGCCACTGTGAGCTGCAGGCAAAGCTGCCGACCTGAGAACAAGCAAGTGGAGGGTGAAGGATGCGTAGATGCAGTGTGAAGGAAATGTCAGAGGCAATGATATGAGGAGACATAAAATGAACATAAAAGTAAAGCACCACAAGGTGAGGTTTGATGAGAGGCAGATAACAGCTGCAAATGATGGAGTAGTTCAGAAGTTTTCATTTTCTCTCTGAGCTTGAGGCTGTGATTTTTATAAAACAGGAAGCAGAAGTGCATTGGTGTGGTGAAATCGTTAGAAAACAACTTCCTTCTATTGATTTCTGTAGCATTCTGTATTTTTGTGGTCCAGCGCCTGTGTCAATGGGAAGCTTTGACTCATTATTGTTATAGCAACAGTGTTCTTATTTCTTATGTTATATAACGTACTGTGTTACATTACATTATCTTTTGTATTCTCAGTACATTCTTTGTTTGGCATTTACAATCACTGCTATTTAGACAAAGCATGTTTCTAGTAGTTTCATGTCATATAGACAATGTTAATCATTAGGGAATGTTTTTTCATTTCTGGAATGTTTTTTTTTAATACGCAAATGAGCAAATAATTTAAAAGGGCCTGTTTATATTTATTTTATTTTTATTTATGCTTAAATCTGACATCCAGCATTCTCAATGGCATAAAACAGTGATGTCATGTCTGACTTCCAGGTTTAGGCAAAATCTCAATTTGCTGTGCCACTGTAAGATTAAACGAGATCTGAAGTCCGGTCTCCACTTTCAGCCAGGGCTGCAACGTGTGCAGAGATGATAAACCAGAGGTGAGAGCTGTTCGATCAGCATGTTGAATGCATAGCCATGTGCTTAAATAAGACAGACGTGCAGAAGTCTCTTGTCCTTGGCACATCTTGCTTTAAAAAAAAAAATCCTATTTCTTTGAGTAGGCTTTGCCTGATCTGGAGTTCAATTTCCACAGATGTATGAAAAACAAGCAGACTTATTATATTTTTCTTTAAAAACAACAGCGTGAGAGAGAACGAAAAAAAGTAATTTAAGCAGCATGTAGGTCAGTGATCTGGAAACTCTAAAATTGCTTTTAGGTTTGGGCCCCATCTGCTATCTTCTATAGCTGTGATCTCTCTCTCTCTCTCGCTCTCTTTCTATTTCTATCTCATTCTCTTCTATTTTGGTAAACTGAAACGTAAATAGTATAAGAACAAATATATTGTAATATTGTAATTGGTTTGTCATGTCACCACCTTTGCCAATTTTAAATCTACTGAACAAGTCATTTTTATCACTTGTAGTCCATGCCAGAACTTTGGATATTTGTGAGATAGAGGGAATGAGAAACAAAGTAAAAGAGAAATCCCAAGAAGTGTGGCGAGATATGTAATAGGCAAGTTACCCTGATCTGTCAAACCCCAATGCAACAGTGAGGAAGGACAATAGAAGTGAGAAACACATTACCTTAATGGCTTCTCTCTCCTCATCAGTGAGTGACATTAAACAACTTATTTCTCCATCCGACTAATGCAACGTCTCCAAACGTCAGGTAAATAGGCACATTTCAGACATTGGAAATCAATTCCTTTTGTTGGCTCCTAACTCCACTGGCGGCCGTCACTGATGGATCTTGAATAGTTATTAGAGAGTGTGTGGGGGGAAAACAGGCACCCACATAAACACAGAGCTTAAACCTTACCCTACAGATTAATGAGCGAGAAGTTGCTTGGGTCACTTGTGGGCATGTACTGAGCGCTACTGTTGTCACTCGTGCCATCCAGCGTTTTTAGTTCTGATAAGAAAGGATAGTAGCCTATATAGCCTACCCAATTTAGTATGGTATACAATTTACTTTTGTTTAAAATGTACGATGTACGTTGTGTGCCAGGCTTCAAATTAACTTTGCTAGCAGATTAGTAGCGCTAAACAGTACTAGCTGCAAACCCTCACTAGAGGCATGGCCATATGCCTATATATCACTAATTAAACACAAATTAAATACCACACTCATCAGTGTGAAAATTGGTTGTTTGATTTACATGATAGGTGCCAGGCTTTGTATCAGCTATTAGGAGATTAGTTGACTGTTCCCGCTACAAACACTCGCCAGAGACACCAACGATCTCTGCTACTTCCTTCCAAGCTTTGTTTCTTTGAATGTCTCTGCTCATTTAATGAGGGGTCGTATATGACAGGATAAGATGAAAGCATGGCTTTAAGTTTTTATTCCATTCAAGCAGTACATAGGAACTCTTTGCAGGTAGGAACTAAAGTTGTGAGTAAGGAATTTGGGGAAGGAAAAAAAAAAAAATCATACCACAGATGGAATATGATTGGTTCTGGGAATCTTTCAAGTAAGTTTTTGGATTTGTCACTTTATTGCATCATAGCTAATTTGCATGAATTTGAGAAAATCTCAATTCAAATGTCACTTGTTGCGCTGTCGTTTTGTCACTCGCCGATGTTATTGAAATCACAGCTCTGAGTCATGCGCATACATAGAAATTGAACGGGTGCCTGTCACTTAATGTAAATGCAGGGCTGCAGACATAGTTTATGGACTATAAGACCCTGATATACACTTTATCTGCTACTCACACTTAAGCCAGCTTGACTTCAAATGAAAAAGACTAAAAGCAAGAACTCAGGAATTAGTGCAGGAAACAATAGAGCACTGAACTACTGCAGTACTAACAGGACAAATATCCTATGCTGTTTTATAGCTAGTATGAACATTATGTAAATGAATAAAAAAATACTACAATGAAGGGATTATTGAGTTGTTTTTTTCCTCTTACACAAACAGAATTTAGGTGGAGTGCATTTTTTCAGTAATTAATGTATATAGTTAAGTAATGTGCTACCAATCTCTTGTGGTTTGTTCGGGGAGACTGAGTCACAGTCATTGGGGGGATTCTGTCGAGAGCAGAAAACTATGTATTTTGATGGTAATTAGATTTCAGGGATTCTTTTAGGGATCACCTAAAGTTATCCTCCAGCATGTTAAGTGCCAGAAGTATCCATGAAGTGATTAGGCTTTGTTTGCTCTAGTTAATTCCTCATGCGGCTACACGTTGCTCCCCTACCCCCAAATTTTATTCTGCCTTTGTGGCTTTGGAGTCCGCTCCCTTTGCTGAAACTGGACCCAGACAACTTTACGTCAGCCTGCTAGTGGCTGTAGTTGGCACATTTCTCTCCATCCATGAGCATGTTTGTTTCAGGCCCCAAGTGCCTCGGCTTGATCAAGCAGGAACTGCGTCATGGCCAGGGCTTTGGCAGACTGTGAAACATAAAGATCATAAACACTCTGGCTTTCAGTCTGCCTGCTGCATGTGGAATACTTTTTAGAGTCTCTGCTCAGAAAGGTCAGTGCTTTAGAGAAGTTGATTGTTTTTTTTTAGCCAGCAATCTTAATCCCAAGACACACTGGCTTAGCTACCACTGACAAATCCAGAAATTGGGTTGGCATGGCATTAAAATGTTCTCCCCTGTTCTCACCGGTTCTTTTGGCTTGTCAGTTGTTTTTCTGAATCAGAGTATATTGCATGCCTCAGTGGCTCACTGTTTGAGTCTGAGTTAGGCATGCTCTCAGTGGGATGTGTATGAACAGAGCTGGTTTGGATGCACAGATGGTGGACGGCACTCATAAGCCAGTCGGGCAGTTTGTAATGATGGGCAGCTGACATAATGAACCTGAATGACCTCTGCTGGAAATGCCAGCCATTGAGCTGTCTGTCTACCTGGCACTGCTTCAAGTCTCACACAAGATTGGCATCTGAGGTGTCTTTGTTGTGGGATGGACGATGTGTTGTGAGGTTTCTGAGCCTCCAGGGACTTGGGTCCTGCCAAGTTTGGTGGATTATTTTTTTTCGATTAAACAGAAGCAGATCTTCATTAATAGTGTTTTGTTAAGAGATTGATGTAATTGCATCATATATTTGGGTTTCACCAAACCCAGTGTCTCTTAAAGGACACCACTATCATGTGTGAGACATTTTGCGCAACTCAGAGTCTGTATGGTTACTATATAGATGTCAGGAAAAAAGTAGGATCGGTACATTCTAAATGTGTATGCCCAAGCCTCCCATGGCCGAGTAAGTAAACTGTGTGATTTTATAACTGCCTATAAATCATATTGTAGTTACTTTAATGACATCATTCACCTCGCTCATCTTTGAACTCTTCTGACTGACAAGCAAAAATGCCTTGACAAGTGAAAACTGGGCATGCATGTCAAAAATCTCAGAAACACTGTTAACACATACTGACAGCAAACACGTAACCCTAGCTCAGAGGTCGTCGTAACCCACTAACAGCACTAGCAGCTATGGTAACAACCTCAGGATAAAATATGGCCTTGACGTTGTGAATATGCCATATACAGGATATACTACCTGAGTTTATAATGTTAGGACATTGGATATGCAGAATGTTAAAAGACATCATTTAAATGTGTGCGAGTGTGTAGTGAATGTGTGTGTAGTGTGTGTTTCCTTTGGAAGGAAGAAGCCATCACACCAATATTAAATGCACCTGTCAAGCTGCATCACATCATTGCTGTTAGAGATTAGCCCAATAAAATGACGAAGGCCAGTGTCCCTAATACAACCACAGAGTTCAACAGACAGGATCTTGCCCTCTCCCCCATTCTGACATTTCTATTAAATCTGTCTACCTTGACTAAACCCCAGTGAACAGTAGATTAATGGGGATGCTGCAGTTTTTTGGAGCTCCTAGACTAGAACTTAAATCATCTTCTCTGGAACTGTAGCGCTGTGAATACATGTATAACAGAAGACCTATTTGTATGTGCACAAGATTTAGAACTGCTTTAATGATAGGCTGGGTAAAATTGATATTGTTCATTGCTTAAAATGGACTGCAGCAAAATTAGCCTGTTAATATTTAAAGTTTTGGGCAAGGAATAACTAATTGACCATCTTCTGCTATGATTTATGGAAATATGCTGCTTATAGTGGGCAGTAGTGACAAAAATCACAGCAGAATGTGCCAGTAACCACTGTTGGCCTCTTAAGGACACACCAAGCTAACTGTTTCCCAAAGTCTGGCAGCCCTTCTCAGGTCCCATCAGTGCCAATTAAGCAGCTGGAATTTGCATCTACAACCAGTAGCAGAGATAATTCTTTGATGTATTGTTCAGCAAATGAATAAGTGCAGAGGAAGGGAAACCAATGTGAACAAAGGTACCAAAGCAATCTCTCAACATGGTACACATGAACTTATTCTCATTTATCAGCTTGTGCTTGCTCTCCACACTTCTTAATTTCTGCTCATTTTAGTAGCTGAGTTAGTTTGGCTACATTCCAAACCACAGGCACATTAGAAGGTATGTTGGAACTGGATGGTATACTAAACTGTACTAAGTTTAGTACAGTACAGTACAATTTATGACATGAATGCTTGTTTTCGTGATACTTGGTCTTTATTATTATTTTTGAATATTTACTACTACCACCTCCTGTTATGGCAAGTATTTTCCCTTTATACCACATTCTACAACAGATTTGTGGCGATGTGAGGCAATAATTAGTCAACCTTGGCTGGTACCATATTTATCTTCATCCCTGAAAGGACATATTGATTTGAATACATTTTGAGTGGAATTAAATGATACCTTGAAGTATCGAAGAATTTATTAAAGCATAAAAAAAATGTTTCACATAAACATTTATTAACTGCTGAAAAAAACAGCTTTTGGCAAGTATAAGTGAACACCTCAGTAACCTCAATAATCTTGAGATGCTTTATTCAGACCACTATCACTTCATAATCACCTCAAAGACAGGGTAGGACATTAAGGAGGAGGGAAAAGGAGTGGGGGAATGAGATATCAGGAGTACGCTGGTCACGATTTGGCCTGACAACTAATTGTCGTACATATAATTGTGATTAATGATGAATTTATTTGGGCATTGGTTGTTTATGTGCTGTACGAGTGAGAGAAGAAACCAAGTAATTCCTTGCCTTAGGGAACAAACTGTTTATTTCTTTTGTACATGTATAAAAAAGAGATCTAGTTCTGCTCCAAGATTGTTAAAATCAAGGCACAACTGATAATGTGAACAAGGCAGTTTCTCTTGGTTCACTTGTTTTAATTTTTGTTCTCATTCTTGCCTTTTATCTTACTGTGTCAGTTGCTTTAACTTTCTCCCGCAAAACACTGATTGCCTTTCATTAAAGCGAGTAGAGCTGATGAGAAAAGTGCCTGTAGGATGTGCCGGCACTTTCTTTCTGAGGTGTGTGCTACGTTCTTTGGCAGAATTTTTATTTTGTTATTCTACAAACTTGTGTTGTTATATCTGACATAGAAATAAGAAAGATGCCTCTTATGTGTTAAAATTAGGATCTGACGTTTATTTTAAATATGATATGAGAGTTTTTTGTATGAGCTAGGGGCAATTATTAAAGATTTCTAAATTCTGTTCCAACCCACACCTGATTGGCACTTTTCCTTGGACTATTCCTGTCCATAGAAACTCTGACCGTTCTTGCAAACTAATACTCGGATCACTCCCGTCCATCTGACCACTCTTGCCCACACATAATTGAACCACTACCACCCACAGATACTCTGACCACTTCTGCAGCCCACTACCACCCATATTCTGCCCACCCTTACTCTGCCCCTTTCTACACACAGTTACTCTGACTATTCACGTCTAGACACTCTGACCATTCCCGCCCAGCAGATACTTTGACCACTTCCACCCACAAATACTATGACCACTCCTATCCACCGACCAGCAGATACCGACCAGAGACCATTCTTGCTACAGATACTCTGACCCTTCCCACCCATAGACACTCTGACCATCCTTGCCCACACATCCTTTGACCACTCTCATCCACAGATACTTTGACCACCCCTACCCACCAACCAGTAGATACTCTGACTACTCTCACCCGCATATACTCAAGCCATTCCTGCCCACAGATATTTTGACTACCCCCACTTGCATTTTTTCCTGACTGTTCCCATCCAAAGATACTCTGACAACTCCTGTCTGCAGACACACTAACCATCTTTTCCCACAGGTACTCTTTCCACTGCTACACTCAGATACTCTGACCACTCTCATCTACACATTACTCTGACCACTCCCACCTGTAACACTCTTGCCCACAGTTACTCTGACCACCCTCACCCATAGATTGCCCACAGATTCTTTGACCTGTCCACCCTCATCCACAGATTCCCAGACTGTCTTCTCCCACAGATACTTTGCTCACAATCTTTCACAGATACTTTGACTGACTACTCCCACCACAGAAAGACTTCTGTTCACTTCTGCAGAACCTCTTGTTCACTCCCGTATGCTTTCTGAGAAGGTCAGACCACTCCTGCTTACACCTCAGAACCTTTTAACCACTCCCACCTGCTTCCTTAGATACTCTGACTGCTCATGTTTCTTTCTGCAGAAACTGTTGACCATTCCCTCTTGACTACTTTCGCCAACTCCAGCAGATATTCTCAATTGCAAAACATGTTGACCATGCTTGACTATTCTTGACTGCTTGCGCAGATACCCATAATTACTCCTGTCCACTTGAGCAGTTATTTGTTTTTAAGCACCTACAATAATTTCCGCAAGATGAGCACAGTTGCATATTACAGGCCAGGATTGGTCAGACCAAAAGCAAATAAACTTTAGTAAAAACATACCTTTGACTCGCTGAGTAAAAAGAAAATTTTGTGTATAGTGAATCAAGAATTATTGTGGACAGAATCCAGCCAGCACGGCATGATTTCTTGGATGGGTCTGTCTTGACACGTAGCTTGGCATGGGCTCATCAATCAGAGAGATCTGGGAGATGTGTGCCGATAAGACAGGTCTCAGCAGCGATAGGCTAGAGAGTGATGAGTTTAGGAGATTTATGTCCCTGAGCCAAGCCTTCTGATGGAGTGAGTATAGAACTCTGCTTCTGTGATGAACACTCCTTCACTCTCATGTGTGTATGTGGGTCCTCACATATGCAGTATGTGTGTGTTCTCTGGGAGCTACATTTTTCCACCACCTACTTCGAGTCCTGTGTAATTTCAGAAACAGCACTTGTGCATTAATCATGCAGTGCTTACTGTAGCAGTGTTTGAAGGGAATCCATTTTCATTTCATATTTAATATTTTCCCAACAAAATAATATATACACATCTCATATCCTGCATCTGGCTGCACCCTTATTGCTCACCGTTGTGTAGGACAGGATTAGAAGTCGCTCTGCTCAGCAGCAGTCATTGTGATTATAGTGGAATATTTGGGCTGTGTGGTTGAGTGACCGTGTCTTTTGTGAAAATTATTAACTGTCAGATCCACTGACAACAAGCACTGACACTTCCTCATTCTTTGTTTTTATGTAGCCAGTTTTTCCCCCTTAGTGGAAAGCAATACACTAGATCAGGCAATTCTGAAAATGAGCTCCTACACGTTTTCCAGTGTGTTCCCTCTATTTTAAGACCATGTGATATGTGACATTATAACTACTGCAAAGCCGGCCATCCCTATTCAAGCAGATATTTCCTTCCTGTCCTCATCGTGTGTGTTTAGGTGTAGGCCCCTAGATGTGTGCTGCAGTGTAATATGGAAGGTCCTCACAAGGATAAGGTGTGTGTGTGTGTGTGTGTGATTCTCCCTCTTTCGGCTTTCGGGCCATACTTTTGGCTCTCAGCAACAGGAGCATTAATAAGTTCCGAGTCTCTCTGAAGGTCTGATTTCAAATCTGAGCCAACAATTACTGAGAGGAGGCACAGTGCTCAGACAGATTCACACACACAGCTTGCTCTCTCTTGACCTCAATTCTTCTGGCCCAGTGCCTTAAATGCCATCTCACACAGTCTGTTCCCTCAGCCATCATCCTGAGCGGCCCAGACGCCTCCATACTCACGCAGCACCGGTGTGAAACTGGCAGCTCAAGCATATTGTGTTATGGTCAGTTGTATTCAGCAGTGCGTGTGTGCAAGTCTGTTGACTGACTCTTTAAAGAAGATCTACCTCAATCTCAGCGAGTTCTTGCTCACTCCCTCTGGTTACACCCAAAGGCTGATTTCAGAGTGTTGTGGATGCAGGAATTCTCAAATTAGACATTCCAGATGACATTTTTGCCTCCACACACCACCTTGTTATTTCAAAGGCACCAACTGGTAGAGAATAATATAACATGACAGTCGCTTTCTCTCCTCCTCAGCGTTAGTACACATTGTTCCTCCCCTCCTCCAGCTGTGTTAGGACAATCAGAGTGTGTGAAGTCAATGTGTCAGGATGAGCGGACACACTTGTCAGTATGAGCTCAGGTTGTGAGAAAAATCTTCCTCTTTTGATTAGCCTTAGCATTACGTCTTTAGTGCTTTCATTCTTACCAGAGGAGAAAAGTAGGCCTGGGTGAGAAGAAGCAACAGACAGGTTTAATAGACCTGAATGTGATGTTTGTGTCAAGATCACACTGGCCCTCGGCCCTCGTTTCACACCCACTGAATGCCCTCCTCATCTCCACGGTAACACATTTGCCACTGCTGGGATGGACACTGCACATCTCTCTTTCTTTTTGTCTTTTCCTTTTGTCATTATCATCAGCGTTATCAGTGTTATTACCAGTGTTTTTGTGGCTTGTTTGCTGGTTTCACACCTTGCAAAAAGACCTATAAAGACCTATAAAGTATCCATCTGTTTGTACATCCTTTAAAAGAAGTCATTATATTGTAACGTTTAATGCTGAAAACTTGCAGTTCACTTCATGAGTAGTTTTACAAGAAAACTGATCATTTCTGATAATTTTCATTGTAACAAATACACAGATGTACAGAAAAATAATACTAATTATGGGTGTGTAAGTCAAAGCACATTCAACAGGGCAAAATTGGTTTAGTCTGGAAAATATGATGTAAATGCTTCAGGTGGCATGTATACCGAACATCTTTTCCCTTAGAAATTTATTTCACATGATTTTTTTTTTTTTTTTTTGCTTGAGTCAGTGCAATTATGTAGAGATTGTATCAGCTGATACTTTAATGTATTAATCAGACATTCGGAACGTATCATGCCAAATTTCACTTCTATGTACCTCTTCCTATATAATCTCTGTCTAGTTCTGTTTCATTGATTAACTGTATCATGTGACCCCTATCTTTGGTGTCCATCAGCTGGGTGGTTGTCATGGTGACTCAGTGATAGGGCGGGGCAAGAGCTCTTAATGGAGGCCCTTTGTCCTGTTGTCACTTTAATAGTCGCCACCGAGACCTCCTGCAGGGTATCATCTGGCCCATGCTTCAGAGACACACGCACGCGCGCGCGCACACACACACACACACACACACACACAAACACACTCACACACACACCCACGGTGTATATAACATACTGAAAGAAGGCATGAGAAAATCAAATAGAGTGACAGAATTTATGGCTTTTATCTTCTGTTTGTGCTGTGTAAATCCTCACACACAGCCATTCAGGCTCTGTGCAGCGAAATCCAGGCACAGCTAACGTAATTATTTTGTAATATCCTCCATTTTATGGAGATTAACGGTAACTGCCCTTAAATGGGACCAATGAGCTTTCCACTTTGTGATCTTTCTAGCAGATGAAAGACTCTTGTGATTAATATTAATTGCTCATATGAAGACAAATTGAATCTAATGGTGATTTGATGTAAAAATAAGTGTAATATACAAGATCATCTCAACATGTGCTAATATGCCAAGAGCAGCGATATTATCATGGATTCAATGGTGCTAAGTCTTTTGCAGAGTGGCTTTTGCTGTCTCTGTCTGTTTTCACACTACATTTCCTCCAGTTCACCCACCTGTGCTGAGACATGATACATGATGAAAGGACTGATGCGTTTATCCATGGGTATAAACCAATCCAGTCCGGGGAACCAATATCTGTTCCACCCTGAAACGATGGTCTGGGGTTCACTTTTTGTGTGAAAGAGATCATCCGATAATGTGATTGGGTGAACGCGTAAAGTTGCTTCCTGTCAGGGAAGGTGATGTGAAGTCTGCAGTGAAGGGATGTGGACTAAAGAATACAGGCATGTTACCTAGTAACTACTGTAAAGGAGTCATAATGTCAGTGAATTTATGAGAAAATGTGTGGAGTTACCAGAGTAAGGACATACCAATGGCTCCTGGATGTTTTCACAGAAGTTTAGTCATAAAAATGCTGGATTATTTTTGTATATAAGCAAGTAGCATCAATTCCCTTGAGCTTTTATATAAGCAAGTAGCATCAATTCCCTTGAGCTTTAAGCAACAGTAAAGAAGCCTAAATTTTCTATTAAGGTACACATTAACTACTAATTCCTGGTTAGTGCGCTGAATGCCTTAGCACTGACTATCTTGCTGATCTTTTAAAGCAGTATATCTCATCCTGAGCACTTCGCCTAACTGAGGCAAGTCTGCTGTTAGTCCTAGGGATTAGTTGGTGGAAGATATTTTTCTTACATCTTCCCTAAATTGCTAGACCACTATAATAGGGTTCTAGGGAACATTAGGAATGCTTGGTCAGTAAGAATTTTAAATCCAGGTTTAAAAAAAAAACGTTTCGAGTTTAACTCGGCTTAGTGATAGTTTTGGGTCTTTTATCTCATTTAGTATGCTTTTCAAGATTTGTAGTCATTCTCATACTCATCTCATTAATGACTATAGATTGTTCATTGATGTGGTTTACTATTTACACCTTTTAGACCATCATGTTGGGAGTTTGAACTGCAGTGATGACACCTAGCCCAGAATTGATCTTAGGCACAGCCCCAAGCATTTGAGCCAAGTGTGAAAGTGTGGAAAGAATGCGAGAGAATAACAGACTGCATCTTGCATCTAGATGGATGGAGTTTGATTTATGTTATTTCTTAAATTTTTCTTGGCTGAGCAGAGAAAGAAGCTCCGATGATCACCAGTGGGACAATCCAGCCTGGAGTACACCACATGTCCCAGGGCAGCCCTGCACTCAGAGCTCTTCTCCATTCCATCACACTTATCTTCCTCCGCAGAGAGATGCAGACCGCCAATGCTTTTCTGGATTATCCCTCTAATCCCATATGTAGTCTTAGTGTTCAGACTTACATGCACTCGGTTGATAAGACCCACAGCGATAGAATACGACTTAGAGATCAGGAGAATCTTTTCACCCGGGTCTAACTGCTGCAGGTCAGTCAACATACCACTTGTTAATAGCAGCCTTCCTTCCTTCCTTTCTCTATTTCCGCAGAGATGTATAAAAGTAAAGGCACAGCTTGACCGTATCATCAGCATACAATCCCGGCAAGTTTTTATATTCCTGCAAACACAGCCAGCACATCCTCCCACTGGATCTGCCTGCCAAAAGCAGAATCATCTTTTATGCACACATACACACCCACATAGCCAATATGTTCATGTTACATCGTTTGCTTTTATAAGCTCAGCCTATTTCTCTTTGTGTGTAGAATCAGTTTCTGTTTAGCAGACCTCTACGACACACAGTATAATCCTGTCAGAGCATCTCTTTTATGACAGCAACTGTTTTGCTCATCATGTTGGGTGTCTCTTTATTCAGTGGATCCAATTTACATAACCTACTGCAACAAATTAGCAACAACAGACATGTAGTCTGGAACAGCTTCAGCATCTACTTCTCACAGCAGTATTGAGAATATTGGTCATTGTTGTTAACTCTGTTATCATCTTTACAGCTTGAAAATAAATGATTATTTATGACTTAATTAGATTGAATAAGACGCCCAAGCATCTCAGTTCACCGTGCATGATTCAGAAAGTCTGAGCAAAATAAAAGACATGCCTTGCTGATCTCCTGAAGCATTATAGCCCATGCTGAACACTTTGTTCAGCTGAGGAAGGTCTATTCTTATCTCTAATGTGTCCATTTTAGAAAGTCTGCTGCAACAAATTAACATCAACAAGCACTTAGCTGGAGTAATGGGAATGTTTGGCAGAATGCACCATTGTTCAGTCAGTTATCATTTTTATGACTTGAAATGAAATAATAATTTACAAGTTAATTAGATTGAATACGATTCATGCAAGTAACCCAGATCGCTGTATGAGACTGATTCAACTCTGGGCACCATAAAAGACGAGATAATGATTTTGCGTTTGGGAAATAATGTTAATCAAAAGCAGGGTGGGCTAATTGAATATTTCATATATCAAATTATGAGATTTAAACCATAAAACAAATTGTCAAAGATGAATAACTAGGTGGCTAATCTGGAGGTGTGCCAGTCACCAAAATGGCTGTCTTCATTTATTCCAATCCAGAGACTTTTCATATATTACTGTATAAGGGGTCAGAAACATATTACCATGTTTCTATAAGGATTAGAGCTGCTCAGAAGACAAAAGCCATCCATCTCTGGGTATATTCATGTAAAATCCACAAGCTCTTTCCATTGCTTTACATTCATGAAAGCCACCTCCTGTTGCTCGAATTATATGTCACCAAAATAACTCATGTCGATGTCATGCATTCTATTTTCATTATTTTTTGAGTGCTTTTTCCCCCCTGAAGCGCTGCACACATTTATAGGCTGAGTCGCTAATAGGTGTGTTAAATGTTTCATTGCACAATACTGCAGCTTTAAGGGTGGCAAAAACATCTGAGTCAGCAGCGGTTTGCTACATTTTTTAAAACTGGTTCAGGTAGGTGACAAAGCAAGCAATGTGAGAATGCCAGTGGTCTACACACATACACACACTTTCTTTGGTACCACCGCTGTTTTGGGGAGCCTGGGAAGTGGCGATTACAAGCCATGGTATAATGATGTAATAGCTTTCAGATGGAAGTTTGCTCTCGTTACAGCAAGCACTTGTGCTCGAGTTCCACACTTTTATAAAAAAGCCACACACAGCGAGAATTGTTTATTCAGCTTCAGCATACAAGAAATTGCCAATTTATTTTAGGCATATTTGATTAGTTCTTGGAAATAAGGAATGTACAACGGAGAGATTCTGTGATTATGTCTTATTAATAATATAACAGCTTTTAAAATGCTAAGAGATTATAACACTTTACACTTTACACACTTTACAACTGATTTTTTTCTTGATTTTTAGACAACTGAATGTACTGAATTAAACACACCAAATATGAAAATGTACCAGGAGACAGTGATAGCAAAAAAAAAAAACTGGTTTCACTCAGCTGGTTTAAGACTTCCATACTTACAATGATGCCTTTTCCTTGTCCACAAGGTGCTTAATTCTGTCACAACTCAATCTACGCTATATGGCTAAAAGTTGGTCGAGACCTGACCATCACACCCGTATGTGCTTGTTGAACATCCCATTCCTGATTTAGTCTCCCTTTGCTGTTATAATAACCGCCACTCTTCTGGGCAGGCTCTCCACTAGATTTTGGAGTTGCCCATTCAGCCACAAGAGCATTAGTGAGATCAGGTACTGATGTTGGGTGAGGAGACCTGGGTTGCAGTCGATGTTCCACTTCATTCCGAAGGTGTTCAGTGGGGTTGAGGTCAGGGCTCTGTGCAGGACACTTGAGTTCTTCCACTCCTGAAAGCAATGTCTTCATGGAGCTCACTTTGTGCACAGCGGCATTTTCATGCTGGAACAGGTTTGGGCCACTTAGTTCCAGTGAAGGGAAACTGTAATGCTACAGCATACAAAGATATTCTATATATAGTAACTGTGTATAGAACTTTGTGGCAACAGTTTGGGGAAGAACCACATGTGTGTGATGATCAGGTGTCCACGTACTTTTGGGCATATGGTGTATATTAATATATTATTATCCATAGCAGTAAATATTTAAAATCTAAAATCTTAAAAAGTTTTTAAAAATCTACTTCCTGTGTTTATGGCTTCTCAGTTTTCATTGGCTATTGACGAGACCAGATTTCATGCATTGATCAGCATATGTCTCTAGACTGCAGGTCGAAAAAAATTTGATATACTTGGATTTACTCATACTGACTTGATGCAATAAATTTGATTCTGTATCAACCACTTTTAATTTGATTACAGCTACAACTGTATCACAGAACCGACTTTAATACTTTTGCAGATCTGGATTGTTCAGTGCAACCCCCATTCTCGCCCACCACACGGATGCGCCCCCTGATTACTCGTGCGATGAACAGCCCTGGATGTAAGAGGGAAAGGAAATTAAAAGGAAATCATCGACTCACTTCCATCTTTGTTTGACCCTAAGGGCTACAGGAGGAAGGGGGATAAATGTTGAGGGTGCACTTCCATTTTTAATACCTTTTTCTCCACTCAGAAAATGGCGCCAAGAAATTGTGTTACCTCCACATGACCTCTCGCTCAGAGACACAGCGCATAACCCTGCATCATAATGGTGCTGAGAAGACGATAAGCAGGATGCCATGCTGGAGCCTAGAAGTCTTATTTTTTGTTTAAACTGACAGGTGGCCATTTATGTCTAGTGGAATTTATGGACACAAGTCCAGATATATTCAAATTGAAATATTATTCAGTTTCAACTAATTCAACTTGTGGTGTGATTCTTTTTGTATACATAATTTAAGCCTAACAATAAACAAATGAAAAACATTGTTTGGAAGGAGTCTCCAGTATCAGGGCTTTGTAACAGTCAGGAGTAAAGAGTAAAATTTGCTACTACCGTGACTAAATGGCGACAACAGTTACCTTTGATGCTTAACCATTAGTGATTAGCTTGTAGTGATGTATAAGACAATTTGAAGTGGTTATGTTTTGCTTCTCATCAGTGATTCTTGTTACCACTATTGGCTAGAGCCACAGACTCTGAACTGATGATGTACCTGTTATGAATTTGACACAGAGAATAAATTCTCTTCCCCATCCATTCGTTCTTTAAATATTTCCATTTTCATGTTGTCAGTTCTCTAATCAGATCAGCTGATGGATTGATTTAAATTGACACTGAGATATTGGTGCTGAACTCAAGGTCAGATTTTGCTCGCAAAATATATGCTCGTCGGAAACATTCATCACGACAGTTTCAATTTTGCCTGGTGCACTAAAGGTTTCTTTCCTTTTTGTGTGGGAGCAGATTAACAGGTTGTGTATATGTAAAGGTTCCTCTCACTACACTATCCAGTCTCCCTGGTCAGCACCACCTCTTGCTCCTCTGTATTTGATCTAAAATCATTTAGTGTTTCTCCATCCTTGACCCTCCACACACCTCTGCATCTCATTGACCAAATTCTGCGGCTTCCCTGGTGCTGTTCCTCTATTGATCACAGAGGAACCCTGCTGCACAGGAGAGCACACACTTGACTTCAGCCGAGTCAAGGTCATTATTGTGTGTGTGTGGTTAGTTAAAGGCAGAACGCAGAGGCTCTGTGCTGGTTAGAGCTCGGTGGCATCTCATCAGGTGGATTATTAATGAAGTTAGGGACTATGTGCCTTTTCACACAGCCATCTGTTCTCATGTTTCTCACGTCTCCCAGCACCGAATCCTCTTATTAACTGAAGCCGGGCTCTGTCTCATTTACTCACTCACTGCTCTGGGAGGTCTCACTGCTCATGCACACCTCAACTCCAAGGTTGGGATTCAGTTTGTGTTCACTGTAGTATGAAGCTCTGAGCGCAGGCTGTAGTGGAGTGTGAGATCTGTTCACGTTGGTGACTTGATGAAGATTTGGAATGCTCTCATTATTGTGTCTGTCTCCTCATTTATTTTATTCTGTCTTCCTCTCCTCTCCTCTCCTGCTCTCTGCTCATTTATTTGTGGACTGATTTATTTGCTTGTAAATATGTGTAGTGATGAGGTGGTTTATTCTGTGTATTTAATCCCCTGTGCTCTTTTGCTACTGTAGTGCAAATTTCTCATGTCAATAAAATACTGTCTGTCTGTCTGTCGCCCAGCAGTTCATTCCAGACTTTCCCTTATTTTTATCCTTTCTGGTCTCTGGAATCTTGTGGCATCTTCTCTCAGGTTTCTCTTGTCTTATTGTCTGTTCCTCTGTCTTCTTTCCCCCCTACTCTTCTCTTCTCTTCTCTTCTCTTCTCTTCTCTTCTCTTCTCTTCTCTTCTCTTCTCTCTTCTGTATTTCTCTTCTCTTCTCTTCTCTCTTCTCTTCTCTTCTCTTCTCTGCTTTTGGCTTTGTTTTTCTGCTCATCTATACACAACACTGCTTCTCGGTTGCACGTTATGTGCTGTTAATATTAGATTGATGCATCATCGGGAGATGATTTGTGACTATGTTTTTCTCTCTCTCTTGTTCTCAGTCTTACACACACACACACACACACACACACACACACACACACACACACTTGTGCTCTCGCTCATTGTCTCTGGTCCTCAGACCCTCCATCTCCTGCTGTTGTCTGATGCAGGGGATCACCTGTGTCCCCACACAGTGTAATATTTTCTCCTCCTTTCCTCCAAATCGGTTATTGTGTTTGATCTGCTTTGTGTGTGAAAGATGACGGAGGCCATGTGTTTTCTTCCGGCTGCGACTGGCTGCTCCTCTGGGAGTGCCACAGAGATGAGAGGAAAATCAATAATGACGAAAAGGAAAGAGGTTCTGACCTGACCTGGGTGATGAGTGAAGAATGAGGAAAAAAAGAGGAAAATGTGAGAGATGAGAGCGATATAGCATGAGAAAGAGGGACGGGTGAGCCGAGATTCATTGCAAGCAGAACGAGGTGCCAGAGAGAAACAGAGAGCGAGAGAGAGTGATGAAAAGCTGCATCGGTGGTCTATAACTCAACCGGGCAGCGCTGGTGTCACCACACTGAGGCTCCATTAATATTTATACCCATTAAATGGTGGTACATGACGGTGCGAGACAGAAGGCTCGCAAGCATTCAGAATAACGCAGTGCTATTGATCCTAAAGGCTTCATTCATGCGCAGTTGGGCTGCATAAGAAAATCCGCAGCCTGAGAGAGAGCTATAGGCTCATGAGGAGGAGGTGGCGGAGTAAGATGTGAAGTAAAGTTTACTTGTATAGGTTTCTGGTAAAAATAGACATTAAAATGATTCTAGTCTTGAACAAGATGTCAGTATTAGACAGTATTGGAGAAATTACTACAATATGCTTTTGTCAGAGTATCATGAGTACCATGAGTACTTCTATAACAATGACCAACTCAGTTGTTACTTAGATTAAGAAGTATCAGACTGGAAATTTCCCCCTTTAGTTCTTTATTAAATTTGATTTACTGACTGCTTGAATGAGAGATGGACAGCTGACAGAATGACTGATGCACTGACTGATGGAAAAACTGACTGAGTATTTTTTTTTAATTGTGGTATTTCTAATTTACAAGTGTTTCTATTTTTATAAACCACTGACTGATGGACGACTGACCAACTTCGGATGAACCGACTGACGGACCACCTGACCGGTTGATGGACTGACTGACTGATGGACTGCCTGAAGGACTGACAGACTGACAGACTGACTGATTGGTTGGTGGACTGACTGATGGTCAACTGACTCACTGACTTATTGACTCACTAAAGGACTGATGAATGACACTGTTTTTTTATTGTGGCATAAAACAGCTGTTTTACAAGCATGTTGGTCAAATGACTGACCACCTGATGGATAGGTGACCAACTGCTGGTTGACTGACTATTTATTAACTTGTTGCATTTCTATTTTACAAGCTTGTTGTGAATAATCCATTTAAACCCACAGTAAAAGTAAATATCAGTATACATATTGTGAAAAAATCTACAAGTATCATAATATCCTATTTTTTCCGTATTGCCTCCCCTGCCTCGAAACATATGAAAGTTATGGAGAAGTGATATGACTGTGTGTAAACAGTGTGAAATGAAGACGTTTTCTCAGAGAGAGACTCTTAGAGATGTGATGGCTCTCATTAGAGCTCATTCTCATTTATGGGGTCACCTTCATGGCAGCAGGAGCAGTGATTCAGTGTATATAACCAAGCTGAGAGGGTGTACACCTGCTTAGAGAGACAAACGCTGCGCACATACACGCACACACACACACACACGCACGCACAAATCACTTCGCTAAGGCTGATGGGCAGCTGGTGTCAACATGGCAGCGGGTTTAACACTCCTATAAGCATGTAATGAGGCAAGACAAAAGCCTTTCCAACGTTACGTGTTTATAATTGTGTGTGTTAGTGTGTGTTTGTGGGTGTGTGGGTGTGTGGTGTGTGGATCTACAAAACACTCTTGATCACACCATCTGGAGGTCCGTAGTGTCTCCATCAATGAGCCCACTCGCATGTGACTCACAACTGGCATTGACTGGGTTTGAGTGCTCTATGCATTTAACCCTGTTAGCCGCTGCTAATGCACAGGAAGCTCGGAGAGATGATGTTGTAAATCCCTGAGAAAAAGTGTGCAGGGATGTAGAGCTATATGCTTTTGCACATCATGTCTGCCAAGCTTTAATACGATTCATCACACCACAGCGCTGCTGAATATTCGCTTCTGATTGGTCAGAAGCTCTGGCTTTTATTCAGACTTTAATTCAAATCACAGGTTTATATTAATGTGCTTGTTTTATGTAATAAGTTTAATCATTCTTTAATAAATATAAAAATGTATTATATTGGCACATTGCTTTAGTGTAAGAGGAATAAAACACCTTGCTTTGTGTCAGGTCGCATTACACCCCACCACTCCATCACTGATTAATTTCTTATGACAGCATGCCACAGTGTGTTTTATTCCTGATTTGTGTCTCACACCATTGCTAACCCAAACGTCTTGTGTTTTCACAGGTGATCTCTGCTCTGTCCAGAATCTCTCACCACAGCATCGCTCAGATCAAAGGCATCAGGTAAATTTCCATCTCGCCCCACTGCACTCCACATCTTAGCTTTGCTTTCTTCTCCCAGGCTTGTGTCATTCGTTCCCAGCTCTAGGCTCAGGTGCCTTTTCAAATGAAACCTTTAAGATGGTGTCTGGCTCCAGGAGCAGCATGTGGGCTCAAGCTGTGGGTCGGCTTTGGCTGTGCAGTGGGGCTATGAGGCCCTCGGGGATACAGCAGGCTCTGTTTGTGTGTCTTTCCGTGCCCAGGCTCCACAAATAAAGCCTTTTATCTGGCAGGGTAATGAGCTGATGGAGCGGCCCATTAGACCCAGGAGGAAGAGAGCAGTGAAGCTGGGGGATACCATTAGCTAACGCTTCATAACACACACAGAGCAAGGGGTGTCTAAATCACTAAATGGCCTCAACAGGCTGAGAGGGTTGAGCAGAACCACTTCCTGTTTAGTTGCCAGTAACTTTGATGTGATCAGTAGATGTACCAAATCTGTATGTGCAACTATTAGAGCGAAGATAATAGTTAATAATAGAAGATAATAGCTTCAAAAACTCAAAACTGGACAATGGAGTATCATTTAAGCTGAGATGTGGAAGTTCTGAGACAACTACAAGGCCTGTAAACGTAGCAGTAAAGCTCTCTGGAGGTGACTTGGCAGAGAAAGCAGTCTGTGACTAATGCAAGTCAAATTTACCCTCTGCAACGCTCCCTGTGCGTGTTTTAAGAGCACTCAGAGCGCAGCCTGATTCAGCGAGCTCCCATCGTGTGAGAGAGGTTGGAGAAAGGCAGCTTTGTGTCCTGTCACATCGTGGCGAGTCTCTCAGAGCTCAGAGCTCCAGTGCTTGTAGTGGTTGTGGAGTCTGTGGCCTGGCATGACCCTCAGGGTTTATTTGTAGCACTGAAATGTGCTGTGTTCTTCTGACATTTTGCTGAAGGAGACTCTTTCTCTGCATACAGTATCCTATTGAAGTGTCTCCCTGTAGTTCTGGAGCAATACTAGAATGTTCTTTTGGTAGGTTAGTCAGGAATTAGACCAGAATTACTACTTGTATAGAATTTTTTGTTGTCAGAAGTGGGTCCTTCATCACCCAGAGATGCCTTTGTGCCTGGGAGAAATGATGTATGTTAATAACAGTAATTATAAGACAGTTAAAGTCAAAGCATTCGATTACATTGCAGACAAATCTGGTACAAGGTGTGGCTTAATTGTTCATCAGAGAGCAAGTAATCAGCTTAAGTCATAAATTGAATACAGAGTCTCAGAGACGCACACCAAAAAGGGACTTTCCTTGTTTTCCTGAAGAGATGAAACATATGCACTGGTGCAGTTGTTAGGGTCCAGGCACCAAGGGTGCAAAAGACCTTGTTGTTTTTGCCTTGTTTTTCATTTTTCAACATTTTTGAGGTGCTTAGCAAGCTCAGAAACTCACAAAACTTCAGAAATGGCCATCAGGTTCTGGAAAGAGCTTGGATCTATGCATGGCCCAGGGGCTCAACAGCATTTAACATTTAACAAGTTTCTTAAACATGCGCATCCAGTTTTACCTACATGCACCAAATTTGGTAGTCACATAGATCTTCTTAAGACAGTCAAATTTCAAAATAATGCATAATGATATCGACATGCCAATACTGGCTCATGAAACAGACACTGCTGCACCTTTGGTGCTTGGACCCACCAGTCGCTCCTTGCAGCTATATTATATTTTTATGTAGGCAGTGGGTGCTGAATAAATTAGTATTAATGTAAGATCATCCATTTACATCCCTCCACTGCAGCATTAGAATTGTAAACCTTTGCTCTGAAGCACTGGTAGCCTATAAACAGTCAGCCAAAGAGTGCAGACAATGATCAGACAGAGATTGGGATGCGTGTCTCTAATAATAGTGAAGTTACCTATAAAGGATACAGGCAGCTGTAATATTATTACTTCACATAGAAGCACTGTGTTCACACTGGGAGAAATGCAACAAGGAGGCCAGAAGTTATTGATGAGAACTGGCAATTCCTCACAACTGTTAGCAATGTAGTGAAGTGGGCAGGGCCAGCAACGTGAACATAGCTGAGCGAAGTAAACTTTATGCAGATGAGAATTGGTGTCTACCAATTAGTATGAATATTTGTCCCCTGACTGGGAAACATTACCCATGTTCTTTGGTTCCACGTATTTGTTCAGGCGGGGATCCTCACTGTGCGGTTATGGGTATAAAGTGTTTGATTTATCCAAAACATAACAGCGCAGATGTTTTCGCTGTTCTATTTCAGTACATCAAAGCATCATGAGAAATGGTGAAGAGCAAAACGTTGTTTTAGGCTCAGTGTGTCAGTAGCAGACTGTTTGTTATACACAAACAGTTCTCTATGAAATGTTTATTTTTAGTGGAACGACATCTGATCTTTCTCCAAATGGTTATTGCTTTGTGTATGTCCTGTAGCTAGCTTGTATGGACGTCGTCGCACACAAGTGCAACCATGGTGACTGATAATAAACTAAAAACACCCATTAGCTGCCACTGTACAGCAATTTTGGGTTTGGTCTTCTGTCTATTTCAGATTTCTGTCTGGGTATTTTTTTATCTAAAATTTATTTCCATAGCAAGAACAAGGTTAGTAACTGCTCTCAAGCTCAATTTAAAATTGGAATTGTTGTCAAGGAACTAGCAGAGGTAGAGGGATGGAGACATTTGTCCATTTTTATTGCTGAACTCCTACGCTAGTGCAAGAAGAACGTCAGGATGGCGAAAAAGGCTAAAATAGCACAGACACTCAATTCGAATGCAACTCGCAGTAACATTTCAAAATAATAGCACTCAAAATTCGTCTTTGTAGTTAGTGCGATATTTGTAACATCAGTTTGTAACGTAAATGAATAAAACAAAAGAGAGCGTTTCTTCCATGACCTCAAGTGATACACCAGACACATGGGGTCACAACCCCTAGTTTACACCGAATGCAAAATGCAACAGTATAAAGTCCTCACCCTAACGACCTTTGACCCGAGCACGGGTGTCTATTCTTCGACCTGTAATTATTTGGTTAGAGCTGGTACATCATTATTTGCCAGCTTGTTAATTGATTAGACGCTGAAGTCTATTGACGAGGCGAGTGATGAGTTACATTTCACTCTGCCCTCTCCGCCTGCATCTGTGTGCAGCTGCTGAGCCGTGACCATCCTCTCATCCTGTGGGGTTTCCTGTTTTATATCTCACACCACTGACTGCAGGGGAACTTATTAGATCGAACTGCTTCTAGGTGCACCACACCACATTTCTTCCACATTGTCTATTCTGAAAAACTGTGTCAGCTATTCAAGGGCACGCCCAGCTGAGTCAAAGCAGCTGCTGTCAGGAGAAGTGTGCCCTAATTACAGAGATGCCCATGCGCGTCACCTAGCTGTGGTTTATTAACGTGACAGGAGCAAGAAGAGAGATGCGTTGACTGAGCTGCTTTGTGTTTCCTGT
The DNA here is from genome assembly GCA_022985145.1 of Pangasius djambal. Classification (NCBI taxonomy): domain Eukaryota; kingdom Metazoa; phylum Chordata; class Actinopteri; order Siluriformes; family Pangasiidae; genus Pangasius; species Pangasius djambal. The sequence goes on along the minus strand of CM040989.1, from coordinate 21,078,334 downwards.
GGTACATCACACGTTGCTGATTTTATTGCAGTTTGCAGTGCGGTTTAGCCATTGTAACATTTAACAATTTATCTGAGAATAAGCTAACGTGTTATCATATCTTAGGCATCTTATTTATATAAGGTCTCTTTGCTGGACAGGATGTATTTTCCTCTTAAATGAGTAGCGGCGTTGACATTTTAGCCTAGATTTAGCAAATACACAAAATTTGGTTAACTAGCATCCATGCTAATGACTTAGGATATTGAGGGCATTGTAACAATTTACTTAAAATGATTTTAATTAATCAATAATATACTTTCAGCCTATAATTTGGGTAACAGTTTTCTACTTTCAAAGTGATGTCTTTAGTCAAGATTGCAATATTATTGAAAATTAAAATAAAAGAGTGAGGGAACTTTTCTTCTTCTCATGATCTTAGGAAATTTGGGTGATGCAGCTTGTTGTTATACATGTGACTTGTGGATTATCTGAAATATTTCATAGGGATGATTGTGTTCAGGTAAAATGTTTTCATAATTTATAATGGATGACTTGTAGAAACAGATGTTTCAAGCATGAAATTAATGCAAGGATAATAATTTTACGTTTCTCAATGATTAGACTTCAAAGTAGAGTGTTGAGCTGCTTCCTTATAGAGCTGCGTCCTTCATGTTGATGCCTCCATGACTCAGCATGTAGACCTGTTTGTTGGTTTAACTTTTAAAATATCGTAATTTTTGCCTGTAAGTTAACAGTGGTCATATTCGGCTTTATATTCTTATCTAAACTTAAGTCAAAAGCAGACCTTCATTTTATTGCAAAAAGACATCTGGAGTCCACATCTGGATAATGCATCATACTATCTCTCTCCAGTTTATGTTATGGAGTGTTTGTGCGAGAAGTGAGAGAGAGAAAGAGAGCATGTCCAAGATCTTGTTTTTGCTATGAAATAGAAAAGATAGCGTACAGAAATGTCACTTTTCCACATTTTTCCTCTCTTTCTACCACTTACTTTTCCTTTTTCCCTGTTTTTACATTTCCCTTGGCATCCCCGTGTCTTCACCCATTTATCCTGAAATTGACATGTCAGTGCAAAAGCACTTCATGTGATTGAGCCATACACAGGGATGAGTCCTTAAAGCACCCAAGAAATGTTCTCCTGCCTCATCTGAAAGATCCCGTTCTTATCTCTTGAGACTTGGCAGTATTGCAGATGCTACACATAAACAAAGAAAAATGTGTATAGTTGTTGACATGGTGAAGTGGAGATGTTTGCTTAATGTTTTTGGAAGGAGTCTCCAGTCTCAGTGCCTTGTAACAGTTAAAGATGTCGGGGAAGTTGTCAGGAGAGTGGGCTTCTCAGTTTCTCGGTGACATGACAAGATGTGTGTGTGTGTGTGTGTGTGTGTGTGTGTGTGTGTGTGTGTGTGTGTTTTTTGTCTTATTAACTTCAGTACGGAAAAAAGAGTCTGGTGAGGGAAGAACTGTTTATAGCTGCAATAACACAAGTAATAACAGGAACCAACTTGTTTTGCAAAGATTCCACACCGTTAAACGCGATTATAAATGGATAAAAATTATGACGTGCCGGTAATTAATAAATTTTAAAAATGTAGCCTTTGGCAAATTGGTCTAAGGGGAATAAAGCACTTCATGATGTCCTGTTATAGTGTGGAAACAGTAACTCTGCTTCATCACACCACCACATTGTTGATCATTTTCCTATAACAGCATGTCCCCGAGTGTTTTATTCCTTCCCCATCAGACTGTAAACTATATATACACACATTGTTTAGATAGTGTACTGAAATCTACTCATCTGCTTTTCTCTTGCTGGTTAAACTGTCATCATCAGTTTGTTTGACAGCCTCCACATTTCAGTGAATTGATTTTACAGAAATCAATAATTTCACACTTTTAATGGCTTGGTGTTAAGAAAAATGGGGTGCATACTGAGAAAACAATCATGTGAGATACTGAGATGAGAAAGTGGAAAGAGCAAGACTGAACGGATAGAGAGAGAGAAAAAGAGAGAGTGAAAGTAAGACATGAGAAATACATGCTCCCACACCATGACCCCAATATTTTAACTCTGATTCTCTGATGCTATTTTTTTTAAACCAGCACAAAACCAGGCTTTTTTTTCTGATGCCCATAGCACGGCAAACTATTAATGAATCTGGAATTGAGTTAGAGAGAATGCTTGCGAGAGAATTTTTCAGACATAAGTACAATTTTAATTAGATACAGAAGAATCACTTTCCACATTTCCAGTGAAGCAAACATTAGCTCTCACACCCGAGACAGCTTCTATTCGCTCCACTGCTCACAGAGCCATGCCTCAAAAAAAAAAAAAAAAAAAACAGCTCTGAGCGCTCGCCATTAATGCCGCATCTTAAATGGACAGTGAATATCTGTTTTCAAGAGATAAAAACCCAGAAATGAAATTGGATTGAGACTGATGTGCGTACCCATTCTAATTAAACCTTGCGTGAATTCGGTGCATTTCAGTGGAATCGCTGTGGGATGGTTGATCTCTGATGATATGGAGTTTGTCAGAGTAAGCAGTCCTGAACTTAGGATACAATAGAGAGAAAACTGTGTCAAATTTAAATATGATCATTACAGCAGAAAACTATAATACTGACATGAGGAAAAACTACTAAACTGAAGAGCAAAATCTTTCATTATATTCTCACTGTTAACTGAAAAATGTGCGTGCGCAATCTCCCGGGTTCGGGCGAAAATGAGGAAGCAGGAGGCAGACTTAGAACCACTCAGGGGCGTTTTATTCTCTGTTTCTGTTCCGCTTTCCGTGGTCTATTTAAGTTCCACACACACACACACTCGCACGCACACGACTCTGTGCTGGATCGGGGCTCTCTCTGTCGAGGCGCTCCTCTCTCTCACCCTTATCCACGCACCAGCTCACTGCAACACAGAATACTCGTTAGTCAGATTCCCCGCAGGTGTGCATTCCTTACCACTCACCTTCTCTGGCTCCGCCCTCCATTCACAAACCGGCGCTCGGCCACGCCCCCGCTTCCGCAGTGCATTTACTATTAAATGCAGACTTTTTGTCAGAACTCATACAACCCGCTTTGAATATTCCACTGTGTGGTGATCAAAGGTAATTATAAGTGAGGATAAATAAAAGATGTGCTGTTTTAGGAAAATAATCAACAGTGGGACAGTGTGGTGAGGCACAATACAAAGCTGATTATTTGACTAATCATGTGTGGTACCTGGAATACCATATTGTCTTGTGTTTTCTAGTAAAAGTATGTCTCAAAGTGTTTCAGCAATGCCACGTCCTACTTTTTATTCGTCTATAGTTGTGGAGTCAAGTGTTGGTGAACTACGTTATAGCAGCTAACAGTCGAGCTAACTCGTCTCTCACCAGCCACCAGCCTCATCGCAAGCTGTCTTTTTTACCAAGAAACCCAAAGTGCAAACATTTCTAACCTGAAGACTTTTCCGTGCAGGAAAACTCACACTGATACTGGAGACTCCTTTTAGAAATGTTAAATAAACATCTCCTTTAGAAAGCTTCAACGTTTACACATAGTTTTGTTAAATACAACATGTTTTTAATGTATTTATAATTAGTGTTATATTATGTGGAGCCATTCAAGTCCCTGTGTAAGCTGTTCCATAGAAACAATAATGTTTTAGAATGAGTGCATTAATATAAACCTGTGATTTGAATTTAAGCCAGAACCACTATCCAAGCTGCTGCTGTTTAAGCAATATTGCATGAGCAAGAGTGCGCTTATACTGAATATCGGCACGGCTGTGATTCGGCTGTAGGCACGAGGCCTGTGTCCTCGTGCCTTAGCTAATCACAATATTCAGCATAACCACATGATCGCAAGTGCGATATTGCTTTTATACAACAGTTCTATAAACAGGAAATTAATATCAGGTAACTGACATTTCAGACATAATATGGGCAAATGTTTTGTTTATTTTTGCTCCGCTAATGGAAATAGATCCCGAAGAAGCCGCGCTCACTGATAGCTGGCTAGCTCACGTCGATTTGTACATTCCCCTGAAAGGTGCATCTGGTGAAATTGGTTTTGCTTCTTCCTTTTCATCTTCATCTGACAAACTTTCATATCTTAAGTTAAAAGTTGTATTCATATACAGTAAAAATGTATCATCTGCCATGTCTGCTGATCATGTCGCTAACTCTACTGTAGTAACGGTTTCAGTTAACTGCTGCTAGAAATGGAATTTTACGTGACAAACACAGATGAGCGGAGTGATACATACAGTGAAGCATCCCAGCGCAGTTATACTAAATATAAGCAATCTATGAACGCAGATCAGCCAGTCAGATTAGTCAACCGGAACTAAGTATTGTCTAAAGAAAATTCATCAGCACCTTCTGGCCAGTCAGCAGGTCTGTGGTATGAGTACCCCATGTAACGCTTTAACAGATGACTCTATACTCCGCAATCAGCAGTGTGAGATGCAGTAGCAGAAGCCTCTTCAGGAACAGCTCGTCACGCTCTGCTTATTTGAATGTGGCACAGATTCCTCACCATAGGATTCCTCACCATAGGAGACAACTCATCTGTGAGCCGTGTGTGTGTGTGTGGTACATGACTGCATGCCCAGGTGTTTTTTAGAGCAGATGGTGGGTGGTTGTATTGAGCAGAGCAATGACGCAGTGACGATGGTGACAAATCATGCCACAGTCGTTCCTGACAAGCAAATAACATCAAGCTGAAAAGATGACGAGATTAGATTTGTTTTCCAAGTAATCAAATCAGTATAAGTGTCGAATATTCACGGAAATGAATCGTCTGAGAATTGTCAGACTATAACCGGACCTCTTGGTTTTCTGCTTTCTTCTTTAGATACAGGTCAGATGCGCTCTTGCTTTCTGCAAAGGTGAACAGAGAATGTTTTGAGTTTGTTAATATGAAATAAACTCTATCGGTGTATGTTCGCCTTAGCTAACATTAGAAAAAACTATATATATATTTAACATCAGTTAGCTATGTTTATTAGGAACAGCACCAAAATATTTCAGCCAAAAGAAGGTCAAGAGAAAAAGAGGATTCATATTTTGTCAGCGCTCAGACAAATTCAAACACAGACACTTGAAAATGTCAGCCATGTGGACATTAGACGACAACATTTGTGAAAGGATTATATAAAAATGTACTGTTTTTATTCCTTTGATGCAGACTCAGTGTTATCATCAAATATCGAATTGTTGCCTTAAGAGCTGAACTCGTGTTGTGTCATTTTATGGATGGAATGATAATTTAGAAATTCAAACTTATATGATAGCAGATTCAGTGATAGCTTTGCCTTCACTGAATCAAAATCGAAAACATATCATATCGTAGCAGATGCAGTGAAAATTGCACCATATCATGTGGAAGCCTGAGATTTACACCCCTAATAAAAGATCTTTTGCCTACTGTTCCGTAAGGAGTAGAAACAGTTCAGCTGAGGAAGTATTAATACATGGACAGATTGTCTTGTGTCCTGTAGAATCCTGTCAGATTCATTTTGGTGGCTTCCCATCTTCCATTCTCCCCTCTAAAATGCTTAAAAAGTGTTTTTTTCTTTTTTTAGATTCAAGTTCTTTCACATGGAGCTCATGGATGGGTGTGGAATTGAAATAAGTGTTTAGAGACCAAGGCATGGATAAAGGATTCATGAGCAGAATATGATAAGATCTGAGTTTAGCAATATTACAAAATATTACAAAAGTGCATCAAAAGAGAAAGTTGAATGAAAAATGACACGGGGAAGATTTATGGTAAGGTCTCTTTCTTTCAGCAACAGCGTGATAAATACTGACAGCATAAAAGACATGTTATTGAAAAGTCTTTCCCAGAAATATCCTTCTAAGAGAGAAGAACAATTAGGGATTTGATCTTTTTGTGTCAGGTTTTTGACTGACTATATTTCTTGACGGTTATATTGCCTTGAAAATTTCACATCGTGACACCCACAGTCCAAACTTCATGTGAACACCACTGATCAGGTTTGGACGACCATCTTAATCTCCACCACACATAAACTCATATACTCAGGTTTTATTGCTAACTATGTTATAGGATATGAGGATGATTTGATTTGACTGGCAGCCCAAAGCAATAGTGCAATTATTTATTCATCCACCACAGCAGTAATTATAAACCTCTTTAATTAGCAAATGAAGAGCATAGCTGTAGTTGTGTGTGCGTGTATTTATATATATATATATATATATATATATATATATATATATATATATATATATATATATATATATATATACACACACAGTTAGGTCCAGAAGTATTTGGACAATGAAGGTGGCTGCAGTGAAGGCCTGGCAAAGCATCTCCAGGGAGGAAACTCAGAATTTGAGTTTTGAGAACATGGGCTCCAGACTTCAGGCCGTCATTGACTGCAAAGGATTTTATCCAAGTATTAAAATTATGGTAATACAATAATTTGCAATGGTTTACAATTATGTCACTTTGTCCAAATACCTTTGAGCCCCTGAAAATGAGGTACTTTGTTGAAAATGGTTGTAATTGCTAAATGGTAAATGGCATATTTTTGTGGAACCTCTTAAAATAAAGCTGAAAGGCTACACTTCGATCACATCTGGATTGTTTTATTTAAAATCCATTGCGGTGGTGTATAAAGGCAAAATCACACAAACTCTGTCATTGTCCAAATACTTCTGGACCTGACTGTGTGTGTGTGTGCGTGTGTGTGTGTGTATGTGTGTGTATGTGTATGTGTATGTGTGTGTATGTGTATGTGTATATGTAGAGAGAGAGAGACAGACAGACAGACAGAGAGAGAGAGCGCGCGCGCGCGCGCACACACACACACACACACACACACACACACACACACACACACACACACACACACACACACTTCCTTTAGTGTGTTTTCCAGCTTCCTATCAGCACATGCTGGTTTGATTGGGACAGAAACCAGACGTTTATTCATGCTTTTATTCATGGGCTGGGTCGTCTGAATGCTTCTTCTGGGATTCACGCACCTTGGCTCACCCCCACAGCAGGACCTTTACTTCTCTCTCTCTGTTTTTCTCTGTTTCTTTTCATTTATCTCTCTCTCACACACCCAAGACTCTGATTCACGAAGAATGTCTGACACCTGTAAATGTCTTCTTTTATTTAGAACAGACACTCTAACTGCAGTTCACACTGGACACAAGATATATGTGTTCGTGTAGCATTAGCAACTTCCTGTGGACTGGACAGGAAGTTGCTAATGCTACACAAACACACACATCTTGTGTCCAGTGTGAACTGCAGGTTAGAGTTACATTCTGTAATTTCAAAGAGTAATAGCACTAGTGTCCATATGCATCATTATATCACTAGAAGGGATAAGGGAGTAGGGAGAGTCCAGAGTTAAATTGCAGTGTAAGGGCAATGTAAGAACAGTAGTGTTTGTTTTAACATTGATATCGTGGAAGTCTGGAAGGATGTCTACCAAACCATGATCCTTCCAAAGGAATTGACACTTAATAATATGTGTAAAAGAAACACATCAAGACGGACAGGGTGATGTTTTACGGAGGAGTTTAGCTTGAAGTTTTGGTGATGGAGGTGATGGAGGTGAACTGGCTTTATGAAGCTGAACGTCACTCTGGACTGATTATGTATCAGTAAGTAGAACGCCTGAATGAAATTTTAGTTTGTGGAGATGACTCGCTGTCAGTGTGCCGCTTAGTCATCCAGCAAAGAAAGGAGTGTGTGTAAAAAAAAAAAAAAAAAAAAAAAAAAAGAAGAAGAAGAAGAAAGCAGATTGTGTGGAGGTGTATTTCTGTACGAGGGTGTTACTTTTCCAGGCTGGACAATGTGGGAAATGGAAATCACGATGAGCTCACCGAACTCAATGGCAGCCATTCCCACATTGAATTACAGCTCCATAACGGCCTGATTAATTGCTGCTTTTATTAGAGCTGCACGTGAATCCGGATAGCATACGTTGTTACCAACCTCATTGTGTGCGCGCGCGCACACACACACACACACACACACACACACACACACACACACACACACACACACACACAGAGCTGAGTGTACCGTGCATTAAAGAGGCACTGACACAGCCTGCACCAGCATCACTCGAGCTTACAAGGCCCGTGTTTTTGTCATGCGTGACAGCATGCTGTGTCTCAGGCTGAGAGAGCTGATGAGCTCTCAGGAGAAAAGTGCGCAGAGGAAAAGCACCAGATCGAATAATTAATCAATCATCTGCAGAGATCATTCTAACAGCCCTGTGAGTATTAGTAAGATGTCATGTGGAAGGGAGGTTTTTAGTAGAGAGGGCCATCTGATGTTGCTTTCTTTAAAAACTACTAAGCTTTAAAATGTTTTTTTTTTAAACTGAAGCATTTCACAGTTAAAGTCTTTTCTCACAGAAATCACTTACTTTGTAAATATAATAAAGTGTAAATATAATAAAATCAATCTTAACAAAAGAAAAACAGTCAATTGTCTTTATATCTATAAACATTTCCAGTTCCAAAAATAAATTCCGCTTCCAAATCCAATTCCACTCTTTTCTTTTTGTTACAGGATCCGATATCCAATATGTTTTCTCCGATGTCCGATCCATCACTTTTTGCTGGGCATCAGATCTGGGCCATCTCTCTCTTTTTTTTTTTTTTTAATTTTTTTTATTTTATTTTATTTATTTTTTTTAAAAACATGGGGTGGCAAAGGATGGTGCTAAGGGGTGGCGTGAACAAGGGATATGCTTGCAGAATGTCTGATTTGGTCCTTGTCACAAAATGAAGGCGATATTCCTGTGTTGGCTTCAGGTTTACAGTGTACGATTTTACCATCCAGAAAAAAACCGCACATCTTTTACCGAATTCTTTTTTGGTGAGTTGAGAATGCATACCACGGTTCACTTTAGTCCGTTTAGTTTAGTGGAGACCGAAGACAGCCGACAACAATGTTCTGGAAGTGTTATTAATTTTTTATTACAGTCTTAGTGTGAGTGCTGCTATGATGCACTCACACTAAGAATGTAATAAGAATAGGAGGACAGCATAGGATTACGCAAAATTCCCAGCTACAAATGCGGTAGTGGTGATGGTGAACCGTACAGGAAACACTCTGAAGAATGTTTCTGTTTATGTGCGCTTGTTTTCTACACGAGATTGCAACGAGATTTCCGGGTCACGCTGATCGATGACGTAAACAGGGTGACGTAGTCATTTTCTTTAATCACAGGTCTATCGTTAGAGGATCTTCATTGTATAAACTGACACGGAGAGTGCATGTATAGAATTCAGCCTAGAATTTATCAGCCTCTCATAACAGCACTACAATGACTGAAATTAGGATGAGCTATACATGATTCATTAAATCCACGTCAATTTTGGAGACTTTACAGAGGTCAGATTTGGAGGCTTATTTCAAGAGCTTTTGACCCAGGCTTATTAAAAAAAAAACACCCAAAGCACACATGTCTCGCTGTCTCTATCACATGAGGTCATGTCATTCAGTCTCACCATGACCTTTTCCTCAGTGTGTATTAAATGCCGGCCGAAATCAGATAAATGCCCCTGAAACATCCGTCTCATTGTTGCAGGTGTCAATCACACAGGAGACAGAGAGTCATAAATAAAGGCACCTGTTGAATTATGGATGTGATGAAGTGGAGCTGGCACCTTCATTGATAGTGCTCTCTCCCTCTCTCTCTCACACACTCACCCTATCTCTCTCTCTCTCTCTCTCTCTCTCTCTCTCTCTCTCTAGGCCTTTTCCATCAGAGGACACAGCGCTGAATGAAGATGACGTCTACCGAAGCTTGGAGGAACTGGCCGAGTAAGTGTCAACATTCACCCCCAAACACACACTCGGGGACACACACATGCTCACTAGCCGTTCTGATCCCCGCCACCTCTTTATTTTATATAAACAGTCTGCTGTAATTCCCCTCATTGGTTGCCATAGTGATGCCAGCTTGGTATGGGTCGATTCCAAGCAGCGTAGGAGTAAAGAAGGGAAAGAGGAAAAGAGGGATATAGGAATGGAGACGGAGGAAGGATGAGAGTAAAGAGGTAGAGCTGGTGTTTGCTCGCAGAGCCACAGCGACCTCTCGGATCCTTCCGAGCCAGTCTCCGCTCTCACAGCTGCCTAATTGAATCACACACTCCTCTCCTGCGTCAGCCACGCCGGCTTTTACGGTCGACGGAGAGGCCTGTCATTTCACTTTCAGATCATCCAAATCCAAACTACGCTTGTCGTATTGGATGGAGTCGGTGTGAAAAGAATTTGTTTTCAGGTGTAACCCACAGTTAAGTGTGTCTTTGAGACTTTAAAGGTAATTTATTAGGTGTTTGTGTTGTACCTGATTGTCTGTGAAACACATTTCCCATCAGAATTACACTGAAAATTGTTTTTTTTTTAATCAGTAGGCACAGAATGCCTTTATCTTATCTCTACAACTCACACCTGTTTCATTAATATTCATAAGCAGACCCATGATTATCATTAATATTCATTATTTGAAACATAATATCTGAAATGTGAGTCTGACGCAGGGACAAAATGTTTTACAGATTTCCTAATTCCACTAAATTAGCCAGACAGTATGCTCAGCGAAGAGAGAAACATTTGCATGCCAATATGAACTGGAGTCTTCTTAGAAATCAGCATTTTGTAATTTGTTACTGTTCCAAACCTTAGTGGAAAAATGCTGATTCGTTGTTAAATGTAATGAAACCCCCTAAATGAAATCAATCGTTTACAATCTCAAGATGTTCTCAATGCCATCGTGAGATTAATGGATGTTCATACCTGAGTATAAACAACTGCAAGAGCAATCTTTGGGTTAAAAAGCAATTATTTTAACCATTAGGTCCAAAAATGTTTTTTTTAAATGCGCTAGCTCACTGCAAAGCTGTGTCTGACTTCACTTCGTCGTACTCTGCTTGCAGAAATCAACACTGTTCCTGTGTCCGATCTCTCCCAGCACGGTCTGCTTTTGGGAAAATTGTAATTAAACTACTCACCAGTGTTGACCTGTGACCTTTTACAGCAGTTATGGTTTTATTCCAGTTCTGGATGTGACACAGTGGGACACACTTCAGCAATTTCAGCACGCACCTATTAGCTTAAAAGTACCACAGTACCATCGCATGGTTCAGTGAAATGAGAATGAGTGCTCAAAGATAAAGAGATTTCCTGAGATTTCCTGAGATTTAAATCATGAATTACAGCCTCTACAGCAGTGGAATTTTCTGGAAGGTAGAGTACTGTCCTAAAGTCTTAGGAACCGTCCTACACGACAGAGGAAAAAAAAATCCAAACGGTTTTTTTTAGTCAAAAAAAATTATCAGAGAGATTTTTCTATTTTGTTAAAGCCACTGGCAAAACTTTGTGATACTAAAGATCTGTCTATGATTAAATAAGCATTTGGCATTTAAGAAATCTAAAAATAATAACAGCAATTTGATTACAGCTAGAAGCTGTACGTTTTTTGGTCTTTAACGTTTCATTGTTTTTAAATAAATTGTTGGGAATATGATGATGCAAATGCAGGACTCAGATGCTGTAATCCTATGTGTCTGTATGTCTCGAATGTTTACTAGCAGCTAGCTAGCTAACCAGTTCCGATAATGGTAGTGGTATGTTCTAATATTACATTTTGACTCTTGTTAAACAAATATTAGCGATATAAAAATAATAGAATATGACAAACAAGATCAAGCGAATGAGCGAAATCCCAATCGTGTCCATGTGAAAAATACAAGCTGGCTATTATGGAGAGCAGGGGGTGCATTTCTGAATTGCATATTTGTGTATATCCGTGGATTGTGCCATTTCTTTAATGAGGTTGTACCACGGCGCTGCTGTGTTCTCGAATCTGATTGGCTAGAAGGTGTGGATTCCAGCTCTAACATAAATGACAAGTTTATATTAATGTGCTTGTTCTAACACATTATTGTTTCTATAGTAACAACACATTCATAGGGATTATGTCAGATGATCGCCATACAATGATGATAATAAAAAACATTAAAAAGTTACTTAACTAAGACAAACGTAACAAAGAGACTTTCTGTTTATGAAACATTTATGGAAGGAGTCTCCAGTGTCGGTGTTTTGTAACAGTCAGCAGGTTTTCTGACATGGGAAAGTCTTCAGAACAGAGCACTTTGGGTTTTCAGGTTTCCTGGTAGTATGCGGTTTTTCGTTTTTTTTTTCTTAAGTAACTTCAAGCTAAAGGGAAAAAAACCCAGAACATGTCTTGTGGATATTCCACAGCATTAAATGTGACTATAAACAGTTAAAAAGCATGACATGTCTTGCTTCAATGAATTAAAATCATAACTGTTGGCAAATTTCTTTGGTATAAGAAGAATAAAACACTTGATGGCATGCTGTTGTTGGAAAATAACAAGCCTCCTGTTCCTCAACAGTAACTCTGCTTTGCGCTGGATTGCAGCACATGATGTATCCCAAGTGTTTTATTCCTCACATAAAGATGTAAAAATGTTTTTACGCTGTTTGTGTTTGTTTCTTGGACCAAAATAAGATTATTTTCCCTGCTTTAAAGCGACATGTGTTTTTCTAGAGGAGAATGAGTTTGTTTCTGAGCAGGCTAATCAACTGTTAGAACAATAATAGTGTGTGATTCCCCATGCGACTCTGCACCTGAGTAATTTCTCTTCACCTTGATGCTGTGTATGAATGAGGAAAGATCGGAGATGAATGCTAGCTGTAGTAAGACGAAGTGGCAGTATAACATATGACAAGTTGTTAATTGAGGCTGTTTAAGGTAATCTAGGAAGTCACTTCCTACTCACTCCCAGTAGATCTCCACCGGCAGGGTCCCGCTTTCCACCATGTTTAATGCGTCTATCCCAAATCTGACAAAGCATGAAATTATTCAATTGGCGCGAGCAGGCTGAATTGCTCAGAGACTCCCTTTCCTCCTTTCAGCTGAAATAGCAATCAGGTGCCTGGACACACGCTGTGTCACAAGCTCTTTTCTTCATCCTCTCTGCTAGCTGTCGTGTTGCTCACTCTGCCCAGGCATTCTGAGATGCGACGCTCCGGGCTTTTCTGAGGTGCCCAGTTTAATTTAAGGTCAGAACTGCTTACCTTATGCAGTTTACATCATGACTATGAACTAACATCTGAAAATGTGTAGATGAAATGGATGTGTCTGCAGTGTTGAGTGTGTAGATATGGGAAAATACTGTGTATTAGCCAGTGCTAAGGTTACTACAGTGTCCACCATGGTAGTAGCCAGATGTGATTGTAAGCCAGTACAAGTCTACAGAGAGATGTGATTGAATTTTCACTCATTTTCACAAAAATGATGCTGTCCTTATCCCTTTCCCTGATTTCAGTAATACACAGCTAAAGGAAGATAAACCAGAGCACCTGATTTAACTTTACCAGTGGGAAAAGTCTCATAGTCTCTAAGCCCTGCCTGGTAGAATATATAACGTAATAATAATAAAGCCAATTTATATACAGTGGTGTGGAAAAGTGTTGGCCCCCTTCCTGATTTCCAATCTTTTTGCATGTAGTTTTGGATTTTGTTTTCCCTTAATAATAAAAACCTTCATTTAAAAACTGTGTTTTGTGTTTACTCATGTTATCTTTGACTAATATTTAAATTTGTTTGATGATCTGAAACATTAAAGTGTGACAAACATGCAAAAAGATTGGAAATCAGGAAGGGGGCCAACACTTTTTCACACCACTGTATACAGCACCTTTCATTTCCAAGAAAGTCTCAAGAGGCTTTGCATAAAACAATACAAACAACAGTGAAATGTAATAAAAGGATATGATAAGGACACTATAGTAAAGACAGTGTTGTATTGAATACGCCTAATAGGACATGAAGGAATGTGAGCAGCACTGTGATGGAGCTCTGTATTATTATTATTATTATTATTATTATCATTACTGGTGAGAGTGATTGTGGTTTTGGTTTGGGCTTTTGATTTGTAGGTATTTTAATACTGACACTCCGCATGTATGTAAAGGAATGTAAATGAATAAACCAGTCTGTGTGGTTGTAGTGATTGAATCCATTATAGCTGTATTTCAGGAATGTTTGGAGCAGGACCAAGGATGCACTGCTGCCTGCATCAGAAGCAGGCCGTGGTTAAACCACTTACATGTCTGAGAATATAATCCAGTTAAAAACTGGTTTGTTTTTGTGGGCTCCATGAACTATTTCCACCAGGATTATGGGTAATGGTGGCCTGACAGTCTGATCTGCGATGCTACCGAGATAGTGAGGAACGTGATTTTATCATGTCAGACATGTTCCTGGATCTTTTTGTTGTTCACATCATCGGTGTGTGCCTACTGCTCTTCTAATTATTATTATTATTATTATTATTATTATATAATTTTCCTCCACAACACACCAGATTATTTTATAAAATCTTTTTGCATTTCTTCGTGGTCTTGCCTGCTCTGTGAAATGTGAAATGATTATTAGATATATTCCCACTATATCACTCACATCATTAAACACAAATCATCTGATCTGATCAACTATCTGGGAAAAAAAAGGAGACAGTAGCAGATTTTAGTGACCCATCAACACCCTCATTAGCTTTAAAGCTTTAAATCTTTAAAAAAAAAAAACCAAAACACAGATTTTCTTATTTTAACTTTTCCCATTTCAACTCCTGAGAGGCACAGCAGAAAAGTATTACTGGGAGATTTTGAGTTTAAATACTGATGATGTTACAGCCATCCTTTACCAGGAGCCAAGACAGCAACATTTGCCGTGCTCTCTGAGCGGGAGGAATGGCATTACTCTCTCCCCGTCAATCACAGTGACACTATCCAGTCGTGGGCGTTTGTGAGCTCATCTGTGCGTAAGAGGGCAGATAGCACTTTCTTCCGAGTGTGTTACGCTGGCCTGTGACGCGGCAGTTCAAAAAGTTGTGTGTCTCACAGAAAGCACGTGTTTTAGCCTTAACCCTCCACTGATTGGTATGTCTATGACCATAGGGCTGATCCACAATATAATACATACAGTACAATTACCATTGCGTGACAAGCAGCATTATTCCCTTTGCTCTTCTGAGTTAAATCAGACAGAAAATCAGCCTAAGCAATTTTGGCGGGAAAACGTTAGATTCTGCCCTCACACATCACCACGAAGTCTGTCACAGATCACTGCGCTAAGCTTCATCCAGCTAATGCTCTCCTCAGGCTTGTTTGGGGGGAAAAAGCAAGAAGTTTTTCTGCTTTTCTGTCTCTTTGTGTTCCTCTCTTTTTGGTCAGGCAAAATTTCCACTTAGCCCCGAGAGGCCATTTGGCTGAACCACAAATCCTTAATTAAAATATTAGACAGTCCACAATCTGTGTGCTGAATATTTGATTAAAACCACACTTTTTTTCCTGATTCAGATGCAAAAACATTCCTGTCATGTTTCACAAGTGAAAGAAGAATCTTGAAACAAAGTTAAACTTGAGTTACCAGACTGATTATTTATTGTATGGGGGGTTGAAAAGTTTCTGCCATACTCTTTTCTTAATGAAGAGTTCCACAAAGCTTTTCTTTTTTTCTTTTTAGTTTTTTTTGCATACAATACATGATGAATCAGAATTTCACTGGATTTCACTTGGCAGTTGCTCCATTAACATAGAAACAAAGAAGTGAAATAGAGAGATACAGAGAAATAGGATGAGATAAAATAAAAACAGAACGATATAAGATAAATAAAGATTAAAGAGTGTAACACTTAATGATCATTGTTTCATTGAATGTGTGATTTGAACACACATTATATAGATAATTTGATTTCTTTCTAAAAGATTACCTATTCAAATGTTAGACTAAAATATCACATTTCTGTCGTATCCCTACTTTAATCAATAAATTATGAACAGACGTGATTCATATTTTGTGCTGGTCTTTATTCAGTGAGCAGAAGGATGGGTTATGCAGAGTGGACATAATCCTGTTAGCCCCTTAAAATCCTGGATTACTAGTCAGTTATTCATCTTAAAGAATGTTTCTTAGTAGCGTCTGTAAATTATTCTGCATCTACAGTGAAGCTAATAGATTTTGTAGTTGTGCAGTTACACGAGTGAGGAATGTGAGTCTGGTGAGTTCAGAAGTTTAACCGTGTTGCTTCCATGCATTTCTACACATATTTAAAACACGTTTTAAAAACCAAAAGAAGCTCCGAGCTTCTTAATAGCTAAAGAAACTGGATAAAGATTGCGTGCATGACTGTGGTCTCCAGCAAGGACTGATCGTATTACACAAAGCAAAATGTAAGTAATTAATATTGCTTTTAACCTGGAGTAAATGTAATGATTAATCTTAGGTGCAGTATTAAAGTGTGTAGTCTTCATAGCAGCAATGCTCAGCTAAAATGTGTGAAGGTATTCCTTGTATTACTTGCATACAAAGGTCCAGATGAGCGACTAACGTGACTGAATTGTGACAGCTGTTAACTTTTAATGCTTAACCAATAGTTGATTTAGTTTATGATGATAAATAGGACTATTTTGTTGTGAGGGTCAATTAGATATTGTAAAGTATATTGTAGTGTTCTCTGTAAAGTGCTCGTATCTAGCCATTAAGTCTGTCCAGTGTGACTGGAACTTAGTCATCTTAGGCATCCATGGTATTGCTTTCGGCAAAAATAAATAAAATAAAATGAAAAAATAAATTCAAGCATCTCTTTTACATGATAAAGGTTTTGATTTTAGCGCCGTTAAAGTGACTCAAGAGTTCAGTTCAAGCTTTGTTCGTTTTGTCCACGCTTGTTGTCGCCTCCTGATGGAAACAAGGAGTCCAAGTCAGGAGCAGCTCAAGTTCACTGTCTAGGTGGTGATGAGGCACTGTGTTGTTTTGAGGCAGGAGGTGCAAAGCAGACACAGGTGTACTATTAGTGGAGACCTATCATCAGAGCATCAGTGATGTTACCAGTTTAGCACTTTTTACAGCCCATCTGTTTTATTACCATCTGAATTATTATACCCACACTGAGAGAGAGCTGAGCACTGACGGCTGCTTATTCCTCACTTTCTGCATCTGCGACAGGACAGAGAAGGTCACTTTACACTGACAACAAGGTGATCAAACTGGGTCAGGCGTTTATTTACCTGGGAGAATGAAGGCAGTGTTCAGGCTCAGAAGAAATGTATATATACACACACGTCAGACACCTGATATAAATCACTTTAATTGTGTTGTCATCTGATACCTGACTTAAGACACACACAGATACACTTAATAAATAAATAAACACTGCTCTCTGATTCTAACGTGCTGATTCTAACTAAGACTCTAATTCTGAGTCTGATTCTCACTGGCTGATTCTGACTCTAATTCTGCCTATGATACTGACTGCCTCTGATTCTGCCTCTGATTATGATTGTGACAGACTCTGATTCTGTTTCTGACTTGTTGATTCTGACTGATTCTGAATGGCTGATTTTAACATAGACTCTGATTGTATCTAAGACTCTGATTCTGAATGGCTGATTCTAACTTAGACTCTGAATTGGATTCTGATTGTAACTTTTATTATGACTCTAATTCTGTTTCTAACTCTGGGTCTGACTCTGATTTTGACACTGTAATTCTGATGAACTAATTATAATTCTAGTCCTGACTGATTTAATGATTCTTTAACCAACATAACTGGTGAAGATTCATCACATAAAACACTTTTCAGTGTAGCTCTTGCTCAGGAGTAAGAGCTTTTTTCATGAATCGCTGTTTAGATTAAAGTCTTTTATGTCTTTCTTCAACCTGCACAGTGCAGTATGTTCTCACTGAAGGCTGCACTTCCAGAAGCAATAAAAACACAGTAGCTCAGTTTAAATTCAGCCCAACAGGTCATTAATAGTCTGGCTGATGGCTCCATCGGGCAAAAAACCTGAGGTCAATATGGTTTACAATCAAACAAAACAAAGTGGATAATCCGTTAAATGACCCATTAAGTAGAAGAATAACAAGTATGTAACCTTTATGTCAGATTATTTTCACAATCAATATATTGAACCGGATTCTGTATGTGTGTGCGTTAAATCTACAGTGAGCACGATGTGGGTGAGGATGATATCTACGACTGTGTGCCGTGTGAAGATGAAGGAGATGATATCTATGAGGACATCATTAAGGTGGAAGTTAGACAGCCCATGGTGAGTGAGGCACTTTATTCATAATGGCGTTTGTGTGTGTGTGAATAAGAGAGAGAGGGATATTATGTGTGCGTCTCGTGTTTGAGAGCTCATTTGGAGAAAGACTGAATTATTCTTCCTTCATTGTTCCCAAGGCTGTGTGTGTGAGTTGATGTGCTCTGCTTACATATGCCACTTTGCCTCCTTAACGCTGCAGATCCGATACATGCAGGTGAGTTCCTACTGCATATGAGTGTGTTGGTCCCTCAGTGCCCTTTCTCTCTGTTCCCCTTAGTGTTCAGTACGTCCACTCCTACACAGTGACATCCGCGCTTCACTGTAGGGCTGTCACGCCAGAGGGAGATCAGATCGCTGGAACTATAAAACCATGTCTCTACAACTGACCAGTTAATACCGTTAATTTTTATACAGTCAGCTGACACACTTGAAATAGTCACATGACCCTGTCTGTGCTGAGATATGTATTTGAAATAGGGCCATTTTTATTGTTTCTTAAACCTAGGTAACAAAAAATAGGGATAGAGAAAAAGGGTTAACATATAATGAGTAAACTATAATGGATAGAGAGCTTTATTGTCTTTCTAGCCATATACAAGTATCCAGTAGAACAAAATGGTGTTCTCCAAGGCCTTGGTGCAGCACACTGTAGAAAAGTGACAAGATAATCACTGGACAATATGTAGGGCAAATTAAAAAAGTTACAGTGCAAATAGACAAGATACAAGACAATAATACATGGAATGGCGTGTGATGGGGAAACAACGGAGAAACAACAGAGGTAGCAGCTGAGATGTAAATGACTACCTGATTTACTACTTGACCCTTCTTCAAAAGAGAAAATGTAATATTTAGGGTAATTTTATGCAGTTATTGTGATAGAGACAAAAGTGTGACAGCCCTGCTTAACAGTGGACTATTTGACCAGTTGTAAACAAACATTTGAGCTCGCCAGTTCGGACAAATACGACAAATATAATTTGAACAGAATAAAGTGTGACACCACCTTGAACGTCACCTTGAGCAGTCAAACTGCAGAATGATAATCATTAAGAGGCGCAAACTCCAAAAAAGGTGAATGACATTTGCCAAAGTGGAGACGTTGCCGTGTACATACAGTATATCCAAGCTAATTATGCCATTATAATGACTTTATTACTGTTTTAGGAGCACTAAAATTCAAAGTTGCGTTGTTTACAACTGAGCAAATGGATCCTCGAATACATGCCTTGTTGACCCTGTAGATCCTTCAATAATTATAAAACCCCATAAGGAACATGAACATAGTGAACAAGCGTGGGTTTTCCTCTCCCAGTTAAGTCAGGGAGTTGGAGCAGATCTCTCGGCTTAGAGCCGGGGATGATTTTAAACCACCAAGATGAGAGGAGAGGAGAGACCACCTGGGGCGTGATATCCAAGCTGCACCCTACGCAGATAGAGAGAGAGATCTCGTCTTTATCAACCGAGTGCGTCTCTTGTAAGAGGAAGAAAAATCAAGAGAAGATGGCTTGACGAAGACACAAGCAAGGAAAGAAAGGGGGAAAGAAAGCGCCACTGGGTGTTTCCCCACACATAGCATGTGTCTGCGGCTGTTACTGAATCAGAAACATCTCTAATCTCCTCCCCAACTGCTTCCAGCGTGGATTACACGTTATGATGTAACACACTTGTTCAATGCAAGTCACAGATGTTCAGTCATCTTACTAAACCCTCAAATGCATCTGATGATCCTGAGTTCCTCAGATCTAGGCAATATGGAAGCCCACAGTCCTTCTGTCTTTCATCTCGGTCTCTATGTCTGTCTCGCTCTGGTTTTTGGGATGGTAGATGTTTATGGAAATGGTGTTGTGGTTGAAGGCCCAGATGTTCTGATGATGTGTGTGCACCAGACTGAAGCTTTTCCCAACTCCTATAAGGAGCTAAACCATTAGCAACACAGATTATGTTTCAGTCCACTGGTGTTGTATAAACTGGGTGGACTGGGTAAATAAAAAAACAAAAAAAAAAACCCATAATGCTGTGAATGAACTCCCCTTTCCTAAGTGTGCTGTAGAACCCAACCTTATTCCCTGTCAAATGTGATCCCTCTGTATAGTCTGATGTTTGTGTGATATATTCCGTCTCCCGCTTTGTTTTATTTTCCTCTTTCTGCTTATGGTCTGCTTCCTCCTGACTGTTGTAGTTCCTCTACCTCACAGTTTACGCAGGAATTCAGAAAATTCATTGCTTTATTTTCTATTCAGAATGTCCTACAGTGTTTTGTGTGTATGTGTTTGCTGTTTCCATCACAGAAAATGGGCATGACTGAGGACGACAAGAGAAACTGCTGCTTGGTGGAGATCCAGGAGACAGAAGCGAAGTATTACAAGACACTGGAGGACATTGAAAAGGTGAGGATGGAGTGGTGGGGTTGAGACACTTTCTCCCAGGCACAAAACGAGTCTAAATTCTATGTCATCTCACAAATTAATTTTCTTAAGCCTGACACAAAAATGGCTTATATTTCAATTTAATGAAACTTTAATTAAATTTTTTTTTTCTTCATTAAGATGTGAGCACATAAAGTGAAAAAGAAGTCACTTTGAATTTCACATAACACCAGATTAGAGTATTAGACTACATAAAGTGCATGGTAAAATTATATATATTTATAAATACATTTTTCAAAACTTAATAAACTCACAGTTTTCATCAGCTGTGCCTTATACTATATGAACACCCAGTGTAGCAGCACTGATTTTTTTGGTTTTGTCTGTAGTAATAAAAAATTACAGGAAAATTATTTTTGGAATGCATCCAAATACTAAATGCAATTCACAGCTTCATTTTGACTCATTTCAGGCATATGTTTTTTTTTTGTTTTTTTTTCATGTATTTAACTACAAAATTTCTCAAATTGGCCGTGCCTAATTGTAGCATAGTTTGAGTAACTAGCAATAATTTACACAGCCTATTTACATGTCAAAGCATTCAATTTCTAGGTCAAATTCAAAGGACATGGTTATGGTGATGTCCTGGAGGGGGCGGGGTTTATGAGGTCATCGAGTGGCGTATAAAATGTTAAGAGCTGGAAGAGGGATGAGGAAAGGATGGGAAACAGGCAGGAGAATACAAAAGAGTATGAAAAAGCTGGGGTTTGGAGAGAAAAAAAGAGCTTTGTATGAGAGAGAAAGATAGTAGGATAGAGGGGACAAGAAAAAGAGGAGAGAACTCTTTCACCTCTCTTTTTATAGCTTAATTAGTCGATACACGTGTTGTCTCAGCAGATCGATACTATTGGCTGAGGTCCTGAGCGAGTCCTCTAAGCATTGTTTTTTATATGCACCCTAACACACACGTTTGCTATCTGTAATACAACAGCCTTCTCTCATTCCTCTCACTTTCTTTCATTCACTTGGCCGTACAACACATTTCACCATTTAAATTTACATATTTGCAAAATTCCACAGTCAAATGTTTAATGTTTACTTTTAACACAGTGTAAGTTTACCAAAATCTCTTTTTTTTTATTCATGGCCGGATGTTTTGATATAGGAGAAGGGCTCTGACTAAACCTGTCATTAATGCTTATTTATTTATTTATTTATATTTTGATTGCAGTTTTGTAATATGAGGGTGAGTCAAATGAAAATTTTAAAAGTGCGACATAAATTAGCAACCGAAAGAATTTTTATTCTAGAGGAATCCGGACACTTATTGAGTGCTGGAACATTCACGCTGAAAGAAATGGAGATTATATAGGAAACTAATACATTTTTATGACACCTGTTTGCAATAAACACAATAAAGGTTTTCAGTTTTCTAAAGGTTATATTACCTGTAATATATAGCCTAAATGTGTTGGAGGTGCTTAAATACCTGAAACATTGCATTTTGTAAAATAAAAAAAAAAAATTGTCTTTATGTGGTACAAAAATCATAGTGTTAGGCTAATGCTACTACAGCTAATGATCATTGTGACTCTGGAACTAGGCTCATTAATATCTAAAGTCATTTGCATACATAATATTTTAAGTAATTAACATTCAAAAGCACTTTTTAGAAGTGCATTTGGCAGCCCTGTTTTACACAATAACATTTTTCTCCCTATTTTTCTTCTCACTCAGTCTAAACCGACGTAATAAAACAGGCCATCTTCGTTATATTGCAGTGATAAGTTTCAATCATGATGGGTAATGAGAGATGTATTACTTTATTTGGCTCAGCAAAGCAAACATTGGTAATTGTGTAAGCATCAATCCCACATGATCATTTGATTCATTTTGGCTTAACTGAATCAATATCGCTCCTACATGCAAACTCCTCATTACTTTTCAGCTGAGATAAATGATTTCATGGTTTTTTTTTCCAGGATTCATGCTGTTTAGAAAATTGCCAGCACTGCTATATCTATATCTAACGTTTTTTTTTCTTCAAAGCCATTCACGTGTTTTGATCAGCAGGGGTAAGTGAGACGTAAATGCGAACGCTGCAGGAGGATTTTACGGCTTTGCCTTTGAGAGGGTGTGAATGCCGAGGATAGAGTGTTTGCACAACAGGACAGGAGTTGAATTACTGCAGCTGTTTGTAGAACATAACGAGCAATGCTTCTAATCAACACTTACACAACATGTGAGGAACTGTAGGAAAGTGTTTATACTGTATATGAAGAATGTAAGATTTCTTCCTGTCTGTTCCCACAGAGTTACATGATCCCCCTGAAGCAAGTCCTAACTCAACAGGAGATGAAGGCCATATTTGTGAATCTAGAGGTGCATCAACGTTCGTTCTGTACTACATCATTTTTGTAGTCTGAATTGTAGGTGTGGTGATCTGGGATGTAAATGTGGCTGAATTGTCGACAGCTTTTGCAAAAAAAATTTATTCTGTATAACAAACTAGAAGAAACTTTAAGAAAAAGTTTATTTACATTTGAAACTTGCTGAAGCTATCTTCCTTCAAAGATCATGCCAGTGGTGGTGAAAACAATCAGTCTGCCCAAAGATGTGTAAAACCTTGCTAACTAAGGGTGATTTCCTCACACAGTGACTGATTCTGACCTCATTTTGGGGGCGGGGCTCATAATCGCAGGTTTGTGTTCACATTAAAAAATTCCTTCCGAACCGTGGATGAATTGCGCAATTTGATACAAGTAGGCACCAGATTCATCCTTTTTTATTTTCCATCGGTACCAACAAGCAAGCAGCAATGCATAGGATGTCATCATGCAATAATATCTGTAAATGAAAAGCTGTTCTTGTAAAAGAAGATTTTTAGCCATGCAGGCTGACACAAGTAATGCTCTAATTACAGCACTCCACTCCACACTCCAATTCTGCTTTATATATATATATATATATCCTTCACTGAACATGACAATTTTGACCTGCCATCGCAAAAGCAGAAATATCTTGTCTTGTTACTTGGTATATGGAGCAGAGAGCGGATAGATTTCACATGTGATGAGGACTACGTCATGGTTCGAATTGAAAGAACTCCAGTCCACCGTTTTCAAGATTACTAGGAATCAGTTCTCTGGACCGCTGAACTCTGGGCTCAAACGGCCCTGAGATTGGAAAAAGAATCATAAGTGTGAAACACCCTAAAATCCTAGAACTTTACTTCTGGTTGAGATATGATCAAATATGAAACACATTTCAGCATAGTTATCAGCGCCGCACATAGTAGAAATTCTGAAAAATATCACCATGTAAAGGGTTTTCCCAGGCTGCCACACTGGATGTTAAAGGATATTCCAGTATTTTCAAACCACACCTGTAGTGTATGTGTGATTATGCCAATAATTTAAACAAAAAAATAGTCAGTTTCAATCAGTTCATTATTTATGATTTTCTGCACTTTTTAGGCACTCTGTTGCTGAGGTGAATCACAAAAAATAGATACTTTTTATATTATTTGCTATTTGATTTCATTTAGTCTCTAATTATCAAATTTATCGAACCAAAAAGCAAAAAAAAAGGTTCAGCCTTTAAAGTGCGTGTAGAAATCACAAAAATCATCCGAGCATGGAGAACACAGAGCTGATGCTCAATAAATATACATATATAAATATATAAATACATATATAAATATACATATTACATAAATATACATATATAAATTAGATAATTATAATTAGATCATTACCTGACTGATTCGAGTCGATTCAGAGTAGAGTTCTCCGAATTCACTTGGAAGCGGATCGAGATCACCTCCCTCAGACACTCTCGGACCTGCTTGCTTTGGTCCAAGTGTGATTGCTGTTTTCTCACCCCACCAAAGCAGAAAACACACCAGGGTTTGAATCAGACAGACTTTGAGTGCACCCAAAAACATGACCACAGTGATGTATTTACAAATACTATAACCCACAACTATTTTTCCAGGAGATAGCGTTGTTAACGTAGTGGCTCATCAACTGCTGGTGAATTTGTATAGTGTAAATTAATGCATGCTGTTAAATGAATCATGCTGAAAATGTAATGTTCTGTAGGATATCATCAGAGTCCACTTTGCCTTGCTGAGGGCTATCGACCAAAACATGGTGATCGGAGGCAGTGGACTTGGAAAGATCTTCCTGGACTTCAAGGAGAGGTCAGTGGGGCCTGTGTGTGTGTGTGTGTGTGTGTGTGTGTGTGTGTGTGTGTGTGTGTGTGTGTGAGTAAAAACAGCAGGAAGCAGTGTCAGTGCTACCCATAAAAAGGAAGTAGATAAGAGTGTTATCTTCATCTTAGTGCCTGAACGCTTCATGGTTTTGTGGGTGCGTGTATGGCTTTAGTGAAATCATGGACCTGAGAGTGTGGACCTGCAGTGCTTCTGATCACTGGTCTGAAACTTATGCTGAATCAGTTTTGCAGATCCCCAGGGCTTTCTGAACATTGAGGCATGACTAAAGATAGCCATCAGCTAATTCTTACCATGCCCCACTACCTACTCTGTGTCATCAGCCTTTATGGAGACCCTGTTTACCTGCGGCGGTTTTCTGAAGCCTCATCCTGCTGTGTTCAGCACAAGCGCAGTGTTATTGCAGCTGTGTTATTCAGAGACATCGACTGAAAGTGCACTTGCTTGAACATCACAAATCCTTCACAGATTTTAAGTTTGCTTGTTCAGGTCTGTGATTTATTAAGGTGCCCATGAGAGGCTTGGAGTCCACTTTATCTGCAGTAAGATGAGGTGAGATAAGTAAAGTGAGAGTAGTTTAGCATAATCGGTTGTGACATTGCAGCAGACTAAACAAAGTCTTGTTGTGTCTCAAATTGCATACTTGTGCACTGTTGTGGCTCCTCCAGACGCACAAAAGGTATAAAGGAAAGTGTTTCATTCTTCTAAAATCACAACAATTTGCCAGATTTTTATTTATTGAAGATTACATAACAGTTGTTACCTAAGCAGCCTCTCTTAAAGGTAATAGTACAAAAAAAGGAATTTATCATGTTACTCAGAAGATGTCCTGAAGAATTTCCCATGTCGTACAATTTAAAGGAACAGCTTTACTTCTACTCACACTAGAGACTCCTGACAGAAAGCTTTTGCGCAAGATTACACATGTTTTTCAATCCGTCTGTCGAGTGTCCAACATGCAAATCCTGGTGAATGAGCCGTTGCTATAGAAACGATAATGTATTCAAATGAGTGCATTAATATAAAGCTGTGATTTGAATAACAGCCAGAGCAACCATCAGAGCTGCTGTTTATAGAAAATTAATCAACACCTTCCGGCCAATCAGATTTGAGAATTCAAAAGCTCTGTGGTATAAAATATAAGTGCAGAATAATATAGAACTGTGCATAGATCGTCCACGCTACTAACCAAAGCAAACAGAATTAATATTCAATTCTGACACTTAAAAAAAGCACCTTGAGTGGGAACGGATGCAGGAAATGTGAAAAAAGAAAGGAATTTGTGTCCAGTAGCAATTTTGTCTCGCACTAGGTTCACGTAGTTGAACTTCAGCCCCATAAATGATGAAGGCTGTGGCTATCCAACAGGTTGTTGACAGTCTATATATTGTTATTTGACTGGTTTAGTGTCTCTAAAGTGGACACTTGAAAATGAAATTTGAGGAAACGGTTAGTATTAAGTAGCGGTCGCACTGGCTGTATGCCGCACCCTTCATTTCTGACCACTGCTTCCTCCATGAGTAATAATGTCTCATGCCTGTGGGATGCAAAACACACCTTTAGTGTAATATCTAACATAAATGTTTAACGTTGTTTTCTGTACAAAAGTGTACACTGTGTACAAGAACTATTGTTTGACTTGAAGTGGTTATATATTGGTCATATAAATATACTATATTTATAAATATATAAATAACTCATTACTGCATGTTGAGTTAAGCTGAAAGATAAAACCAGCAGGAAGTGAGATTAGATCATCGACAAGAGTAATAGCTGCTGGCACAGAGATGTTTTGCTCACACGGTTACACCAGCTGCTGAACGGACACATGCTGCATATAATCCAAAAACATTATTACTTATTCTCTTCTCATAACCTTTCCAGCTGTTTCTCCTGTTCCTGAACACGCAGTCCGATTCGCTGTCCTTTATCTCTCCTCCAGCTGTCTTTTCACTTTCTGCACATTCTTTTCACTTTCATATCTGCTGGGTCTGAAATGTAAACACTGGAATGTGCCTTGGCTGCTTCAAGCGAAAGCGGGTTCTTTTACAGGCTCTGATAAGGCGTCTGGAGAGTTCGGCATCGATGTCGGTGAAGGGCGCAGCTGCAGGGCGCAGGCTGGATTTGCATAGCGATGCAGAGTCGTGCTCGCCGCCCTGCTGGGGTGTAGGCAATGATAATCACGGGTTTGGCTCTCTTAATGACTGCGCAGGCTGACAGCAGCACTCGGGGAATGTTCCCTCACATCCAGCCCACGCCTTTTTTTAAAGTCTTGAAAGAGATGGCTTTGGTTAGAATGAGTGTGTACAAGCGTGTTTGCCTTTGCTTGCATGTACCTATACATGTAATGATCTGCTCACGTTTGATAGGAATCGGTTTTGGTGTTCAGGTCTTAAGAAAGATTCAGCTGAAGAATGAGGAGCTCTATTCTGAGCATCTGTGCGGGGTGTGTGTGTGTGTGTGTGTGTGTGTGTGTGTATAGGTAATTGGCTCATTAGTGGGCTCTTTGCTGAACCCTGAGGGCTGCTTTGTGTGGAGCTGGCATGACAGCACCGCCTCTCTCGCCTCCACTCCTTTTTAATCTTAACTTCAAGGCTATAATCTGATCTAGCAGTTACTGATAATGTGCCACGGAAAAGCACCCAAACACTGAAACAGTACTTTCTTATTCATAGGTGTTCTCTTGCTCTTCCTGTCTGTGTGTGTGGTTGTGGGTGTGTGTGTGTGTGGTTGTGGGTGGGGGTGTGGGTGTGTGTTGCACTCCATCTCTGACATGGCAAAGTTACTGTCCAATTACATTATTGAAGGATGTGCCAGTTCTTAAAACGTGTTCATGTAGATGATCTGGCAGCTCAGTTGAAATCATTGATTCTGGAACTGACAGTGCGCAGCATGGAAGCTCATGTCCATCAACAGAGCTCGCTTTAGAGCTCTGCTCCTTATAGCCTAGTGAGCTTGCTAGGATGGAGGGTGCAATGTCTACAGGCAGCATCTGGAAGGTTTTTCCACCCTGATAATGACCCGGGAGTTGAACCGCCATGTACAAGTGTGGCCTCAGTAACATCTGAAAATGAGTCTGAATTGTTTTTCGTGTCGAGTGGGTCAGCTGAAAATTTCAGATAAATCTGTACACATAGTCTGCTTTCTTCACCTAGTCTATGCAACCCCTAAAAGACATAACCACTTGCTAAAAATGTGTCACTTCTTTTCCATTTCTTTTTTGCCCTAAAACTACAGAAGGATTGAAAGTGTGCCGTGCTAGAAAAAAACCCCAAAAAAACTCTCTGCTCTGACACAAATGCTCATATTTACATTTGGTGACATTAGGCATAATGCCATACAGAGTATTTTTGGTAAATTATTCATTTCATTAGAACAGGACCACGTCACTGGTCTTTTCCATTCTCCTAGTGATTGACATATTTCTCAGTCTCATTATGAAGTGCGCACTTCTCCACCTTCTTCCCGCTACAAAGAAGGAAATGGCCTGGGAATTCAGCCCGCCTGCCGAATGCCGTGCTTCACACCTCCTTCCATAGCTCTAAAGGCTCAGCTGACTTTAATTAATTTTGTTATCTCCTCTTGTAAGTCCCGGTGACCTTTCGCAGTGATGCATTCCACAGAATAAAATGAACGCAGAGCTTTTCAGGACGTCGAGGCTTTGAAGGGCAGAGGGAAAATGCCAGTGTTTTTCAAAAGTGTCCATGCTGAAAGAGTGAACATTGGAGTGGGCGTGGAAAAAAAAAAAAGTAAAGTATTTCAGATTGGAGTGTTAGCAAAGGTCAAGAAACATTTAAATGAGATTTACACCACGAGTCCACATATTTAACAGGCTAATTTTAAAACTAATTTGCTCTTGATGGAGCTGAGGTGGAGCAGGAACGTCAATAGCTGCTGGATTGCGGCTGAGGTGAAAAGGCCTGTTACTATAATCTCAGCCAGTTGAGAGTCGCAGCTCAAGTCTCGGTACAGAGACAGGCGGTGGGTTAACGGAGGTTGCATTAACACGAAAATTGCGTTTGCTTTGGAATAGCATGCATGATGGCCTTCTGTAATGAGAAAACCAACATGCACACTGGAAGCGAAATTTAAAAAGTGTATGTTTAGGCAGCGATGGCAAAGGTTCTCACCCAAGGGAGTGTTCACACTTAAGCAGCATCGGTTTTCCCTTTCGCCTCCCTCTCGCTATCGCTCCTGCTTTCCCTGCTCTCGTTTAAAGTGCCAGATTTCAGCACAGTCTGAGGAGAGAGTGAATATTGCTGAACTCTTTTGTCCTTTGCATGTGTCAAAAACATTCAGCCTTACAGAGTGAACAAGACAGCATGATCGCACATCGACACATCATTTTATCACCTTTAGATACGTGAACCATTCAGTGGGTGGACGTGTGTGGAGCTGCTATTGACTGAAGCCAGGTGTACATATTTTGTTTGTTCAATATCAAAAGCTAATTTCCAATGTCAGAGAGATGATCTAGTACTGTGAGCGGTTAGAAAAGTCAATCTTAAACCTTCCAAAGCTGCTTCAGATTAATTGGAAGCCTCCAGTGTGTGAGCTGGTCAGACAAGCAATTAGACAGTGGATACAGTCAGTAGCCACTAACAGTGCTAGAAAAGAAAAAGGAAAACACGCAAAGAGATACAACCATTCTGCATGTGTAGTGAACGCCAGAAAAGGACGACTCAGGAACAAATGATGTCAACCAGACTGATAAAGAGAAGATTGCTTTTCCCTCTGTGGAAGGCCCAAACAAATATGGGAAGTACATGGTACATCCAGGTCTACATAATTTTAAGGGATCAGGGGTCATCAACTGGCAACCAGACCCAGCAGTATTTCTGCAGAACTGAGTATTTGAAAAACACTGGCTGTATTTCAAAGAGCCTAGTTTTCTAAATATGAACCAGTTCAGCTTCGGTAGCAGAACTTCTTCTTCTGTTGTCGTTTATCCAGTCACATGCATTTGTGTAAATTATTTAGCTAAAGGCAGCTTTTCGGACCAGACACTAGCCAGAAACATGAGTAGTAGTTTTCACAGACTTTCATAGATTAATAATTTTATTGAAACTCTCTGGTCTTGGGCTTGTGAGCAACAGTGCACTCTCAGTGCTGGATAAAATTGGGGAGGGTTGCATCAGGTAAGGCATCCGGTGCAAATCAAATACGTGGACCAATGATCCGCTGTGGTGAAACCTAATGGGAGCAGCCGAAAGAGGAGCAACAGCAGCGTTGAAACTCTCTGGCCTGATTAGCAAACCAGAATGTTTAAAGATAGAATTTTTTTTTTCTTCTCCACAATAGATGTATCTGGTCTGTTCAGTGTCCATGACACTAGTCAAAAGTGGTAATATGAAGCAAACAAACAAAAAAAAATAACCACTTCAGATTGTCTTATTTATAGCCATCATTAATGGTTAAGCATTAAAATGTGATTGTCACTATGTATTCATGTCAGTTGCTTATCCATGCCTTGAAATAATGACCTGAAATTACTACCAAACCCAGTGAACCATTTAGGAACACTTTTATAAGAATGTGAAATGCTTTCTTTTAAAATCAAGTAGCATATGCCTTCTATACTGGCAAGCATAAGCGATAGCATTATAATGATCTCCATTAAGTCACTGTACTGATTTTGCTTTCAGCATGTGAACACAGAATAAGAGCGTATAAGCTGTTTAAAAGGATCTGCATCATTTATAGTTGCATTTAATCCAATGCATGGCAATGAATCATTACATGAACCCCAGACAGCTAAAGTGCATTTCAGCGTGCTCTGGTAGAACAATGTGTTTTGTTCCTGGACATATATTCATATATTCCTCCGCATGTGCCCTAAAACTGAATCTAAAAAAGGGAGATGGAGCATGCAGGGTAAAAGTATGGATGATTGCTTGCTGCATCTGTCCAGTCACTCAGCTAATTTGTTTATTCATGTCTCCATTACCCTTGTAATTGATGTGCATAATGCATAGATGTTTTGGATAGTGGCCATGTTTGTTGTGTTGGTGGATTAATAGCCCTCTAAAGCAAGATTATAGTCACAGGGCGCAGGGTTAGGATAGCATTAAGCCATCATAATGGCACTCATTTAACAGCGTGTCCTTGGCTGGGCTATGTGAGACAGCGGAGCTTGGAGAATTGTTTATCAAGAGTTTCTCTTACTGTAATCCTGAACATAAACACACTGGCATAATGGTAGATGAGTGGTTAAGGTTCTGCATTAGTCACTAGTCCCCTCCTCTTTTTTATATGAGGAATAAAACACTTGGAACTTGCTGTTGCAGGAAAATAATCAATGATAGGGTGGTGTAATGAAGCCCAGTGCAAAGCAAATTTGATTATTTTCCTGTAATAGCACATTCTAACGTGTTTTATTGTTCTTATATCACAATTACTTGCTAACAATTAACCAACATGTACATTTTATCCATTTATAGTTGTTTACTGTTGTGGAGCATCCACAAAACAAGATCTCACTTATGTTAAACATCTATAAGCAGTTGTTCCCTCAACAATGCAGCTTGTCATGTTATTAGGGTAGAGCAAAGCACAAAGCCCTCCATCCTGAAGACTTTGCTGTGTCAAAAATCTTACAGCTTTACTTCTGACTTTTTCAAGAGCTGACACAGGAGACTCCTTCAAAAAATGCTGCATTTCTCACATAATGCTTCACCGTATATGGAGCGTCCAATACACAAGTCCCTGTCTAAGCTGTTAATTCATAAAATAGAGCAGTGGATTTGATTGACATTTTATGGATCAGTTTTCTGACCTTCATTATCACTCCCATAGCACTAGACATTTAAAATGCGCCGCATTCTATCTAATTCACAGAGACGCTATTTCATTTATATTTTATTGCACCATTTTAATTTCTTATATATAGAAACATAGTTGGAAGAAGAAGTAAGGAAATGAGTAATACATTATTACCTGTTGCCTTTTCCCTCTCGCTCTCTCTCTCTCTCTCTCTCTCTCTCTCTGTCTCACTCGCTCTCCCTGTAGCAGTACGTTTTTAATACAATTTGATTGGAAAATTGGCTCATAAAAAAGACCTTCATATTCAATTATATCTGTGACATCTGTTATTAGAGCTAATTTCTGACACCTGCCCCAGCAGTTGCAGAATGCTACAGAGTCTGTGTTGTGGCTCGTAATTGAACAGTGCTCTCATTAATCTTCATCAGTCGCTCTCCATGAGGAGCAGAGCCATCTCTCTCACTCCACATCAGCTCTTAACCAGGCCTGCTTAGCCCAGGGGCACAACGGCACAGCGGCCAGGGAAACCTATCAGCCCGCCACCAGTTGCACTCCAGGGCCAACCTGAGCCTCTCTCTCTCTTTCTTTCTCTCTCTCTCTCTCTCTGAGAGATACACAGAGAGAAAAGAAAATAGTGCCTAATCTGTTACAGGGTGTATGAGAAGGGCTGGTCTGAAGGCTGAAGTTAGTATGAGGTTGTTTTTATACGTTAAAGCACATCAGAGTTGAATTCTCGATTCTGATTGGTCAGAAGGTGTTACTAATTTTCTGACAGGTTTATCTTAATGCTTGCGTTCTAATGCATTATCGTTTCTATAGTAACAACTTGCACATGGATTTGTATGGCATACGCTCTATATAAGCACATTAAAAAAGCAGATAATTGTAGATATTCTTATATTGTACATTTACATTTATGGCGTTTGGCAGACGCCCTTATCCAGAGCGACTTACAAAAGTGCTTTGGAGTCTATCAAAAATACATTCTGATATTGGCTCATTAGGTCACAAACTAGGAATACCATTTTTAAGTGCTAACTTAAGTACTTTATGAAGAGGTAAGTCTTCAGACGTCGTTTGAAGACTGCCAGTGAGTCTCGATGCATGTCTTCCTTGTACTCTGAGAGATGGTGGGACCAGTCGAGCAGTGCTAGAGGATCGGAGGGAGCGTGGTGCCGCGCGAGGTGTGATAAGTGCTTTGAGATAAGTGGATGCTGGTCCGTTTTTGGCTTTGTAGGCGAGCATCAGTGTTTTAAATCTGATGCAGGCAGCTACAGGAAGCCAGTGGAGGGAGCGCAGCAATGGGGTGGTGTGGGAATATTGTAGATATTGTAAATAGTCTTCTCTTAACAGAGGTTCATCTAGGATGTTCTGAAGGAGTCTCTAGTGTTAGCGCTTTGTACTATTCAGAGGTAAAGCTGTAACTTTAAGATTTCTGACACAGGAAAGTCTTCAGGCCAGAGTATTGAGCTTTGTGGTTTTCGGTAACAAGAAAATCTGTTTTTTTTTTGTCTTATTAACTTCGAGAAAGAGAAAAAGAGAGAGGATGATGAAGGAACAAATGTTTATAGCTGCTATAACATAAGTGATAACAGGAACGAACTTGTTTCACAGATGTTCTACAATGTTAAACTAAAAATTGATAAAATCGACCACATATGCTTGTATGATTAATAAAAAATGGCCAATTGCTGTGGTATAGGAGGAAGAAAACACGCACAGGATCTCCATCTAATGTCAGGCCACACGCCAGTGCACCACTGATTATTTTCCTATAACAGCATGACCCATAGTGTTTTATTCCTTGTACTTGTGTGCTGTGGAAAAAGGTCTGTGTTGATCCGCTTAGTATTTTTCAAGCTACAAACTGAGATTTTGTCTTATTTGTATTTTGTATTCTCTGACGCAATAACAGAATGCAGAATTATTAATTGCTAAAGAAGATTAACAGTGAAAAAATCAGACTGCAGATTGTTAATGATCATCCACACCTGACTTATGGCTCGTCTGGTGATGCACCAGAGGTTTCAATGCAGAGCGTCCAATCTGTCATAGCAGCGTTGCTCTGAACAAAACCATGATACAGAGGCAGAAGTGCAAAAAATATCCAGACAGTTTTATGAAAGGCAGCAATCTGTGCCAGATGTAGTGCTCTGCTCCAGGCAGAGGGACTTTGAACTCCTGTGTCAGTGCTCCATTGTGGTTTTCTTTGTAGTTTTTAAGTTTAAATTAAGTTAAAGAGGATTTTTTATTGTAATGGTGTGCTGTGATAGCACTGAGATCCTCATTTGTGTCTTTATATACTGTAGTCGTTATAATTTAAGCCAGCAGTTTTAGTCATTTATTTATACTGCAGTTGTTATAAATTAACCTTGGTACTTAATTAAAGCATGCAAAACAAACACTGGACACATTGAGCTGCTTCATTGAACATGGAAAGCCTATAAATGGTGAATTATAGCAAGGAATGTAAATGTTTAATCGCAGCAGGGGATGTAAACACTGACTCGTAGTATTGATCCTTCCAGGCTGCTGATCTACGGACAGTACTGCAGTCACATGGAGCACGCTCAGAAGACGCTAGACGACCTGATTTCCACACGGGAGGAAGTGAAGTGTAAAGTGGAGGTAAGCTCACTCACCTTGCCGTGTCCTTTTTCTGCGCCGATCAAACTCATTAGCTTTATCAACTCACTGGAACTGCACAAAAGGCTCTTATCCATAAATCAGTGGAGCTGATCTAGTGCACAAGCAGCACATTGATGTCATCTTGTCCTAATCAGCTTAATGCTTCACAGACAACATATGACATTAGAACAATGAATCTGTTAGCTGGAACTGATCCAGATTAATATGCTGTCTGATTTTTTTTTGTCTCATAATTCTCAGAATTATCTGATGAAGGTAAACCTGGTAGTTAATGAGAGATACTCACATGTACTCCTACCCTAGTCATTCATGATTTGAAGGTAGCTTTTCATAAAA
The DNA here is from genome assembly GCA_022985145.1 of Pangasius djambal. Lineage (NCBI taxonomy): Eukaryota > Metazoa > Chordata > Actinopteri > Siluriformes > Pangasiidae > Pangasius > Pangasius djambal. Next base: position 21,043,838 of record CM040989.1, on the reverse strand, counting down.
CTGCACACCATCTTCTACATGTCTACCTGCAGATGCTATCAATATATAAATTAGCAACACCCCCAAATCTACAGGGTCCTGCCCCCTTCCCCTGGTGAACCAGTGAAATAACCCAGCTCAGTGACATGGGCTGCACTTGCAAAGGTGCTAACATCTGCAGTTTAGCCATAGCATTTATGATTTTTGATCTCTTGCTACAGCAATACGGGAAACACCTGAAAACAACGCTTTTCTTCTTTTTCTGATAAAGCAGCAGTCAGAACAAGCACATATAAAAGCCAGTTCACTGAGGGGGAAAGGACGCAGGATGCCTATTAGCTTCTAGCAGCGGTTACGTTCTCATTGCTATCTACTTGGAATTCTCGGTCTAGTGAGCAAATAGAAGGGAGGTACTGTGGCAGGACTGTGGTCTCTTTGATCGGTAAAAAATGCAGGAGCTGCTAATTATTAAGTAGCGTTTTTGTGGTAAGATTAACTTATTTCTCTCTGTCTGTTCGGATTTTATTGTCAGCAATGTTCTTTTGTACTTTTGTGCAAATGCTTGAAGGTCTTAGAAAAGCGTTAAAATGACTGAAGACCTTACTACTAGAAGTAAAGCATAAGTGTCAAATGCCTGCTTAGTAGCATTACACCGGTATTACATTATTATACCTGAAACAAGATTCTTGACTTAAAAAAAAAAAAAAGAAAAGAAAAGAAAGTACAGACCATGGTAACAACAAGAAAACCAACAATGTACTGATATTTAAAATTGGTACCAAATATCTCCAAAGGCATCATAACACTTTTGAGCATTGAAATAAAGACATTTAGAACAAACAAACCTTCAATATTGTAACTAAAAGCTAAACAAATTTGATACAGAAATATGCTGGACATTTATATTTGATACTGCAATAACACTGTCACATATTCATTACTGTCTCATGATTTTCCAATGAGATTTTCAGCTCAATAGGTTTTATATAAAAACAGAATGCACAAAATGAGTGCAGTGACTTTTTAAAAGTGCTTTACCCAGCTGAAATACTCTGCTACATTTCTTGATTTATGGATTTAATCATTGAAAATGTCCTCTAAATTTTTATAAGGTTTATGACTAAAATCTAAGGAGCAGGACTGTAGTTTGTCAGAGCAGGTTCCTCAGCCTCCACACCACACCTCTACTGCCCTTTCAGTGCTGTTAACTAGTTTCCTTCATTCTGGAAACATGGACTAGATTACTGCAGTGTGTCTCATAGATACATCCCAAGATAAAGACTGGATCAGAGGATATGAGGTGGCCATTAGGTCTGGGCAGCAATACAGGTGGTTCATGTGGAGGAAATTAAACTGTTAATGTATGTGTGTAGTTACCAAACACAGATGATTATCAGATAGAGGGTTTGGTAATTGAGCACACCTTCATGCTGCTATAAAGAGTCTATTATGGTGGAATCAAATCAGAATCTTCTCCTGGAAAAGTACACAAACACTGGTATTACACCGCCATGATGGGCTCTTCACCTTGGCCTAAATGTCAAGTGCAGAGTGTGTGTGAGGAGGAGTGTGGAAGATTATCAATGGAGTTTCAGGATTTTTGTAAAGATATTGAGCTAGTAGTTTTATGCTTAAAGTACTTTTCAGTCACTACAACGTGTTTTGTTCCAGAAGATAATAATAAGCACAGATGTGGCTGACAAAAAAGATGAAATCTAAGAATTCTAGTTTATATTAAAGAATTAGGGTGTCTTAGACCTTTGCACAGCACCGTGTGTACACATGAATAAGTGTGAATGAGGGAATGGGCTTCTGTTCAGTGACGTGTTGCTGATGTTTAACAGGAGTGCACCATGAAGGTACAGGAGGGCAAGTTCAAACTGCAGGATCTGCTGGTAGTTCCTATGCAGAGGGTCCTCAAATACCACCTACTACTCAAGGTCAGTGTAACATCATACACATCATTTGGGGATATTCAAATGTTAGTCACATAAAGATTCATCATACAAAAGCTTCTGAATATTAATGAGTTAATAATTTATACAGACAGAGTAACAGTATCAGTAAAACTGCACTTAATTTTGAACGCATAAACCATGGTAAGTGAATACTGTGTGATTTCTTAAACAAAGAAAACCACAAGGTTTGGAATATTCATTTTATTCCAGAATTAAATTTTTCTTATTAAATGTTTGAGGATGAATTTTACAGTGCACTTTGTTCTGACGGATCTAATGTTGAGTATAACTGTGAATGTTTTCTGGTGATTGTTTGAGCATTATTATGTGCATGTTTCTAACGTTCCTAGGGTTGGCTGAGATTTAAAAATAATTTTAAACTTATCATTTTGTTTAAGAGACAAACCTCCATGTTTTTATTGATCACTATTGTTTTTTTTACTTTTTTGCCTCATTCTGCTCTCATTCCACAGTCCCACCTCTGTGGGATAAGTAAAATATAGTAAATATTTTGATCATATTAGCCTGTTTCACAAGCTGTGAATCACAATCACATTTCTCTAGTTCTCCGTCCATTTCCAAAATGAGCGATCTCATCGTCTGTCAAGGATCAGCGCCGATTACGTGATGGACATCATCAATATCCGTTTATATCATCCTATCGCTCCTTCTCTTCACTCCATAAAGTCAGAGATGCTCCCTTTCATTGAAGTTTACTACCTCGTCTCAATCACTGCTGAGTTCACAACCCAAGTACACACTGAGAACTCTGAGAATCCTTGCCGTGCCTCAAATCACTGTTAATTAGCTGATAAGTTGAATCAGGGTATGTTAGAGCAGGGGAAAGACAAAATATGCAAGATATGGGGTTCTTCAGGGTTCAACCAGGGTTGGGAATGTGTGTATTATACAAACTGTTCTGTACACAGCACTATATATGGGACTGCTGACCTGCTGTTACATAAACACATAAATAAGTTGAAAAATGACTTATCAGCCTGAAACCACAAGAATACAGACATGTTAAAGGCGATTTTACGTTTTAACACAGCAACTTGTTGGCTGTCCCAAATCAGGAGTCAAAAAACAGAAACAAAAAAAAAAAGGCTGAAGCCAAGTGCACTTTGGGTAATAATATAGTGAAAAGGGAACAAATTCAGCCATGGCATCAGATTACTCAAAGTAATTAATGCAGTTTCAAAACTTTTGTCCTTTGCTCAAATTCTGCTCTTCCACTCAAATCACTATCAGCTCTGATACTCCCAGTGGAGCAGGAGAGGATGATGGGAGGGAGGGAGTGGGTGTGGGTTCTTTTAGTGCACATGATTATTTTGGTTATTTTAACTCTTTCTATTTCCTAGCCCATACACAGAGTCAGTGTTCAGATCATGTTCCGTTCATTTCACTCATTCTAAATGCTTTATGCTGAAGTATTAGTACACATGTGGCCTTAAGGGTATCACAGTGACAGGTGAGGTGAATGTGTGTGTTCATGATTAAACTATGGAGTGTGGAATGGTGTGATATAGACATGACAGATATATGAATCAGGGTTTCAGTGTGCCCTGAATATTTAAAGACTAGTCCTGGAAAATGGGAAAATGGAAAATATTCTAAAGAAATTTAAGTTTAAAGTAGGATTATCAAACAGTAGAGGTTGTCCATTTTAGCATATTTTATTCTCAGTTGGATTTCTGAGGGGTTTGAGGGTTTTTTGGGTTTAAGTCTTTAAGTGTAATATTAAATATTTGTTAATATTGTTTCCTTAAAATCTGTGAGTAAGGCTTGTGTTTATGATGGTTGATGATTTACTGAGCAAAACAATAATTTGATGTTAGAGTTTGGTTTCAGTATGAATTTTACATTAAAACGTCAAGTGTATATTATATATGTCACTGAACTGACTTGTATAAAGACTCGAGATACACTGTCCTTTCACTGCCCTTTCAGTTCTGACACTTTTCTAGGACAACCCTGGTACATGAGAATGCGACTGTATCATAAATAGAAGTCATGAAGCTCAGGTGACTCATGTGTGCGAGTTCTTTGCCCTACAGGAGTTAGTGAGTCACTCGATGGATCGGCCAGAGAGACAGCAGCTGAAGGAGGCCCTGGAAGCCATGCAGGTAGAAGCTGAACTGACACCGACATCTACACACATCATCCTTCACACCAATCCAAGCACTCTGTCACTCACCGTGGGAGCCATGGGGACATTTAGTTCCACACTGACTGCATGCTGTAATGGAGAGTGATCTGAACACGCGTTGAAATATTGCACTATGAATTAAAATACGGAGCCTCTGGAGGGAAAGATGTCAGACTGATGTGATGTCTGAGTGCTTCTCTGTACTTCTGTGTGCCTTTACAGGACCTGGCCATGTACATCAATGAGGTGAAAAGGGACAATGAGACTTTGAAGAAAATCGGGGAATTTCAGTGCTCAATAGAAAATTTGGTAAGAATCTGTGGGTTTAGAAATAAAGACTTAACTCAGTTCTGATACTATTAGTGCATTCACATGGAAATTGAGAACACATGGGAACATTGTTGCTAGGCAGCTGTATCAAATCAGTAAAGCTGTAAAGTCTTTACATTGCAAAGGTATAGTGACTGGAAACGAGACAGAACATCAATGTTTCCCTCGAATGTGTTGGTAAATCAGTAAGCACTAAGACGCTATATGATTGCTATTACGCTTAACATCAGCTGTAAACCAAACTTCCATAGGTTTCTGCCATTTAGACAAACATCACCAGTGTGTCACAACTTTGGAGCTATCAGAAATATTTAGCACCTGAAATTTATGTGTAATTTTGTTTACTCATAAATCTTCTTGTGGAATCTACAGCACCATTCAAAGCTAGCATATACTTCATAACCATGTTGGAATGTATAACAGTTTAGAATAGGTCTATATTTATTGTGTATTTATTGCAGCCATTGCAATTAACCTAATAATAATTAATTAATTACAAATAATAGAATTATTTATAGGCTTGAATTTATGTTTGATTATGTTTAAAAGTGACATAATGAAACCTCAACAAACATCATTTAGTTTGCAGAAATATTTACAAATCCTCCATTTTTTAAGAACTTTAGTAGGTAGGGATTGTATAATTAAAAGGAATTAAACCCTTGAGAGTGTGCTGTTATAGGAAAATAATCAACAACAGGGTTGATCTTTTTATCCATTTACAGTTACCTTTAATGTTATGAATTGCTGGCACTGGAGACTCTTTCCTTTACCATATCAGTGATGACACACATTTATGTGGCGCGTCCCTGTGTAAGCTGTTACTATAGAAACGATAACGAAAGAGGGCATTACTATAAAGCTATGGGATACCTTGCTGTAGAACTAGTGTCCAAGATGTTATGGAAAATTAATCAGTACTTTCTGATCAATTAGGTTCAAGAATTCAACAGCATTGTATTGTAAACACCAACATCCATTAAAGCTTTACACCATGAGAAAATAAGACTTGAGGAGGAATTACTATGTCTCATGCTGCTGTTCTTTTCTTCTATGTCATGTTATTTTTGGCCATCGAGAATTTATTGTGAATATAAAAGCTCATTGCCATTATATACCTCTCAGATTGTCTCGAACATTCTGCTTAGTCTTCAGCGCTCACTTCATCATGCTGCGCACTTCATACCTGCAGCTGCTGCGATTGTTTGCTCTCATAAATCATTTAAACTTCCGGAGTATGAGTGCTGAGAGGACAGACTTTATTTCCATGTTAAAATCACTGTATCCTCTGTTCCAGCATGTGGGAGGAAGTGTTTAGTTTGGAGGTGAGTGCTTTATTTACATATGTGCCTGTGGCTCAAAAAAAAAAAAAAAAAATCTGCAGGAAGACCAGAGAGAGCATTCGCTTTATCATTCTATTGGAAGGAAATGATGACAGCTTGTCTTATAACAAAGAAGCCTCATGTGTGTTGGCATGTGCCTCACGGTTAAAGTCAGGCAGTGTGTGCTTTAGTCATAACACTTAAATAAAAGATTTCACAGTTAAACCATGGAATATGTTCCATTTGAAATGTACACCCAATGTAAATTATGCGTATACTGTAGGTTACGGTTTATCCAAGGCACATCAGATACATATGTATAAACCCAAACATTCACACGCTGAACCTCTTAGTCAGTGAAACTCTTAGCTTGTCTTGATAGAGAGGAAAAATAAAGCAGGATATCTGTGTTTATCCTCAGCAGCAGGTGAAACTGGAGGAATACGGGAGGCCAAAGATAGACGGAGAACTCAAAGTGTCCTCTATAGTTAACCGGACCAAACAGGACAGGTAAGGTTTTAAGGCATGCGGTAACATTTCAGTTCAGTTTAAATAGTCTTAACAGCTCACTCTAGACTTGTTTTGAGATAAAGGGATACTCCAGTGTTTATACTCCAGCATATGTAGAATAGGTGTGATTATTGCACCCAAGAATTTTGATGAAAGAATATCAAAAATCCATTGACTCCAAACTCACTCACAATGGAAGTCAAAGGCAGATATTAACTTCTGTCAATAAAAACGTCAAATACAAAATTATATAACACAAATTCAAAGCTATTTCTGAAATCTTCTACCAAAACTGCACTTTGCACTTGTCCCTGATGTTCCCAGGTACATCTTTCTGTTTGATAAAGTGGTAATTGTGTGCAAGAGAAAAGGCTACAACTACGAGCTGAAAGAAATCATCGAGCTCCAGTATTACAAAATGTCAGATGACCCTACAAATAACAGAGACATGAAAAAGGTAGAGACACTCCATATTTATTCTCATGTTGCATTAATCGAAATGATATAAAAAGTCGTGTGATTTATGTCTGTGTTGATATTTGAGTGTTGAAATGGGTTTCAGAAAATGTTGCATCTTCTAACGTGAGGTGCTGGGGAGTTTTTCTATAGTTACAGTTCTCTATAGTGCTGTATGTGGATTGTGCTTGTGTAATCTTGTTCTTAAACAGACAGCATGGTGCTTGTAATCTCAGGTGGGCCAGTCGTGAGAGATGCACTGGGTTACATTGTGCTTGGGGGGACAATGATTTGTTGAAAATGCCATATATTTCTTGGAATCTAACATTCAGCAGCTCTGCATGTGTGAAAGATTGCATGTGTAACTGGGTGTCTATCTCTTCTCTCCCTCTTCTCTCCCCCTTCTCTCTCTCATTCTCTCACTCTCCCTCACTCTCTCTTATTTCTCCTTGCATGCCTACCAGGCCAGTGGAAAGATGGTAAGCTGAATCAAACCTCTGATTTATGTGTGGATCAGCAGCTGTGATTGCCTGCCTTGCCTCTGATAGTTTGATATGTGTTCTGTTATCTCGAGAGCTACACAGCCTCCTTATGTTGTCAGACAGGGATTGTGTTTATTTACAACTAATTGGGGCACATTTGTCTCTGGTGTTTTTTATTTCTTTTTTCCATGACTAATATGAAATCAGTGCCAAATCCGTCATATGTTTAACTCTGCTATTTGTGGCTTGTGCAGTGGTCGTATGGCTTCTACCTGATCCATCTGAAAGGAAAGCAAGGCTTCCAGTTCTTCTGTAAGACAGAGGACACCAAAAGAAAGTGGATGGAACAGTTTGAGATGGCCATGTGTGTACTGTGTATGCAATAAAATCTCACTCAGATATGTTTTTTTTTCCTAAAAATGCTAAAATGTCTCACGGAAAAATTAAATTTTTATAAATATAGCTCCAACATCAAGCCAGAGAGAGCCACGGCCAACCAGCACGACTTCCAGATGCACACGTTTGAAAAGAACACCAACTGCAGAGCTTGTAAGATGCTCCTGAGGTGAGAACACACACAAAGTACACGAAATGACTCAAAATCTCAGCATCACTGTACTGCTCATACTACATGTCATTTATCACATACACTTATGCTGGTCTAACCAGCTGCTGGTTGTTCAGCCAACAAAAACAGGTCAAAGCCTTTATTTATGTCTTTTTGGAGTCATTCCTGTGACTGAAAGGTGAACACAGGGCAAGTGAGTATTTAGCTGGAGGAAACCAAATAACCATAAACATGCATGCACACATGCTAAGCCGAGTCGCCAGAACTTTAAATACTGAGTTCTGTCCTTAAACAGGCTTTGGTTCATGTTACTAAGCTCTGTTCAGTAGCTGATAGACTACTGGCCCATATAAACCAGCACTTCTGCACTGACCTAAATTTGGTCCACTGCATCCACTAATGATGAGCATACTGGGTAATTCTAACAGTGGTGTGGGAAACACTGTAGTCAGTGACACAGTGCCTTATAACCCTTCTATTACATTGCATAAATAAATCAACCAATAGAATTACATCAATACTATTCATAATATGAGATAATAAGTCTATCAGTTTTTAGATCTGTCAAAACTCCTATTTTCAAAAATGTTTATAAATATTTTAATTATAAATGTTTATATACCACAGAGCTGTTGAATGCTCGCTTCTGATAGGCCAGAAGTTGATTCATTTTCTGTAACAGCACATCTGACCGTTCCAGGAGCAAGTCAAATCACAAGGTTATATTAATGCGCTCATTCTATTGCCTTATCTTTTCTATAGTAACAGCTAATACATAATTTAAGACTAACCGTTTTCTCTGTAACATGCTATGATGAGGTGAGATGACTGTATAGCTGCTTTAACATAAGTTATGTGCAGTTATAGGAAAAGAAATTATTCTTACATATTCTCATCTTTCTTGTCAATATCTAAATATATTAATTTCAAATTTATGGCATTGGTAGCATGCTCACAAGCTGTTTTTCGAGGTAATGTTGCCCACACCCTAGAACCCAATTTCTCTGACGGGGTAGGAACTTTTTTTTTTTTTTTTTTTCTGGCCTGATTTCCAGTCTGGTTCTGCACGTGGCATGACATAACTGTAATTATGGTGACACGGACCAGTTGAAAACTCCACATGATGATGTGTAAATATCTTCTTTAAAATGTAAATTCTAAAAATGTAAAATCTGAACTACTTTGTATTGGCAAATTCAACATATACAGTTTTTTTTAAAGGGCAAACTTTGACTTTGAATTTGACTTTGCAAACTTGAGTTGCATTAAGAAATGTTAAGAACCCTTAACTTTTCCTGGGTTTGTTTCAGAGATACAGGGGTGTTTGACAGCAGTGAAAATGTGCAGGTTGAGTTTTAGGCTATGTAACACTGATGTTCTGTGATGGGCTGTGAAAAATGATCAGTCATAAAGTTACTGGACTGGAAATATCCAAAATGTGGCATTGTTCTTAATATTTCTTGTGCTTTCTTTCTCTGTGTGCGTCCTCTCTGTCTCTCTCTCTCTCTCTCACTCACACACTGCTGCAGGGGGATCTTCTATCAGGGTTACTACTGTTCCCGCTGTGGGACCGGCGCACATAAAGAGTGCCTAGAGGTCATCACCATCTGTAAAATCAGTGAGTTCCCCATGCTCATCTCTGCTTTAATGAGCGAAATATCAGCTAAAATAAAACCTTCAGCCACTGACCCTCTCTTTCTCTCTCTCTGTGTCTCTCTCTCTCTCTCTCTCTCTCTCTCTCTTCCTCCTTCCCCCCTACTCACCTCTTTTTCTCTGTCTCTGTGTTTCTTGTCCTCTGACTGTCTATCTCTCCACCTCTATGTTTCTCTTTGTCTGTCTCTGTTTCTCTCTCACTCTTTCTGTCTCCCTCTCTCTGTCTCTCTCTGTAGATCCCCATGATTCGGTGAGTGTTAACATCTTTTTCATTTTGTTTCGTTATCAGCTGGATATTATTCATGCAAGGTTAAAGTGAAACTTACACATTGAGTGAAATTATAATGCACAGTGTCTTTTCTGTCTTCCAGGAGCTTGGACTTCCACAGTCAGGTAGGAATATGTGTTCTCAGGCCCTCTCTGCTCAGAGACAAATTATTATTAAATATTTATTGAGTCCTCAGTCCACATGAAGTCCTGGTCAGAGTTTACTGCAGGATGTTTTGCTGTAGCTCACTGCTGCCATCCAGTGAACTCCTGTTTGTTTTCAGGCTAAATAGCGTGGAGAATTTAGAGTTTGGGATTAACTCAGTGACATATTACTCAAGATCACAGCTATGTAGTCTGGTTTTTAGTACAGCTAAAATTCTGCTGTCATCCTGTCTTGATACATCTTTATTTGCTGGTATAGAAATGTGAGTTCTTATATCTGTTTTATTGACTGATTTGTATAAGTGTTTGATAAATTGAGTTTGATACTTTCGCACAAACTCACGAAATGTAGTGAAACTGATGTTGTTTTGGATGTGGTCTTTCTCTGCGTGACTTTAGGTCCAAAGATGGTTGCAATCAGGAACTACCATGGCACTCCAGCTCCCCCGGGCAAGTGCCACCTCTCCTTCCAGACAGGTGATGTCATTGAGCTTTTGAAGGGAGATCCAGACACCACGTGGTGGGAGGTGAATTAAATACTTTTGTTCGTTTCTGACTGCATCTTGAGTCATGGTTGCTAAAAAGAAAAGTCACAAAGGCCTTTTGGTAACTTGCGCAATTTCTACTTGTGTATGTGTGTGTCTCCCAGGGGAAGCTCATTCAGACCCTGAAGATCGGCTACTTCCCCAGCTCTAGTGTGAAGCCATGTCTAGACCCAAAGGTGAGTTTCTCGACGATTCATTTTAAAGGAAACAAATCTGCATCCACTGGAATGGTTGCAAAAGTAAAATTTGGGACTGTAAACACATTCATATAAGGGATTATTGCTATATTCTCTGTATGTTAATGAATATATTTTAATGGTCAAATTTTATAAATTGTTGAAAATTTAGTTTGGCTGAACATGTCGCTCAAAAACCCTCTATAACATATCAGTGGGCGGCAACCTTCCGACTGTCAACAGGATTGGTTTCCTATAACAGCATGCCTCGACCTGAATGGAGATGTGATACACCCTAAATGCAAAGCATAGTTGATGTTACTATTTGCTATAACAGCGTTTTATTTCTTTTATACCACAGCAAATTGCCAACCAATACATTATTTTATTAATTAAATAACATCCTGTCATACGTTTTAACCGTTTATATTTACAGAATGTTCATGAAACAAGTTAGTTCCTGTTATTATTTACATTACAGCAGCTGTAAACAGTCGTCCCCTCACTTTCTCTTTAAGTTAATAAGACTTGCTTGTTCCTGGGAAAACACAAATCTCTTTAAGAATTCCTTCCTCAGAAATTGAGGGTGGATGTGCTCTTTAAGAACTCCTCTTCTCCAGGTGGGTAAGAACATTTTCGCAGGAGAGGCAAATGTGACATGTATAGACCTAGGGTGGAAAAAGCAGATGGAACTGGGTTTGTTTGATGGCTGCTTTCTGTGTGTTGGGATGCGGGAAGTTTCTGGAAGCACAAGCCTAAATTTATGTCTTAACATTAAGTCTTCGAATATAAATCTTAATATGGGACACGTCTGAGACAAGTTACACAAACGGAAAGGTGTGAGTAAAAATCAGAAGCTTCCAATTAAATAAAAGTGAAGGGCGTTATGTTAACAGTTAATTGAGAACATAGTTTTGTAAAATGTTTCTCTTTACAAATGCGAGTTATCAAAGACAGCTGTTAGGGGGAGTGTATGCAAGTTCATGCAGAGGCCAGGAAGATTCCATCAGGCAGAAACATAGCAGTATAGCATCGCCAGCACTCCTATTCCTGTTTCTGCAGAAATTTCTGGGATTTTCACCACAGACACAACCACAAACACAGCTACCGTCTTTCCCTTACACTAAGCAGTGATTATAAAAAAAAAAAATAATCAACGTCCGTACATTGAAAAAGGAGAATCTATCCAAATATTACTTTCTGAAAATAGAAGTATAATATAAGGTTAAACATGTCACTGGGAATAATCTTGTTACAAAATGTCTCTCTGTCTCTCTCCCTCTCCCTCCTCCAGCCATCTCAGTCTTTTTCTGGTCGTCAGTCCTCAAGAGAGATGGATTACAATGTTTATCCTTGGTACGTCCCTTTTCTTCCTTTTTGTTTTCTAATTTCAACAGTATTGATTTTTCTGTGTGCTGGTAGTTTACTCAAAGCCGAGCAAAATGTATAATCAAACCACTCCAGGAACATTTGACCTAACTAAAATTAATCAAAAACAACCTCATTACACTTACGGCTTGAATCGATGCAGGTGATTGATTGCGTTGAGCCGTATGCAATGCACATCATAGCATTTCTCAATGCACTGACCCCTGTATAAGACCTATGATGAAGAATGAGTGTGTGTGTGTGTGTGAGATACAGGTTTGCAGGGAACATGGAGAGGCAGCAGGCTGATAACCTCCTGAAGTCTCACAGCAGTGGCACATACCTGATCAGAGAGCGAACCGCGGAGGCCGAACGCTTTGCCATCAGCATAAAGTGAGTGACAGACACATGACTACAGTTTAATGATGGCCAGTGATCTCATAGTCAGGGTTATTAAAGGAAATCTCCACCATCAAACGTTTCTGCCACGCTGATGTCACAGAGGGAATTTGCTAGCACAGTTACAGTGCTGTTTAATCTGAGAAAAAATTTCAACATTGATAACATTCAGGTTTTGCTATTAGTACCTAAAAAACAGAAGAGCTTTTTTTGCTCACTCACCATTTTCCAGCAAAGCTCGATGTCATGCTAATGAGAAATCTAATGCAGAAGTAGTGGAGACATTGGAGAAAATATTGGACTCAAAGCACCAGAATTTAATGCAGCTATGCAACGCTGATGAGTGAGATCCTATTGTCAGTGGCATTAGCATGAAAGTTGAAGCTTTGGCAGCTGATCTGTTTAAGCAAAGCATGATATAGGTTAACATTACTCTGATGTTGCTCTCTGTTAAACTGTGATCCTGCTCTCTCGGTCAGGTTTAACGATGAAGTGAAACACATTAAAGTGATAGAGAAAGACAACTGGATTCACATCACAGAAGCAAAGAAGTTTGAGAGCCTGCTGGTAAAGAGTTAAGCAGCTAATTTAGTTTATCCAGGCTGTGTAGCAGGAAGAATTGAACACATGTTAACTGTGTCTGCAGGAGTTGGTGGAGTATTATCAGTGTCACTCACTGAAAGAGAGCTTTAAGCTGCTTGACACAACGTTACGATACCCATACAAGTCCAGAGAGCGCTCCAACTCCAGAGCCAGCACCCGCTCTCCAGGTACACACCTTTCTCTCGGTCTCTGTGTGTGTCTCTCTCTCTTTCTCTCTCACATTCTGTGTATCGCATTCTGTATCTATGTATCTCTCTCTGTCGCTGTGTCTCTGTCTCAGTGAATCTCTCTCTCCCCCTCTATCTCTCAGACACACTCTCTCTCTCTCTCTCTCTCTCTCTCTATCTTAGTGTATCTTTCTCTGTGTGTATCTCTTTCTATGACTTTCTCTCTGTATCTTTCTTTGTCTCTGAGTATCTCTCTGTCTCTCTCTCTGTTTCAATGAATCTCTCTTTCTCTGTTCTCTCTTTCTGTCTGTCTCTGTGAATCTCTCTTCTCTACCTCACTTGGTCTCTGTCACTCTCTGTATCTCTCTCTGCCTCTATGTCTGTGCATCTTTCTCATTCTCTCTTTGTTTGCCTACGAATCTCTCTCTCTCTATCTTGCTTTCTTTCCTGGCTATTTATCCTTTTATCCTTGGCATCACCCTGCTCTCCCCTCTCTGTCTCTCTCTCATCCTTACTGACTCCCTCTGAAGAAACAGCTGCTGGTCCCGCCCCCCACATTCTGCATGCCACGCCTCTTACCATTGCACTTGTCAATCACCCCGTGGTTGTGTGCCCGGGAGCCGCCCCGCTGCCTCTGTCTTCTGGCTGCAGGAGGAGGTTTTAGCCCTGCAGCCTGAATAGGTTCTGTTCAACACATGCAGCGGGGTCTATTATAAAAGTTATTCACCACCCTCTCGGCAGAAACCCACAAAACCGCCTTTGTTCATCGTCCAGCCGTGTCTAACTGGCCTCTGTGGAAACACATAGCTATAAAATGAGCACGAGAGAAGCGGGAGAACTGCTGTAACGAATTGATCAGCCGTTTGTGTCCAGTAGTTGTGGCAGGACTAACTCAGTTATAGCTTTGGTGCCTTATAACTGATTTCACTGTAACTCCTCAGATATACACACGTACATGGTGAAAGAAGTATGCAAATTTCTTTTTTTGGTCTGACTGTCTGTTTGCTGCTGTATTTTTTTCTCACTTCATTCCTTTCCTGTTTTCTCTCTTCTCGCTCGTATCCTAGCAGCCTCCTGTGCTTCCTACAACTTCTCCTTCCTCAGTCCTCAAGGCCTCAACTTCTCTTCTCAGAGCTCTACTCCCTTCTGGTCAGGTACTCTCTCTCTCTCTTTCTCTCTCTCTCTCGCTCCCTCCCTCTTTTTCATTATCAGAGTAGAAACCTGATAATTCATTCAGACATTTCCTTTTTCTTTTCCATCCTCATTCGTTTTCCTCCACCTGCTCCCTGCTTATTCTTTTAACCCAATGATCTCCAGTGATGCATGACAACATTGCAAACTCCATTTCAGTTATGGAGCTGTGTGTGTCCTGGTTTTATCTCCACTCACAATTCATCCACATCATACACCTGGGTCCTAAACCACTCCTGCATCCCATGCCGTCTGTGCTGTGTCGTTTATTTCATCCGTTTAATAATCTGTTGTGTTGTATAGTTTTCACACCGAAGGTGGTGAGCACAGCAGTGGCCAGATATAACTTTGCAGCTCGAGACATGAGAGAGCTGTCTTTGAGAGAAGGCGACATCGTCAAAATCTACAGCAAGATCGGAGGAGACCAGGGCTGGTGGAAAGGAGAGGCTAATGGCAGGGTAAGATACAAGCTAGGAAACTAGAACTAATATGCATGCATGCATACATACATACATATATATATATATATATATATATACATAAACACGCATATAAAATAAATATAAATATTAGTGTAAGTTTGATTTATTTGACAAAATATTGCTTCTTTGATGCTAAATTTGAATCATGTTGAATATGAAACCTTTTTGTGCTGTTGTGTTTACTGGCTGCTGTTGTGTTCCTGGTTGTAGATTGGCTGGTTCCCTTCAACATATGTCGATGAGGAAGGCGTGCAGTGAAGCTCTGATGTCATCTGTTCTCTCCAATCAGATTATCTCTTGTCCACTTCCATCTGGAAGAGGATTTCTTTGGTTTCCGCAGAAACCCCTTGTGGAATACATACATTTTTTGCTGGAAACTGATTTTACAGTGAATATTTGTACTCCTATTTCTTCGTTTCGAATCTGCCATTTTTCTTTTTCTTCTTCTTCTTCTTCTGAACATGTCTGTGTGATCTGTGTGAAGAAAACTGGAAATTGTTTCCGCTGGTCTGTTGGAGAAACAGAGCAGAGCAGAACTCCGTCTTGGGCAGAACAGAGATTCTGCTGAATTTATGTAAAAATAGATCTATAAAGATTTCTATGGCCAAACAGCATGAGCTGCGGTAGGGGTGTGTATAGATAATTTATTCCAGAGAAGTATCTATGATTAAAAAAAGAGTGGTGTTGAAAGTTTATTATGAAAGTAACCTGGAAAAGATGCACTTTGCATTTCTTTACAGAGAGAACTTGCCTTAGTAGTCATTCTAATGCCTTGTGGGCTGACAGGAGCGGTGGAAATGTGCTGTGGGAAATTTTTTTCAGATACACACAAATGAAAACACACCTCTGCCCTGTTTAGTAATACGGTGCCTTTAACAAAGTGCGGTCGCAGCTCTCAGACCACGCATACAGGTTCTCCCTGATCCATCAACTCTGGACATCACTCCAGCCTGGGAAGTCTTTCTGACGAGTAATCTGTAACAAACTAGAGGGTGCACTGGAAACATCCTCAGGAAGATGATCATCTTGGTGGATTTGAGAAAATATGGTATTGAGGACTTGCTATGCAGTTTGCTTACAGATACGCTGAGCCTCCTGCCTACAGAGTCGAACCTAAACACTTGGTGCATTGATGTGCGGAAATATGGTGGTCTCTTGGAATCTGCAGTTTCCTTCATTTTTGTCCAATTCCAGGACCAATGCGAAACATTTTATAACACAGTTTTGGCTGAATATCACATTTCTAATCACACCTGTAATAATTTTTTCCTGATTTTTTTTTTGTTGTTGTTAATTCTTTTATCTTGCCTTACCGATTGGTTGGCCAGTGGTGCTGCAGTGGTGTGTTTTTAATCTGTAGGTTCGTAACAGGATTCTGTGGACTAAGAGCCCACTGCTTTACCTGAACCTCAGCCATCAAGTGCACTTTATTCATCAGAGACCATGAAACAGGCTGCAAGACAAAAAGTTTTCATGTCAGGAGATAAACAAGGACAGATATACAAATGGACTGCCTTTCTGAAAATCGTTGTCTTCTGGACTCAATTTCAAATCGTCCTCTGATAGGGAAAGAGTACTCTGTGATTTTCCGACACGCTGATGATCGAGCCTGTCAGTACTTAATCGTATTTCTGAACTCCTCCAAAGCTGCACTGATATCAGCCCGTCATGTAATCTACTGAAAAACATCACATTGCTGTGTCCCATCAACCAACACTGGCACTATTTCACAAAAAAGCTGATGGAAGAGACGGATAGTGTGTGCGTATCTGGTGAGAAATGTTCACTGGCCAGCATCAGGCCGGATACATCCTGTGGTTTAGCCAAGGAGCTTCATTGCTGTTTGTGTAGTGGACAAAAAGCCATTGCATGTGCTCATAGATATTACAACTCCTGTCAGTGACCCAAAAAAATGAATAAATAAACTAATTGTGTACTTTTTTGAATGGTCAGTTATTTCCAGACTGAAGTCTATCACAAAATAAATATCTCTTCTTTTGTCTAATTGGCAGGCTCCTTATTACTTTTGAAGTCACAGTTGTACCTTATACATATATATATATCTTCTGGTTCTTTTCTGGCAAAGACACATGGTATAGTAAAGTGAACACATTATGCTTTAATGAACAATTTAGAAATGCAAATATTTCCTTAAGCGCCGTGTGAAACTCCATTACATCATTAATGAATGATTTCTGCTTGGAATTTACATAAATCACAGGAAGCAGAGCTCCTCTGTGCTCCCCACTCAGTATAACCTCTGATTACACATAAATATTTCAGGCATACTTTAAAAGATTAACAGGAACATTTGTAAAGATTTATTTAGAATACAGCGCGCTCTGGAATTTTTTTGTGCCCTTCAGGAAAATTAGCAAAGATATAACATAAAAAGAAGAATAAGTACATGATGTGTTTCAGCTCAAGCCTACAGGGGCATTGTATACTTTTTTTAAACATGTAGGTTTTTAAGTAATGCTATATTTCTACAAAACATTGGTGTCAAAGTTATCAGCATTTTTATAATTAATATTCTTTATTATATTTTATATTATATAATGACGTCTGCCCTGGCGAGAATAACAGCACTGAGTCAAAGTTGGAAACACTTGTATAGAGATCTTATTCTGCTCTTCCACGAAGGGCGTATGTATGCAGTCCCCTTTTTACACTGATGTTGTGTATGACCAAGTTTTTTTTGGTCACATCTGACCACAGCAATGATGTCAGTTATAGTTCTAATGACACTTGGTGAAGTTCTTTGTGGCATTCTTTCAGGAAAGACCTCTTTGTTGCAACACTTTCTAACAGCCATAATTATCAATTTAATTCTTAAACTATGATCTTTAGCTTCTTTTTCCTTCCTTCACTGCCTACACCAAATTTCAGATGATTCTGAAAGATGAAACTTTTTGCTATGGCTGTAAATGTGCTTAATGGTGTTTTTAACTGGCTGTGTAGTTTGTTATATCCAGTACCTGATTGGACAAGTCAAACACCATGTGTCTTTGTTGAAATGTTTTTTTTTTTTCCTCCCATGTGTGCAACCTCATATTTATATCCCAGGTAAACAGTTCATAAAATCGTCTTTAGGGGTATATGTTTGGCACAAATATTTTTGAGAGAAAATACTGTTATTTAAAAAAGAATTCCAAAGAAAATGATTTTGGTTAGAACAAAGATAGTTTCTTCTGTTGTATGAATGAAACGTTT
This sequence comes from Pangasius djambal, assembly GCA_022985145.1. NCBI lineage: Eukaryota > Metazoa > Chordata > Actinopteri > Siluriformes > Pangasiidae > Pangasius > Pangasius djambal. The sequence continues at coordinate 21,025,855 of CM040989.1, read as the reverse complement.
TATTTTTGATTTTTGAACGATAATTTGTGCAACTTTTTATGAAGGGTGCTGTATAAAATAAATTTCATGTTGCTTTCTCTGTTTTCGTATAGCACAACCTCCTCGTTTAGATACTAACCATGTTTTGTACAACTGCAAGCGTATTAGATACAGCTAACATATAGCCATTTTATCAGAGGACACTTTGTAGATGTATGGGGGGGAAGGGGGGGTGGTTATACAGTCTATCCAAGAAAAGAACTGACACAGATGAAGGGTTTCTAAAGATGTGGTAGAGGGGAGCTGACAAACTGCATAGGAACAGATGGACTAGTCAGTAAATGCAGAGCCACTAAGGCCTATAAGGCAGGTGTACCTGACAAAATGGCCAATGAGTGTTGGAAACATGGGTGTAGGACAATTTTAAGGTACAATACCAACTTTGTACAGTATATTGGGTGAAATAAAAAGCCTGTGAATCAAGTGATCCAACTAACAGTAATCTTTTAAAGCCTTTAAATATAATTCAATATATATATATATTTTTTTTATAAAGTGACATGTGGCCAAATATGGTGACCCATACTCGGAATTTGTGCTCTGCATTTAACCCATCCAAGTGCACACACACACATCGTGAACGCACCTTTTTTGCTGCGGCGACCGGGGAGCAGTTGGGGATTCGGTGCCTTCGACAGCCATTAAAAGATGTGTAATAAACTTAGAATGTGTAATGATTACAAAATAATTACTTGGCACCATGGTGTATTAATAGAGCAATTCTAAAGATGTAAGTCTTTGTCTTTGCCACTTGAGGGCAGCACATCACTAAATATTCTCACAATGAAATGGTTCTGTACATTGCTTATTTTATTTGTTTGCTCAGTGCACCTTGAGGTTCGTCAGTTCAAATTCCAGACATCTTACTGTATATATTATCTTTAGTGAAGAACTGCAGAAGAAATTCTTACACCTCTTCACCATGATCACTTTCCAGAATGGACCTGACCATTTCAAATGACCAAGCGCCTTTAATCCATGTTTACACATTACTTCTCTGTATGAGATACAGTTCTGTTATGTTTAGCATAGATGACACAGCAGAGGCAGTCTCTTTGCTATTAGTATTAGAGCATGGACAATCCATCAATTATAGCGTGTAGGTAGATTATCAAGCAGTGACCTTGAAGAGTAACGTGGTTCAGTTGCCAGGATTAAGTTAATGCGGTAATTTTCTTCCATGGATGTTGCCTGCATTCTTAAATAATAATTCTAATGTAAAGAGGAAGTTGAATATTTTGGATTCTCTAGAAAGCAGGTGGGTCTCAGACAGATGACTGAAACATCAGATTTACCCAACCAACCTGCTTTAATCTGATCAATCTAATTTCCTGTACATACTTACTGCATTGCATATCATGCTGCTTATCTTATCTTGTATTATCTTTATTACAGAATAGAATTATGGCCTGATAAGGTGAAAAAAGAAAGTGGTCCATTTTATTGGAGCCATTTCATCAAATAGCAAATGAAAGTGTCAGTAAGATGAAATTCATTAAATGAGAAAATGAGCAGCGTGTTTATCAAGTTGGTTGTGTTTATGACCCCGATGACCCCTAACTGACGTGTGTATGTAGAGTGGTTTAGCCTGTGTTCTGCTTTAGTAACAAGATCAAATAATACTTTTGTAATTATTGATTTGGTCCAAAGGGCTCTTCATATTTTATAAGCCAGAATTATTTTAATAATAAATTATAATAAATTAGTTCATTTTTGCTCATTTGTAAATAGATGTATATATAAATGCCAAATTCATTTCTTAAGATGTATTCACATGTGCAACTTTATTTCACTTATTAATTGTGTGTACCATATATAAGAATTTTTCATTGCATTCACCAATCCACTTTTCCATATTCAATATTTTCTCTTTTTCAGCATCCCATGTACTTTTCCCAGGGAGCTCATCTGTGGTCCTGTATGTCCAGATTCAAGCAAAGTTTTGAGGTTTTTCTACTAAACATGGGCATGAACTGTGGTGCACTCAAAGCCAAGCATGTCTCAAGTGCACACACAGCACACTATTACAGCCTGAAAGTGCAAATACTAATGAAACAACATGTAATTTTACTTTTTTTAAAAACACCCTTGCTTGGAATAATTCCAGAACTAATTGACACCTTTATGTCCATGACTTGGTATCCTGGTAGTTCCTGCTCATTTCCTTTTTTCTTTATTTAGAACATTTGATTGCGCTATAGCTCTCTGTTGCACAGTGGAATGTCAAGGTTTAAGTTGTTTTGAAAATTAGGGGTCCAGGCACTGAACCATGTATGCAGTTGATAAGATACCTTCAAACATATACGGGTTGTGATGGCTTAGATAAGAGTACTGCCACACCCAAAGTCAGTACCATGGACAGTGTCCAGTGCTGCACATTGTCCAGGAAGGGTCAAGCAAAAGCATGGCTAACCACAGGCCACTCTTTCCTATAAACTCTCCTATAAAACTGGCAGCACATTGAGGAGATAATGAGAACACTGCTAGCTGAGGGAGAAGACAGACTGTTATATGCATGTCTGCAACAGTAATAACCTGCTTCCTCTGGCCTATCTGCAGATTACCCTGACGAATCCAGACCTCCAACATAGTGGTGAAGAACCAGTTCTCAGGAGCACTGCTACGTTACAACACTGAGCCATGCACACTCACCATCCTTCACTCCGTTACCGATATTTCTTGAATAACTCACCCCTCAGAGGCTCAAATAGCCATCTGTGTTGTTTACAAATTAGCCTAGTCTGGATGGTCAACTTGAAATTAAACCATGAAGCTTGGTTTAAAGCATGATTTTTTCCCCCCTGATTTCGTCCATCTGGGTTGTGATATTTTGTACATCACTGTGTCAGTGCCTCAGGTCTACAGTATTATATGAGGAAAAATAATTTAATTTATTTTAACTCTGTGGGATTTTTTTTTTAACACTACTCTTACTGCTATGGGTGTTCATCTTTTGATTAACAGTTTATCTTTCAGTGCTTGGACCCCTAACAGTTAAATGTAACATAATCCCTATCAGTCACATTTATGGTTCTGTGCTTGGACTTCTAATTTCAGAAACAGTCTGTCATTACACTTGGCATCAGTGCGGAAATCAGATATACCATAGCAATCAGATAAATAAATTTGAATAAAAATATAAAATTAAATTTTCTTGTGAAACTTTTCACAAATGTGTCTGAATCAAGCCCATGACTACTGACTGGTATTTGCAATAGAACTTGTCATTTAAAGATATATGTATTAATATATATGAATATTAATACATGTGTGTGTGTGTGTGTGTGTGTGTATATAAAAATTGGACAACATAGTGAAGAAGACAAATAAGTCAGAAACGTTCAATTCTTTCGTACGTATGATTCGTAGGTATCGATTGATTTGAAGAGTCGTTCAAACACGAGCCGATTCGAGCTCTGCGGTCACTGTGCCTTCACTCTGAAGCGGAGCGGCGGTGGAAGTGGAGTCTCAGTGGTGCAGTGAGCAGACTGGCATGCAGACATGGTGAAGTGTGAGCGTTTCGCAGCGGGTTTGTCTCGGTCAGTGTTGGCGTGTTGAATCGACTCACTGCTCAGAAGCTCCTGACACAGACAGGCTGATCACAGTGTGTGCACTGGGTTACACTGAGACGCTGCACTGAGAGGCGGCTGCTGCTGCTGGAGCTCCGGCTTCCTCTTCCACCGCATCGGACTTAACACAGCAGGTATTTCACTTTTTATTCACACTGAACACATCCAAATGGTTCAGGCACTGAATTTCTGACGCGACCGCAAATAAAAACCTTCAGGCTGAAATCAGTTTTCTGTTGATCTCCAGAGTTTAAAGGCGATGTAGAGTGTGTTTGCAAGAATTTAAGAGAATTTACACAGAAAAGTGTTCAGCTTGTGTAACAAGTCCCTGCTGCTTTTGCTTCATCTAAAATCATGAATTTATAGATGTAGATATAATAATGTAGAGCTTATACTGCAGCACTGTGTGTGTGTGTGTGTGTGTGTGTGTGTGTGTTTATATTTTGGTGGGACCAAATGTCCCCACAAGAATAGTAATATCTGACAGTGTTGACCTTGTGAGGACATTTGGCTGGTCCCCACAAGGAAAACTGTTCATTTACCAATAAATAAATAAATAAAATAAAAATAAAATAGCAGCTTTTATTACACAAAAGAGCCTAAAGGATTCCTTTTCGTTACTGAGGTTAGGGTTAGGGTTAGGGTTATATTTAGATGTAGGCATAACATTACTTAGGCACATTAATAATTCTACCAGTGGAAGATCCTCATAAGGATTTGTATGTTGAGTTTACATGTCTGGGGCTCTGTGTACTGCAGGTCAGATCCAAAACCCTCCGCTCAGTGCTACAAGGTCAGATACAGGTGGCAGATGGTTTTCTAATCCAGTTAAATCACTTACCTCGTTATTTCGATTCCTGGCTGGTATTTGGTTACGGTTTGTCTAACACTCTGCCTCTTCAGTGGACTTTAACATCCTGTCAGTGACGCAACTTCAAACTTATTCACTCAAGTGCTGCATATGCAAGTATACAAATCAATTATCTCTGCAATAATGAACTTTCTCTGTACTGCACATTAACAAGAGCTTCATGAGGTTAAATGTGCTGGAACAGAATGACTAAAGGACCAGGACATTTCCATACACAGTTCATAAGCAAATAAACTTTAAACATGCCTCCACGCCATAATAACGTGCCATTAATGTGACTAATGACTTAATGTCTATGTATCCTCACATGTATATTCCACATAAGGACAATGCAAAAAAATGGAAATCTTAACAAGTGAAAATATCTTGCTGTTATTGGAAAATAATCAACTTTGTCATTTTTCTCAATTTATACATGTGGCAAATGCTTTCATCCAAAGCAACTTACAGTGGAGCTGAGCAGATGAGGGTTAGGGGTCTTGCTCAAACAGTGGGAGCTTGGAATCACCAGGAAACTCACAAACTCACAACCTTCTGATCAGTAGGCCAGAGCCCTAACCAGCGAGCTACCACTTATACACATGTTGCTGATGAACCCAGACCTTCACCTCGTTCCTTGCATCAGTGAAGCAGAAGCTGCTCAGCTCTTTTAGAGGAAAATTCTGAAGTGAGTTTTAGTTTAATAACATTATTAATAATATTAATATTTTTTGTAATCCCGTCATGCGAGAGTCACTTTCCCTCTTTTCTCTGGTGTCATCCTGATGAGAGACTTAATGAGATGAAACATTTTTTTAACAGCCTCACATAGCATCTGGGAGAATAAATACTCAGCTTATTGATACGAAGTTCATGAAAATGCTTTCCATCACCAACTGACTGCACTGCCTGACATCCATCCAGTGGGGTGTGTGTGTGTGTGTGTGTGTGTGTGTGTGTATGTGTAATAGGTAGAAGCCGGAGCTCAGTGTGACTCAAACTGTCAGAATCCTGTCAGATGGATGACGAGGCACACAAAGGTGATTGGATATGTCTGGCTGTGAACTGGAACTTGCACACTCTCTCTCTCTCTCTCTCTCTCTCTCTCTCTCTCTCTCTCTCTCTCTCTCTCTCTCTCGGCTCAGACAGCTCGAGTGGGTGGCGGCGGAGGTGGTGGTGGGCTTTGGCTTTACCTGTAACACATAATGATGTATTCTTCATGCATAACTGTGTGCATGGATATAATAGGCCATTCCGCTCACTAAAATGAGCTCATTTCAAACCACATTAAAGACAAATATTCTATTAGACGAGTTCAGTAAGTCATCGTTTACCGAGCAACTACATTCACTTGCCGCATGAGCCAGCAGCGGGGAGCTCGTGCCTCCAACAGGGTGAGAGCATTTATTTTCCAGAGGGCAGAAGTGATACAGAAGCAATTCAGTCTCGGTCTGTCTGGAAGCTGCTTTTCCCTTTTCACATTTAATCATTTTCTCAGCACTTTTATCCAGAGCAACTCAGAAAACATGCAGAAGGCATAACGTTACAGAGTATTTAAAGCAGGGCTTCTCAAAACTATAACAGGTTAAAAAAGTAAATAAATGAAATTTATTCATTTATTTTACAAACAAACTATTTGAAAAAATTAGGCACAATATTTAAATGTGTACAATATTTTTTTGGTTATCTATTGCAGCCAGATTTATTTATTTAATTTCTTAAATTTCCAGAACCATGGACTTAAAGTATCTGTAAGAACCCATAACCTAAATGACTATTGCTGGTTTAAGTGCTAGATCTATAACAAAAATTTCATTTCATTTCAATTTCATACCCAAATGGGGATCTGACTCACATCCAGATGTTAGTATTCCCGCTTCAGGCTCAGTGTTCCCAGGATAGACTCCAAATCCACCATGACCCTGACCAGGATAAAGCACTTACTGAAGATAAATGGATGAAGAAGTAATACAAAGAAATGTAAGGAAAGCATTGTAAATGATCTTCACGATAGCTGCTTGTGGGATTTACACACAGAGCATCACTTTTTCAGGGTTTCTACAGTGCCGTGCATAAGTATTCACCCCCTTGAACTTTTCCACATTTTGTAACTGGAACTGAAACGGATTTAATTTGGATTATGTGTCACAAACCTAAACAAAATAGCCTTCAAAAATCAGTACAGTTTGCAAAATTATTTACAAGTTAAAAAAAGGTAATAGTTGTGATTGCATAAGTATTCACCCCTGCTGTGAAACCCTGAAATTAGTTGTGTAGCAACCAGTTTCCAGCAGAAGACACGTAATTACTTGAATGGAGTCGACCTGTGTGCAATTAAAGTGTCACATGATCTCAAGAGCACTGTACAACAATTAACTCATTAACTAATGTTCACTTCTAACATATTGAGTATAATCATGAATGCAAGGATCCCAACTCTATAGCAAAAAGGCTAAATTTATGCATTTGTTTAGCCATGCAGGATGTTTAGTACAGCATTTCTCTCATGAATTGCTGCAGAGGAAACAGCTTTACTCTACTAGATCTGCCTGGGTAATTTCCTTTTTGGAGTTGGAATATCTGGCATTCTGGGTGGCAATCTGTGTGGGGTGTGTGTGTGTGTGTGTGTGTGTGTGTGTGTGCGCCACATGAAGACTAGGGACATAATTTCCTGTTCCTGAATTGGCAGGATAAAATTTTGGACTTTTTTTCTCATGGATTGTTGCAATGTTAGTGGTTTGGAAAATAAATTGACTACGAATAAGTGTAATGCATGAATCAGACAGAGAGAGAGAGAGAGAGAGAGAGAGAGACGGAGGAGTCGCCTGGCTACACGCAGTTCATTTCCTGTGATCTCATTGATGCCTGCTCTGACAGATCCGTCCGTGTGTATTGTAACACGTGGGTGGCGTTCTTTCACTCAAAACCCTACGCAAAAAAGCGTTGATGAAAGAGACTGATGGCAGATTTGTGTGCGCTCTGCAACCACTCATTGTGCTGTTTATCATGACTCCAAGCTGCGTTTGGGGTTTTATTAACACATGAGATGGACACTCCATACGGCGTGACCTTTGGGATGTTTGAGTCATTATAAAGAGCTCGAGCAGCATGAAGCGGGTTCAGTAGAGCACACAGCAGCACTCTCAGAAATCCCCCAGAATAGCTCAGTTTCTATTCTCCCCTCACATGTCTGAGCTGGAGTCTAAAGCACTGCCTGGATGTCCTTCGACACACAGAGGAAGTAGAAAAAAAAAAAAAAGAGTCATTGTGTGTTGCTGTCAGGCGCTTGTGTAAAACACTGCTCAGACTGCCGTGTAGACCTCCTCATAGAGCGGATATAATTACACACTGTGTGTAAGGCTCTCCTCTCCTCCTTCCCTCTCTCTCTCTAGCTCGCTTCTCTCCTTCATCTGCCTCCTCTGAGAGACCAGCCTGGCTGTGCTTCTATTCCAGCGGCGTTTAGCACACAAATTCCCCCCTCCTCTGTGTGTTCATTCTTCATGTTGTCTATGTCTTCTGAGCAGAATGTGCTCTGGCACTGAGCAACAAGTCCATTTGGAGTTCTGTTTCATATAGTCATGGATTAAAGGAATTAAAGTAAAATTAACATCTGTTGGTAACCTCCAGAGTGAAATGATTGAAAACTGGACAACCTCTCTTCCGATGACATATCTTAAAGGGTAAAAAGTAAAACCTGAACGCTGCCTCACTAGCTAATAGAAATCAATAATTATCTCATGCTAGGAACCTGAATGATTCCCAATGTTTGCTTGACTCATGGTATGGTATAGTATGGAGTCGCAAGACAAGATGTAATTTAAGATGAATTGAATCTAATATAAATCTAAAAATCTAATATAAAATTAACTTAAATGTAAATCGTTCACACTGCAACAAAAAGCCTATGGTATACTCTCTCCATGTACCACTGGGTGACTTTATTCAGCAGAATATACTCAGTAGAGATGCTTCCCATGCGTCTCACACACACACACACACACACACACACACACACACACTTGTTCACTGCAGGAGGGGTCCGTCACTATCATTTCCCTTCCCAGTCTCCCCAAACGGGGGCGGATTTAATCTAAGCGGAACAGGCCTCATGCTAGTGTGCTCTAATCTGCACTCTCTCCTTTTAGACTCTCCTCCATTTGTGATTCAGCAGCTTGAGTGTGCACGAGTGGCTCTGCTTCCCAGAGGGCAGTGGGGCTTCGGAGCTTCTCTGGAAACGAGGTGGGTGAACGACAGGTTCATGCAAATCATTGCTCGTCGGGTTCACTATGTATTTTTATTGACTGGAGTAGGAAGATAATTGTCTAAGCGAATGAAGCAGAGACACAGAAAGTTCAGAGGAATGCGTGAGACTGTTTGTTCAGTGTGTACTAACATGTGGACTATTGGTGCGTGCGTGTGTGTGCGTGTGTGTGTGTGTGTGTGTGTGTGTGTGTGTGTGTGTGTGTGTGTGTGTATACTCTATTTAAATTTGGAGTTGTGCGTGGAGGAGGAGGAGGAGTTCCTCTTCAGGGACACTGACTGCTCAGCATGCAGCTGCCCTTTGTGCCTTTCCATTCTGCTCTACACAAGTGGGATGCTCACTACTAGAAATAACAACCTGCCAGCTAACCGGAGCCTCTTCATGTCCAAAGCGTTACTGCAATTTATTTGCACTATTGTGCTTTAAGGGAATTGGGGCCATAAATATAACAATTCTCAGTCAGGTGTGTTTGGATGAGATAAACTCTGGACTGTAGTGTAGAGAGCACTGGGACCACCCAGTTCCTATATTTTTACAGAATCCTTCAGACACAAGTCAGACAAAAACACTAACTTGCTAGAGTTGCTTTTTTTGATGAACAGCATGGGCAAAGCTTTTTTTTCTGCAATATAGACAATATATGCTCTCTACATAGGGTATAATTTAATGCCATTTGAGATTCATCCACAGAAATGCAATAATGCCTCAAATTGTTATTGTTTTCAACATCATCTGACAAATGCGAGGGGAGGGAGTATTGGCACCTTGGATTTGTTCAGGTTGCCCACTGCCGTTAGCCTGACAAACATTCTGGTTCTTGAGCTCATTTCTGCCATAGACAAGCAACAGCACCATCCACATTTTACATTTGCACATTTGTCATTTCATGTCAAAGAAAATCAAATTATAAATTTTGAGTAGTATTTAACCAGTCAGTCAGGTGGTTCAGTTAGTTACTACTCAGTTAGTTGACTAACAATGATCATTACTCATTTCAATTCAGAAGATCACCTCTTAATATTATGGGTACTGCTAAGCAATGGGAAACGGACACAGCTACTTGAGAAGGATACGAACAGTTCTGAATTCGGATTAGTAATTGACACAGTACCCCCTTTTTTCATAGATAAACCACCAAGGTTTAATTTTTGCTATATATACCAGATTATTTGCTGTTAATAAATGTCTTTAAGCAGATTGTTTTACATTTTTCTTGAACCAAGTGCAAAAGCACCACTAGTGGTTATAGGAAAAACAGAATGGAATGAAGAAGTGAGTACGGTATGAAGAAGTGACACTAGGGCTGATTTGTTTCTAGCATAGACTGTAGATTTTGTGTGCATTGCAGATGATGTTTTTCAACCTGCTTTGCATACACATCCGTAACACGCCATGAGGTGGATTATTTACTTTTCCTTTTTTTTCCCCCAAAATGCTTTTGGAGGACAAATTAAAAATAGACTAAGCACACACTGTCCAATCAAAGTACAAATTACAACAAACGCACAGACGACAGAACTCTAAGTTTAGTAGGGTTTTTTATTTGAATGAAACTTTTCTGTTTCCCAGTTTGATATCTGGAGGAAACACGGCGTGTCATTCACACTACCATACGTCTTGAAGCACTCGTTTCACATGCATGATCATTTGTTTATTATCACTGAATAAAAAGGTCTATGGAAAGTATTGGCAGCATGCAAAGTGTGACCATATGTGAGTGTGTGAGTAAGTGAGAGAGAGAGATGTTAAGGCAGATGGGAAACTCAGACAGGCAGCACAGGATGAGCACCTGAATACTTCAGTGCGTGTGTGTGTGAGATAGAGAGGGAGAGACAAAGAGACAGAGGGATTCAATAGGACTTTTCTATCAGGATCAGGATGTTCTTGATCTGCTTTATTTAAAAAAAAAAAAAAAAAAAAAGCTAACATATCAAACTAAAGGACGTGACTGTAGGAACGTGACTGCTTTTCAAGGTATATTCTGTGATTTAGACAAAATTTAAAATTCAAACAAGTACAACCTCTCTATTTGTTTTTTTTCCACCAAACCCTCACCTCAAAAACACACTCACACACGTGCTGCCCAGGCTAGAATGCTTACATGCTGATGTAAGAAGCAGAGCTTTCAGAATTGTTCGCCAACATAAGTTCAAAATACAGTAACAAACCAAAAACAGCACAGCAAATCAGAACCACCGTAATATTAAGTCAAAACAGAAAGGGGCGGTCCTTATTGAACATGCCTGTTGCTGATTGGACACGGTGTGTGACTATCACCGTGCGAAATTAATAGCATTTCTAAAATAGCCTTATATGAATAGCCTTATATGAATGATAAAAATAAACAGGAATAAAAGCATCAGTAGATTAATTTATGCTCATAGTTCCTCTTTCTGTAACTATCCTCCAGCTCTCCATTATCCTCCATCTCAGACTGACGCACTCTGTAGCCAATCAGCAAAAGCATGTGATGTTCAATAAGGACCTCCCCTTTCTATTTTGAGTATTTGTTGATGTGTTTTTTTATTTTGCTGTTGTGGTTTTGTTATGTTTTTTGGTTTTGTTGTTGTGTTTTTGGTTTTGCTGCTGTATGTTTTACTTTTGGTGTTGTGTTTTCATTTTAGTGTTGTGTTTTGTATTTGTGTTGTGCTTTTGCTGCTGTGATTTTTAGTTTTGTTGTGTCTGGTATTGCTGTTTTGTTTTTGGTTTTGTTGTGTTTGTGTTTGCTGTTTTGTTTTTAGTTTTGTTGTGTCTGGCTTTGCTGTTTTTCTTTTGGGGTTTGTTGTGTCTGCCTTTGCTGTTTTTCTTTTTTTGGGTTTGTTGTCTTTGGTTTTGTTGTTGTGTTTTAGGTGTCTTGTATTTGGTTTTGCTGTTGTGTTTATGGTTTTGCTGTTGCTGTTTATTTTTTTATTTTTTTTTATTTTGCTGTTGTGTTGGTGTTTGTTATTGTGTTTTGCGCATATAGGACTGTGTAGATAGGCAAGTAGAGATGCCTCCTTGTCCTGATTGATTGGAATCTGGCCGTCTGCATGTTTTGTTTTTTTCTCTCATTAACAGATCCTGGGGAACCAAAGACACTGGAGATTTTCCTCTAATGAGCTCCTGGTAAGCTCAAGAAACAGCATGTTTTTGGCCTGCAGTAATAGCAATGGGCAATCTAAGAAAAAGCTGTGGTGCCAATACTATGTTCTTAGAGAAAATAGAGATGATGCATGGTTTTCTGTTGGCTAAATCTGAAATTCAGTTCTTTTTGCATAGACATTTTAATGAATATTAAGTCATACAGTATATAAAAAAAATTACAAAACGTTTTCTGATCCCACCATTACTTCTTTTTCAGAGTGAAAAGAAAGACCTTGAAGACACTTGAAGGATCTTTACGAAGAACATCAGCATCTGCATGATAAATGTGGACAGCCATTTTTCCACATCAAATCTGGACATATATAATTCCTTCAGCAGCATGCTCTTGATTGCTGTGCATGAGACGAGTGAAGCACTTGAAATGATGTGAAGGGAGAAAACTAGGACGCATCTCATTTCTGTTGAACTTAGAAGAGGGCTGAGCAAGATGACAGTGCAGGATGGCAAAGGAAAACTGCGACTTCGTTTGTTGTGATCTTCAGATGGTGTTTTGAACTGCTGAACGCTCTGATACTGTCTCACTCGTCCCGCTCCTGGACTGCGGCGATTACTTCACTGCTTTCAACATGGAGTCCAGAGACAGTGGTGTAGGACTGTCCACTGCAGCAGTGGTGGCTATAGTGTGTAATGTACTCGTGGCTGTTCTCCTTCTGGTTCTCTTTCTCATCCTGTACAAGGCCTGCAAAGTGCCTTCAAGTCAGGAGAGGGTGCCAGTGCTAGCACCAGGGAACACCCAGCAGAAGAACGAGCAAAAGTATCTCCTCACCTCCTGAGCATTAGCTTGAAACCAGGAATGGGCAAGGTTTGGAGAAGATGGACACTCCACAGAGACCGGAGTGTCCACTTAGTATGATAATATAGAAGCTAAAATTAGTGGCAGCCACCATTCACTTCTGTAGTATAACAATCGTTAGACCACATACGTATCCTCACAAGCTTTTCTATGCTTAGAGAAGTAGAGATATGTTGCTTCACCACTGCTCAAAGTCTGTGTAATTGGGGTTCCTATGTAAGACCATGCGGTGTCAGCATGGGCTGCTTGCCGTGGTCTCTGATGTCGGAGCTCTTTGATTCATTAGCACTCAGCAGTGAGTGGTTTATATAAAGGTAAAGAGACACTTATGGTCCTCTTCACTACAGTCCAGTCATGCCTGCTAGAGTTGCACTCAACCCACACACTCTGCTTGGCCAGTGGACCAACTACCAATCAATACTGTGCTAATAATGACGCATAGATCTAGGTCTTGAATAGGTGCTCCCCTGTAGTGCTTACAAGTGTGTGACTGATGCATTTTAATATCAAAAAAGAGTTTGTTGGGATTTTTTTTTCTCGCACTCATAGCTTGCTTATTTAAAGGGCCTGAGGAACCAATAAACAAATATCTTCTCATCCCATTTGCATATGATCTGGAGCGTATCAGGTAATGAACCAGTGGTTTAGACATGATGAACCGCTTTAATAAACACATCAGCACTCCAGAAAGCAGAACCCTGTCTTTAATACCATGTTATTTGGAAAGCGAAATAGTGATGGGCTGGTTGAGGGTGAAGGCGGTAAAATGTTCTGTGAGGAGATGTTTATTTAACATTAACAGAAACATTCCAGTGTCAGCGCTTTGTAACAGTCAGAGGTAAAACGGTAGCTTTAACTCTTCAGGACAGAGAGCTTTGCAGTTTCTTGGTTACATGACTTATTAACTTTAAAACAGAAAAAAAAGGTTGGTAAGAGGAAGGATGGTTTATAGCTGCTGTAATATAAGTGATAACAGGAACTTTCACAGTCATTTCATAACATTAAATGTAACTATAAATGGATAAAAATGATATTTGTAATAAATAAAGTATTGTAATTATTGGAAAATTGCTGTGGTATCAGATGAGTAAAACACTTCGGAAAGTGCTTTTATTGGAAAATAATCAACTTCGGGTAGTAACAGTAACTCTGCTTTGATTTGGGCTGCATCAACCAACCTGTTATTGATTATTTTCCTATAACAGCAAGTCCTGTTGTGTTTTATTCATTACATATTTATATAGTGACAAGTCAGAAAGAAGACTAAACCTTTCTTTTTCCCCTTCCTGCTGCATTTTTGTTAGCTCTGTGTGTGTGTGTGTGTGTGTGTGTGTGTGTGTGTGTGTGTGTGTGTGTGTTCAGTGTGCTTTGTAAGACTGTAATGTGATGTTACAGAGCGCTTGAGGTGTTAGTAGGTTACTTCTGTACAGGACTCTCAGTATCCCTCAGTAGACTCAACAGCTTCTCCAACTTTGCTATCTCCACTTCTGGCCCCTTTGGCAACTCCTGACCCTTCTTTTCCTAGAAAGACAAAAAGAAAGTAGAGAGAAACAAGTCAGCCATGTTAAATGAATCAGCTCATGTAATATTGTTTACTATTTAAATGTTTGTTATAGTATATACTATTTAAATGTTTGTTCTCATCTCAAGCTGGGAATGCAGAAAAGAAAGCATTTTCCCTTGTTACATGCCACAGTGAACACTACACTGAGACAGACATGGCAGACAGGCAAACTCCTCTGCTTTGGGCTGACAATTATTTAGACACATCATTTCCTCAGGAGAAGGGGGCTGAATGGGCCGTGCTCCCTATCAAAGATCATCGCTATGGTTACTGACCTCGCAGACGCTCTAATGAACCTAACAAGACACCCCGAGGAGCAGTTCAGTTGAAAACTGCAAATAAATCCCTGTTTTATTCTTGGAGTCATTAAACCCTGTGCTAACTCCCAGTAACTGCTGACTGCTGGGGGAAACAAGGTCTGTGTAAAGTAAGCTATTACATAATTTTCCTCTAGATTATTCATTCTCATTCATTATATGGAAGATCATTTTTAATGAAGTAGCAGTGCCTTTCTCAGTCAATAGCTACAAGAATGAGGCAGTGTATTAGGATGATATAAATAACTCTAAAAATATGCCAGAGGAACTAATGTGCATAAATCCACTGAGGCCTCAACACTGATGCAGAAAGATCCCTTCAAAGGCTTTTAAAAAAAAAAGTAGCTCAAGGTGACGGGTATTCATAGAAACCGTTAACTTCTAACTCCCGAGTATGATGATGGAAAATAATGGTAAAGAGAGACCTTTTTTCCAAGGAAGAGACTAACATGTTAACATGAGACCCTTTGTGAACTTAGTATGATAAGGTTCTATCTGGGTGACGAGCCATTTTGAGATATGGGACAAAACTCTAGCAAAACTCTAAAGTAATGAGAGTTAACAATGTGTGGCTTAACAAGACCTTAACATTAAAGTTCCTTCAAATTCACCGTATCAAAATTCTATGACAGTTTGAACGTCAATTTTTGGCAAAACAAAGATAGAACCTTATTACTCTCTAAGCTCACACGGTGTGGTTTTATGAGGTTCAATCCACCTATACCACCAGCAGCTCTTGACCACAGATTTTTGTGTGGGAGGAAAACATTAATAATGACATAGCCTCAAACAAAATCATGTTGAGCGGCTATCATACTTGACTTAAGCTATAGGCTATGAGCTTGTGAATTTTTAGAGTAACGCCATAATAGGCAGCTGAGAATTGACAACATAAAGCCATCCAGCCTACAGTCTAGCAGCTTGTTTTGAGTGGTTTTAGACATACCTTTTGTTCAGCCGTGTTTGATAAAGCACGTGTGTTTCCCAAAGAGTTAAAAATCATTGATCACAGGTTGCCAGGTTTCAACTACATCTCAAAAACCACATAAAAGACATTTTTCTTCTTTTTTCTCAGCATTTGCTTGGAAAACAAGATCACTATAGTGCAAACACATTTCTGATGTGCAGACATTATCCACTCCATAGGCCCCCCTTTCCCTCTTCCAATCTTTGCAATATATCCTACAATAGAAATGGTTCTGTACATCATAGACACACTGTCTGCACTCACGCTTTGCCTTTGTTTGTGGAAATTTATTGGTTTTAATTTGCTATAAAACAATATTTTGGCCACAAAGTATTTTTAAACTAGCCAAATCTGGTGTAAAGATCATGCAGCCCTGTCATCAATTGTCCTCTCTACTGCTCCTTCAAGGAAAATGGGTCATGGGTCAGTGTGAATCCTGCCTCCATGGGCCTTGATTACTGCTTGCTGCAGTTCCAGTGTTTGACCACTAGGTGCAATAATAACTATGGAAGCAAAGTGGGGCTCCATGATATCTCAACATCTAGAATGGAGAAATCATCTAGAAAGCAATTACTCAGTCTCAATAAACAACTAATAAACAAACATAATGAAGAAGGAAAGACATTTTAAAGTCCATTAGAACCATGTAATGATCATGTTTCATTTCTCTGAATATTTGTATCTTAAATGCAGTTTATAAATCACATTGAATGTAGCTAACTCTGGCCTGTGTTTTATTCATGGGATGCTACTTTCTGATCCATGTGATCCAGCTCTACCATCACACACTTTATAAAAGAAAAAAACAACACTGCACCTGATTGTTAGAGGCAGGTTCGTTATATTAGACTTTAAACTAAAGCCTGCAGGAGGACCGGGCACACAGGTAATGGAGTGAAGCTGATTTCACATGTTGTTTGCTTTTGTACCATGTAGGAAAAACAGACATGGAGGACAAAAGTGAGTCTTGTTAGTGAGTGAATATGAGATTTATGCCATCCTCAATAACTATTTTTATTGCCAATATCCCGACATTGCAATATAACTAAAAATAACACTTAGCTATTTTTGGGACACAATGTGACATCCCACTTTAACTCCTGCTGCACACAATCAAGTCATATAAGCAGCTCCTCTTTGATTTTCTGCCTCCAAAGCTAAAGCGACGAAAAAAAGCTCCTTATCTCCACAGTTACACCAATCTCTATTTAGTATTTCTTTCTGATAAAAATAGGTCTAATCTAGATAGCAAGCTAGGATTGGTAAGAGCATTATTATGTTTTTTTTTTTTATATATATATATAGATCTGCAGCAAAGTCACTCCAGACAGCACTTTTTCTGGTAAAGAAAAAAGAAAAAGAAAAAAAAGGCAAGTTTAAAAGCACCCCAAGAGCACAGAATGAACTTTATCAGATTATCACATCAAGGTAAGTCAGTTAAAGAAGAAAAAAAAAAGGCACCAGGAAATAACAATTGAGAAGCTCGTTTTAACTGAGTCACTGGTTGGATGAATTTACACTCTTGAAAGTTGCAAGAGCAAAACTAAAGCAGTCAACAGTTTAAAGACTTTTCCTGCAGTCTCACTGGTCCACAAATCAACAATTCTTTAACCTTGAAAAAGCCATTTTTACATTTCTGATGAATTAATTTTTAGTTTTAGTTTCAGTGTGTCAGTTGGAGATTGTGCTAAGATTACCAGACTAGGACTGATCATGAATCATCACTGGTGATTTAGTGGTATGGATTTCTGAGACACACTTCTGATTTTAGAGACAAAGGTCAGGATGCCTTATCTGGATTTGAATGGGTAATACATGAACCATACTCTAGGGTCAAAGTGTTCTGAAGCCTTTCATGTATCTTCATAGGTTTACTTTCATTACATTATCAGATATAGGTCTTTTCTTACAAAAGTAATAATAAGCAAGGAGGGTTTTACAAAGTTTTACCTTGGACCAAAAACACATTTACCATACATGTCAATTCATCATGCACAAAGCATTGTCATAGACAGTAATTACGGCACGATTATGTGTGTAGCTGTTTCGCATTAGCTAGCTCCTGTATGTATGCAGCTCCTATTTAGTTCATTTCAATAGCCAGCAAAATCATTTTTGCTTAATCTTGCAATAACTCCCAGTCATAACATCTTTCAATTCATTCAGCCTCTATACACAACACCATTGTCAAAGACAGCCATTTGAGCAGGATGACTGACGTGTTTTACCACTTTTAGCTTATTTAAGTGTGAAGTTGCTCGATAAAAACATAGCATTATCCCTAGTGTTAGCATCGGCAATGTACTGCCTGAATACTCCACTGTGATTGTGCCAGTAAAACAGTTGTTTCCTCCACCGATTCAGCTGCAGTATTTCAATCTCATCTTAAGCTTGCTCATGTAAATAACTGGAGCTGACACTTCAAGAATCTGCCGTCACCAATTCCTGGTTTTAGATCAGCAGCATTTTGGTGCTATACCGTATACACTGACCCATCACATTCTGAGTAATTACAGTCCCATTAGGAAGAGGGGTGCTTATTCTGCTACTGCCTGTAAACCTATTAACCATAAAGATATTATTTTACAAATTATAGATGTATCTCCCTTTGTGGCCCATGCATCAGTTTTCTGCACAATATGCAAAAGGTAATAATCTGGCTGATGAAGCTGCTAAATGAGATGCTAGCATTTCCACTTCTGCTGATGAAGCTCCCCTTTTTTTCAAGGACAATCTCCTTATGTTGATTACATTCTCTATTATTATTCTGCACAAACTCCAAGCTCTGTAGAAAACTGTAAATGGTTAGGAGCAATTCAGAATTCTGAGGGGAATCGTTCCCAGCGCCTGCTGCACTGAATTAAATAGATTTTTACATCAGACTGGTCAACTGGGACCGTTCAGATCCAGTCATTTGATTTCTCGTTTTATGTTGGCGGCCATCTCTAGATGCTGTATAACAAGTCCAAACTCATTCATTCTAAACACCAGTTGCCCTTAGGCCCATGGACACATATTTCCATTGATTTCATAGAGCCGTTGCATGGCAGCAGTGTTGCCAGTGTCCCGTTTTTATGTCAAATTGGGCTCGTTTCGGACGAAGGTTGTGGGTGAAAAAACAAGTCCATAAGTGTAAATTTGTTTTATCTTAAAAATAGTCTGCAGCTGCCACAATCTTGTTTTAAAGCAAATAATCATAATCTTCAAGAATCATAAAGACTTCATAATAATAAAATCTAATCAGTTCCTGCCAACACTGGCTCTTGCAAACGAAGGAAAAGTGTAAGTGCAGACAGTGCATCTGCGATGTACAGAACCATTTCTGTTGTAGTGGGAACTATACAGACATTACAGTGATTCAGGTTGGGATGCTTTTTGCGTAGATAGGCTAGCTATTTGGTCACATCGTAAGAGCATGTTCAAACAGAGCATTGAGGCTAGTGATGTTTTTTCTATGCGTTTCTTCTGATTTGCTGTCAGTCTAAATATAGGAGTAAATATTGCAAAGATTGGGAGAAGGAAAAGGGGATTATCAGAAATGTGTGCACTCCACGGCGACCTTGTTTTCCATGCAAAGACTGAGAAAGGCACAGAAAATGCAGGTCCCTTTTGGGCTAGTTTAGGAGCTTTTTGGTGATGGAGTTTGGCTGGACATTTTGCTGACACCTGGCAGCCCTGCATGACAGTGGTACCCATCTTTTCAGGTTGACTTGAGTTTGTTGTGCTTCTGCAGACAAGACTGACTCTGTTGATCAGTTCCTGAGGAAAAATGTGGATCAGGGGTGGAAAAAATCATAAATTCAAATCTAGACCACCGGGCAAGTAAAAGCACCAACATATGGCACATGGAGTACAAATGTACTAACGTGGCAAACTAGTTAGCATTAATCCACAGAAGTGAAACAAATGAGTATCGTCAAGCATATCATGTTTGCGCATTCAACAAAAAGTGAACTTGACAAATGGACCAATAGGTGTTAAATGAATTCTTTCTTCCTGATTTGTCAACCTCTTCATATGAGATTTCTAAGCTACCCACCCTCCATCTGTATGTCCCTGCCCCAGCAGATAAACTTCTGATTGATGACTATACTAAAGTAGAGATCCTAACACTTTGTTTGCTTTGATCGCTGATGCCAAGAGCTCAACATGTCCTTGGTACCCTAACTAATCGAAGTGTTTCTCTTTGTCCTCCCCCTTGTTAGCTGTTTGAGCTATTGCTCCCCACTTTTTCTTTGTGGCTTCCTTCTATAGAAGAATAACATGCTGACTAATATGCTTCTCAAAGGCTCGGGGCATCATATATATTTAGATTGTAGCTGTATATACATTGCTTAGTATGTACTGCTTATTTCCTTGGGTCAGATAGAAATATGACACTGCAGACCGAAAGTGATGCAGAATCTAGCTTTTAATGCCTGCAATGGAAGCCAAAGATTGTAAATCAGAAAGAAGTACCAAAGTTTCATGCAGAACCTTTGCTAAATCCCTGGTCTGTTTCTCTTGTTAAGAAAGCAGTGGATGTTTCAAACACTTCTTAATTGCTGTCATGTTCAGCATGCATTCAAAAAGTACTTAATGGCTTTTAAAAGCAGGGAAGAGATGAGATGGCCGGCAGATGAAACTGGAGTCCAGACATCACAATTCAGTAGATGATGGAAATCAATATTTTTGCAATAAGATAGCTGGGTGCAGCACCTTGTGGTCACCTGACCAGAGAAAGGACACTCCACAGATAATAGCCTGCTGAAAAGTAATACACTAAAGTGAGGGCATGGCACCTTGCAATTAATTCAATGCCTGACACTTTAAGCTGTGATTTATACCCCAGCACTGAAGAATACTCAAATGATTGGTCAGAAGGTGTTGATGAATTTTCTACAACAGCATCTCTGACAGTAGGGCTGGCTACTCACCAGGCAAATCAGAGGTTTATAGAAATGCACCTATAGTAACAACTTACACAGGCACTTAAATGACAGATGCTCCTCATATGCAGATTTAAAAACGTGTTTAATTGTTGATATGACAACATTTTTGAAGGAGTCTCCAGGTTTCCTGACACGGGAAAGTCTTCAGAATGAAGGGTGTTGTGCTTTAAGGTTTCTTGGTAACATGACAAGCTGTTTTTTTAAACTCCAAAAGAAAGAAAAGAGAGGCTGGTGAGGTTTTTGTTTATAGCTGCTATAACATGGGATAACAGGAACTAAATTGTTTCTTATGAGGTATGAGGTTCTTTACTGAATAACAGTAAATTGTAATTGTCGGCAAACCACTGTGGTACAAAAAGAAATAAAACCTTCAGCTGTTGCAGTTATTGGCAAACCTCACGGTGGTAACAGCATCACAGCACTGCACGCTGATTATTTTCCTACAGCATCATGCCTTTTAGGCTGTTTAGCCTTTGTTCTGTACAAGCTATTCTACTACTACAATCTTGCTCTTTTGGGGAGTCCATGTCTTCTTCATCAAGTGTCCCGAGATCTTATTTACAAAGACGTACGTAGAATGATTATAATTGTGGATATACAGATAATGCTATTTTTAATGTTATGGTAAGATAAATTTCCACAGTAAACACATTGTACAGGGCTATGACACCATCGCTGCTCACATTGTCTTTTGTATTTATTTGTTTATGGAGTTAGCTTGAAATTGTCTTGTTGAATCTACCTACACGACTAACATCTGACCCGTCTTTCACGTTTATATCACATGCAGATGTGCGAGGTGTTTTGTACTGCTGTAACCAGCACTAAAGTGACCTGTAGTCTTGAGTGTGTCCACAGGGAATTCAAGAATTCAAAGCATTTAAGTAGAACCACAGACTGCACACCCAAATACAAACAGCCAAGCACGCAATTATTAACTATTAGATTAGGGTTCAGAAAGAAAAACCCCAGCAAGGACTGAGAACGTACCTGAGGAGGAAGAGCAGAGGCACATCTATAGTCTGGAAATGTTTTGGTCTAAAATGAAATGAGGCGCTGAAATGATTCACAGAAATGTAAAAAAAAAAAAAAAAAAAAGTTTAAAAAGTCTAATCAGTCTAAATGCAGTTTCTGCACATTGATGAGGTCTGCAGCAGAGTGAGTACAGCCATGAGCAGAAATCTGGGAATAATCCAAGTTATTCCAATACTTTAATTAGTAATTAATGATATTAGAAATGATTCTGATAACACAATTTTGAAATTTTAGCAAAAAAAAAAAAGAGACATTTTGTAGTACAATTTAGTTAAATTTACTTATTTATAGATTCATTTGAATATGTTTATTCAATTTATTGTAATAAGAGGAAATTTAAATTTCAGTACAATCTTTATGCTTCTTACTCTAAATTTAGGTTTTCACTTTGCTCCTTCTCTGATATACAACTACTGTGCAAAGGTCTTAGGCATATGCAAAGAAATGCTGTAAATATGAGGTAAATATGCCCTCAAAAATAACGAAATTAAATGTTTCTACATTTAAAAAAATATTAGAAAGGGAAGTAAACAGTAATAAATTAATCAAAGTCAATATCTGGTCTGAAAACCCTTTGCTTTTTTTTCAGTAATCTCAGGTACAATTTGTGCAGTTTTTTTAAGGAAACTACCTGGTAATTTTTACTGAACATGTTGGAGAATCTGTCACAGTTCTTCTGGAGACTTTGACTGTAGCACTTGTAGCTGCCTGTTCTTTTTTTTTTTTTTTTTTTTTTTTTTTTTTTTTTTTTTTTTTTTTTTTTTTTTTTTTTTTTTTTTTTTTTTTTTTTTTTTTTTTTTTTTTTTTTTTTTTTTTTTTGCATTCAAAACCCAGCAGCCTTCACTATGTTTTTTGTCTGAAAAGTGGTCTTCTATGTAATGAGTTGCTTTCTTTACTGACATACAAACATTTTTCAGTAATATTACATTTTTTGTTTTAAAAGTAAGTAAAGGGAATATAAACTGTTTTTGTTCTGACTTAATAAAGCAGAAGTCTTTATTATTTATCTAAATCTTTGTAACTGTAATTTGAAATTGTACTAATAAAATAGGGTGCCTAAGACTTTTGCACAGTACTGTTTGTGACTTTTATGGTCAGATTCTTTGGTTTTCCATTTGTTTATTACATTTACAGTATTTATACATTTCTTTTTAAATTTTACCTTAATTTTTTAATTAAACATTCAGTCACTCACTTTTATATATCACAGTGGCACTGACTAAAAGTTTCCAACAGGGAAAAACAGAGTGTGCACACCTTTCAGTCTGCATATAAATGAACAATTTTCACGTCGGTTTCAGGTTTTACAAATCCTGATTTTTTCATCCTTACGATGAGATTTTATGATAAGATCGATCCATAGGACTGATGATAAAATCAAATCGTATAAACAAGATTTGAGTTTAGTATGAGCTTAGTTTTGGCCTTTTATAACAGTGAGCAGGAATGATAGGATTACTGGAGGCCTGGAGGGAAGGTTGGAGGATGTTCCTGCACTACTGTGCACTAACAGCGCTCACTGCTCAGTGTCGAGTCTGCGCTTTTTTGTAACTGTCTCTAGGCTCTGCGCTACCCTGTGGCCCACACCGGGACCACATTGATCTAAAACACACAATCACACACACTCACACACCACAAGTGGTGTAATACACCAGCTTGGGAAACATAAAGGTCAGACTTGATCGAATTTGTAAAAGACTACCGCATGATGTAGACTGTTTTTTTTTCTACTTTCTTAGCAGCTATGAGAGCAGTGTGTTGATTCATTTAGCAATCAATACAAAAATCTTTTCAGACTAGACACAATGCATAGAATAAAGACATGAAATTATAAAAAAGGAGCTTCTGCAATGACACATCAGCACTAATAAAAGCTTATAGCACAGAGCTGTTGAATTCTCCGATCTGATTCATTTCCTAGAACTGCAGCCCTGGGTGTAATTCAAATCACAGGTTTATATTAATGCGCTCCTTCTAATATGTTATCGTTTCTACAGTGACAGCTCATTCACAGGGTCTTGAATAACGCAAAACACTATTTAAATATCATGCTGTTATTTAACAAAGAAACACATAAAATCACTGATAAGATGAAGCTGTCTGTTAGGAAATGTTTACGTAACATTTGTGGAAGGAGTCTCCAGTGTCAGTGTTTTGTAACACTCAGGGGTAAAGCTGTAACTTTAAGGAAAGTCTTTAAGACAGAGAGCTTTGTGGTTCCTTGGTGGCATCTCAAGCTGTGTTTTTGTCTTAATTAACCTCAAGAGAGAGAAAAAGAGAGGCTGGTGAGGTGAAGAAAGGCTGAATGAGTGTATACAGCTGTTTTAACCGGAACTAACTTGTTTCACGGACATTGCACAACATGAACTGTAACTATAAATGGATAAACTGTATGTGTCCTGCTTTAATTCATAAAAATTGTAATCGTCAAATTGCTGTGGTATAAGAGGAATAAAACACTTCATGATGTGCTGTTATAGGAAAATAATCAAATTCGGTATGGCAACAGTAGCTCCGCTTTGTGTGTGGCGGCATCATACCACCCTGTTATTGATTATTTTCCTATAACAGCATGCCCCACTGTCTTTGCATATTACCTTCAATCCTAGCAACTGCTGGTATGTTATGCAGTGTATCTAACAGCAGCTCCTTACCGTCGTGCAACGTTGGCCTGTAACATTTACCACTACAGCTGCTGTAATATGCACAAACATTTCGAAAGTGATGCAGAGCATTGGTGACCACACAGATTTGTGTTTTTGCAATAACAAAAGAAAACACTTAGCACATTTATTCAGTTTGGCAAACACCCAGATGGCAGCTTGTCTCTAAAGCATATTGAGTGTGGTGGGGAATATGACACAGAGAGACAGAGAGAGAGAGAGAGAGAGAGAGAGAGAGAGAGAGAGAGAGAGAGAGAGAGAGGAAGCTCGGAGATGATCATTATCTGCAGGGAGCAGCTCGGTCTATGTGACACTGTTATTTATCCCGCTCAGTGCAGGCTTAGGTCTTACTCATGATCACTGATTCACTCCAGACGAAAAACAAAAAAAAGCAAAAAACCCACAATCACTGGCATGAATAATGCAAATAAATGCATGAATACTGAGTAGCTTGATGTAGACGACAAGACGCTTGTTAATCGGGATTAAAATAGAGAACCAGCACAATTATTGCTGAATATGAATGATGAAGAGGAGAAAATATGCAAATGAGCTAAGAGATGACCGTTGGCTCGGAAAGGCCTCTGCACCGCAAAAGGTGCTTCACAGGCTTAAACTGCTGAACAGTTCAATGAGCACAGTCAGAGCTTACAATACTGCTCTCATATGGAACAGAGCAGAATGTTAGAATCTGACTTGTCAGAAGGTGTGGATTAATTTTTTATAACAGCAGATCTGACAGTAGTGCAGCTGCTATATTAATGTGCTTGTCCTAATGCATTACGGTTTCTTGTACGGGTTATAATAAATAGAATTTAAAAAATGAGCTGTTATAAGTGTTGATAGTGAAGCGATGGTGAAGCTATGGTGAAGGAGATGTTTATTTAACATTTACGGAAGGAGTCTCCAGTGTCAGCACTTTGTAACAGGCAATGGTTACAAAGTTTTCTTTCCTGGCTCTCAGTAATGTGAAAAGCTGCATTAACTTAAAGAGAGTTTCATGGACGTTCCACAACATTAAATCTAACTATAAATGAATAAAATGTATGACGTGTTGTAATTTAATTAATAAACAATGTAATTGGGCAAATTGCTGTAGTAGAGGAGTAAAGCATTTCTGGATGTGCACAGTAAGAGTTAGTGCTCTCCTTCAAGCATGTTTGCCCTCACCGTGCCTGACTGGTGGGCATCATGCAAGAACGAGATAGTGGGTGGGAACTGGCAAAAACTATGCTGGAAGAAAATGGAATCCAGATCCAGAGGAAAAACTGAGAAGCAGTGATGACTGTTAAAGAGTTATACACTGATAAAATGAATTCATACTAGCCTAACTGAGCTGTGGTGATATACTTTAAATTACTTTTCTGCTCTCTGAAAATCAGTAATAAATGTGAAATTCCCCACAGCAGGAGTGGCTCACATACACTGAATATGTTCCTCGGTTATTATAGCCTATATGAGGTACAAAATCAAAATCGTGTCTTGGCTTAATGACATTGAAACTAAAGCAAAGTGAAAATGGATATTAAGCCAGGAATCTATTAATATACTGACATAAATACATCACGAGTTAGTGCCTGAGGCTAGCAGCCAGGAGCTCCTGTGGGCATTTTGGGAAAGTGCAGCTTTTTTACCTTTGGCTTCGTGCGGAGGTTGGGCGAGAGCTTCAGGCTGGTGACGTAGCCTCGGTCATCTCCCACAATGATGATGGGGTACACGGGGTTAAACTCAATGTGAGTTAGCTTGGTCTTCCTAGACACCACGGCCTGCTGGCAGATGGCTTCATATTTGTTGACACTCAGGTCAAACACATGCACCTGTTAGATAGATGGAAAATAATTTTTCTGGCTAATAAAGACAAAGTGAAATATTAAAGGAAAAAACCTGAATAAATGAGTGGAGGCAAGTGTGCAGCACGATACAGTTCAGCAATTAGCATCCTGCTAAGCTCTGTGGTGTGTATATAAATGTGGAGCTGGCCCAGTTGACCTTCCTTTTGGAAAAAAAATGGCCAGAGGAAAAGATGTATTTAACTTTGAAAGAGGGATCATTATTGGAGTTCAACTGTTTCAATCAGAACAGTGACTAAAGTGACTATCAGTAAATACGGTTGGTCAAAAGTGCAGGTCAAAAATGACAGTGATTGTGATAACATTTTTACAGGAGTCATTTTTCTGAAAGATTTTCATGGTTTGGATTCATGTGTCCCCCTAGTCTGAAGTTTCACTGCCAATCAATGCAAAGTACCGATCACCATAAGAATTGTGGTAGTGGTCTTCCAGGATAACCCCACCCCAATCCACAGGGCATGACGGCTCTCTGAATGGTTTGATTAGGATAAAAATTATGTAAATCATATGATATGGCCTTCAGAGTCAGCGGATGTCACCCAAACGTCGATGAGAGATTTTGGACCAACATGTTGAGGTTGAGGAAATGTCAGAACCAGTATTCTTAGACCATGCTGACAGTGCTAGCATCATTTTCAGTTTTTTCCTAGTGTTTCCAGGGGCATTATGGTAGGGTTCATATTTGATGGATGGATGGATGGAAGGAAGACCCTTAGGCCACACCCACTTTGGGTTTATTTTTCCCCATAACAAATGTAGGTGAAGTAAAATTCCTGAATAGTACAAAAGTTTTCAGAAAAACATTTTTTTTTTTCCCCAGAAAAAGTCCTTGCTTTGTCCCTGCGTTGCAAGCAAATTGTCTGCAATTAATTGCGCAGCTCTAATTTACTGGTCCAGCAATTCGAGCAAGGTTGTTAAACACAAGTCCAGGAGGGTCACACACCAACAGAGATTTGTGTTTTCTCTTATCTGAGAGAACGATTTCAGCGCAGAAATGCACTAGTATTTAGCAGAGGAGTTTAATCAGGTGCATGAAATGAAGTAGAATGCTAAACTCTGCAGTCTGACACCACTGCATTAGAGCAAGCATCTCAAGCTCACAAACAAATAATGCAGTCTGTCTCCAGTCAAAAGCATCTCAGAACAATATCCTCACACACACACACACACATACACACACCTCATATCCAGTCAGAGACACTGCAGGCAGGACTGACGTTCAGTGCAGACAATAGACAGAAAATAAGGTATATATAGAAATATATGAAGAGTGCAACTGACAGTTTGAACATCTCAGTCTGAGAAGCAATGAATAAAGAGGCAGAATGAGAGAAAGAGCTAGAAAGGGAATTAGAAGAGAGAAAAATGTGGCTAATTATGGTGATGATCATTTTTCATGGCCATTAGGCCACCCACCTCAGCAAGACAGCCAGTGAAAGTCAGGGGACAGAGGCTGAGAGATTGCAGAAGTGCCCATGGTAAAGTATTAGTCAAGCATGGCTCATAGTTAGTCACAGAGCATTACCAAATGCACTTTATTCTAAGCAGCTGAGGCAGGGGCGCAGAAACACAAAAATACACACGTAAGGGCTGTAGAAGCCATCTGTAACTGTAGGAGGACCACTGAAAGCACACAGTCACATACTGACCAACAGCATGGCTCTGTGGTGGAGTCATGTAGCAGCTGAGTTTCAGCAATGGTGCTCTGAGTGTATAAACTAACTGAAGTACATAATGGCATTCTACAGGAACGGACACTTTCAGGCTGTTGTGAGTATAGAAGCTGTGAAGGTGTCGGTAATGATTCCGTCTTTGTGCCCTACTTGAAATGAATATACCACACAGTGGAATTTTCTAGCCTCCAGGAGAGGAGCAGAATTCTGGAGAGACGCCAGTCTTACTGAGACTCTGGCACTTACTACTTATTTCCACACTGTGACTTGCACGCTCATGCTGGCACACAATCCGACTGGCACTAAGAAAGACCCTAGAGCCAGGAACAGCTCCGTGATACAACACGCAACTCCAGTCTAACAGAATGAAGCTCGAATTAACTAAAGCCAACTGGCACTGCTGGAAACAGTCAAAAACAAGAAACACTCACAGATGCACCATACAAAATGTCCTTCTTTAGTGCAGTATCCCATGAGGCGTATAACAAGACCACAGAACGCATTCATATAATGCAGCCTCTCTTACACTGAACATCTGTGATGCACTATATGGCCAAAAGTATGTGGACACCTGACCACCACACCTGTATGTGCTTGTTGAACATCCTATTTCAGAACTATGAGCATTAATATGTAGTTGGTCCCCACTTTGCTACTTTAACAGCCTCCACTCTTCTGGGAAGGCTTTTCACTAGCTTTTGGAGCGTGACTGTGGGGATATGTGCCCATTTAGCCACAAGGTCAACCACTGATGTCAGGCAAAAAGGCCTGGTGTGCAGTCAGCTTTTAAATTGATTCCGAATGTATTCATTGGAGCTGAGGTCAGGGCTCTGTGCAGAGCACTTCTTTTAAGAAAGCTTTTCTATTGGCTTCCATACATTTTAAGCTGTTTTCATTTGAAAATGATTAAATTGAAAATGAAAGATGTGGTGGTTCATAGCTGCTATGATATACCAGGAACTTGTTTTGCAAATGTAACTATAAATGGATAAGAGTATGATGTGTCACTCTTTAATAAATAAAAAGTTGTAATGTTGGGAAATTGCCATGGTAGAAGAGGAATAAAACACATCCGAACATGCTGTTATTGGAAAATAATCAACTTCGGGGTGGTAACAGTATATTCCTATAACACCAAACCCCTTACATATTAAAGGTCTTGAAAGACTTGAGATGATTTTTTTTTCATTCACAGCTACTACAAACTGTACAGATTTTTTTGCACTACAAACTCAAGACCTGTGTCATCTAGACATCTGTTCCATCTTGTGTGACTCAGATATCCATTACACAAGAGGCCCGACAGTGATATTTATAAATAATACAGTAGCATTTTGGTTACTGCCATTTTTTATCAAAAGCTCAAAAAGCTTGACAGTGCACACAGGTGACATGAGCAACTTGTCACCTTCTGTTTTGTACGTACGGTGGAGCTGAACGAACATGACATGTCTTCAGCATCTGTTCTGAGTCTAATAGTTAATGTCAGCCAGGTTAATGGCTGTCCCTGTACACTAACACAGACAGACATGGGTGCCTGAGTGTGTGTGTGATGTGCAGGTGATCGTGCGGCATTATGAAACACCAGGAGTGGAATCCCATCATGTAGCTGCTATGCTGTTTCATTAACACCTATTACACTCCTGTGTGTTTTTGTGTGTGTGTGTGTGCTTATCTTGCTGTGAGTAATTTACACAAGCAATTACTCACAACTCTCAGCATCATTGTATTAGCATGACATCAGCATTGTTTTCACTGCCAACTACTTGAGTGAGCAGAGATAATATTTACACAAAATATTACAATTAAACACTAATGTGGCAACGACCAGGTTTGACGCGTGAAAGATCATACCGTAGTAACTTCTGACTGTTGCAGGTCTCTCAAGTACATAAACGAGTAAGAAATGGGGGTGTAAAAAAGAATAATTTTATTTATGTTTCACACATTACATAGATATATATATATATATATATATATATATATATATATATATAAGTAAGTCTTTTTATGTTTATTTGTTTAAATTTTATGTATCTATTTTTAATCTATTTTCATTTTTAAAAAAAACCCAATGTATTCTTGTTTGTCCGATTCTATGCCTGTTTCATAACAATCTTTTTCCTGTAAATAAAATAATAACACGTAGCCACGTAAGAGTCGACGGTTTGTGCATTATGTCACTTTTAATAAAGGTTAATAAAGGAAAATGGAAGCACACAAAGCCTTGTGATTTTCACAATGGATGAATATGATGTTATGATGGTTATGGAATCGTGGCAGTGTGACAGTCTGAACTGAAATTGAATCAGATTATGAGGTGTCTGTGAGATTCCTGTCTCCAGTAACAATGTCTGTTTGCATTGTGTAGTACTGGCAGATTGGCACATCTTAGATTCTGTCCGAAGCAGCTTACCTTTCCATCAATGGTGACAGCAGCGAACACAGTAGAGGAGTACGGTGACCAGGCCACATCACCCACAGCTGTGTTCAGGTCAAAGGTGAACATCGGGCTCCTGAGAAACACATGGGAGAAGCCTTATTTAATCTTACTCAGCGGAAAACTCTGAGTGTCTTGGAACAGCAGAGACTCTGCAAGTCATTTCTTGCGTCTGGTATCTGTATTGTATAGTGAAAAGATTCTAGGATTAATTGGATCAAATCCAATTGCTTTTAATTGGGCAACATTCCTAACAAGAAACTCCTAGCAGGCAGAAAGAAAAAACTGAATTTTACCACTAAAAACACTATTTTTTTTCTCAGATGTACACCAAGCAACAGTAAGAAAACAGGCATAAGTTCAGTGTCATAATAATAATAATAATAATTATGCGCCTCAATTTTTTTTTACCTACCATTCAGACCCTAGTCCCGCCTACTTGGTTTGTAATGGTTGAGGAGACCGATGCGTGTGAATTCCCCGGTCACAGTAATCTATACTTTACCAAGGTAAAGACGGAACAAAGCAAAAGTTAGCGCAACCAGAGGCAAATGTGTGTCTTTCTCGTCCCATGTTTTTTCCCTTTCAGTGGACTGGCCTTTCCACCAGGAGAATTTTTTTCATGTTTTTTTCTGACTACCGACTAAACCAAATTTTTCAGGTGGCTCCCATATCACCACAGCGAGGTGTCAAGAACTGTAAATGCTCCGCCTTTACCGTAACTGTCAGTGATGCCATCTGACTGGGAATTGTTGAATATATTGTTCCAGCTTTAATTATATACACAGAAGTGGCAGAGAGGTATTTATTTAGTTGTTTAAATTAAATTAATAAATTCATTTTGTTTCAGTAGGTAGTCTGATGTTTATTCTATTGTCCCAGCTAAACCACACACACACACACACACACACACACACAAACACATCAAATCAACTGCATCTTATATTCAGGGTGGCTCGGTGGTGCAGGGAGGTGTTGTCATGCTGAGCAGGCAGTAAGAAGACTGCATCATGTCCTCACTCTCCCTCTTCATCACACAGAATCTTTCTCTTTCACTCTCTCACAATCCATATTTGCCCATGTTCAGGCTTTGTAGTAATATCTGTCTCAGGTGATGCAATCACATATGGACAGCCGAGAGGGACAGCTGTTCATGCTAGGTCTAGACTGCATCTCCACTGATCTTGTTTCCTGCCAAAAACAACCTGATGTCACTTCAAATACTAGCCAAGTACCAAACGTGTATATTTCATGTGCTGCAATCATAAACACTGTCTTGTGCTCATCCCAGGATTCTTATTCACAATGGGTCGTATTCAGAGTTGAGTTATTATTCAGGTATTCAGGCATCAGATTTCATTATAAGCATGTTCTTACAGTTGCGCAGGAGTAGTATTAAGTCCCGCGCCGCTGTCTGACAGTTTGCTCATGTCTCACTGAAATTTAGATATAAGTTTTAGGCTGTGAATACACTCAAAGAAACTATGGAATGCCATTCAAGGCCAGTACTGAATACATAAATACGCCACTATTAATAAACTATTAGGGAGAGCCAACACTGTTAAATTAAACCAAATTTTCAGTGATAATTACAACTAGGACTACTCATGCAGCAATATATCAATAATACTATACTGCTATTTAAGTTATATTTCAGTTTAATGCTTGCTATTCTTATTGTCTCATTCAGAATTCATCATATTAGTGTTTTTTATTTTGAATTTTTTAAATGATATCTTAATTTTATGTTACATCGTATTACATTTGACAGCAAGGTCCGCATTTTCTATCCCCAATTTTTGTCAGGCTAAAAATAAAGTGCTTGCTTATAACGGTGGTGGTCTAAACAATCTACTTATACTGAAAATACTTTCATCACACTTAGTACTCTTCTACACCTGTACACTTTAATGATTTATAATCCCACTGTCCAGTGTCACCCAGAAGAGGATGGGTTCCCTTTTGAGTCTCTCAAAGTTTCTTTGTCATGTTGTCTCAGGGAGCTTTTCTTCACCACTATTGCCTCTGGCTTGCTCATTAGAGATCTAGATCACGATTTTTCTAAAGCTGCTTTGTGACAATGCCTACTGTAAAAAAAAAAAAGTGCTGTACAACTGAACACAAACATAAGTATTAAAGGGAGAAATAAAACCTGAAGTAAAACTAACAAAACTGTTGCTACTTGTTCTAGTGGTTAAGTGAATCTTCAGAGAAAGTGAGACGGGTGTTTGTGTGCAGGTTTGCATTACACCTCTAACAAAGAGTGGGTGAATTATTACACTTAATGTAGTCCTACATTAGTGGCTCCCCATTTCGCGGAACAACACTTCCGCATTTTCACTAAAATCAATACAGCTTACTTTGAATAACTCAGTCCGGTCAAAAATGCATGCCTACAAAAGACTCGTTAAATTATTTAGGATTGTTGTAGGGTGAGATGGCAGAGAGATGACCTCTGTCTACTTCCTTCTTTACTGCACTAGAGCCCTCTGCTGGTGAACTTGGGTTGCACCAGTAAACATGTCTTAGAAGCTACAGCCCAGAATAATGAGACTCCAGCATGCATAGTGTGCTTTGTCAAAATGACATAGTAATTATAATCATTACTCACCCAGGGGTCTCTCTTTGACAGACTGGGAATGGCTAAATGATTTGTCAAATCATTGTCTTGACAAGCTAATTATGTTTATTTTAATAACAACTGTAGGAGTTAAATGCGTTTTAATTTACGCTTGCTATTTTTAAGGTAAAGATAATAGAGTTTGGAAGGTTTTGTATTCAGTGAGGCTATGAAATATTTCTTGCATTTTATCTCCATGACTTGGACTCGGAAGTATTTTAAACTTTACTTCATGTATACCACTTTCCAATTGGCTGGAAGATATTGATTACTATTCTATAACAGCAGCTCTGACAGTAGTCGTGTGCATTTATATTAATGCGCTCATTGTAAAACATTAACGTTTTGATAGTAACAACTCATTCCCATAGAATAAGCCTAACGGTAAACAAATCTACAAACACAAAGATGTATAATCGTTGTTATGGTGAAACTTTGTAAGGAACTATTATATTTAACATTTATGGAAGGAGTCTCCAGAGTCAGCACTTTGTAATGGTCACATTTTCAACCATGGGTCCAAGTCTTCAGGTTTTTGTGCTTCTACATAACATGATAATATTATTTTTAGTATTAAATTCAAGAGAGAGAAAAAAATAGAGCCCTGTGAGGTCAAGTTTATAGCTGCTATAAGGTAAGTGAAAACTTGTCTCATTGATGTTCCACAATATTAAATGTAACTATAAACAGTTAAAAGTACAAAAGGTACAATGTGTTATTATTTAGTAAATATGAAATGGTAATGGTTGACAAAGTGCTGTGGTATAAGAGGAATAAAACACT
This sequence comes from Pangasius djambal, assembly GCA_022985145.1. Taxonomy (NCBI): domain Eukaryota; kingdom Metazoa; phylum Chordata; class Actinopteri; order Siluriformes; family Pangasiidae; genus Pangasius; species Pangasius djambal. The sequence continues at coordinate 20,992,356 of CM040989.1, read as the reverse complement.
TCGGAACGTTCAGAAAATAATCAACTTCAGGGTTGTAACAGAAACTCTGCTTTGCAGCAGAACACATCGCTCCACCGTGTCGTTTATTATTTTCCTATAACAGCACCCCCTGTTATGTTTTATTCCTTACATAATGTAGTCTTTGGTTTACGTTCGGTGTGATGTTGCTGTGAAGCTCCGCAATATGAAGGCATACATACGTGATAGTGTGGTCCCATATCTTGACAGTCCAATCCGAGCTACAAGAGATGAACACCTTTGGATGGAAGTGGTTCCACTTCACCGCATCGACGGACAGGCTGTGTGCAGTGTACGTCTCCAGGAACTGGCTCGAGTAGGATTTGGAGCACTGCAAATAAATACATGGAACCAGGCTTAGATATCATCCATTCATACCATCCAAACACTAACACTGAGTCTCACTCGTCCCCTGGGAGAGATTGACATTTTGGACACAGACAAAGTGGCACTACATTAAGAGTGTTAATCAGTGCTACTGTAGTGCTTCATTCCGTCTTTTTGCTTCCTGTTAGAAATGCAAAACAAAGATGCACTGAAAGGCCACAATACATAAAAAAACCTATAGCCTGAGCTCCTGCTGTGTCTCTGCGATAAAGAGGATTAGACCATTCCCGAAAGCGCTGCTCCACAATATCCTCGCCAAACAGATACGGCTCAGCTTGCTTTTTCAAATGCCACGGATTTATCACCTCTATCCGAGGGGCAACTCTACAGCTCCTTAAGGCTCCGCACAAAAACGTGAAAATTCTGCACAACACAGACTTTATGTTTTGTGCGGGTGTAAACTGAGAAGTCGGCAAGACTCAGCCATCATATCACACACAATATTATCAACTCGGGCCCACGCAAGAAGGTAATGATGGTACCCGAGTCCTCTCGGCATCAATAAAGTGAGACGAGTGTAGAGGTTTTACGATTGTGTGACTTTTTTTGCCGGGCACTAGGGACTCTAGTGTGTCCCTACAGCACAACAAGCTGCTCATATCTGCACTAATGTGTGCAAAGTTCTGGAGTATTTACCTCATTCCAGTTTTGACTCACATGTATATTTCAGGTTATATTTTGCAGTAGTACACTGCGTATTATACTATAATGTAAATAAATGATGCAAGAGAAACTGGGTGTATATGCGTCTTTGTATCTATATGAATATTTATATGAACAAGTTCCTGCACACAAAAAAAAAAGATTCCTACGTTATAGCTAGAAAAACAATAAATATATGCTGAGCTTTGTCTAAGTATGTTGTCAAAAATATCCAAAAAAAAAAAAGTTAATCTCAAAGATACCAAGTACACTTGGATCAGAAAATTGTGTTAGTATATTTATATCAATACGCACCATAAAATAATCATATACTATAAGTTTATTTCATAAAACCCACTTAATTGCAAATACATTTCTTGTATATTTTTGGACAGTGTGTTAAAAGCAATTACTATAGTAATGCAATTAAGCACACTTTAACAAAAATCTTTTGAAATGCATTTTTAAAAGCGAATTTTGTAATATTTTATATAAATTATAAAATATATTTCGTTCACCTATTAAATACTTAGGAGCAGTATATTAAAACACTTTTGAACTTTTATTTAGATTTCATATTTTTGATCATTTGTTGTTTAAACCTTTAAAACAAATGCTATGTTTGTGATTTAAAACCTGTTAAAAATAGTTTGGAATTTTTCTGAAGTTATGTATTGTTAGTATGTAATAATCTGTTCATAAGTTAAGACCAATGGAGCATTTGTTTAATGATAAACTACAGAGACAGTTGCTACTGACCTTGTGGATTTTGCCCTCTTCAGTGCCAACGAGGAAAAGGTAGTCGATCTCTTTATGGAAATCGAAAGACGTTCCGCCGGCTGGAATGGAAAAGAAGATAGCACCGAGGAGCTTCAGGGAAGTTGTGCAGGGAAAATAGATTGCAAACTCAATGTGGTCAGAACAAAATAACCAAAGTCTATGCAGGAGATTAAAGTAAGAATGCTCGCGGCAGTTATGTGTAAGCTCATTCCAAGCTGAATGCTAACTTATTAATGACGTAATGAGCTGTTGGTGGCTGATGATTACCTATGTCAGGAATCTTCATGTCCTCTTGTCCTTCAGAAACAGCCCCTTCTACAGAGAGTTTTATGATGTCTGTGAACAGCAGCTCGTTCTGATAAACCAAAAGACTTGCTGTTATTAAATCACATATAGAGCGCAAACACAAAAAAAGTGAGATCTGCATTAAACATACCTTCACAAGAGTCCATGATACCACACGTCCATCAGAGGAAACTGAGAAGAAATTATGATTCTTGTCTATGTCATCGTTCTGCCACTTTACCTGGTACGATATCACAAGACAAAATGTGGTTCTTTCAGGACATGACAGAATAAAAATGTTCATTCAGTACAAACAGCACTCTTTCCATAACATAAAGATTGAGCTATATCAATTATCACTACACACCTGCCAAGGACATACATTATTATTATAAATTATTAATCTATTATTATATCTAGTGTTGAGAATATATTTCAGTGAATTTAAATAAAACCCAACACGCATGAAGCGAGTTACTGTTACCACCTCAAAGTTGATTATTTCCCAATAACAGCACATCCTAAAGTGTTTTATTCCTCTTACGCCGCAAACATTTACAAGCAATTACAAACTGTATTTATTAAAACCATGTAGTCCTTTTTATCCTTTTATAGTTACATTAATGCTGTGGAACGTCCACGAAACGAGTTATTTCCTCTTATCACTTACATTATAGCAGGTCTGTATCTCTTTTTCTCTCTCTCTCTCTCTCTCTCTCTAAGTTAGCAAACAACAAAAAAACACCTTGCCATGTTAACCATGAAACACAAAGCTCTCTGTCCTGAAGATTTTCCCATGCTGGAAAACTTAAAGTTGCAGCTTTACCTCTAAATCTAAGTGCTGACACTGGAGACTCCTTCCGATTAAATGTTTTTATTTAGTAAATAACAGTACTTATGTGTATATTACTCTGCTTAGATTATACGGAGCGTCATACAGGTGCCTGTGACTTGGCTGTTACTATGGAAACAACAAGGTATTAGTACTAGCACATAAACCTGTGATTTGCTTTGAAACCGGCACTGCTGTCAAAGCTTCTGACCAATCAGGTTTGAGAATGGCACAACACTGTGGTTTAAATGGTAATATCTATCTTCCTCCATGTTCTCTGTGTTGCTGTACATTCGGTGCATGCTTAAATCTTCTATGCAGTTTGTGTCACTTCTGCTAATAGTCATGGTTCCTGCAACTGGTACTAAAACACTAATGTAGCGCCCCCTACCTGCCACACCGGGTCAGTGTGCTTGCCCGACTTGGTGGTGCTCTTATAAACAGGCTGAGGTCTGTCTTCCTTCAGATTATACACCGCAACGCTACCATCGTAGAAACCCACCACCGCCAAGTAGGACAGCTCTTTGTGGATGTCCAGACACATGACCCCAGAATTAGTGTGGAAAATGTACTCTGGGTAGGTGGAGTTCTTCAGGGAGTAGAAGAGCAGCATGCCTCGCCCCTGCTTAGTGAACTCATCTTGGAGGAAAAAGATAACAGAACAGTCCAAAATGGCATTTGGAAGAAATATTTAAGAACGAAATGTCTGTTTAAAACTCTGAAGGTGAACTCACATGACCCGAGTCCTACAGCAAACAGGTCTTTGTACTTCTGATTCCTGGATGGACAGCGAAATTAAGTAACAGTTAACTTAGTTTAACAGTTTAATGGATGGAGTTTTGTTGTACAGTGCATACTGACCAGCAGAGTGCGGTTACTGAGAGGTTTTTGGCTTTGTCATAATGGAACTTCCACAATGGCAGAAGCGTGCCCTCTTGTTCTCGGAACTCATCTGACGCATCCTCAAAGTATTTAAAATCTAAAATGGACAAAGGACAGGAGAAAAGCGGCGTGACACATTGCGGACACTTACATGATAGTTTTATTCCGCGTGCTTCAATAAAGAATAATTACCCTGAGCGATGTCATCAAAGGTGTTCTGAGTCACCATGCGCTCGATAATCTTTGTCACCTTCGCCACTTTGGTAATATCATCGCTCTGATTGATAAAGGAGATAATTGTGATGTGTTACCGTCAGCATCCTACTTACACAGCAGACAATATACTCATACTTTATGACATTAATGACTGAAAGAATGCCTTTGATGAACACAAATGACTCAAAGCTCCTACCTGACTCTCCACCCACACTGTCTTCTTCTTCCCTTTGTCCTCCTCCTTCTTAGGGGTCTTCTGTTTCTCCTTACTCTTCTCCTGCTTCTGTAGCTCCTCCACATAGGCATCATAGATCACCCACTGCAATCACACACAAAGCATTTGCATGCGCATAAGGTTCTTTTATTCCATTGTCAGAATGGGACTCATTTCTAACGCTGGATACATACAAATTTGTTTTACGAATTTGAAAATCCTGTTCGTTTGAGGAAACGTTCATATCCTACGAGATACATGACAAACACACAATGTTTGGACTTGAAACATTTAAACAGTGATGTGTTGATGTCCATGATCACCCGGGTACAGTGTAGATATCTTTTATTTCTCCGTTTTCACGCCAAACCGTTTTCTTTTAACCCTTTCTTAAGTCACACCTAATTCACATACCGTACTGTAGACACGAGTAAAAATAACCTCCACTTTGACCCTTTTTTTCCCCGTAGTTTTGCACTTTCAGCTCGCTGGGACCTTAACGTTTATGGAGTTTTGTAGGCGTCACCAAATGCAAATGAGTTGTAACGTGAGCATGCTTTGCATTTTACGGGTAATTGGCATTCATCAACATGCACAGATGAGTACTTTCTTTCTTACTTATCTGACTTAAGACTGCCTGAATTTCCCTTCGGGGATTAATAAAGTTTATCTTATCTTATCTTATCTTATGAAGAAAAAGAAGCTTTTGTAAATCTGGCAGAAATCTTTGGAAAAAAGACATTTCTACACAATGCTACTAAAAGAATGATACATTAGACCCAATATCATTAAACGTATTTAAGGATTTAAGAGACTGAATGAATGGTTTACGCTATTAGTACTGAGTAATGTTAAACATTTAAAAAGCCTGTTACGTGATAAATCCTATAACAGATATATCACTGCATTAACCTTAATCTTCACTGCAGACCCAGTGTAAACACAATTATATCACTTTTCTTTACATATCTTCGCACAGCTATTAAACGGCTTAACCACACCAGTCACAGATTCATTCGCTCTTACCTGATTAACTGTGTCGGAGAAGGTGGCACGAGGAGGAGGTTCAGTTTGGCAGGATCTGTCCTGCAGAAATATAAATCGTTTGCCATTTGGTAAGATATATCATTTGGTTTTTCATTTGGTTCCCAGTGAAATCTTCATGTATGGTTCTTTTCAGTCTTTTCTCTATTATTATTATTATTATTATTATTATTATTATGGATGGTGGTGAATTATTTTTTTCTCAAATTATTTCCTTGAGTAAAAGTGCAATTACTCATCTAAATAAATACTCTGGTAAAAATGAAGTACACCTTCAAATTCTTCACTCAAGTTAAAGCAGAATGTCTTTGAAAACTCGTTAAAATTTATTAAAAGTATGACCGTAAAAGTATAAGAATCTCGAAAGCGTATCTTTCAACAAAAATCCATGGCGTAGGGTGTTGATTTCTATAACAGCAGCTCTGACAGTAGTTCTGGTTGGAAGGCAAATCACAGGGTTGCGCTCGTTCTTGTGCGCTATTGTTTATGTATAGTAACTGCTAATTCACTCGGACTTACGGAAGGATGGTATGGAAGGAGTCTCCAGTATCAGTGCTTTGCAAAAGTAAGTTTTCCTTTGGACAGAGGACTTTGCACTTTGCAGTTTCTCTGTAACATGACAAGCTAACAGGAAGTAGCTTGTTTCGTGGATATTCCACAACATTAAATGTAAATATAAATGAAGAAGCAGTAAAACGTGTTGCTCTTTCATTTTAAACAATGTTATTGCTGGCAAAAGGTTGTGGTATCATTATAGGAAAATAACTGACTTTATGCCACATTACACCACCCCATCACTAATTATTTTCCTATAATAGCATACCGCCAAGTGTGCTTATCCCTTACTTAAATGCATTGTAGTGGAGCAAACAGTGCAGCCCTGTCCTGGATTGTCTAAGCTGAATCTTACTCTCTGAGGGTTGTTGAACGTCTGGGATGATCTTTCGCTGAAATTGAACTGGTTGGTGATTTTGCGCTCTTTCTTCCCCACTTGGACGTCCACGCTGTCCGGTCTCTCCTCTCCAGCGCCATCTTCTGCATCACCTGCATCCTCAACCCCATCTGCCTGCATAACAAGACGGCTATTCAACACTCCCTCAGCTCCATTTGACTTCATTACTTCTTCAACCTGCTGTTATGAGTATTGCTTTTATTACCAGGGTCTCCGGTTTGTCCTCGTTTTCTGCTACATTTTCTGTCTCTGTGGCTGTTTTTTCTGAAACAGTAAGCAATCCAGTCAGTATTAATATAATATCATGATGTGTTTTTTCATTTTCGCTCTGATAGATGGTAACCTTCCTACCCTCTGCGAAGCCTTGCCTAGCTCTTTGCCTTCGAGCCTCATCAGAATCCTTGTGCAGAAGGTTCCCCTCCAGCACAAAGTGAACAGCCAACTGATCCACGCTGCTGACCGGCTTATAGCAGCGCTCCTGAGGAATGCAGTGTGTTTACTGGCATGGCCTATATGATATGTATATAGCAAACAGCAATAACCGCGATGCAAATTTGGAAACACTTTACTTTGAAGCTGTATCTGACAATGTTCTGTGGAGCATGTGGATTGCTTGCTGTCAGTATTCTTGTGAACTCCTCTTTCAGCTCCTAAGAGACAAAACAGAAAAGAGAAGCAGTTAATTAGCATGAAAGCTGAAGGAAAAGATCATTTGATCTTAACAGACCTCAGCTTCAATTGCCAGGCAACAAAAAAACAACAGAATTATAGTTATTGTATCAGCCAAGAGTGTGATTTTTTTCCCCTAGTCAATCAAATAACTCTAGAGACTTGCATGCCTTCACACATTATTAATAATTATACCACGATGCTTCTGAATTCTGTTGAATTCTTGATTCTGATTGGTCAGAAGGTGTTGATTGATTTTCTATAACAGCAGCTGACTGGAGTTCCAGCTGCAAGGTTTATATTAATGCCCTTGTTCTAATACATAAAAAATGGAAATAAAAAAACTTTGTTCATATGGTGAGGTTTTCTGTGGCGACATTTATTTAGCATCTTTGGCTATCTGTTTATTATTTTTGGCTTATTCATTTCAAGAAAGAGAAAAAAAAGAGACTGGTTTTGCCAATGACTGTTTATAGCTGCTATAATGTAACAGCTAACAGGAGCTAATTTTTTCATGGATGTTCCACAACATTAAGTGTAACTTTAAAGGATTAAAAAAATACAAAGTGTCATTCTTTAATATTTTTTTTTAATGGTTAGCATTGGCAAATTACTGTGGTACAAGAAGAATAAAACACTTCAGGATGTGCTGTTTTTGGAAATGAATCATTGTTGAGGTGATTATTTTCCTATATCAGCACGCACTTAAATGTGATATGTTGGGACCCTACGCAAAATAGAAGATAATTACTAGATGGGTCCACATAAAAGTAATGGCACCCTCTGCAAGAATACGGTTAATTACTTTGTACTATTTTTTTAAATATTTTATTAAGTGCCATCATTTATTTTATTTCTTATTGTGCAATCTTTTTTTTCACTTAATAAATATGCATTAAAAAACAGCCACATACACAACAAACCCATCAATGTCCATCCTGAACACCTACTTGGCTGTAAGAAATTTTCCATATTAACCAGATATACATAAAAAATGGCACTTTGTGCAACGGCTTCTCAGCCATGTCAAGATGTAATAATTCTTTTTAGTTTTAGAATAACAAAGCAATCCTATTTCAGGAAGAGCACAGTGCTCCATCGAACTCCTGTATTCCAAATAAGTGTTTCTGTGCCTTGTGATTACTTTGGACAAGGGTATGCCAAGTACCTAGGTTTAAAGCTCAGTAAAAAAATAAGAAAAGTTTCATGATGTAACCTGAAACCACAGTCTAAACTTTTACATTTTCAAAACTATAGTCATGTGACATACTGATAAAATCTCCCAGGCATTACATTTCTGTTCTGCTCTTTCTCAGCAGGTGGTGCTGCAGCATCTCGTTCACCTCTGGCTTGCTCTTTAGGGATCTAAATCTGAAAAGCGGCTTTGTGGAAAAAGTGCTAATACAATTACAGTTTAATTTACTTCAAACGCCTCTGTGTTCAACTTACCTTCATATGTATGTATGTATATGTATATATATATATATATATATATATACAGACACACATATATATACAATTATATGCTGTGAGGAAGCAACCCACCCATTAAAACTAACTTCTCTTTCCAAAAGAATGTGTCTTCTACAAATACCCATGTTTCAAATAAATAATAAAGAAAATAACGTTAAAAATACAACATTAAAGTTCAAACAAAAAAGTTACAATTAATAAAATAAATAAATAAAATAATAAATAAATAAAAATATTTATAATAAAAAAATTTTAATAAAATAAAAGTTACAATCTTGACCAAAATACTACACAGAGAGTGTACAGACTTGTGCGAGGTATTTGTGCAATACTGTGCAAGATATTTTGAAACGTTAGAATAAGGTCAGCGGAGAATGGCCAAACTGGTTCCAGCTGACAGGAAGGCTACATTAACTCGATTAATCACTCTTTACAACCGTGGTGCACAGAAAAGCATCTCACAATGTTCCTATTAAAGTGGGCAGTGAGTGTATAAAAACTGTGGTTCAGACATTTTAAAAAATGAATCTTTGTTTTGCCTTTCTAATTCTTTTCATGTTTTTTTTTTTAGCTTCAAAACCCTTTCTTTCTTACATGAAAATGTTTTTTCAAAGACATGAAATTTCCAGCCCTGATTTGAACGTGCTCTATGTTACAAAGTTTCCTCACCCACCCTTAAAGGTTCTTGGGTAGCAGAACCCTACAACACAGTGCTTCCCTATCAAATCCAAATCGATCCCTTTTAGGAAGCGAAGAACCGTTGATTATCTAAGAAACCTTTAAGGAACCCTAAACTTCTAGGAGTGTTCTCACCTCCTCAGTTAGGTCCAGCTGGTCTGGAGGTTTAACCAGAGTCTTCCCCTGCGTCCACTCGTCTCCGTCTCCGGTCTCTGTTCCATCCTCATCGTCCTGCACAGTGAAAACCACAGTGTGTTTATTTGACACCAGTGATGCACAGGAATGATCTGAATTATCTGGAGCTTTCACACTAACCTTCTTTTTGCTGGAGACTTTGGCTCCCTTTGCAACAGGTGCTTTTAATAGGGAGTGAGTGTTAGATCCCTGTGTGAGACATTAAACATATTAAGACATTAGACATTATAAATATTAGACATTAAGACCTTATTTAATCCATTGTGGTAATGAAATGACTGGTTTGTGGGAGGTTTCTCTGCTAGCTGGCTAAAGTTTTCCACAACTTTACCTATTTAGCTTTACCTGTTTAGACCTCACTGTTCCAGGTTTCTGAGGCACTGGCATTTTCTTTCAGCTCCTTCTGCTGAATTCTCCTTCTTTAACTTGTTATTTAACTCGTTTTTCAACTTGTTTTTTTGTTAGGTATATCTCCTTAGCTATTATTTGTAAATGTATCCCATAAAGACGTACCGGTGCTGCTAGTTGCTAAACGTTTGTGCGCTTTGGGTTGCCATGGAAACGAGGAAACGAAAGAACGCGCATGCGCATTCTCTTCTTTTTGGCTACAAGATGGCTGATCATGACAAGTATTTTACTGCATTTTACTGTAAAACAGTCGTGTGTTATTACCAATGAGAACAAATTAAACACACACACACGCACACACACACACACACCCCTTCACTTTACAGATCTGTTTCATTTCTATGGTGGTATGAGATCTTTTCCATTTTAAGCAGCATAATAATTACACAGAGTTCATCTAATTAATAAAATAAGTCTGAAAATTTCTCTAACCTAAATCTGTACACTTTTACTGGTGAATCAGAATTCCCATGTTAATAATAATATGAAGAATAATGTCTGTATAGTGTTGTTTTTAAATATATGTGCATTTCTTTTTCAAAAAAATATTATAAGAACAGAGAATTTGCTTTGTCACAAAGTCACAGGGAACATTCTTCTTTATTAAATAAAAAAAGATGGTTGAGCTATTTGTTAATTTAAAATTGAGTGCTTGACATTTATTTTTGTATTATTACTTGTGATTTTCCTTGCTTTTTTAAATTTTATTAAGTTTGCTGCATAATATGGACGAAAACAGCCTGCCGTGATTATACTATTATCTTATGATTATGGTTATGATTATGATTTCTTTAAGCCAAGACTTAAAGGTGAAAAATCAGAAAAGCATAAACACCTTTGAAACCACGAAAAGTTTTTCAAACAGATGTTCTCAAAACCTTGCAAAAAACATGGACCCTCTTATGATAATGTAGGATTTATTGAAATCAGTTACAGTGGAAGATTTAACACATATTTATTTTTTTAAAAATGATAAAATGATTCAACTTTAAGTGCCATCTGAACTGGTGAACTTCGAGTGCCACTACCTATATGTGATCCCATTCCCCTTTAACTATTAATATAAGCTCCACTCTTCTGGGAAGGCTTTCCACTAGATTTTGGAGCGTGGCTGTGGGGATTTGTGAGCATTCAGCCACAGGAGCAGTAGTGAGATCAGGCACTGATGTCGGGTGAGGAGGTTTGTGGTGCAGTCGGTGTTCCGGTTCATCCTAAAGGTGTTTAGTGGGGTTGAGGTCAGGGCTCTGTGCAGGACACTCGACACTCGACACCCTTTCACTCCAACCTCCTGAAAGCCATGCCTTCATGGAGCTCACTTTGTGCACAGGGGCATTGTCGTGCTGGAACGGGTTTGGGAATCTTAGCTCCAGTGAAGGGAAACTGTAATGCTACAGCATACAAAGACATCCTGTGCAATTGTGTGTTTCTAACTTTGTGGCAACAGCTTGGGGAAGAACCACACGTGAGTGTGATGGTCAGGTGTCCACATACTTTCGGTCTTACAGTGCATTTCCACTGGGAAATCTGAATATATATATATTTTTTTGCACTCAAACTCAATTTAAAGCATTTTTATCTTTATGTCACTGCTGCTTTATTTCTATCTCTATGCACTATCTTAATTTTAGTCCTTACTTGATGTGCTTTTTGAGCATTGTTACTGGTACATGTTCATTTAAGCTCATTTAGCCCAGGAAAGTGCAGGAGTGCGTCTGGCGCATGCGCAGTGCCCCACACCCGCCCTGTTACATTTGGCTAGTCAGTGCTATTTAGTTATGTCGGATAAGGTAGCTGTACCTTTTCCGTTTTGAGATTTAACAAAATGTCTGTGTCTGAGGACAGCGTATCGTGTCCGACTGAAAACAGTGTCACTGTTCATTTAGACTCGGCCTCTGTCTCAGACGCCGAAACAGTGCTAAAAAATACTAATGTCCATAGTTGTCATGTTGAAGAAGGTGAGTCCGGCACAGTAATTACCCAAACATCTGTGTGCTAGCTGTATTCAGACTGTTCGATCCCTGTTTTATACCAAAAAAGCACCTTAACGAGTTTTTCACCAGCTTCAGGCTTCATACACTGCTAACAACTTGTTCGAGATGGAGGGGTTGTAGCAGTTAGATTAGCTAACGCTGCTATGCCTAGCATGCTAAGTCTTGCTAGCTAGCGTTATCTGGTTCATGGCTAACTCCCATCTCAAACAATAACGCATTGAGCTTCGGTTCACGGTGTTCACTCGGTATTTAGCTTCAGTTTTTAAAGATAATAAACTCACAAGTCAAATGAACGGTTTTAGAAACTATTCTAGACAAAGCTAGCTTGTTTATAATATCAACACTAATCTTTTCTTTCTGATATTAGAAGTATTTATTAGCTAGTATCCTTGTTAACTAGTACAGCTTGCTATTAGAGGTGTTCTTTAGAGCACTTTGGCCTCAGATGTTCTCAAATGCACTAAAAATGACATAAAGTGCTATTATGAATATTTTATTTCTTTTTTATTTTAGAGTCTTAATAATATTATAATTATTTCATTTACATTACATTATTTGACTCCTTTAACTGCTTAAAGGGACACTTAACTACGTCACACAAGAATTATTAACTCTCATTTGTGTCCTGAAGTGAATTTGTTTATTATTATTATTATTATTATTATTATTATTATTTCATTCACATTACATTTGACACCCTTTATTTGCTTAAGAGGACACTTAACTACATTACACCTCAGAATTATTAACTCAAATTTGTGACCTGAAATGAATTTAATTATTTATTTGTTTGTTTGTTTGTTTGTTTATTTATTATTATTATTATTATTTCATTCACATTACATTCAACACCCTTTATTTGCTTAAGAGGACACTTAACTGCATTACACCTCATAATTATCCTGTTTATTTTCCTGGTAGATTGATACATTTAAAATAATTAATATAAAATTGATTTTTTTTTATCCACCTTTTGCTCCTGATCCCACTTTTATTTATTTATTTGTTTGTTTATTTATTTATTTTTGTTATACTGATCCAACATTGACATCATCTCAGTAATCAAGTGACTCTCTGCGAGCTCCTTTTGAGTTACAGCAGGTTTACACGCTGCGATTTCTGGGCCGATCTCGTTGTCACTTGTGAAGAATCACGCAGAGTTGAGAGTTGAGATCAGTGGTCTTAAAATGCTCAATGAGACGTTCTCACCAGCGTCAAAGTCCTGACAGTGTCAGAAATTTCTAAACAACATCTCCGATTTTTGACTGCTGCTATGACGTTCGTCTAAAATCCACTAATAGGAGGACGGCATAGCTACAGACAGCTACAGATACATACAGCAATAACAAAACGTAAATGAATCATACCAATGGACGGGAAAAAATTTTATTACCTCAAGCTCACGGTTTCTGTTTATGCAAACCCGTTTTCTGCAGAACGTGGTATCTATCATTCATCACAGGTCTATCGTAAGAGGATCTCCATTGTATAATCTGATACGGAGAACACATTTATTGCACAGTCTGTTATAGAATACAGGCGGCATGTCCTCATCAGTATTAGTATCTTGAATAATAAAAGAAACGTTAACCTAAATACGAACTACTTTTTGCAGTTTAAACCCAGGAGTTTCTTCATATTGGCAGTGAGGAATTGACGGTCAGTAGCCTGTAACGTCCTGTTCATTTATTTATCGAAAATATTACATGTCCTTTATATAAAAAGCTGTTTTATGTAAGAAAAAAAAAAGGGGGGGGGGTTAAAATTGTAATTGCTAAGGCCCAGTGACACAAACACATGTTTTTGTCTTAAAAAACATTAGAGCTTCATATGGATGTGAAGTACGTCTCCCCAGCACCCACCTGAATGTCGGAATCATTTTGACATTTATTTGTGTATTACTTTCCGCGATTTTCTTTGCTTTTTCAGGCAGAAGTTGGCCTTCAGACTAGGGCTGCATAACATGGGCAAAACATAGCATGTTGTCGATTATATTGCTACGCATTAGAAGTGTGTGCATGATTCGATCACTTAGTATTATTAGCTTATTATTCTCTGATCCAATTTTTCAAAAAGAGCAGTGTGAGAACCCGATAAATTCGGGGTTTTGTTACGGTTTGCACATGGCAGTCTTCTCTGATATCTAATATTGCAATTATGATTGACAGTTGACACAATTTGCAATGCAGTGCTACTCGGAATGCAACTGATGAACCTATAATTTCAACCCCCCCCCCCCCCCCCAATACATTTCTGATTTATTATGATTTATTGACAGATCCTTATAAGCATGTATATTTTTAGGCATGAATACAGATGAATTAAGAGCAGTGATGTGTTGCTGTGTAACCCAGCGTACACGAGGTTACAGTGCACAGGTCTGTTACTGACGTTTTTTTAAGTCAGAGATCATGTTCTGTTCCTCATCACATCTACCCTGATCCTAATAGTTTCAGTTTCTGTGTAGCGTGATGTAACATTGTTCTCGCCTACATCACGCATATTGTTAATCGTTGTTACATAACACCATATCAGTTTGTTATTGTCTTGGCAGAAACCCAGAATGACAGTGAGCTTCTTAAAGGCCTGCTAACCGACACTTTCTGTCAGGTGTGTGAGGCGGTGTTGATGTTTGAGTCTCAGAGGATCTCTCACTATGAGGTTCGTATGAGCTTTAGCATTTGTGTATTATACTGCTAAGACATTTGTGGACATTTTTATAGCACTTCTTGGTCATCAGGGTAAGAAGCATGCTCAGCGAGTTCGAATCTACCTGCAGACCAAGAAAGCTGAACGGAACAAGCAGAGCCATGAGAGCGGCAGCTTTCAGGTAAATTACCGTGAGTGCAGCTTTAGCATGATAGCTAGTTTGGGTCATTGCATCACCTGCAGTTTTTAAAGGAAGCCTCTCTCTGGAAACACAGTAAATATGTTTATATTGAAATATTTCATATGTGATTAATTATGTGATTCTGGTGCTAATTTGTTGGTTGATGATGTATTTTTGTTAGAAGTTAGTGGTAGATATGAAGCAAGAGCTAAATCCCACTGGCTCCATTATCGGCACATAGTCAAATGGCATTCTGGGTAATGCAGGAAGCCGTTTAACCAAAGAGAAAATAGACCAGCATGTTAAGTTTTAACTAAAACGCTAACTGAACTTCTAAAAATAAATAGATGCCGTTGAAGATCAAATGTTATTTCTAAAGTTTAAGATTAAGTTCATGGTGGATCTTTGCTTTAAGAGTGTTAGTGCGGATCCGGAGAAGTTCTGCGAGCTGTGCAACATGGTGTTTAGCTCACCTGTGGTCGCCAAGTCTCACTACGAGGGAAAAGTCCACGCCAAGAACACAAGGAAGTCCAGCGCCACTTCCTCTGTAGGTAAGTGATGACAAAGGGTGCCAATAATTCTGGAAGACAGTGTCGCTCCTGCTTGGTTTGTACATTTCACGGTTTAGTAGCATATTGTAATCAGTCGTTAGTGTTGGCAGATGCCAGGACCACGGTGAGTTCAGCGGCTCCTCCTGTAAGCGCCGCGGAGGACACGGCGGAGACGAGCGCACCGGGCGACGTGGTTCAGGAAGAGAAGGACAGCACAGCTTCTGCTTCCCAGGAAGTCGACCTGAGTGACCCAGACAAGTACTGCAAGTTGTGCGCAGCTTCGTTTAACAACCCCATGATGGCCGCCGAACACTACAGTGGTCGCAAACACCAGCGCAACCTGGCTCGCCAGGAGCTGCACAGTAAGCTGGGAGAGCAGTCCGAGCACGGTACTTTATCACTGTTCGTCAGTTACATCTCCTAGTTGAAGCAGATTGCATGAATGTGCATGTGCATGTGCATGAATGGCAAAGAAGTAGTCAGCTCATCAGCCGTACCATAGTTAAAACAAAAGCCGATTCAGGACATGACAGTTATAGGCTAGTTTATTAGTGTAGTTAAGTGCTGATAAACAAGAGCGAAAAACACATCAGACCACACTTCAGTTAACGGCCAAACACAGAAATTATTTCCAGCTTCAGCGCTTTTTTAGGTTACAGTGCTAACAGCATTAAATAATTAAGGGTGTAACCATTTATAAAAATTCGGCTCAGCTGAAACTGAGCGTGCGCAGCATGGAAGCTAATGTCCATCAACGGCTCTCTCCTTATAGCTCAACGAACGGCCTTCCTTAGATGGTGGATGCGACATCTACAGCATCCACCATCTAAAACCCGTCTGGGTTTTTCCAGGCTGAACATGACCCTCCACTGAGCCTCCACGTTCAACTCCGGCCTCAGTAGCATATATAAGTCTGGATCTTCTTGTGAGCTAGCGTGCGTTGCTCTAAACTAGCTGAGTGAGATTGGAGAATAATGTGCATGTATTATTTGAGTGCATTATGCATTAAGTTAAAGTATTCGATCTTGCCTTCACAGGCATTTCACTACTTAGCAATGAAATTGCTGTTTACTCAGATTTACTGCTTGGCAACATTTCATTTTTCTCTTTCTTTCTTTATATTTTCTTTCTCTAGCAAATTCCCTCACATGTCCACTCTGCCATGTGACTCTCAGCTCCATAGACACATACCAGGCTCACATGAAAGGCAATAAACACTACGTAAAGTAAGCAGGGTTTTTTTTTTTCCTTTTCTTTCCACCCATAATGTCTATCCGATACTTTAGCGCAACTTTACGTTCAGCGAGGTTTACTCTTCACTTCCTCTTCCATCTCAGAGAAAAGAAGATGCAAGAGGATTTATGCAAAAAGAAAGTGTACGACTCGTTCCAGGAAGAGCTGGCCGACTACATCCAGGTGCAGAGGTCTCGGGGACTGGAGCCCAAAACGGGGCAGGGATCTGAAACTCAGGGCCAGAGGAAAGCAGAGAGTGAAGTAGACGAGAGCGGAGAGTGTGGCGACCAGCCCCAGATTCTCTCTCTCCAATCCCGTCTTCCTGCTCCTGCATTCCAAACGCATCCCTGGCGCCCGCCATTTCATCCTCACCCCAATCCTGCCGCTTTCAGAGGGAGATTCCCGGCGCCGAACCAGTGGGATCAGGGTTACTCCGCCTACCCTCCTCCACTCATCCCTGGGCTGACAGGAAGAGCATTACGTAGAGGGAGGAGCCCAGAATCGTTCAGCTCCTCGTCTTCGTTCTCAGACTCCTCGTCTTCGTATAGTAGCACCAGCAGCAGTGAGGACAGCAGAGACAGACGGAGGCGGAGGAAAAAGAGACGCGAAGGAATGAAGAAAAGAAGAGAAGAAGAGGGTGATTCAGAAGAGGATGTGCAGCGAAAGAGGAGGGAGAGACGAAGGAGGGAAGATGGCAGTGCGAAGAAACCAAAAAGACAGAGAGGAAGCAGCTCAGATGACGATCCTGGAAAGAGGTGGAAGGAGAAAAAGCCCAGAGAAAGAGTCACTAAGAAGAGAAGGAGAGAAGAGGACGAAGGAGAGTGGAACAGAGTGTCTCATGTAGCGATGATGAAAGAAGAGGGAGAAGGAGAAGCACAGAGCGAAGGACTTAAAGAGGAGAAAGCAAAGCACAAAAAAGAGAAGAAGAAACCGAAGGACAGAGAGGACAACAGGACGGAAGAGGAAAAGCTGTGGGATGAAACCATTTTGGGGATATTCTGATAGACGATGATTGTGAGCACTCATTCAGCCTCCGTAAGCCGACATTAAGGATTCTAAACGGCATAAAGGCGGAGTGACAAGACTTATCCACATTCGTTTTCTACACCACAAACTTCTACCTAACACACACAACCAGCAAACTCCCCCCCCCCAGGTTTTAGAACTGCACTTTTTATTTTCCAATCCAGATGGATCATGGTTATGTGGTGTAGCTGCATCAATCTGCTGCTACTCTATTTTTGCACAACAGGATTAATTCAGGCATGTTAACATTTTAGACCGAGCAGTGTGTCTTCTCAAAAACACTAGAATGAAATAAACACCATATACTCTTGATTATGGTTTGCTTTTCTTAAAGTCGCTGTTCTAATTTAAGGTCATGTCTAACTAAAGGTCTGTGTACAGTGAGGGGTAATAAATATTTGTGTTTGTTCTTTAGTGTACTTCTGTATATCCACTGAAAATTAGCACACAATGTCTGTTGTTTTTGTAGTTATACATATTAACTGATCAGCAGTAAAGTATATGTTTAAGAAACAAAAGATTGATAGAAAAGAAGTATTCGGACACTGTATTAAATGTAAAAAATAGTATAAAAATATATAAAGAAATAAAATATATAAATCTAGAAATATTAAACCATTCCTGTCACTACAGTTGGTTTGATAAGCTGCAGGTGGAAAGCTCAACAAGTGGAGCCACAACTAATCGTCCTTGGGCATAAGGAAGGTAAGAGGGAAGTCAGCACTCACTCAGAAAGAGTTGCAGGACGACCTGAAAGCAGCAGGAACAGCCGTTAGACAGAAACCAGTACGCACGGAAGTGCACTGCAATCACCTCTGTTCTTAAACATCATGCAAAACTCCTCAGCTGAAAAAAGAAGCACAGACATGTGCATCTGAAAGTGTTGACAAATCAGAGCCCTGGGAACAATATACTCTGATCAGACGACACAAAAACAGAACTCTTTGGCAATAATTGAAGAGGATTTGCCAGGAGCAATGAGCCTAGATGTCTCGAAACTGTAACTGCCAACATTGTCTTTGTGGTGTCCGAATACTTTTTCCCTATCGGGTTTGTTTTTGAAACATTTTTGTATATGCTTTCGAATACATACTTTTTTGTTCATAATTATAAGTATAAAGTCAAAAGATGTTACATGTCTAAAGTGGAAATATGCAATAGAAGGATATAAAATAATAAAAACAAAAATGACCGAATACTTATTTCCCCTTTCTGTAGATTCTGGAAAAGGTTCAGAAGTGGACGAATCAGTAGCCTGGGATGAAAAGGTTTCCTGCTCTTTTTTTTTTAAATTCACGTTGTATGGAAATATGCTCGGTGGATTAATCAGCATTTTTCCTCTCTCATTCAATAATGAGAGAAAGAAACATCTCGGCATGCGATTGACTTGCAAAAGTTTTTATTTGTAACATATACGCTTGATGTGACACACCTCGATGCTCTGAGTTCTCAAATGTTCTCAAACTTGTTTGCAGCCAGGAAGCTCTTCCATTAGTATTAAAGGCAATTTTGTGTAAATTCATTTTTTCCCCAAATCCATTTTTAGTTATGCGTCGTAACACTACAAAATGTGGAAAACTTCGTGGGGGTGAATACTTATGCACAGCACGTCTGAAGCTCAAGACATGTGCAGTGACGTACTCTGGCTCAGGGAGGCGCTGTTCGACTGCAGGAGTCTGTCCTGTTTGTCTCAGTGAGGAAAAACTAATGTCTGGTGATGGACTTGTTTGCAACAGAGCAAGTATTTTAGGATTTAATGTACTCGAGACCTTTTCCAGTTTTCCCAGATTTGTACTCTGAGTTGCCTGATTAGAAATTGTTACATGCTCGTTATAATGGAGAAGTTATTTATTAATGTCTGAACTCTGCCATTATGATGGTGTTTGAGCTTGAATGTATTTTTGCCTTGTATGACAGGTGCATGTAGTGCAAATGAGGACACTTGGCTTTCACAGCTCACACCTGGCTCTCAGGTTAGACGTCATTTGCCCCGAATGAAAGGATGAAGTACTGAAATATAGTACACAGCCAGAAAATGCTATATAAATACTGTGGATATATATATATATTTTTTTTTTAAATCTGAAATTGCACGTTTTTATGATGTAAAGTCAAAAATCAAGACAAATCCTATCAGACATTTTTCATATTTAATGTGATCTTGAAACTAATAGATAATTATCAGGGGGGAAAAAAAAAAACTGGGGTACTCATCGACCCACTTTGCTCTCAGAACAGCCTCAGTTCTTCATGGCATGAATGCCACAAGGTGTTGGACATATTCCTTTGAGATTCTGGTCCACCTCGATAGGATTGCATCACATAATTGGTGCAGGTTTGTCAGCTGCACGTTCATGCTGCGAATCACGTGTTCTACCACATCCCAGAAGATTCAGATCTGAACCTGGGGAGACTACTGAACTCATTGTCATGTTCGTGGAGTCAGTTGTGCATTCTGAGATGCTTTTCTGCTCACCGTGGTTGTAAAGAGTGGTTGTTTGTGTTACTATAGCCTTCCTGTCAGCTCAAACCAGTCTGGCCATTCTGTTATGACCTCTCTCATCAACAAGGCATTTCCACCTGCAGAACTGCCGCTCGCTGGGTGTTTTTTTGTTTCTCGCACCATTCTGTGTAAACTTTAGAGACTGTCTGGTGTGAGATCATGCCACGGTCGGTGATGTAAACATTACCTGAAGTCTTGGATTTGTACCTGCATGATTTTATGCACTGCACAGCTGTCATATGATTGGCTGATTGGATAATTGCATGAATGTGCAGGTGTAAAGTATATTGTAGATATAAACGTACGTGGCTGTTGAGCATATATATGCAAATAATATGATTCCATAAGCTGACAGACGAGAGTACTATGTTTGAAGACGTAAAGCGTCATAAAAATGAATATTCTTAAATTTATTTTCGTAGTATACCATCTTTAACGTGACAACGTAAGTGTTTTTTTTTTTTCTGGTTTTCTCTTGAATTTGATTGGTTTTAATGTCACATTAAAAAAAATGGTTTATCTTGGTTTTCTATCACAAAAGCCTACAATTTCAATGACTTCCTAGCCACTGTGCTTCTTGATATAAATTAAATGAAAGATATTCATGTTTTAGGACAACTGCTATAGTTCATAGTACTGCTTCTCTAGACATTCTCTTAGGTTTCTAGAGTCGTGTTTTCCAGATGTTTGAGCTCTTTCGTTTGAAAACCTTGAAGCCAAAAGCGCACAACCATCACCGGCACGTTCAGCGAGTCTCTGAAGCCCCCCCTGAGATCTCCTGTTTTCAAAGAATCATGTGGTTACGTTCCCAGTGTCTCAGTCGAACCTTCGACCCTCTAAACGCGCGTGCTTTGCCCACATCCTCCCCCCTGTACGACCCTCCTGTAAGCTCACAAGCCTCTGAAGACCTCCGACTGAAGTTGGGGGGCGATGAGACTTAAAGCCTGCAGCCCGAACTCCCACATGAAGCCTCTTCTACCTCAGAATGTGGCAGCTGAACCTTTTCAGCATTTAACCTTTTCTTCATTTCAGCGTTAAGAATGCATTTGTCAGTTTATGTTAAATAAAAGTACTCTGTTTTTCACGTTTTAAAAAAAAAATGCAATTCTAATCTTTTAATATAAGCTAGCCAAATGTATATATGTAATTTAGCTAATGTAACTAGCTAAATGTATATATGTAATTACACTTAACATCCTTAAAGTTTGACTAATATATTGCATAATTTAGAGCTGGACAATATATCAAAATACTATACATCAAGATATATACAGGTTTGCTAACAAACTGCCAGCAAAACAGTACTGTAAAGAAAAAGAAAGAAAAGTAAGTTATACTTTTGTGTAATATCTAAAAAGAAATGGCAAAATGTAAAGGAAAAAATAAGAAATTCTAAAATTTACAATTCTGAAGAATCAATATCAAATTTTAGCTACGTCCAATACAAAAAATTTGATTATTAAAAAAAGTTCGATATCACAATGCCTGCACGATATCTCAGAAAATTGTATTCTGACAATTTATCATGATATCAATATTATATCGTCATGTTGCCCAGGCCTAGCCCGTGTACTGTTACATCCCTGAGGCAAAATGGATTTAACTGGGATTTTAAGTGCTTGATTTGCCGACTATGTCTAACAAATTTCTGAAGGTGCAAAAAAAAAAAAAAATTTTTTAATTTGTGACACAAAAGCAGACTTTTGTTGGTTGCATAATTATTCACTCAATATTTGGTATTTTAAGCTGCAAGTCTTCTTGAGTATGTTTCAATCAGCTGATCCTGATATTTTTGCCCATTCTTCTTAGCAAAACTGCTCACGCTCTATCAGGATGCATGGAGACGGCAATTTTCAGGTCTTGCCGCAGATTCTCTGTTGATGGCATGCAGTGTAATTCTAATATAGTCCATTTCACGTCCAGGTTATAACACTACAACATGTGGGGGAAAAAGTTGGGGGTTTGGCAGGATGCGGGGTGCGGATACTTATGCGAGGTGCTGGAGTTAGTTGTTTTGGGTGTCAGAATGTAACTTCTTTAGAGTTGCACTGGAACTACAAGGCTAATGTGACTAATGAGTAATGGAAGCTTATGGCCACCAATTAGCATCACACTGATTAATTATCAGATTCCATATAACTGTCACCAAAAGTGGTTCATTTACAATGACTTCATGTCTATAATCAACTGGCGGCTTTGAGTTGTGAACTATTTTGTTGTGTAACACAGTAAAATTAAGTGGTAACTTATCCACTATTGTTAAAACTTAGACAAGAATATGGCCGTAGTGACAGTAGGCTTGATTTCAGCTATTATTGGTCTTCTGATACCTTTTGCATTTTTTTGCAAGTTTCCAGCGTCGAATGTAATTCAGTGTCACGTGATTCAATTACTTAATTACTTATATACGTGGTGGCCTGGGAAAAACCTTGCCTTGGCAATCTTCCTACAAAGATCGTGTTGCGTAAGGAGTCAGTTAACAAACACCCTGGTAAAAACAGTCAGTCTGCATAAAGATGGCTACAACCTTGCTAGCTAAGTGTGATTTCCTGACTCAGTGAATGTCACGTTTTGATCAAGTTGTTCAGTAGCTACAAGCTAATAAGTAATGGCTACATTTCAGATCAGGGAAACCTGAGGTTTTTAGAACTAAATGTCAACATTTCATCAGGTAAAGGGTTTCCCCAGGCCGCCACAGATACAGATATATACAGATGTGTTCTTTACAATGTTGTATGGGAGACGCCTGATAACACACTTTCGTCCAATCACGTTATTAAGAAATTTCAAATAGACTTGCCTATGTGCAATAAACATTGAATTGTACAGCTACCCGACTTCAGCCTAGACTTGTCTGAATTTTAGCATGCTATACGTCAAAGTTTATACTGACTTACGTGTATTTATGTGCAAGTAGCATTATTTAGAGGTAATGTAATAATCTGCATATTTTGCATTTGTGTATTTAAACATCAAACATATCCTGACTAATTCGATAAGTGAAGACTGAAAACAACACGTGGCAGTGGATCCACAGAAGAATAACGTCTGTGAGGCACAAATGATTTTGCCTTTTGAATATTACTTTTCTTGTAAGAGTCGGTATTGGAAGTGAGATCGGGGAAAGTTGTAGGGTGGGTCAGTATGACAATATAATGTCGATATTCTGACAAATGAAAGGATTGTTGCTGGTATCATAATTTTTTTAACATTACTTCAAGTCCATTGCTACTCAGTTACAGATTATATTAAGATATAATTCTATACTAAACAGTTTCTACTTACATTTCCTTTTACTGGATTGAAACCATACTTTAGTACTTATTTTTATCGTTAGAATTAAAGGCACCACGTGCACCTTCTGAGGTAAAAGAGTGTAGAATAGAATTGATATTTTTTTGGAACTTTGTTAGCAAATGTACCAACAGTGACACGCTGTTTATCGTGGAAAGTTGATATCGTGACAGATTTTTGTCAGATCTTTTTTATCTCACATTATAACAGTTGAAGATATTTCAGCATTATTATTGCCTTTTTAAAAAAGCAAAACAAAACAAAAAAACCCTACGTACAGTTCCCCCACTAACTCGAAAGACAGACGACCCTCTTTGACGAATGTAAGCACAAAAGATGGTGTCACATGCATGTGCATTGATATAAAACCTCTACTACCTCCACAATGACATAAAATGTGTTTTCAAACTCGACTTCGAGTTTACAAAGCCATGTTTTGTGGTGCGCTGCAGATGTTGGGCTAGGTCACACACCTGGGCACGAGTTAGCATCGAGCACACAGACAGAACGGTGAAATTTGCTCTCAGTTTACTTCTCAATTTCCTAAAGCTTCCGCTAATTTCAGGAATTAGTGGAAGCTTTAGGAAGACAGTGAAATATCATATTCCTTATTTTATATTGTATATTTACAATTATAGCATTTGGCAGACACCTTTATCCAGAGCTGCCTATTAATGTGTATCATTTTATATTTATTTAAAAACATGAAAGTGTATCCTGATGTATTTTTCCCTCATCTCATTTTTAGATTCCAACCTCGATCCATAATGTTTCATAAGTCAGTACGCTGCTTGTCCGTTATTTGCCCTGGAGATTAAATCAAGTATTTTAATTTGTGTTACCAAGAGCAAATAAAGTTTAATAGTGGGTATAAAATGAACAAAAGATTCAAAATAATAAAATATTCCATATTAAAATGTCATATGATGCAACGTACTGTTATATTTTTGTAATATGTACTATATATATTATAGTATATTTTCTATATTAAATATTACAATTATTTGGTTATACACTTATAAAGCACCTAAATCTAAAATGTACTCATTAAGTTATTCATTGTTAAGTATATTGTAGCAAATAACAGTTATTAAAGACAGCATCTATTGTGTGTGTGTGTGTGTGTGTGTGTGTGTGTGTGCTTTGACATGTGCTCTGATAGGATCACTGAGTGGCTGGGCCCGACACACACTAGTTCCTCCCTGCTGCATGACATAAGAAGAAGGACGGGCAGCAAAAACACTAAAGCAAACACAAGCACACAAGCACACACACACCCCATCCCGGCAACACAACTGCATGCCTGAAGATGACCCTCAATCATATCTGGAGCTTTCTCTGCTTTCTAACAGCAGGTACGATTTTCCAAATTAAAATCAAATTATATCCGTCACATTTAAATTCACAAAAGCAGGCCTCGACTGACTCGAGCGTCTGTGACACTGTCTACTAAGTGATATAAAGGTTTTGGGTAAATTGTCATAATTTATTTTAGATTAGAAAGTAATTAGAAATGAATTCTGTTACATGCATGCATGCGTAACATTGTTTTTTTTTTTTTTAATTTATATATAGGTATAGAGAGATATATATAGTTCGTTTTTTGGAGGTGGTGCCGATGTTGTGAAGTCTCCACTCTAGGCCCGATGGTGCTTTTTAATCTTGAGTGGTTTAACAATGATAAAATATCAGGACTCGGCGTTAAAAATTGTGCAAAAGTGCAGAAACAGTAAGATTTTGATCGTGTTGTGTAAATAGAGTGATTATGCGTTGGTCTAGGATTTTACAAGCTGAAATGAAAAGAAGATTAAAGGAGAGTCAAATGTGCGGGTGTACTGATTAAACTCATATATTCAGAAGCACTATATTCTGATTATACACTTATATACTGGTCATAAGCGCTATGTACAGATTATACATGTATATACTGGCTATAAACTCTATAATCTGGTTGTATGCCTATATACCGATTATATGCTTATATACTTCTCTCTATTCACTGATTATATGCTTATATACTTTTCTCTACTGATTATTTGCTTATATACTGAATATAAACTCTATCAATCGGTTTATATGCTTATATACTTACCTCTCCATACTGATTGTAAGAGTATCCACTCATCATAAAGTCCGGATTATAAACTTATATTCCTAGATTATAAACATACAGACTGACTATAAGCTTTATATACTTATTATGCAATTATATACTGATTATAAGTTCTATATACTGATTTTAAGTGCATATACTAATTATAAGCACTTAATACAGATTATAAGATCTATATTCTGATTATAGACCTATACTGACTGTAAGGTACAGAATGTCGTAGTTAGTTCAGTAGATATAAAATATCATTCCTCGCATATATCTTGCATCAACGCCGTCATCGATGCATGCAGGAGCAAAGTCCGTATATTAACGTTTTCTGTAAACGTACTGATTTATTTACCTAATTTAAATTCTATTCGTTTGACTCGAACCCGTTTTCGCATGATTGGTTAACTCAGATTTTCGTACCTCTTCGATTTTGTGTCTTCTCACTGAAGAGCGTAAAACCCCTACCTGAGATTATGTCAGCACATTTCTCTCAGTGGTATGCAGCACTCTGCCTCAGACAGACGAGTGAGGAAAAACTATTTTGCAAGAGGACGCTGAAAAATGTTATATTGCATTTTGCAATTTCTGCTCTTACAAAATAATAGTGGTAAATGGAACAGATTTATGTTGGTAAATGTGTTACTTTGCTTACTTGTTTTTCCTGTCTGTTGTTTCCAGTCTGTTGTTGCGTAAGTGGTTCAGCGAGTACATAGGATGTAGAAATGTTGTGCTATGTAAGGACTAAAACACCACACGCACTGTGCGCCGTCATGGGAAAATAATCAATGAAGGGGCAGTGTGATGCGGCTTGCTGTGAAGTGTCCTGAAGTGTTTTATTCCTCTGACACCACAGCAATTTGTGAAAGCTGACAATTTGTTATTTCTTTCATGATGACACCTTGCACTTTTTATCCATTTATAGTTGCATTTAATGTTGTGGAACACCCACGAAACAAGTTCGTTATCACTCAGGCTGTTTGTTACGCTTTTTTTTTTTGGAAGTTTGTAAGACGTTGTCGTGTTACAGAGAAACCGCAACATGCAGCGTCCTGAAGACTCTCCTGTGTAACGTAGTTACAGCTTTACCGCTGGCCCTATTTTGCTCATCTGAGGCGGGCTTACTGTTAATCCTGAGGATGTTTTGCAACTCAGCGGAAGAAAGATGATGTTTTTTTTTTTATATATATAGACCCTAAACTCGAGAATAGTGTTCCAGAGAACATTAGGAACTAAGTAATCCAGATTAAAAACAAACGAATCCAAATCAAAAATGTGCTTATTTAGTTGGAAGTATTTGCGTTTCCTTTTAACACGTTAATGATTGTACACTGACATTTTAGACTAAAAAAAAAACAAAAAAAAAGCATATATGTAACAAAAAACAACCCATTTTAATTATTTACATGGTTACCGCAGCTGCAGTTTCTGGAGATTAAACTAAGATATGTTCACTAACTTGTCTTATGTCGCCCTTGTCTTCAGCGTCTGCAGTAACAGTGCACTTCTCGAGCATCAACGGCTCTGAGAGCCTGAGCTGCAGCTGTCCGGACCACCAGTGTCAGAGGGTGTACTGGTACCGTTTACTTCCGGACAGCAACACCCTTGAGTTCCTGGTGTCCACCAACAATTTGAACAAGCCGCACTATGCTGGCCACATTGACAAAAACCGCTTCAAGACAGATGTCGTCGACTCAACAAAGGTGTCATACAAACTGCGCATCACTGACATACAGAAGAATGATGCAGGCTTCTACTCGTGCCTGCTCAGCAGTCAGAATTCAGCGCAGGATCCCAAAGATCTGATGCCTGAAGGATATTCCATCAGGCCTGGAGGTCTCTATTCTCTTGTTCCATCTCTCAGTTTCCCCATATTAAAGACCATATTGAGCTTGAGGAAGCTGCTCATGTGCTGCCTGGCTCTGTGAATAGCAATCCAACTGGAGCAACAGATACAGATATATATTCTTAATTCACTTCAGTTTTATTTGTATTGCGCTTTTAACACTAGAAATCCAGATGTAGATTTATATTTAGATCCGGTATGAGGAGGGCAGAGGAGACAGTGGTGAGGTAAAAGCTCCCCGGAAGAAATCCTGAGAGGAATCAGATTCAAACGGGAGCTCATCCTTTTCTGAGCGAGACCGATTACTGAGATTACACATTATTATTCTTGTAGCTCTATACTATAAAGACAAACAGTACGACGTGTGGTGATAGGAAGCTCAGTATGAGTAGATTGTGAATAGTGCTGGGATGAGCACAGGACAGTGCTTACGATTACAGCAGCCGTTTTTAGGCACCCGTTTCGGTCCTTTGATATATTAAGACAGACTTTTTAGCTTTTCCGAAATATCACGTAAACAGCATGGACACGCTTGCTAATTAATAGAACTCACACGGTTTAATTCACATGTAAGGTCATGAAGTGAACGGTTAGGATTTGTGAATCGTCTGAATTCAGTTTGTTAAAAATCATATTCTTACAAGATCAAGCTCCAGAGCTTTAGCTGCTTCTTCACAGAATGCGTGTAGCTCATGTAATGATATTAAATGATAGTGCTCCTAAATACACTAAATGTGCCTTGTGAGTAAATCTTCATAACCGTGCCTTGTCGTAGTTGTGTGTAACTTGGAGAAACCAGTTCCCCGGCATCTCACACCAGTTTTCTAGAAATGTATTAGACGTCGCGAAAAATCGTTCTTTTTTGTTTCACTTTATTTTGTTTAGTTTTGCGCGTTTGGGATTTGTGATCAATGCGGGCAACAATCTGGGAAGTGATACGAGATCATTAAAGAGAAGAAGTTTCAGGTTGTTATTCAGTTATTCATATTAAAGCCTATTACTCAGTAACTACAGTGAAGCTAATAGGAGCTTTATAGGGTTTTTTCTGTATTTAAGAGAGTGACCTGGTAGACGGGTTCGGGGTTAAGGGGTTAAGCAGGATGCGTTCAGACGTACAAGACGTTTCCTTGTATCCTCAACAGTATCAGACCATAGAAGCGACTTTTGCCGCTTGACTGTTTTAATTTATATGACACTTTTTAAATTCAAGCACTTATACCTCACTGATATTAACTTTTTGTTTTTTAAATATAGACAGGCACTGTATATGTGTGGAAAAAAACCCTTTGGATGTTACTGTGGCTTATTCTGGCTAACAAAAAGACAAACAAAAGACCAATATTTCTTAAAGAAAATATATATATTTTTGCTTCCTAAACTTGCCCGGGCTTTCTGCTATGATAGATAAGGATTCACTTTAACAAACCTGGCTGCAAAATCACGTCTATGAATAAAGGCAGATAAATATAAATATACACATCCGTGGAACACACATGGAATCTATTTTATGTTTAGTTAATTGCCAGTGGCTGATTTTAGACAATCAGTGTGTTACTGTCTTTCTCTGGAGTCAGAATTAAATCTTTTAAATGCAGTTTTCTGCTTTTAGGGGTAACCAGACTTTGAAAAGGTAAAATGTATGGTTGCGATGCATCATCTGCGAGTTTCATTTTGCCATCTGATGGTAATTTTGTGTTTCTTTTATTTATTTATTTATTTATTTAGAACGCATAACCACTCTGGCACCTACAACAGTGAAAAATCCAAAGCGGGTGAATCGTCTCCCCAACATGTGCAAGTCCAACAATCAGAAAGGTACAGGCTTGTTGGATGTAGAAGTATAAGATTGTTAGTAAATCCTCTGCTTTGTGAATAAAATGGTGTGTCTGTTCTATGTGGTTGTGCTCCAGGTTGCAAGTCTCTGGTACTTTGGTCAGGCATCGGTGCTGTCCTGCTCCTGGTGGTGGTCCTGATCTCAACACTGTATTACTTTAGCAGTGAGTACACACACACACACACACACACACAATTGGACCAGATGCTAGAAAATCTTCATTTCTAATTTTTTTTTTAAGGTTTGAAAGTTTTGAATATTTGGGTACAAAACAAAAGCGTAGTGTGTATTTTGTGTACACCGAGTCCGCAGTTCCACATCAGTTTTCTCGACGTAGCTGACTGCAATTTTAGCAGTTAGCATCCTTAATAAAGTCAGCAGTGGACTAATGAGAACAGTGTCGTTTATCGCTTTATATGTGCTGCAAGCTTGACTTAAACAAGTAAACAAGGCACAAATTTCCAGGGAATATTTCAATCCTTTATTTGATATAAGTTTTAAATGACACAATATATTTGGTTGGCTCTTGTAACCCCTAAAACACCGTGTGAGAGCGTAACCTCAATTAATTATACATACAACATTCTAATTTAACAGAATAAAATGCGGCTAATTAGGCACACAATGATCAAAGCGAGGTACATTGTGTAAAAGCAGTAGGGTGGAATAACAGGTAAATATTATATAAGGAATAATCGACGACAGGGTGGTGCTAAAGTTGATTATTTTCATATAACACCACGTCCTGGAGCCATGTCCAAAAGACATTTATGTTTGTGTTTGTGTTTTTTTTTTTTTTTTTTAAGTGAACTGTGTTTACGGTATTATTTATGTCTATCGATTGTATTTTTTTGACAATTGCAAAATTATTCCCAGATGTTGTTTCATGTTACATGTTTCATATTGCAACAGTAAAGCCTACGTGACTTGACTTAATGTTGTGGAACATCTGCAAAACAAGTTAGTTCCTGCTATCGCTTATGTTATAGCAACTATAACCAGTTGTTCCCTCACCACCCACTCTTTTTCTCTCTCTTCGAAGTTACTAAGAAAAGAAAATGAAGACTGTCATGTTACTGAGAAACCACAAAGTGCTCTGTCCTGAAGACATTCCCGTTACTGTTTTAACGCACTCACACTGGAGACTCCTTCCGTATCTGTTAAATTCTGTTAAACAGAAAACTTCACCATGTCAGTGGTCACACCTTTTTTCTGTTAAATAATAGGTTTTTTCTTTCGTTTATTGTTAGGTTTAGATTCTCTGGAGTGTCCTTCATACACAAGTCCCCGTGAATGAGTGGTTACTGTGGAAACGATAACGTATTAAGATGAGAGCGTTAGAAAAATTGTGATTAAATAATCAGACACTTGTTCTGACCAATCAGATTTGAGAATTCAACATCACTGTGGTATATAAAAATGTGATAAAAGGATGCTTGTTAATGTTTATGATTTAAA
Organism: Pangasius djambal; assembly: GCA_022985145.1. Lineage (NCBI taxonomy): Eukaryota > Metazoa > Chordata > Actinopteri > Siluriformes > Pangasiidae > Pangasius > Pangasius djambal. The sequence goes on along the minus strand of CM040989.1, from coordinate 20,962,014 downwards.
ACCAATAAAAAATCTCTCTTCTCTTGTGTTTCTGCTGGACCCAGGACTACCCAAGAAGTGCCGACATCACTTTGCCAGGTGAGTTTCAGATTTATTCGATTTTTTTTTTAATGTTGTAGATTTTAAATGAGGTCATGTTATGAGTTCATATCTATCATTTACCCGATGTCTTTACACTGACTTTTCAGTGCTATAATCCAGCTGTGCGTATTGTCTAGACAGCTGTTGTGTCCTGAACATGTTGTTACGGCAGACAGAAATGGTTTATCATTTGTTCAATTTTAAGTTTTTGTCCAATTTTCCGTAAAAGTTCTGTAATTATCAGCAGCGGCCTTTGTGGCAAACAAAGTTTGTAGCAAAATCCTTCAGTTAAAAACCAGGATTTCTGAAACCTTTTGCATTCAGAGACCCTTTCAACTGTAAAATAAGTTCTGCAGACTCCAGTACAGTACAGATTTATTTTCCGAACATAATCCAAATGTTCAAATGTTCTGCTTCTAAAGTAATAAACTGGCTATTTATTGGATCTGTAGAACTTTTTTTTCCTTAGCTTTCCACCGAGAGAGCACATTAGGTCCAAGCTGGCCTGTTTGTTTTTTCAGTTATTTGGATTAATCCCATTCAATTCAAGGGACCGAGCTAATAACTAAAATATATTAACTTGATGCTTGATTTGAAATTTTTTCTTTCTGTTTCTTTAACGAGTAATCAGATGGCCTGTGATTGTCTCCTGTTTTGTTTGAAACACAGAAAGCAGCAGCTGAAATGAGGCGGGACGAGCGGCTCCTCGTTTCTACGCTGCGTGTCCGGGTTGGAGCACATCCCTCCATTGTGGCAAACCTTTTTCCTGTAAATGAATCATCTGTACAAAGAAAGTTTTTTTTTTTAAGCATTTTTGCAGATGCCCTTTCCTCATGCTTGAATCAGAGACTGTTGATCATGCTCGTAGTTCTGTTTCCCTCCATGTTATGTAATGGTATGTTTATAGTTATTTATTCCTTGAGCAAGACGCTTTTATTCAAAACGACCTACAGATAGACAATCAGTCTAGGGTTTAAGTGGCTTACTGACAGCGCTGATATTTTAACTCGCAACCTTGGAGTTAATGGTGCAGGGATGGGTTGTATTTCTAATGTATTTCTTTTCTAAATTGTATTTGGCAGTGATAGAAAACATGGAATGTGAAAATGCCTGTGTGTTCTGTGTGTTTTTTTTTATTTTATGCATATAAAATGGTAGCTGACGTTCATGGGATTCTGGTAGGTTTTAAAGCAATCACTCACACCAGAGCTGCTAGAAATGGAAAGAAGTTCTCTAGAAATTCAGCTCGAAATTCTCTGCAGCTCCACAGACTTGTCAAAAACTTCAACGAGCTTTTAAACTTTAACATTAAATAAGGAATCAAAGCCAAATAATCACCAGCATGGTGGGGTGTGTTACTGTCGTCATCCTGGAGTTGATTACTTTCCTAAAACACACTGTCCCAAAGTGTTTTATTCCACTTACACCACAGCAGTTTGCCAAAGATTACAGGTTTTTTTTTTTAATTTATTGAAGAACGACGTCTTACATTTGTTTTATCCGTTTATAGTTACATTTAAAGGTTTGTAACATCCACGTAACAGGTCGTTCCCTTACCTGCCGCTTGTTTTCTCTCTCAGGAAGTTAACAAGACGTGCAACTTGTCACGTTAGCGAGAAAGCTCAAAGCCTCTCTGTCCTGAAGACCTTCCTGTCTCGGAAAACTTACAGTTACAGCTTTACCTCTGACTGTTACAAAGCACTGACACTGGAGACTCCTTCCATAAATGCTAAATAAATGTCCTCGGAGAAAACATTTTAATTACAGTTACACGTCAACAATGACATGTTTTTTTTCAATCCGTTTATGCAATGATGTCCGCTATACGAATCAGTGTGTAAGCTGTTACTATAGAAACGATAAAGTATTTGAGCAAGTGCATCAGCATAAACCTTTCAGCTGGAACTACTGTCAGAGCTGTACTTTTATAGAAAATTAATCACCCCCTTCCGACCAATCAGCATTGAGTATTCAACAGCACTGTAGTGTAATACATATTAATTAATGCATTAACTAGTGTTTATTCTATCCAGGGCTGTGGATTTTGCCGATTTACAACCACAAGTGAGTTAATTATTTTAAATCATGTTGGTTTATGTGGACTTTAAATGTTGTCACAGATGGCATAAACACTCTTTAATGCATTAATTACAAATACATTTTTCAAGTGTATTAATACTGACGTTCATGGTTTAAATGCTGTAAGTAATGTCGGTGAATGAACCGTCATGCTACTTTATTATTTGTCATACTTTGTGCTAGCTAGTGTGCTGGATGCCAGCTCGCAGTCCAGGTTGTGATGTTCTAGCTAAACCCAATGGAGATAAATATTACAGCAGGTTCAATTTCAAGCTACTGTGATAGTTAAGAAATGAAAAACTCATTAATACTAGATTGACTCGGCGTGATTTAATGCAGACCATCAGTGTGGTTTCTGGAGGATATCTAGTGTTAGTTAGTGTTATCTACAAGAATGCTTTTGTTACCTAAAATACGGGGATTTTTTCAGTTATATAATTCTGTATTTTCCCCCAAAAAAATTATTTTATTTTGATACATTTACATTCAGAGTTTTTTTCCCCCCTTATACCTGAACTATTTCGGCCCCAAATGTGTGTGATTTTTTTTTATTTTTTTAGATTGAAGTTGCATTTACTTCCTTTTAAAAAGCTGCCCGTGTGGATGTACAGGTTAGATGTTAAAACATGTTTCTCAAACTGTGATACACATCATGAATTTACACCTAGTCATTTTTAGTATGGAATAAATGAGCTTGAATGAAAAGGTGGATTATCTGTTTAATTGTTTGCATTTCTTCTCCCTGTTTTGAGATAAAGCATGAATTTGCACCACATTAGTTTCACACTGCCTCTCTATGTTACATATCTGAGGGTGTGGTGGTTTACGTGTTTGACTGTTAGCCAGAGTTACCCTCTCTGAGGATGTGTGTGTGTGTTTTTCTCTGTGTGAAGGTGTGTGTGTGTGTGTTAGAACGGTGGACGATATGACAAAAATATAATATTATGATACTTGAAGTCTAGGAGACGTGATAGGTTTGCTAGCAAACTATGATAATGATGATACTCTTAGCTTGGAAAAGTATAGTCTATGGAAGCAATTTAATCACAATATCGGTATTATGTCTTCCCAGCTCTGGTGCTTATGAATATTTTCGCCACCGTCTAATTGAACGCGGTGCTTCCGGTTAGCAGAAAACACCAGTACACGATCAGTAATGAGGTCTGTAGATGTTGTGACAGGTTTTCTAGCACCATTATGCCACTGCGATGAGATCCACAGCTGTTTCGTGTTATAGGAACAACCCCTTTCCTGTGCAGTGACAGAGAGAGGCAGAGAGAACGTTATCTCTCTCTCTCATCGCTCGTTCAGCTTTGAGCTTCTTTATCGCCGAACTGAAACAAAAAGACCACAGAGAGACCACAGACCCGGCCGCAGCTACAGCGTCACAGGCACAGAGAGAACATCTCAGGCTCTCGTTACACTCAGTACTCATACTTGCTATAATATATTCTCTACTACGTAGCATGTAGGATTACCACCAAGTCCGCATTGTAGTACAGGTCCGTTTAAAAGTATGCTAAAGTTGTTCGTAATGTCAGGTTTATGCTTTACATATGCACGTGATGACATCACACCATTTTTCCAGGTGCAGGGTGACCTTTCGAATGTGGTGCAGGGCTTTTAAAAAGCTGAGAAAACTATATTTCTAGAATATTTTGGAAAATTTACTGAAGGATAAGAGTCAGTCGACCAATTTCAAATGAATATTTCTTGCCTAATGAATGCAGTATATGTATGTGTTCACAATATAGATTACATATATACTACATATGGTATATGCTTATGTACTTATGACCTCTTTCAGCCAACACAAAGCTCCATTTTTGGTTTCAGTATGAAATAAATGCCATGCCATTCATCTGGTACACTGCTTTACATATGATTGAATCATTTGTACATATGATTGAATCAAAAGCTGTCGTATCATAAAATATATTAAATTACGGTATATAATACACATATATATTAAATTCCTTGTTGCTATGATTTATGTATCGCCCCATATATGAAACGCAGCAAATATCTGTACATTAGCAATATACCTTGGCATGCATTTCAAAAATGGTTTTAATTTTATCATATTTTTTGTTTCAACATTAGAATATTTTTCTGTATTAAATATTATTCATGTGCATTTTCCATTATACGGTTTCTATTGTGATCGATGGAGCAAACGGTAGAAAATGCAAAAAAATATATTTTTACATATTTAGGGTTTGTTTGTCTTTTGATAGAGTTATTCATTCTTTCATTTATGTATTTACTTAGTTGTTTACTTGCTTGTTTTTTTTGTTTGTTTGTTCGCTGTATTACATTTTATATCCCTGTTTTGTTGGGGATGTATATTTCTAGCAAAGACAGTAATGTTGAGATGTATAGTTAGCACACCATGAATTCTTGACACCATTCCACCATTAATTGGCAGCATGCTGTAGCTTTCGTCGTGGAACTGAAATGAGATAACAGAGGTACGGAGTGATAAACTCAAAACGCAGGCTTTCTGTCAGTTTTATTTGATAAGCGTTGTGATAAATGCTACAGGACGTTCAGAATTAAAATGATATTCATTATTCATTTCAGCGTTTAGCCGTAACATCCAGGGAAACATTGCTATATAGGAAATGTATAGTACTGTGTGCACTGTAGAAACGTATTCTGAAGCTCACCGTAAAGAATTTGCAGTTTAGCATGGGCTTCAACACTGTAATGTTTTTTTTTTCTTCTTAAAAACAGATCAGAAATTAAAGGGCAATGAACTTGACCTTGGCTGCTAATTCTGTAAACAAATGTCACAATATTTTGAGAAAAAGTGACATTTTATCTTATTGTCATTGTTTTATCAGCCAAGAGCTTTTAGTGGAGTCTTTAGGCTGCAGCACTATAATTTATTTAAAACATTGAGAAATGACAAGATTATAAGAATGGGATAACAGGATTAAAAAACATGGTTGAGAAATATTTTTTTTTAATTGAATTAAATTATTCCAAAAAAAAAAATGTACAAGCTTAAACATTAGTATGGAAATATCACGATAATCACCATGCAAATGACAAATTTTCCAACAACAACCACAACAACAATAATAATTTAAACATAAAGAAAGAAAGAAAGAAAGAAAGGGTTACCAAGGACATTGTACAGATATATCACAGATCATGAAAAGCATGTAATAATAATAGTCTTAAAAATTCAACTAAAGGAAAAGAAACAAAAACAAGACTAATAATTCTACTAAAAGAAGAAAAAGAAAAATGCATGGTTATAACTATGAGATAATACAGCCAGATAAATTTTTTCAAAACTGCATGATCTGAAATGTAACAGAAACATTCTTTAGGATTCAAATCATTTGTAAATACTAGCATAGATTTCAAAATTTCAAAGTTAAATGCTGTTCAAAAAATAATTGTCAAAGCAATCGAGATATTTCTGTGTATATGTACCGGTTAACCGACGTTTATGGTTTTATGCGGCGCCCACACACACACACACACGTTCCTTTAAATCTGTTTTAATTATTTGATCAAATGTCTTGATTGTATGCCAAAGGAACAACTGTAGTAGCATTTTCTAATGTTACTAACTGATCGAATGGATATTTACTTAACAACAATACATCGGACATTGCCATATCTCACACAGGAAATCAGCATGTCTATTTGAGAGATCATCAAGAAAACTCACATCTCCTTTTTTTTTAATCTATATGTAATTTCAATCAGATAATAACTTGACACATTTGATAAAGAAGACTGCTTTCCATTTGCAGAGCAAGCATGTGCAGTTTTGCCTGAGCATGAAAAGTCACGTGTGTAGAAGTGTGGACAAGAAAATGGACGCGCTTCTACCTCCTCTTAGTCCACGTCAGCTCGTGTGCCGTCGCTGTGGATGATGTTCCTGCTCTTCATGGATCTTGATTCTGAATCTGTGCATCACCTGTACTGATTTTGTCTCATTTCAGTGTCCTTCCTTGCAATCAGAATTCTGAGTTGATTCTGCTCTCCACCTGAGTAAAGTCTGCTGTGTAGGACGCTGTGTTACTCATCCAGTTCTTCTATTGTGGTGCGCAAGGAGATGAGTTGGAGTCTCGCTCTGAAAGGAATGCCCAGGTAATCCCCATCCCACAGTCTCTCTCTTTTTTCAGAACCAGATATATACATGTTCATGGGTGTTATTTTATGTAGGAACCCTTTGTTTTTCAGTTTTGTTAGTCACACAGGGATCCCCGGGTCAGAAATAAGTGCAGAGTGAGAAAGTACCAGAAGGGACGCGATGACTCAAAGCTAAGTGAGGGGAATGGAAACCGAGGGTGGACCACCAGTCATAAGGTAACTCTCAATCTAACAGCACCCACCTTTCACAGAAGAGACACAGATAAACAGGAACACACGTTATTATTACACCGGGCTATTTTAAATACTGTATTTTGAACCTAGTTGTATACGACAATATAATATTTTTAATGCTTCATTTTATTGTATTTTAAAATGACATAATATATAATTTTATGCATATATAATGAGTTGTCAGTAATACAGAATAGCATGGTTCAGATATGTAGTGCAATTGCAAGCTAAGAAAATACCATAGATGAGACAGGAAACAGACATAATCAGATATGATGCTCACAGGATGATGAAACGCTAGACATTATGATTGACATTGGAGCGTATTGGACAAGGTACAGTGTTTGTATGGTGCTGTGTGACGCGTGTACCATTGGGCTTTACTCATTCATTCATTTATTCATTCATTCTTTATTATTTCTGTATTAAGTAGCTGCTTAATCCTGGTCTACTGTGATAGTTTGTGATGTACAGTAGGTTCAGATCCCTTCAGTTTTTGCGCACTTTTGAGCTTTGAGTTTTCTTGAGTAAGTCTCTACATGCTTCGCACCCCTGGATTTGGCAAGTTTCTCCCATTCTTTGGATGGGGAGCATCTGTGAACTGCCATCATCATGTCTCTTCAAAGATGTTCTGTGAGCTTCAAGTCTGGGCTTCGACTGAGCCACTCAAAGACATTCAGAGACTTATCCCAGGCCACTCCAGCATTGTTTTGGCTGTATGCTTTGGGTTGTTGTCATGCTGAAAGGTGAAACATTTCCCCAGTCTGAGGTTGTGTGCACTCTGGAGCAAGTTTTCTACAAGGAAATCTCTGTATTTGGATTTGTATTCATCCTTCTCTCAATTCTGACCAGTCTCCCTGTCCCTGCCACTGAAAAGCACCCCTAAAGCATGATCCTGCCACCACCATGCTTCACTGTATGATGGCATGATGGTATGATGGTGATGGTGTTACCAGTTGATGAGCAGTACCTGGTTTTCACCAGACGTCGTGCTCGCAGTTCAGCCCAAAGAATTTAGTTTTTGTTTAAATCTTTTTCCTCATGCTCACAGAGTCCTTTAAGTGTCTGCCATATGCATTTTACCTAGGAGTGTCTTCCATCTAGTCACTCTACTGTAAAGGCCTTATTGATTAAGTATTTCTGAGATGGTTGTCCTTCCACAAGAATCTCCTATCTCTGCAGAGGGCCTCTGAAGCTCTGTTAGGGTGGCCATTGGGTTCTTGGTCACCTCCTTGACCAAGGCCCTTCTAGTCCAGTTACTTAGCTAGATCTATAAAGAGTTCTGGTGGTTCCAAACTTCGTCCATTTCACAATGATAGAGCCCACAGTGCTCCTGGGAACATTCAAAGCTTTAGAAATGGTTTTATACTCTTTCCCAGATGTCTTGACTCAATTTGATTATGGAGCTCTACGTTGAGTTCCTTGGACTTCATGGCTTGGTTTTTGGTATGACATGCACTGTGAATTGTGGGACCTTATACACGCGGGTAGACTCAAGGTGAGTTATAGAGTCACCTCAAAATAATCAAAGCAAACAGGATGCACCTGAGCTCTATTAGTAGTGCCTTAGCCAAGGGAAACTTGATAACATTACAAGCTGCAGAGTTTTGTATTATTAACTTCAAGAGAGAGAAAAAAACAGACAAGTTATAGCTCTTATAATGTAAGTGATAACAGGAACTCACTTGGTTTCATGAATGCTCCATTAAATGGATTAAATGTATGATGTGCTGTTTGATAATTAATATAAAAAATGTTAGCATAGGCAAACTACTGTTGTATAAGAAGAATAAAACAGTTCAGAACATGCTGATGTATTGGAAAATAATACATACTGGATTACATACTGATATGATAAACACTATGCATGGTATGAAAAATCACACACTGGGTTTTCACTCTGTGTCAGTATGCTTATATTTATAATGTCATGCTTGGGTGTAGTTTTCAGTAATCTGCAGTCTTTCCCCTGTGTGTGGCCTCGGTGAAATTGCGTTATTTTCCCTCTGACAGCATGAACATAAATCACGTGACGTAAGACCCTATTGCGACATGATAAGCGTCAGGTGAATGAGGATTGCTGCAGTGTAGGCAGCTTTTCCTTTCACACTTCGGAGGATTTCTGTACGCCTACAGCCCGCAGTGGGCTACCTTCCACAAACTTGCGCACATATGAAACTTTCATGAGCTCAAGACTCTTTTCCACTGTTCTCAGGAAGTGACCGTTCATGAAGACGTTGTTTACACTGCAGTAATTCTTTTTTCCACAGCATAACACAGCTCCAATTTTATTTACTTTTTAACAACGCATCTCTCATGCTAACATTTTGTATTATGCAAAACTCACATTTTTATAATTAGTGTTAAAAGCATGCTTCAGAGGGGAAAACAAGGTCAAAACCATTTCCTCCCTTAAAGACATGCCTGGCGTCCTTTTTTTTTTTTTACAATTATGTGGAAGGTGTAAGATTATTGTTGAAACAACAAAGTTTATTGTGGCATCAACAAAGTATCATGTACTGGAAGGTTCTCTGGGAAACCAAAAATGGCTCCACAGGCGACCCACTGCACATTTTGGTGTTTTCCTTCCTCCAGCTCACCAATCTAGTTCAGTGATATCTCACTGGTTAAGGCAATGGGCTACTGATCAGAAGGTTGTGAGGTCAAATGCCAGTTGTATAATGTCTCAATTATATGTTGCTTTGTATAAATCCCTCAGCCAAACTGCATAAATGCTACTCTATGTCTTTGCTCTTAACCTTTTCTGGTACCTTTATTTTGTGTTTGTTGTTTATTTCTTGGCCTAACAAGACTTAGAACTTCAGTATTGCCTTATTAGTGACACCATGTGGTCAAAATGAACTGACTTCACGGATGTGATATCATGGTGTCTCATTCATTCTACTCTTGGGTGATCTCTCCAAAACCATTACTGACAAAGTATTGGCTTATTGCTTGCCTCTTACTTCTAACTTGCTTTCCATTTAGTTGTCCTGGTCAATGATAACATAAAGAGTTATATGCATACAACGCGCATGTCCTGTGAGACACTTCCATCTATCTCCGACTCTATCGGGTATAGCTTATATATGTCCAAAGGCATCCAATGCTGCCACAGAAGCATAGGTTTCCAAGTGTATTTTACATTTTGCATGTGTTTGTGTTCTTCGATTCTTTTTTTGTTTAACTAAATACATTTTTTGAACTGAATAAATTTGTTCCATAAGCATGCAATCGCCCTTCTTTAGGAAATAGGAATCTAAACTAATGCCCAGATATATTTGCATAATGTGCTGCTAGGCATGCATTTAACAAAGCCTTTTCAAGTCACCAAACCCCAAGTCAAGGAGGAGGACATCACAGCCGAGTTCTTATTCTACACAAAAGCTAATTATTAGGGGCTAAATGAGGTTACAAGAAGGGTTGTTAAGCTCAGGGAGCTGAGTCTGACACTAGTGACATGGTATATAAAATACTGACTTTTACACTTCATTTTACTGCAATTAAAAAAAGAAAAAGAAAAACCTGGACATGTTTTTAGCCCACATGGGGGCAGCAGTTGCCTAAGCCTCCCTGCTTGATTTTTGGCTTTGCAGCCAGATCTGTGTTACAGAAGATTCACAATGGCCAATAAAGCAAGGTTTCCCTAAACACTTACAGTATTTCACCGATATCCTAAAAATGATCCTGTATTATTATGTACACTCAGCAACCACTTTTTAAGGAACACCATACTATTACTGGCCTCAGTTCTTCATGACATGGATTCCACAAGATGTTGGTAATATTTGTTTGAGATTCTGGTCCATGTTAACATAATTGCACGTTTGTGCTGTGAATCTCCCGTTCTACCACATCCTGAAGGTGTTCTATTACATTTAGATCTGTTGACTGGGGGCCACTGAAGTACACTGAACTCACTGTCAGGAACTCATGGAACTATTTCGTGAGGACTTTGTGACATGGCACATTATAATGCTGGAAATAGACATTATAAGATAGTAAATTGTGGCCATGAAGTGGTGCATGTGGTCAGCAACAATACTCAGTTAGGCTGTGGCATTCAAACAATGCCCAGTTGGTATTATGGGCTCCAAAGTGTGCCAAGAAAGCATTCCCCACACCATTACACCACCTCCACCAGCCTGAACGTTTGACACAAGGCAGGTTGGGTCCAAGAATTCATGCTGTTGATGCCAAATTTTGACCATACCATCTGCAGCAGAAATCGAGATTCACCAGACCAGGTGACATTTTTCCAATCGTCAACTGTCCATTTTCGGTGAATCTGTGCCCACTGTAGTGTCAGAGTCCTGTTCTTGGCTGACAGAAAAGAAATACGATGTGGTCTTCTTCAGTTGTAGCCCATCCTCCTCAAGATTCAGCATGTTCTGTGTTCTGAGATGCTTTTCTGCTCACAACGATTGTAAAGAGTGGTTATTTGAGTTACCGTAGCCTTAATGTCAGCTCGAACCAATCTGGCCATTCTCCTCTGACCTCTCTCATCAACTACAAAGGTGCAGAACTGCCACCCACTGGATGGTTATGTTTTGAGATTTTGTGTGTGAAAATCCCAGGAGATCAGCAGTTTATGAAATATCCATCCAGACCTTCTGGCACCAACAACCATAATATAGTGTACAGGTGTTCCAAAAAAGTGGCCAGTAAGTGTATAATGTAGTAAATAAATAAACGTATAGTTTTGTCTACACCAATTCACTGAGAGACAATGCAAATATTCTTATAATAAAAATTAGCTCTCTAATTTGCTTCGGATTTGCTTACTATAGTTAAAATATTTTTACTGATTTACACTGGTTAACCTCCTAGGTCATGGCTTATTCATATTAAATTCGATTCAGCTATTCATATTAACGTATATTAGACAGTTACTAGTAGGGGAAACTTATAGAAAATGTATCTAGACTCACTGGTGGGTTCAGGGAGTTTAAGGGGTTAATCAGTTTGTGATTACATTTATATTGATGGCATTTGGCAGATGCCCTTATCCAGACTGACTTGCATTTTTCTCATTTATACAGCTGAGCAGTTGAGGGTTAAGGACCGTGCTCAAGGGCCCAGCAGTGGCAGCATGGCATTGTTAGGATTTGAACTCAGAACCACTGCCCTGATAAGCTCAGTGCCAGTTTGTTACAGGTTTTGTGTGTATGCTAATTATTTCACTTGAATGTAAACGTTAAAATTATGCAATATTTAGGTAATTAATCTATTGGAGGGTGAACTCAATAAAAGTGGGACATCAGATAAAATAGAGCAAAAAAAGTTTCAAATGTAGTGCCCTTTTGAACATGATCTGTCTGTGGTATTTATGAGCAGAAAATGTTGTGAGAAGTAGATTAGAGAATTCAAAACCACTATATGTGTAACAACATATAATTCACATGTTGTCCCTGGACACGCCATGCACACTGTGTTTCAGTTCAGCACCCAAACGGCTACCTACAGTCTCAAGCCTATGTTCAACCACTTCCTTTTCAGAATTTCACATCTACTCTTTATAGAAATCTGCACAAATTTCTGGCTAGTTAATAAAACAGTAAACTTAAGCGGGAGTGCAAAGAAATTGGGCTAAGTTTAATGTATTCTAATGGGATTTACTGTAGGAACAATCAGTGTTTGAAATGAGTTTCAATTGCTCAAACTGCTCCCAGGGCAAAGGCACCAGGTAAAAAAAATTAATTAATAATAGACATAGTAAAATGGGCTGTTTAGCAGTTTTGCGAGTCTGTACTTTTGAAAGGACACCAATTTGCTTGGATTATACTGGGTTGCAAACTTCAGGCTTCTACACAATACGGTATGATTTTAATTCTTAAGGTAATGATTAGATTTTTGATGATACTGCTGAAGCTAGGATATGATACGATACAATACAATATGATACAATTCAATTTAGTAGCCTCTACTCGACTACTTTGTTCAGAATCTGGGGTAGACCTACTATAAATTTGCAAATGATGATGATGTAAAGAAGGACTACTTCACGGACTTTTGTCGCAAAATGCAAAATGCAAAATGCAAAAAAAAAAAAACAAAAACAAAAAAAAAAAAACCACCAGCAGTTTAACAGAAGCCTATGGTATCCCAGAAAACCATAAACCCTGTCACACATCTGGATAGCTAAAATAACTTCTGCTTTTGGATTTTTTAGTGCAGATAAATAATAGTATATAATGTTGTGTGAGATGAAGTCTTCAGCTTTCAGCAAAATAATTACTGAAATGAAACACGTAAGATTTGGGAAAACATGCTATTGAGGAACTTTCTATTATGGGAAATGAAACTGGTTTATACTTTTTAAATACACCTTATACTAAGAGTGTCTTTTATATATTCTCAGAAGAAAATAGATTTGGTTGTACCATAAAGCAAAAAAGTTAACACATTTATATTGGTCCAGTTGCACAAAATTAACATTGTACACTCTTAGTATAAAAAAGATAACTGATAAAGGACTGAACTATAAACTTTCCTTGTTGGGGAGGTATATGTATATGTGTGTGTGTGTGTGTGTGTGTGTGTGTGTGTGTGTGTGTGTGTGTGTGTGTGTATATATATATATATATATATATATATATATATATATATATATATATATATATATATATGCTTTAGGCATATGTTGTTTGCTTTCTACATAGTTGTGATATTTATTTTTGTCTTATTTATCACGTGGTCTTTGCTCTTTCACTCTCATATGCGTGCCAATGAACAAGCAATTGAATCTTAAACCTTGAATCAAGTTGTTTTGATCAGTTCATTTTTACTGCATTTTTAAACACAAATTCACAAATTGTGATCACATGTCCATCTGGATTTATGAAAAAAATTATGAAAGGTGCTTTTTTTTTCTGTGTTGAGTGTAATAAAGATGTGTCCAGGTGACTTTATAGGGCTGAAAATGAACAATGAACATGGCTGAAGTGTAGATAGGTGATGTTTAGTATCTGGTGCGTATAAAGTCTCTGCGGTTTAAGAGAGGGTCTCAGCTCGGCTTCTGATTGGTGGGTTTCACCGCGACGCGCGCTCTGCAAGACCCTCAGACTGGTGCATGGTTCTGCAACCCTGCTGCAAAATGCATGATGTCTCAGGTTAAGTAACATTTATCCAATTTCCGTTTTTTGTGCTCCAATTCAATCCAATTCTATATGCTCATTATCGAACGTCTTTACACACACACACACACATGCAGATTTGTCATACAGACACTAGATTGTGAGCATTTAAAACTGGAATGCATGAAATTGGATGAGTTTCTGTCTTTCAGCAGTCTTGCAGAACCATGCACCAGCCTGAAAGAAATATAAACCTTCACTATATATTCACTAAACGTTTTATTGTTCGTCTTTTAACAAATGCTGCCCTTGTGATCATTGTGATGTGGGAAAAAAGCATGAAAAATTCCTTTTATTCCATGTTGTGCCCTGAAATTGTACCTGTGAACTCAAGTAAAATCCATGTCAGATCATGTGACAAAAAATGTGATCAGAAATCACATCTAATAAATAAATAAATATGGAGAAAAAAAACACGTGAAAAAAATAAACCCAAATGCTTACATGTATAAAAAGTTATCATGTGCAAATAAACTACTCATGTAAAACAATCACAGGATCGTGTGAAACAACATGAGACAAAAAAACAAACAAAAAAAAACCCCACGTGATTATTTACGTGTGAAGATTTGGATGTGATCAAAATGATCAAAACGTCCAAAAAAAAAAAAAAATGTCGGTGTTTTAAAATGTTTAACATATACTGAGTAATATTAGTTCAAATTTCAAATACCATTTATTTTGTTTTACTCCATGTCAGATTTTTTTTGACAGAGTGTTTTTGTCTTAGTCTATTTCAGAAAAAAAAAATCTAACAAAGTGCAGTGAGTAAAAGAGAAATGAGAAGAGAATGAAAAGAAGAATGAAAAGGGAGGAGAGAAGATCAGGGTCATGATGCGCTTCTCTTTCACACACTTCATGCTCTAGCTGCTGGGATTAGCTGAAGAGACGGAGTGCGAAACAACAGAAACAAGAAAATGACCCTGATCTTGAGTGTTCTTTGCGTGTTTTTATTATTTCATGGTAAGAAATGCGTTTTCTTCTTTTTGCGAGTTGGAGTTTTAAGAGGTTATAAGAGGTTATTCAGTTTTTAGAAACAGAATAGAGGTGTGAAGATTACATTACTGAATGCTGAATGCAAACAGAATGCTTATTCGAATGGTTTGTTTTTAATTGTAATAATAGTTTTTAATTTTAAGAATTTTTTTTTGTTTGTTTTAATTTTGGATTGTAACATTTTTCTTCAAACTTTTTAACCTGTTTTTTTTTTCTTTCTTTTTTCAATCCAAGATTGATTTTTGTCAGTCAATTTATAAATTTGTTTATAAATAAATCTATAATATATATACTACGCCTACTTACTGAACTTCTCAGTAGTGTATATTAGAATAAATATGTTCATTTTTTGATGATTTTTTTTTTATTTTAGAAACATTCTGCGTTTTTTTTAAACCATAACATTTTGCCATCCTCCTCTTCCTAAATAGCTATATATGGGCCTATATAGGCTGTAAATGACTTGCTCTTGTTACTTGGTCACTAATCGAGTTCATTTCACGTCTTTAGGTGTTGAAGGGGCTGTTCCGGAGAAGGTTATAAAGGAGAATGAAGATGCGAGCCTCTCATGTGGCGGGGTTTCTTCAGCAACAGTCTTTTGGCTCAGGCTGAAAGAAAACGGCCAGGGCTTTGAGTACGTTGCGACGTTCAGCAAGAGTAAGAATTCAGGCAAAACACCTGACAGTACGAAATTCCACGTGAGTGAAAAATCTTTGGCGATAACCAGGTTTGAGAAGCAGAAAGACAGCGGCACTTACAGCTGCGTTTCCATCAACAACAACGAGCTGCAGTTCAGCGGCATCACCAAACTGCGCGGAGAGACAGGTGGGTTAGTGAACATCTGCACAGCTAATAAGCGCTTATAACGCCAACACCATTCACTCACAGTGTACCATAGTGCCTGCACCATAGATGTCAGCTTGGGCTGGCCAGATACCAGATGCCAAAACACACGCAGAGCTGATCAGACTGGTAGACTATCTGTGCCAGATGTTATTTTCCAGCTTCCTAACTAATTACTTGACTTGTGATTCATAAATATTTAAGATTTTCTAATTGTGTTCTATGATGTTGCATTAATAGCAGTAATTTAGGAACCATTTTCATCTACCAGTTTGTCCACCTCGGCCTGTGTTTTGCCAGCTGATCAATTTTGCCAGATGTTGTTATTTTCAAGCTTCTTAACTAATTACTTGACTAGTGATTCATAAATGTATAAGATTTTCTAATTGTTCTGTGATGTTGCATTAATAGCGGTAGTTTAGGAACTGTTTCCGTCTACCAGTTTGTCCACCTCGGCCTGTGTTTTGCCAGCTGATCAAACCAAACTGCATTTTTTCAGCAGTTTGGACAACAATAATGTCGACTCTATAGATAACTCTACACTTTAGCTTATATATTAGTCCAGCTGCACAAAATGAACATTGTAAGAGTGAGTTAGTTCGCTAAGAAACAATTCAACCCTCTAAAACAGAACTCCAACCTAGAGGTGTTAATGCAACATTTTTTTTTTTCTAGAGACAAGCCTATAGGCCTACAATTACTGTACACTCTCAGAAGGGGTTGTTCTCGATCCCAAACATGTAGGCTACATCCAAGCTCAAATATGTATTATGAACCTTAATAACATTTCTCTAACCATATGTGCAAGCCTTTCTTGGACATACAAAGCAGTTTCATCTTAAAATATGTCTAATCTGATATATATAAGAACCAAGGAGGTAGCTGCAGTGGACTTCAGTAATCCTAACAGATGTAGTAAAAATGAACTGAACAGCAAATTTGACATTTTTAAATATAAGAACCTACTGGTTTATAAGAACATTTTTAAATATAAGAACTATGACTGGTTTCACTTCCTACAGGCTAAGAAGCATTCTGCTAGCACAGCTAATGAAGAACTTTTGTATGAAGCGTACTGTTTTTCTAGAAACGTTGCGTACTACACTTAATTTGTACTAGATTTATGAAATATGTGCACATAATAGATCATATATATAATTTTTTCAGTCCCAACAACAATCAAACCGAAGATACCAACAACCCGCATCCAGACAGCGGCTATCACGACAAAACCTGAAGTGACATGTGGACGGAATTCCAAAGGTATTATTATTATTATTATTATTATTATTATTATTGCTGTTGTTGTTTTGCTGCTGTTGTTAGCTATAGTTCATATTTTGTAAAGACACAGCAGCTTCACTCCTGCACAGAATTCCGTACATAAAGAAAAGATTACATTTACACTGACGGTGAAAAAGCTACCAGGTTTAGATCATTTCCATGTCGATATCTGATCACAATCATAAAACCAGCTCAAATGCACAAAGATACAAGGTGCTTGCAGATTATGTAAGGATTCAGGGTGCTACAGGCCTCTAGTTACTAATAAAGCACACGATTTCACTAAGTGAGGTGCCGTAAATAAGTACACAAACACCAGTGAGGAGAAACGAAGATCTCGTGTGGAAAGGTCTGGCTTTTCACGTTCCACCACTAACATTAAACTTGTTCATTATCCACGGCAGGGACAAAGTCTGAAAAGCTAGATGTGCTTTTGGGTTGTGAGCTGCACATCTTCATTCCTTTGGCTGCTGGCTGTGGACTTCTCCTCCTGATTCTGGTCTTCACCATTCTTTACTGCAATCGTAAGCGCCATCACCATCACCATCACCACCACCATCACCATCACCACCACCATATACAGACCGCTTCATAGTCACATTGCCTTTGAGTGACAACATGAGAAAAAGAATAATTAAACCACAAAATCTCATGGTAGATAAAAGATAGGATACATTTATGCTTTATTTTTATCCTATTCTATTCTCAAAAAACATTCGACTTTGGAGTGATGGATACAGAGGACAAACTAAAGTTAAGAAAATGTACGCTATTACAGGAAATGATTTTTTTTTTTTGGTATTGCAAAAGGAGCTAACTTTTAACCCTTAAACCTGTTGTTACGACTTTATGCCTTGTGCATCAGTTACACACGGACTCTTCTTCAAAGAGTTTCTCCTGTGACTCATAAAACACGCTTAAAACACTTTATTTCACTTCCTTACCAGAAAAGATAAAAACAGCCCCAGTTATAACACCGCTAAATCACACCGTCTGATTGGCTGTAGCGTGAGTTACTGTAACCGGAAAGCTCATGTCAAAATCATCATTCTTCACATCTATCTATCTATCTATTTATCTATCTATCTATCTATCTGTCTGTCTGTCTGTCTGTCTGTCTGTCTGTCTACAGTGGGGTGAAAGTCTGACTAGCACTAGTTACTAGTCTGTTTGGTAATCCTTTTCGATTTAACACAAAGGTTTTCATTACAAATGATACAATCAGCAACAACTTGAGTGAAAAGAAGAATCTTAAAAAAATATTTACATGAATTTGAGAGTTTCTTAGTATGTGGTACGTCCCCTTTTTGCTTTAAAGACAGTGTGCACTCGAGCTGACACAGACTCCACAAGTTTGTGCAAAACCTGATGACTGGTGTGTCGTCTGAACACATGCTTCAGTAGGAGGGATCACAGAGAAGACTCCCAGAGTCTGACCTTTTGTAAAAAGCAGTTAACTTGGTCAATATCACAAATTTGCTTACATTTAAATAGTGAAATTATGCAACATCTTGAATATTGAATAGTCAAAATGTCACAATTTTTGTTTTTCTATAGAATTCTAAAGCTTTCTGTTTATTTCCAGTTTTAAATTTACAACAAAAAAAAAAAAACCCAGATTTTTATTGTGATCTTAGACTTATGGATCCCACTCTATCTATCTATCTATCTATCTATCTATCTATCTATCTATCTATCTATCTATCTATCTATCTATCTATCTATCTATCTATCTATCTATCTATCTATCTATCTCTAAAATTAATGGATCTATTTTTACGTTTCAGTGAGTATTTAGCTTCCGCTGGGTTTGAGAAATGACAATTCCTTTAATCATACAATAAAACAACTTAAACATTTTCTCTGATCTCCTCAAGGTGTACGAACAAGACGATGCCCTCACCATTACAAAAGACAGTAAGATGCTTAAACATACATTTTCCTCTTCTCCTTATTGCATATTTTATGTATATGATTTTATGTGTGTGTGTGTGTGTGTGTGTGTGTATATATATATTTTATGTATATGATTTTATGTATATGTATATGATTTTATGTATATGTATATGATTTTATGTATATGTATATGATTTTATGTATATGCATTCATATTTGCAGACCCCGAAGCAGACCAGCAGGCCACAAAACTCTACCCAACCCTCCAGACTATTAAACACAGTGACCAAGAAAAATGTTAAACATTTCAATTTTTTTTTTAAATTTACATTTCATACGTTTCTAATCATACTCATTTTCTGAGGGGCTCTCCGATCTTTTCTTTCAAAATTATTTCTGCATGTAGTATTCCTTGAAATGCTTAACATAAATACTCTATTTGGATTTGTTTTGTAGATAATTTTAATAGATGTGCTATGTTTTTTTAAATAAACTTTGTAATTGTTAAGATATTTAATTTGGCTTCTTCTTCTTCTTCTTAATAATAATAATAATAATAATAATAATAAATAATAAATATTATTATTATTCTTATTATTATTATTATTATTATTAGTAGTAGTAGTAGTAGTATTGTTGTTGTTGTTATTATTATTATTGTTATTTTTATTATTCTTATTATTGTTTTGTTTTGTTTTGTTTCTAAATGTGTCTAACCCCATAGTTTTAAAGCTACAGCTACCAATCTTTTCACATACCCTTAAGGAAAACAAAGTAAAACTCCTCCAAACTGCCCACCTATAAACAGTTTGGTGTCATGTAGGAGGTGT
This sequence comes from Pangasius djambal, assembly GCA_022985145.1. NCBI lineage: Eukaryota > Metazoa > Chordata > Actinopteri > Siluriformes > Pangasiidae > Pangasius > Pangasius djambal. The sequence continues at coordinate 20,942,519 of CM040989.1, read as the reverse complement.
GGCCCAACATTTGAAGTTATAGGTTAGAAATATTTTGATTCCTTTATAGTTAGAGTTTTAGTTAATTTTTTTTTTTCAAAAATAAAACCTTATTTTGCTACTTTTGAAGATTATTTATGTGCAAATGTGTACTGAGGTGAGTATATGATGATTTAGACGTGCAGTTTGCACAAAACTAAACTGACAGCAATCACTTCACTTACACTAGACTTCTTACTCCAGTGCAAACTAAAGAAGCAAACGTCAGACACAAAATGTTTTCCCTGATCAGCCATAGCTGGGGTAAAGCAGGACATTCGGTAGTAAATTTGGCCCTTTGGGATCATTTTGCACCAAAATATAGCTTTAAACCTTTAACTTAAACTCCACAGTCAGGGGCAAAGTTCCTGTTATTAACTTTTCAACATGTTTATTTGGTTCTTTCTTTTTTTATTTCTTCCTGTTATTCTTCCTTTCTTTTGTCACTCTATCATATACACAATGTAGTACTACTGGTCACTTTTAATCTGTTATTTAAACCAAAACGTATGAGCGCTTCATACTAGATAATAATAAATGTAGAAATAGGGTGTGTTGTTTTTTTCTCTGGTATTTCAGGTGCCATCTACTGGCAAAAAAGTATCATACATTTATAACACAAGATCTGTTTCTGAGATTTGCATGTATATAGTTATATGTATTTATGTATAGCGTAGGATTTCCTCTGCTGTTCTAAGATAAATGGGTAAAGAAAAATAAAATTACTTTAAAAAAAAACAATCCACCTTGTCTCCTACAAGCCTCCTCTCTCACCTCAGTTATACATACATACATACATACATACATACACACACACATACACACACACACACACACACACACCAAAGTGGTTTTCAAGCACAGGAAAGGTAATATGTCTATTTTCATTCACTGCTTTTACCTCATTTGACTTGAAATTGGAAGTCAGAGCGCAGAATTACATCATTTTTGACCTCTGTACATTCAGGCTACAAAGTGGAAAAATATATATATATATGTTTGGCTCAATTGTTCATCTTTTGTTAGCAACAAGCCAGCCAGCTAACCATGAGGAGTGATGTATATTTACCTCCTCAAACCAGTGAACTGTATAGTCAGTGTTATAAATTTAACAAGCAAATGTCTGTATGCTGACTGATCTAAAGCAAATACTCGTATATACAGTATAACTCAGTTAAAGGTAAGAAGTGCTACTTTTTTTTTTTTTTTTTTTTTTTTACTGCTGATGCTGTGAGCAGTCATGTTGATTTCATGTCACTTGCTGAACTCGGAGGAAGACCACCCCAAGTTTCTGAGTTGAGCAGGTCAGGGTCACAGTGAATCCAGAGCTTATCCTGTGAGTGTGAAGGTGGGAATACACCTTGGAATGAACACTAGTCCATCACTGCACCATGCACACAAACTTTCACAACCAGGAATGATTTAGAGTCAGCAATCAACCTACCGACATGTTTTTGGGAATCGGGAGGAAAGCAGAGAACCTGAGATCCTGGAGCAGTGAGGTGTCAACGCTATCCACTGCACCATCATGCTGCACTAATGGTACAGTATTGCGATCAAATCTATATAGGTGTGCTTTTTGAGACTCTTACACAATGGAAAAGAAACACAAGACAATCATTTCTAATACAACCTTACTCCAGGTGTTTCCTAAAGTCTCATGACCTGTTGACAGATCCAGACTGTATATTCCCCACTCTTGTAACCAAGGCCAACTGGTATGCCTATAAAATAGGTAGGCATGGCTACACTGCAAAAAAATAACAGCTTACCAAGTGAAAATATCTCAAATATAGTCAAATTGATCTAATATTTCTATCAGAAGATTACTATAAACCAAAGATTATTAGACTTACTTCTACACAGCTACTAATTTCAAGCTGTTGGCAAGCTTTTAGCAGATAATTCTGCTAATTTGAAGCATTTATTCATTTATTAAGAGAATGAATAAAAGCATCTGAATAATAAAACAGACTGAATAATCTTATATTTGATTTAGAATAATCTCACAAGAAATATTGGCTGTATTCCAGATATTTTTTCACCAAGATATATTTTTTTTGCAGTGTAAAAAAAAAATTCGCCATCAATATGAGGTTCCATTTATGGCATCAGATTATTTGCTGTTAACATATGCCCTAAAGCAGTACAATTGAGAACAACAGCACCACAAATGGAAAAACACACAGAATGGCATGAAGAAGCTATGCTGGGGCTGATTTCTTTCTAGCCCAGACTGTAGATTTCATGCAGCCTATCTGTGACAGTCATGTCGGGATTTGTTCTGCATTTGGGCAGATATTTTTCAGTCTGCTTCACTGATATATCCCTGTCACCCGAGATGGAATGTGATGACCATAAACGAGGTGGATTATTTACTCCATTGCGTTTTTTTGGCAAAATCCCTTTGGAAGAGAAAATTAAAGTAGACCAAGTACACGTTGTCCAATCATAGCTCAGGCATGAACCCAGTAGAACATTATGGACTGAAACGCTGAAAAACTGCAGATGAAACGACAAATGCAGCTGCTTATCTTCCATCAAGTGTGTGTGAGTAACAGTTTTCCCCATATCACTCTTACGATGCCAACTATTTGGCATTTCTATTGAAAGATATTACAGTTCAGGCTCCTATTTAATGTTACGACTGCTCTTATCTCCATACCTCTTCTTATTAGTGTCGCTGAAGTTACTGAATAATATGCTTTAACATGAATAACTGAATAAGAAACCAAGAGATATAGGGTTAAAGGGTTAAAATTAAAGAAATACTCAAAAACCATATTGAAATTTGTTTAAATCTTTTTTTTTTTTTTTATTTAACCAGAAAAAAAAAAATCCCTCCTCCATATCTCTGTCCCTGGGTTAAAATGAGATTGCACTTCAGCAGAAAGGCACAGTATTTTAAGTGAGATCACCACAACAGGAAGACAAAGTGAAACAAAACTACAAGGCCTAAAAAATATAGCATGTCTATGGAAGACTTATCCTGACGAAAGCTGAATGTCAAGTTTGCAAAAATAAAGTGTCTTAATGGACATAGCACACACTAGCGTAGCTGTTTAGCGGTGTTCGAGCGGTGTTAGTTCAGGTGAAAATGAAACAAAGATTCATACTTGGTCTGCCACATCCTACTCAAGCTGTGATCAGCACGACAACAGTGCTTCTACAGGACAAGTTCAGGTGGTGTTGCATATGAATCATACGCTCTAACCACATAACAGCTTCACTGGTGCTTAAAGGAAGTTCATGTGTCTTGTAAAGCTTGCCAGTAATCTCTTTCAGACCTCCTGCTTTTATATTGGCTGGTTCGAGCTGAGCAGATCATTATGCAAAAAAAAAAAAAAAAAAAAAAAAAAAAAAAAAAAAAAAAAAAAAAAAAAAAAAAAAAAAAAAAAAAGCTAAAAATAAAAGTACAAAACAAGACAGCCCGGCTAAAGACACATACACAGGAAAGTCCTTTTGCACAAATATCATTCAAAATAATATAATCATCGAATCAACAGACATCATCCATCATCCATACTCTACACTCCTTTAACACAACTCTATACTGTAAACTAGACCAACTAGACCAAAGTGGAAGTGCTGTACACTAGTGTCTATATGTGAGTGGCAATATAACACTTATTACTATAGAGAAACTCCCCCCCCCCCCCCCCCCAAAGAAAAATCATGCATTACACTATTCCTAATCCATTTCTTAAAGAGATGTCTAACTATAACAGCGACTAAGGCACATCAGCGTCCTTCCATCGTTCCGAATGGAAAATAATTGCCCTTCTTTTTATTTATGCTTCAAATCCAATCAGCATGCGCTCATGTACGTATGGGTATTAATGCTGATCCGGGAGTAATTTTTGCTTTTCCTGTCATCATAATGCATGCGCTGATCCCAGAACAATGCTCGGGCTTTTACACATGGAACAATTTGTGCTGGTGTTTTTAAAAGCATCTGTGTTGGATGTGTTTTTTGCAGCTGAAGTTCTGTACACCTTTCTACCATTACAACACATAATATGCATGTATTCATTCGAGCAGCTTCTTGGATTGGCATCTCTGTATCGCTTTGTGCTGGCAGCAACCTGAAACACAGCATAGAATGACAGGTAAAGGGATTTGTTTTAATATGCAGTTGATGTTTGATATGATTTTGGGTTTAGATTTGCAGCTTACTAGTGTGCGAGATCTAGCTCTTCCCGCCTTTCTTTGTGGGGGATGAGGACACTACGTCAGTGCTCGGCTTGGCGGGGAGGGGTTCCGCGGCTGGGACATCAGCCGCCGCAGGTTTCTGAGAAAGACATCGATGAATATGTAACGAATATACACTCACTGACCATTTTAATAGGAACACATTTCCACCTTCTCATTCATGCGGTTATGGAAACGGCCAAAATTATATTATGTGGCAGCAGTGCAATGTATAAAATAATGCAGATACAGATCAAGAGCTCAAGGTACAGTCAGGGAATTGTAATAAAAGGTAGCTGAAGTTAGCCCATCCCTTTAGGGTTGCCTCCAATGCAACGCCCCCTGAAAGCACATGCCTAAATTTGAACTTCATTGCTAGTCCAAGACAGAGAGTTCTCTGAAAAACAGGCATCTCCTTGTCCTGATTGGTTGGATGGTGGTGGTCCACATTATTTGTGTTTTGACCTGTTTTTCCTCTAAACACACATTTTATTTATATATTCATTCATTTATTCATTCATGTTATTTAACAACTGCCAGAATATGAGGAAGAATAAATAATTCACAAAACCTATTTACACTTAAATCACTGATCCCACCTTTAAATCCACTGATTAAAGCAGACTACACCTTTAAATGAATGTTAAGCACGATCATTCAGAGTGCTTACATATTAAAACAGTTACATTTTATTCAAAGATTTGGTGAGAATTCTGCAATATTGTGTCCTGGTGGAGTTTAAAGAGATAAATGCAATATTTCCAAAGGTCCAGTAGCCAGTTCCATTAATTAAAGTGCTCTTAGGATGCCGGAGCAGAAATTCAGCAGAAAGTGTTAGAATGTAGTGCAGAAGTGTTTAACAAGATCTTTTTCAAATTCACATGTGGGTCGCACCTCAAATCTAAATCAATTTTTTTTAAATTACATCTTTGAAAAAGAAAAAAAAACGGCCAAGATTCAATATGAGGTGCTGCACCTCTTTGGCCTGGTCATGTGGATACAGGCATCATACTGGAGTAAATTACGAGGAGGAGCTGCATCCAACACATTGTGTGACATTTCCGATTTTAATCTCACAGTCTAGTTTGCACTGTGACTCATTTCTAAGGAAACCAAAAAAAAAGGAAAAATGAATTTGCAATTAAAAGAGTGCAGCTGATGTGAAGAACTGCCAAAGCATGAAGTTCGTGCATAATATTCCATGCAATTATTTTCAATGAGAGTAAAATAAATATTCAGCGCATAATATTAGGACCTGCACTGCAACTGTGTCTAGGTGCAGTCATAACCTACCTTTGGTGCAGATTTTGATTTTCCACCTTTACCCTGAAACCAGACAGAGTCCCCTAAATAAACTAATATGAACTAAAATGATCTGTGTGGAAGGAGGTTGTGTCATTTATGATTTTTTTTTTTAACAAATGCTAGAAAAGGCTAATAGAAGTCCCACGGTTCCAGGACTTATTTATGGCTTATAAGGCTGCGTCTGTGTATTCATATAGGTGCACAAAGTGTCTAGTAAACATAAAAGCACCTTTGGTTTGCTGTCACTTGGTTTCGTGTCAGGGAAATCTCCTGGTAGCAGTGTAGCTGCCAGTTTGTCCAATACTGGACCTGACTCCTGGTCAAAGGAGGCAAACATCAAACGTGACGGACATTAAGCAGCTTTTTTTTTTTAAGTCATTGATGTTCATTGATTAAATGCAGCTTCATGTTGAGGCTGAGTACCTTCTGGCTGGACGATGTGTCTGCAGGAGGAGCCTGACACTGAGGTGCAGGTGGAGTCACAGGCTTTTCAGAAACAAAGCCACCGGACAGAAAGTCCAGGGCTTTGGACTCATCGAGTGAGGGCTGTGAGTAATAAAGGAAGAAGATGGTTAATAAAGAGTCAGAAAGGTTAGAAAAGTTCCAGAGTCTACTGTACATTAGTATTATCCTAAGTTTACGTAGAACAGAAAAAAAAAGACCGAAATTTGTTTTAACCAAGACATTTTAGAGTTATGCTTCACATGTGTTATATTTTTTCAAACCAAGACTTGAGGCACTGAGGATCATGATGAACTTTGAACTGTTTTTCTTTTCTGGTTCTTTAATTTTTTTTTTTTATAAATTATCTTTCTGGTAATTTCACCTCAAGCCTGGATTGCTGCCTTGCTGCAGGATACAGAATATTTATTTTTCACATTTAATTTTTTTTCTAGATAAATTTCTAAATAAATGTATATTCTTCTTTTTCACCCAAAAAAACTTTTTCACTTAACTATAAATGCTGGAATTTTTTTTAAAAGAATAATTCTAGAGAAATAAGACATATCAGATAGAAGTCTTTCATAAGCAGTGAAAGCAAAGTAATTGGACATTTTAACGATAATAAACATAACCAAACTTCTTGTTGACAGCAGCAAAATGAAAAGTCAGTCAACTTTATAAAACTTATGTGATATAACTGTAGATAATAAACTACCTGCTTAGCTGCAGGCGCTGCTTTGGCTTTGGCTTTGGCTTCTGCTGCAGCCTTTAATAAAAATAAAAATAACGAATGATAAGCACACAACAGTTGCTGATATAATGCGATTAGTGAGAGTGGCGAAAGTCCCAGTACCTTGATATCCGCCTCTGTGGGCCGATACTCAGGAGGAAGCGAGTCATCTCTCTCACCAGGCTTAGACACCCTCTCCTCCACCACCTTCTTCTCCTGAGCAGACCACATGGAGACAACATGCAACCAATCAAGCTCCAAATAAACATCAACAGCTACAAAATTCAGTTTTGATATTCCTATATATTTTTTTTTACCTCAACGACATGTTTAGGAGGCACTGGTTCTGGCTCAGGTGCTGGACGAATGTCCTTTAGAGTATCTGAGAGAGCGTCCATGGCTGATGTGGTACCTTCTGACAGCTTAAAAGAGCATAACGGTGTTAGAGTCAGTGGATGGATCTATATGAACACCATATGTGTGGATGTGTGTGTGAATGAGAGAGAGAGAGAGAGAGAGAGATTTACCTGTCTGTCCATTGTAGTGGGAGCTGAAGCAGCAGAACAGACTTTAGATGCACTTGTGGGAGCCACAAAATCCAACGCAAGCTCCTCGAGATCAAAGTCTGCTGAGCTCTGATGAAAGAGAAATGGTCGCTTTATTAGCAGAAGATCCTTAAACTCAGCATCTTTAGCTTCAGAATAAAACGTATTTTGTCAACCACACAGATTTTTAGCAATAAACCATCTGTGATGAATATAAGTAACCTGATCGGGATAAATGTCTCTATTTAGATTTCTTTCTAAACACATGATGTCTGCCAATAAACCCAGTGAAGAAATTACAAAAAAAAAAAATTTTTTTTTAGACAACCAGAATTCAAAATGTCCCTGGTCAACAACTGTCTTCAGTATCAATCACTGAAAGATAAAATTCTTGTTTGTCTTTCATCTTCTATCAAAATACCATGACTTTTGCCAACCTCTAAACATCTCCTGTTATTTTTTTATTACATTATCATGCACACATGTTCAAGGAATAATAATAATAATAATAATAATAATAGATGTTCCACAACATTAAATGTAACTGTAAATGGACAAAACATATGATTTGTCGCTCTTTAATAATCTTTCTAAATAAATCAATTTCAATCATCAACTTCGGGGTGCTCACAGTTATTCTGCTTCACTTCAGGCCACATCACACCATCAAGTCCTCAAGTGTTTTATTCCTCTTATACCGCAGCACTTTTAAAGTCTCTAAACTTACTGATAACACGGTGAGCGATTGTATTTTACAGATGTAACAATGTGACTCACGTCTGCTGGGGGAGCTGAAGGAGGAACAGGGGTCTGGACTACAGGTGCTGTCGCTGGGCTGGTGAAATCTCCAGAAAGAATATCCAGAGCTTCAGTAGGGTCCAAGGACGGCTGTTAAAAAAAGATACAGCTGCCTCAGAAACTGCCTGTAACACCACATTACAGGTTTAGGTGGCTAGAATGATGTGCTACCTCTTTCTTTGGGGGTGGAGGCTGTGTTTTAGGGTCTTCCTTAGGGAATCTGTAATCTGGAGGGAGTGTGTCGTCTCGCTCACCCACACGCACACCTTTCTCTGATTTTACTTCAGCCTCCTAAAACAAACACACAAACATCAGTGGATCCTTCTTTACACGAATGTGTGGGTTAAAATAAAACATCTTGCATTTTATATAAATAATGAGATGTTAAGTACTTTGACGATTTCCTCAGGTGTGAGTTTTGGGGACTCAGGAACCGGTTTTGCTTCAGGAAGTGTGCCTCCCAGAGCGTCAAGAGCTTCCAGAGACATGGGATCTGCCTGAGGAGAACAGAGATTCATGTTTTAATGTAGAGCTAATGGAAACTGAAGTGGATCTAAGAGCTGAGAAGAAAATTACATACTTTTTAAAATTAAAAGCTGTTTATTAACTTAAAGTGGCACTGAGAAGTTAGTATTATATCAATTGTAACTATAATTACAATTGATGTAATACTACTACTAATAATACTAATACTACTACAGGTAATAACGTTTGCAGAATAATAAATCGTTTCAATGATTTTCATTATCATATTGGCTCAGGCACTGGACGAATGTCCACTGCAGTGTCTGAGAGAGCATCCATGGCTGATACTGTACCTTCGGACAACTTAAATCAGCATAAAGGTGCTACAAAGCATGAGACAGAAAGTGATGAAGCTACATTTACCTGTCTGTCAGTAGTAGTGGGAGCTGAAGCAGCAGAACAGACTTTAGATGCACTCTTGGGAGCCACAAAATCCAACGCAAGCTCCTCGAGATCAAAGTCTGCTGAGCTCTGATGAAAGAGAAATGGTTCATTTGTTATTAGAGGATCTTTAACCTCAGAATAATCTGCATATTATGTTCAACTGTAGTAAAGGATATCAGTAACATAGATTTCAGTTTAAAAAAACATCCATGGTATTTACATGAATACAAGTAATCTGATAGAGAATAACGAAGTTTACTGGGTCTATATGATCAATAATCTGATATCTTTCTAAATCCATCACTCCTCTACAGTTGCAATGCAACCTACTAACAAACCCCACCATAGAAGGACCTAACCTAGAATTCAAATTCAACATCGTTTTAGATAACCTCATATCAAAATGTCCCTGTTTGATGATTGTCATCAATATCAATCACTAAAAGACAAAAATAACTTGTTCGTCTTTTATCTTCTGTCAGAATGCCAAGGTGTTTGCCTACCTCTGATTGTTCAGAAGGTGTTCACCAAGTAAGGAATAAAAAAAGGATGGGGTACACTCTTATAGGAAAACAATCAACAGTGCGGTGGTGTGATGCAGCCCAATCTGAAGCAGAGTTACAGTTACCACTCTGAAGTTAACTATTTTCGTATACCAGCATGTCCTGAAGTGTTTTATTCCTCTTTCACCACAGCAATTTTCCAACAGTTACAATTTGTAAATAATTAATGAACAACACATCATAGTTTTTATCCATTTAGAGCTGTAGAATGTCCATGAAACAACCTATTAGAATTATCTATCTATACGGTTCTGGATATCACTTATACTATAGCAGCTACAGAGAAACCAGAAAGCACAAAGTCCTCTGTCCTGAAGACTTTCCTGTGGTGGAAAACTTACTTGCTAAATAAACATTTTTAATAAAAGTGTTTTCTTCCTTAGTTATTCCACAGTGGTGCTGAAATCTCAAATCTGACAGGTTTGAAGGTGTTAATTAACTTTCTGTAACACACTAACTGATTGTAATTTACAGATGTAATAATGTGCCTCACGTCTGCTGGGGGAGCCGAGGGAGGAACAGGGGTCTGGACTACAGGTGCTGCTGATGAGCTGGAGAAATCTCCTGAAAGGATATCCAGGGCCTCGGTCGTGTCCAGTGAGGGCTGTTAAAAAGATACAGCTGCCTCATTAAACAACTTCTCTCACTGCTCAAACACCACATTACAGTTTTAGGTGGCTAGAATGATGTGCTACCTCTTTCTTTGGGGGTGGAGGCTGTGTTTTAGGGTCTTCCTTAGGGAATCTGTAATCCGGAGGGAGTGTGTCGTCTCTCTCACCCACACGCGCACCTTTCTCTGATTTTATTTCAGCCTCCTAAGCAAACACACAAACATTAGTGGATCCTTCTTTACACGAATGTGTGGGTTAAAATAAAACATCTTGCATTTTATATAAATAATGAGATGTTAAGTACTTTGACAATTTCCTCAGGTCTGAGTTTTGGGGACTCGGGAACCGGTTTTGCTTCGGGAAGTGTGCCTCCCAGAGCGTCAAGAGCTTCCAGAGACATGGGATCTGCCTGAGGAGAACAGAGATTCATGTTTTAATGTAGAGCTAATGGAAACTGAAGTGGATATAATGACAGAGAAGAAAATTACAATGCTGATCAACCTAAAATGGCACTGAAAAGTTACTATTAAACAAATAACATTAATTAGTTTAAGTACCCATATATATGTAAAGTTTTTTCTAACACCCAACATCTAACTACTGGCCTAGCAAACACTATACCCTGCTGCTAAACCTAGCTGACTAGCAAAATGCTAATAAACAAGCTTAAATTTGTCACAAGTAGACACAAGCAGGAGTTTCTCAGCAATTAGACAGACTTGTCAAACTATAGTATAACTATTAGCATTAGCTAACTTAGCCAGCCAGGGAATTATTATGAACATTAGCTAAGTTAATCAGCTAGGTTAGCATGCAAGGATGTGGTCCCAGGATTTCTCCAGTTTTATTGAGGTACTTTAGAGTTGGAGGAGAATAAACTCATGTTAGATTGGCAGACATATTATGCAACATTACAAAGATTCAGTCTCAGATAAAAGAAAGAAAGAAAGAAAGAAAGAAAGAAAAAGAAAAAAAAAATAAAGTAGAGACGTGTCCTTGCTACACCTGTAGAGGGCAGTGTGATGCTGTTTAACATGCTGCTGTGACGCATGTGATATTCATACACAAGATTTTGGGCCAGATAGCATTACCTTAGCCATTCACAAAAAGTTAGAAATTTAAAAATAATGCAGGGATTATTTGACTTTTTATGATAATACATCACTATTTAAATAGACTAATCATTATACTGCCGAGTTACACATATCGACAGTAAGTTGGCTCTGACAGGTATGATTCTGAAGAGAATGTATGGATAATGTGTTTTTAACCCCTATGTGGGTCAAGCAACAGTAAAAAAAAAACAGTGAGGGAAAAGTCTTTGTGAGCACTGCTTGATAAGTACCAGCACCTCCAATTTTTAACCAATCAAAGAATCCACAGTCCTGCCATCTTGGCTCATAAGATCAAGGTTCGCAAAGTGACAGGTCAAAAGTCACTTAAAGCTGGCAAGAAGAAAAAAAAATACCTCTACCACAAGCAAATCAGTTTTTCACATTATTCCCCCTTTGCCTCTAATGGTGAATTATGTTCCCACTAGGTCTAACCACTGCTTTAACTTAAAAAGCAAATAAAGCATAGTTTCAGCATTTATAGTACCTGGTCAGAGGTGGGTGGAGTGCTTTTGGTGGCTGGTGTTGGGACAGAAGGTGCTCCAGAACAGACCTACAGAAACAAGATACATATCACTACAAGCTGCACAATATTATAGCCATCTACTAGTCATGACAACATAACTCAAACCAGTACACTTATGGCATTTGTGTGAAATACCTTTTTGGCATGGGCAGGAGCCACAAAATCACCTGCCAGAGCATCAAGAGCTGAAAGATCCTCCACTTGGGGCTGCAAGAACCCAGAATAAGAGTATACATTATTGGTAGAATAAGACATTGTTCCCAGCATTAACTTCATGGCCAGCAACTTCATTGCCTTTACTAAAAGTGAGTTTTCTTAGAAGGAAACATTTGGTTGAGTTAAAGTTTTTATGGTTCTGTGGTGATGTTCTTACCTGCTTGGCTTGGGCTTTAGGAGGAACAGGGCTGTGGACAGCAGGAGCTACACTGGCATCAGTGAAATCTCCAGACAGAATATCCAGAGCCTCAGTCGTGTCCATGGAGGGCTGAAGAGAACAACACGTACACCAAGTACCTCAGTATTGATTCATTAAGGTCATCAGAGTATTAGTCTCATTATAATACATCGAGCACTGTAACAAAACCCAGGACATTATGTATAAAACGCAGACATCATTTTCCATGAGTTATATAATACTACTCAACCAATGTAGAGACATTTTAGAGTCATATGCAGTAAAGAATCATCCAATAAATAATACAATAAATCAAGCGAAATGTTACAAGGATTTCAAGGATTGTATAAAAACAAAATAAGAAAAATTTCGTACCCAAGTCCATATAAAACAGATGTAACTGAATATGAGTACATTATTCAGAAAGAAGTGATAAGGTGTTCTAAACAGATACAAATAGGAGGCACACTAGACTTGAGGTGTGCATCAGGACTCGGATCCTGTAGGAAGCAACAGAGAGTCTTTGTTTGTTTTGCTTTACTTTTTTTTTTTTATAAAAGGCTACACCTATTTTGGGTTTACATCCGCATACAGACACAGATAGAGAAATTGTGAGCGCTATAAACAGACACAGATAAAAAAAACTTTCTAAAAATCCAGGTTTTCTTTGTGATAGAGATTTTGCAATAAATAAATTTAGCTGAATGGCTGTGCTGGGTGAATATCATCACTTTGTATGTTATATATATGTGAGATAAATACAAAATCAGCCGATCAGAACATGTTCCGAAATATACTCTGTGGCCTACTTCCAAGACCTCACGAAGATTTCCAGGACATTTTATCCCTTCTGTCATTGTCCAGAAAACCCTTATTATATAGCATTTAAACTAAACTTACTAAGCAAATACAACTTACATACGCAAGTGGAAATAACATACCAATATAATACAACATACCTGCTTCACATTTAGCTTCATAACCACAAAATAATTTTTAGAAAGTAGTATGCAAATGTAACTGGACTTCTGTTGTAATCTTGAACATATATTTCCACACATTCTCCTTTTCTACAAATGTATAAAACCTGCTGTAGAACTGAAGATGAACCCCTCAGATGAACAAACTGTCAAACGTTTTTGAGATTTTACGACACATTCAGATGCCTTAGCTGTCTTCTGCTAAACCTTTCAAAATGGCCTTGATGAATGAAAGCCTTATTATACAAAAATTAAATCAGACGCTTCACCTCTTTTGGTGGAGGAGGCAGCTTCTTGTCCTTGTCCTCCTTGAACCTGTATTCAGGTGGCAATGTGTCGTCTCGCTCACCCACACGCACACCTTTCTCTGACTTCTGCTTCTCCTCCTGGAAACACACAAAACACACAGCATTACCTGATTACCGAGTAACAACCGATCATTAATAGCATGCTCGTTTAATAAAGAACTGTGAAATATAATGTAATCAAATAAAAGTGTAGTAATAAAGAGGCATTACATTAACAATTTCCTCAGGTTTGAGTTTTGGGGACTCGGGAACTGGTTTTGCTTCGGGTAATGTGCCGACTAGAGCTTCAAGAGCATCCGCAGACATGGGATCTGCCTGAGGAAACACACAGGAGGAACAGAGATAAACATTTGACCAACAGCAATGATGGATTCAATAACAGCTCAGCTAAATTATATATTAGTAAACTGGTAAAATGGATGGGCAAATTCATTGCTTAAGTAAGAAATAAAACATGACCTGGTGAGCTGGTGTAGAAAAATAATCAATGACACGGCCTGATGTGAAGCAGAGTTACTTTTACTATCCCACGTTTTATTGTTTTCCTATAAGAGCACATCCTGAAATATTTCTTATACCATCTTATATATCATCTTATACCACAGCAATTTGCCAGTTCTAACGTACTTTTTATCCATTTACAGCTACATCTAATTTTGTGGAACATCCATGAAACAAGTTAGTTCTTGTTATCACTTATGTTATAAATTAGTCACATCCTCACCATTCTCTTTTTTTCCTCTCTTTGAAGTTAATTACAAAACGTAGCTTGCGTTGCCAAGAAACCAGAAAATGCAAATTGTACGAAAAGTCCCGAAGACAATATAAACAAATACATGTTTTAAACACAATAAATAGATGAAAAAAGGGTGTATCATTAAAGGCTGTGTCATAACGGATACTAAACCATTATTGTAGGGGTGTGTGTGTGCGCATGTGTGCGTGTGGTGTTTGTGTGTCTGAGGTTTGACTGGGCAGGTTAGGTTCTGATAATAACAGTGCCAGTGGTGTCTGAGTAGGTGTGTGCAGTGCACAACCAAGCCACAATAAAGTTTATTTTCCGAAACCAAACTTTGGTTTCTAAGGTGACTAGAGTGTTTCCAAGGAAACAATTTTTCCAAGAAAACACAATTTACACTCCCGAATATCTATAATTCTCTTGTGTTTTAGTTAATACACACAGTCTTAAATGAAAAGTGCTGTATAGTGTTACTAAAACACACTGTAATGGTTTCAACAGTGAGTGTTAGGCAGTGTGTGTGCGTGTGTGTGTGTGTCTAAGTGTTCCCGTTTATGTGAAGGTGCAGTGCAAACTCTTTTAAAAGGCAATAACACATCACTGGTAAACTAATGCAATCAGAGTGTGGAATCTGTGTAGGAGGAAACTGTCTACAGTTTACTATAGTTTTATTATCTTGAATGAACTTTGTGCTTTATCGTAACTAAGTTTATTGCATATTTGACTATTTAACACCACATTTTTATTGTGCTATCTTACATAGCTATAGCTGTTATACTCTTAACTATTGCATTACCATGCACTGAAAAAATATCTCGAATTTGTCCAATATTTCTGATCATGAGCAAACTAATATAAGATTATTAAGTCCATCTGTAGACAACCTGAACTTGAAATGAGTAGAAATGAATAAAAGTTTAATAATGCTATATTTGTCTGATCGTAATCTCATAGATAAGGAATAAAAACTGTCAGGACAACAATTAGTGACTGTTACAAAATGTTTGCACTGGAGACTCCTTCCATAAATGTTAAATAAATATGTCTCCTTTCGCCATATCGATAGCATATGCCATACAAGTCCGTCCGAATTAGCTGATAATGTCTAAGAATGAGTGCATTAATTTGCTTTGCAGCTGAGCCGCTGTTATAGAAAGTAAATCAAAACCTTCTGAATAAAGAACAGAATAAAGAATTCAACAGCACTGTGGTAAAATATACACTATATGGCCTAAAGTTTGGAAACACCTTACCATCACACCCATATTTGGTTCTTCCCCACAAAGCTGGAAGCACACAATTGTATAAAATGTCTTTGTATGCTGTAGCATTACAGATTCCCTTCACTGGAACTAAGAGGCCCAAATGTGTTCCAGCATCACGATGCCCCTGTGCACATGTCAGTGGAACACATGGTGTGTTAAGGTTGGAGTGGAAGAACTCGAGTGTCCTGCACAGAGCCCTGACCTCAACCCCACTGAACACCTTTGGGATGAACAAACATAAACTCCATCCCAGGTCTCCTCACCCGACATCAGTGCCTGATCTCACTAACGCTCTCGTGGCTGAATGATCACAAATCCCCACAGCCACGCTCCAACATCTAGTGGAAAGCCTTCCCAGAAGAGTGGAGACTATTATAACAGGAAAAGATGCAAAGGGGAATAAATCTGGAATGGGATGTTCAATGAGCACATCTGGGTGTGTTGGTCAGGCGTCCACAAACTTTTAGCGATATAGCGTATTAGATGTATATACCCATATTCAAGATATTGTCACTTGTCACTTATATTAACTGTATGTAATGATACAACTGTAATGTTTATGCATGGTATGGCTAATGTTGCTAATTGCTTTCGTGCAACAGAAAACAAAAAACAAAACATAGTATTCATATGGGTGTCAGGATAAGCATGTGTGCATGGTTGAAGAGTCTTAATGTATTCAGGGACATACAGGTTCATCATGTCGCTGAGTCAATACTGCTGAGAGAGAGAGAGAGAGAGAGAGAGAGAGAGAGAGAGTGTATGTGTGCGTGTGTGTGTGTGTGTGTGTGTGTGTGTGGGAGAGGGATCAGAAACCAGCTGGTCCAGGTTTTCAGCAGGTGAGGTGTGTTTGCACTCTTCAACTCCTCCCAACATTCCACACAGCAAGAAACAATAACACTCCTGCTATCTTTCTACTTCTGAAAATTACTTGAACTGAAATGTTCTACTGTCTACTGCACCTGAAGCTTTTAGCTCCGTCATATAAAACACATAAAGTACAAAGAACTGATAGATAATTATGACAGGAAACTGATCATCACCTGAAATGTTCAGGTCCAAGCGACAACTTGTTTCCTCAAGTAACCATTTTACAGTGAATAATCCCATATAACCAAGTTTCCACTGAATAACTAGCTAAAATATTTCAGTTTTTCTAACTTAACAGTTCATTCACAGAGACTTGAATAGTGGACGCTCCATGTAACCTACACTGAAAAGACCGATTTTCAAAATGCGTTTTCTTTTACATGATGTACAAACGTACTGTGTCTTTCTGAATACTGGTCTGATCTTGTATTTTTAAAAGGTCCACACCTCTTACACAGCAGGAAGCCAAATAATCTTCAAGAACAAATGGTTTATTATCACTGCTACAGGTTCACACCCCTTGTGTTTGGAAATTATGAACAGCTGCCATTATAAAATAGAGCCGAGAGGACGGATGAAGGAGACATAAAAGAGTAAATTTTATTATCATCTCGAGACTGAATCCAATGGGCTTTTGGTACTGTTTTACTGTAACCTTTCAGAAGACGTTCTTATTTAAGCTACTGCCTCATAAGTGCCACCGAAGGCCCCTGTTGGTGTGGTCTAGTTTAGTTTTTGTCCTGTTAGTATTATCATAGTTCAGTGCTGTACTGTTCCCTAGTTAAAGCCTTTGCTATACAGCCCTGATTGTAATGTCATGCATGGAAAAATACCCATCTGTATTCAAGCACTGAATGCTATTTCACTTTAAGTATTTTGACTTGTTTGATCACTACTGCTGTGGTAATGCTAATTTCTGTTGGCAAAGCTAGGCACAGCTAATGCATTTTCAATGTAATGTTAGTGCCAAACTAATAGTAGCCTGAAGCTACAGAAACAGAAAGCAAACCTTTATTTCACATATTCTGAATACATGACCCTCATCGGTGCGGTTTAATTCTTTTGATTTAGCATGCTGCTTTATTCTTATTTAGCATGCTGCTTTGTGCGGCTCTACACACAGCTGACAGTAGCGAGCTAGCCAGCTAACGTCGGCTAGCTGAAACACAAAGTGCAGAATGAGACTTACATACCTTGTTGCCTAGCAAAATAGCTAAAATTGTTATGTAAGCAATCTTGCATTTATGTTTTGTTTAATGCTGCTGTGTTGTAATATTATTAATTTGCTCTTAATGTTTGAGTGCTGTACGATTTTGATCGCTTCCAGAAATGCACCAGTTTAATTTTTTAAAATGTTTTATTTCTGATAATGTAGTGTTCTCCCTTAACGTTGTCATGTTCTTATCATCTGCGTTTGCATTGCATCTCTGTAAGTATGTACAATATGTGTTAGAAACTACACTATAAAAAAAAACCTTTGCTTCCAAACTCTCAGATTTCTGTTTCTGATACACTCCTATAGCAAACACACAAACCTGGAAAGTGGGGAAAAAATGGAAAAAGAGCTTTCTTACCTTGGGTTCTTGCTTCGGCTTAACTGCAGAAACCTTTTTTTCCTGGTGTGATAAAAAAAATTGTATAGTTTTACATTAAACTTTGCTACACAACATCGTTTTTTTATCCTTCTGTTTATGACTTTTTTCTTGATTTAATAACTGTGTGTAGTCTAGGTCTGTTTTTTGCCCCTCATGTAGTAACACCCTATACATACTTTTTTTTTGTTTTTGCAAACTATAATTCTCTACACATGTATTTTACTGATGGCATGTTCATGTTACTCTGAACATGTTTCATTGCGTTAGTGCACTGGGTGTAAAAAAAAAAATTTGTGCAAGCAAAATTCTTTTTTAATTATTAATATCATGAACAGATGAGTGAACGGTGGCTTCGGCAGAAAAAAAATATTTAAAATTTTAAAGAAAAGAACATTTTTTTTTTAATTAAGTTTTTGTTACAATGCTAAAAAAGTTCCATTTTCTAGCCAATCATCATCTGTTATGAACGTAACATTATATTAAATTTCTTAAATATTAGTTAGCTACTTGCACTGTGCTTAATCAAGTGAATAATCTTTGTGTGGCTGTACAGAAACATTTTATATGCTCTAATGTGCCTTAATATGGTTTAATATTGTCAAAGAAAAATATCTTGTTTCCTGTTTAGGAAAAACATACAATTTTCCGATTTGATCGTACAGAATGATAACATTCTGCCTGTGTTTGGCCACTGTTCAAAAAAGTTCTTCCTTAATGTCTCAGAATTTTGATCTTGTAAATTTAAAGTAAGCTTAAAGTGGACATGTTGTTGAGCTGTAAATGTAAATTACAGTACTTTCGAATTTTGCTAGGTGGAATGATAACACTTTGATGTTGCATATCTCAAAATGGCTCTTCACCCAGACAGAAACTGATAATACTAAGGTTGTAAATTGTAAGGCTTGCCTCCTACCTCAGTCTTTGGTTTGACATCCTGAGCGGCTGCAGTCGCTGAGTCTTTCGCGGGCTGGTGAGAGAACATATTAGTGCATGACGTATAGATATAATCACTTCAGCTGGGATGCTCCTATATGGCATAATAAGTGCATATGCAGTACACCAGCAGCACGTGGTGTAATGCTGACATATCCTGGCCCTTACTTTCTCTATCTTTGGCTTCTTGTCAGCAGGAGGAGCAGGAGACAGACTCGCAGGCACGGAAACATCTTGTTTCTGCAAAAGAATTTGTCGTGGGAACTTAGACAAAGTGATCTGGTATGCACACAACACCATCATGTGTAAATTAATATTCTTACACATTTCAATACATACTGTATACACAGATCTAATCCTCGATGCTCATTGTTTAGTATGTTAAAAATTACTGATACTGATTAAAAATGCTGAAGTTTCGCTCTTACTTTCTGAGCAGGTGGAGCAGGGGCGTAGTTTTTGCGGGTATCGACAGCAGCCACAGTTTCATGTTTCTGTAAAAAGAATAATAATAATAAAAATAAAACGAATATCACAGTTATTAGAAATTACGGACATCTGCACAGCTCAAGGTTTATTATCTTATCTTAAATACCAGTAATATTTTAATGAGTTAATGAGATGATTAGGTGTGTTAGAACAGGGAAAAGTTAACACTATGGAGAACTCTTGGTATTATCGAAAATATTTCCTCTGACCATACACTCTTAGAAAAAAAGCTCGAGAGGTTTTTTTTGTTTCCCAGATGTGAGTCAAGGTTAGTGTCTGCGTTCCTACCACTTCTGGTTTGGATGGTGGAGGTGTAGATACAAATCCAGCAGAGAGAGAGTCCACAGCCTCATCCAATGTTAGGGGCTTTCAGAGATCAGACACACACACACACACACACACACACACACACACACACACACACACACACACACACACACACACACACACACACAGAGGGAGAGAGAGAGAGGGAGAGAAAAAGCACAGATTATTATCTTTCACAATAACATGGTCCACAGCAAAGTTATTTTTAACTAGTTTAAAAAAAAAGGTTGGAATTAAACACTGTATACCACACCACTGTTACATTCTCGATTCTGATTGGTCAGAAAGAGTTGATTAATTTTCTATAACAGCAGTTCTGACAATAGTGCCAGCTGTAAATCACAGGTGTTTCGCTCTAACACATTACTGTACTTACACAGTGACTTGCATTGCGGACATTCCACATAAACAGATTTAAAAACATGTATAATTGTTGATATGCTGAATAAAATGATGTTAAAAAAAATAAAAAAAAAGCCATGGGAATATTTTGAATTAAATGCTCATTCACAAAATGCACTGTTCCTTTTTATTGTTCCTATTGTTTGGATGTAGAAATGATGTAAAACATGTAGAAATGTTTTGTTCTGTCAGGAGAAATGTCAGTATTTTTTTGAACATATGCTCCCTTTTCATTGCTGCTCTTCGTATCAGCGATTTTTAATGTTGTTAATCTGTGCAACTTCCATGCGCAGGTTTTGCATCTTTTTTTAATATACGTAATTCTGTTACTGTCCTATTGGCTTTATTTTACAATCTGTTAATAATAAGATAAATTATATATAACTGCATACTCATGTTGCTGTTATAGAAAAAGACCTTTAATGCCATCTTAAACATGTTCAGCCAAGTCGAAAAATATTACGCAGTGTGTGGTGTGTTTTTATGCATTCCTTTGAAAATATCACACTTAACTAAAATTATTTAAACTCAAACCATAGCTAAAATATTGTAAAGAAATCATCTAAAATGAATTAATGAAAACTAACTAGAAACCTCAACTAAATAAATAAATAAATAAACCACAAAAATAGCCATTTTATATCCAAAATATCCATAATTTCAATTAATTATTTAAAAAAAAAATCAGAACTATAACACCACAAGAGGGTGCTACAGTCTCAAAAGGACTGAAAAGTATAAAAAAACAAAAAACAAAAAAAATTACAGACACACCCCAGTCCATTACAGTGTAAAAAACAGGCAAAAACATGTAGTTTCTACAAACACCAATGAAAACAGTAACCATCTTCCTACATGTTATTCCAATTGTGATTGCATAATTTCTTAGACATTTCTTAAAGTCACTAATAGAAAAGCAACAGCAATAAGGGAGAGGAAGCAAGAAAAGGGTGTGTACTGTAGACATACACTGTTCGCGTGTGTGGGTGTTTTTTTTATTGGGGGTTTGGTTAGGCAGGACAACTGAGCGTTAATTACTAATAATGACGTCAGGTTGGTGGTGCCAATTATTCTGACATGGGTGTGAGTACTATAGTGAATATGGGAGCAGCCTGTGATGAGTGTGAATGCAGAGGAGACTGGGTGTGTGTGCGTGCGTGTAAAACACAGATCAGTAACCAGGTGTTGCAGACGCACAGCAGGTTGGCTTTGAGGGTGGGTGCAGAGCACAAATAATAAGACAGCTCTTTACAATACATGGGATTGTGATTTACTGATTTCACACTTCAGCCATGAGTTTTTCCAGTCGCTCAGAGTGACACAATCATGAAATTGCTCACAATGGTGTAAACATTAAAACATTGTTGCCTTTAAGTGTCCTTTTTGGTCAGCAGGCTAACACTCAAGCCAAGCTACACTCTGAAAACATTATTGCCTATATAATGATTAGTTAAACGCGGAAATATAAATTCAAAAGTTTCAACTAAATTGTAAATTATGTTAAATGTGAACAAAACTGTGAACGATGTGATTCTGTAGAATTTCTCGGATGAGGCTGCAGCAAAAATGGGGACATCCTCATCTCAGTTGCAGCAGCACCACCATTTTATATGAGCAACCAACAATAAAACATATTCATATCACGCTATGCTGTTTACTACCTGCCCCTTGTTTGATGAACGGCTAAGAACATCCTCCTTTTCTGAACGGCTATAAACGCTTTCCAAAGTTCATTTTGTTCGGCTCTCAGAAGCGATATAATTAGCCCTTGACTTGCACTCTTCTTACCCCGAGTATGACCTTAGTTGCAATATGGCTGACGTGTGAATAAGGACCTTACTTCTTACCTTGGAAACTTCCTTGGGCTTCTCAGGTTTTCCAGCAGGCATCTTCTTTTCCTGGGGTGATTAGAGGAAGAAAGAAAGTTTATTCTAAGGCCATTATAGTTAGTTAAATTCTTTGAATGGTGATTTTTCTGACACGAAAAAAAAAAAGAGAACAAGGCAACGATGACAGGACCTGGAAGGATGGTGGGAAGATAGAGAGAGCATAAAAGCAATCAGCTGTAGCAACTCAACCAGTTACTGGTTAGTTACTCATGTCAAACTGACCATGTCTTTCAGCCTGTATCCAGGAGGCAGCGTGTCATCTCTGTCTCCACAGCGGGGAGCCACTTCTGAGGTTAGGCTAGGCTAAGGCATGCAACACACTATTACAATGCACATTCCATAATAAAAAGCAAAATGCATGCTGTTATAAATAATACACACAAACAAGCACATGCGTTGACTAAAACTCATACCTCTGTGACTTCAGGCCCAGTAAACTGAGGACTTTTAGAGGGCTTTTCGGATGGCAAACTGCCAGCCAAGGCATCAAATGGATCTACAGCAGGCGCCTGTGTTACAGCATAAAATATAGCAGTACAGCAGTGCTCATGCAAACTGGCATGCGTGTTAAAGTGTAGGATATGCAGCTACAGCACTGCAGTAATAAAAAGGACTGCTGACTCACCAGAGTGCTGGCCTTTGGAGAAACCTCAGACTTCACCTGCAGACCAGAGGAACAAGATAGAGTGATAGAGTCTTGCACTGCATCTTGCATGTTTGTTAAAGTCACCCTAAACTTGATTTTTGTAAATAGTAGAAATAAAAGCAAGGGAATTTTAGAGGAAGTCTGGAAAAACTGTCGCCAAAGTGGTTTTGTGACGCTCTTTTAAAAGACTGGTTTGCAATTGTTAAAGCCCTCTGCTATATGCAGAGCAAACTGCATTTGCATTAAGAACAGGTGACCCCACCCTCTCTGTGCAAACTGTGCTACCACCCCAAAGTGTTTCGTTCAGTGTTCTTATACCACAGCATCTTGCTTACGCTAACAATTTCTTATTCATTAGAGAATTTATCCAATTATATTTACATTTAATGTTGTGAAACATCTACAAAACAAGTCAGACTATATGGCCAGGAGTTTGTGGAAACCTGGCCATCACACCTATATGTGGTGATGTGGTGATAAGTTGGAAGCACACAATTGTATATAATGTCTTTGAATGCTGTAGCATTACAATTTCTCTTTCTGGAACTAAGGGTTCCAAGCATGTTCCAGCATGGCAATGCCCCGGGCACAAAGCGAGGTCCATGAAGACATGGTTTGCCAAAGTTGGAAAAATGTGAAATTGTAAAATTAGTGAAAATCTTTGTCAAATTTCCATGTAATTGATTATTCAATATATAAAACCAAGTGACTTTAAAACTATTTAGGTCAAACACCAGATTTAGAGCAGATGAGAGAAGTTTGGATGTTTTATGTCCAGCTTATCATCCATGTGGGAGAAAGTATGCATAATTCACAAAGGGTTTTTGAAGAAAAGAGAAGCTGAAGAAAAAAATTCAGTGGAAGATGTATAGATTTTTTAGTGTGCCCCTGATTCATAAGGAAATACCTTTGCTTCTTTTGACTTAACATCCTCCTTTTGGCCAGTGGTTCCAGAAACAACAGTGGTGGCAGTGGGCTTTGTTACTGTGGAGGTCACCTTAGAAGGTTCTGGTTTGGACGATGAAACGGCGGTGTTCTATTTGAAGTATATGTGTAACCATTAACAAGTGGTCTAAAAGCCATGCAATTCACAATGCGTAATTCAAGAAGATGATATATCATGGCCAAAGCAAATGGCAGTGGTGTTATTGAAGGATGATGGAAAAGACAATGTAAAACCCGTAGTTGTGCTCATTGCCCAGGCAGTGAGAGAAAGACAATATCAATAAGCAGAAATATATGCAGCATTCCAGGACATTCTGAAAGAAGCAAGGTGCCCGATGTGATCTGATGAAGTGGGGATGAATCTCAGGCATGTCCCGCAAAGCAAGGAAGATGCCACAACACAACATCTATCTTTTGTATACCTGGACTTTAGAAGTGTCTATGGGTTTAACCAGTTCTGTAGGAGGTTTTCCTGCTCCACTTACTGCACCCGTTGTCCCAGTGCTCACAGGTGGAGCTTTCGCAGGAGACACGGGTGGGGCCTGTATCAAAAAGACAGGCATGAAGTCTGACACGTCAAGATTTTCAACCCCACACAGCCATGCAAGGACTTGTTCTGCTGACACAACAGCCATGTACTAAATATGCAACAAAAAATAGGGAGTGTCATAACCAAGGTATTTAAATTCAAGGCTGTCCCATCTGGCATTTGTGCAAAGAGAAACTGCAAGAAAATAACCGCAAATCCCATGTGAGCTCAGTAGGCAATTGTAAACAGGACCTGAAGACCTGTCTGCAGTGACAATGTTTGATGCCCAATGTGAAGAACATTAAACAAACCCCCAGGCAACAGAGATCCAGCCTGAGTGTTATGGAAAGTCCCAGAGAAAATCTACAAACATGATATCAGTGTCTTAGTGCATGCCTTAGAACAGCTTAGAGAAGCATGGAAAGGAAGACCCCTGAGACAATAGTACAAATAAGCAGACATGAAGTAATGAAGAAATGATGAAAAGTTGTACAGTTGTTGGTGATGAAACAGGAGGAAGCATTGACCAATTATATAAGCCCCAGAGACACTGGCGGCTACCTGCGACGTGACTTTGGAAGATCCTGTAGTGGTGGTTACTCCTCCACTAGCTTTAGCTCCTGTAGAAGCCCCTACATTGGTCACTGAGCTTGTAGCTGCAGAGGATGTAGAGCGGGTACCAGTAGTAGTAGTGGCTGCTGAGGCTGCGGTGGTTGCAGGCTTTGCAGCCGCAACTGTAGTGGATGATGATGCAGCCCCTTTCTGCAATGCAGATATCAAACTGCCATATTTGACCATTGCTCACAGCTGTTAAAGACACTGTTACACTAGATACCTTGTTCACTAGATAGATAGATAGATAGATAGATAGATAGATAGATAGATAGATAGTACTTTATTGATCCCCAAAGGGAAATTTGGTAAAGCTCACGGCATCAAATGACCTTCTTTGAAAGACAGTGCAGCTGGTAATGCAGAAATGCATCCTCAAGGTTCCAAAGGTATTAAATTAAAGTTATATTTCAGTGAAAAACCAAGTCAGGTTTGGTGTCCAATGCTTGGGTCTATAGTATTTCCAGTAGACTACTCAGCAAAAGTAGCTAGGAAATACGGTAAATCTATGTCACCCAAAAATCTTTTAAATATATCAACACTCAAAATCTCATATAGTTGCTTACTAAAGCTATATAATCTTATTTTGCATAAACTGCTTGCACTTCAAAGTGGAACTGAATTATCATCCATATAATGTCTACTTTTCTAGTACAGTTTTGTGTTTAAGCCTTGGAGGCGGGCCTAGGATACCCAAGATGTCTGCCCCTATAATGTTACAACATTCAGCTACACTACAAGTTTTCCTCCTGTTTATAAAATATTAGAAAATAGGCTCCATCTAGTATCAAAATGGATTCTTTAGTTTGTACCCATAGGGAACATGGTCCTTAAAGGTTGTAGAACCCTAGAAACCTAAAGCTACAGTAGATTGATGTAAGCCACACTGTGCCCTAAACCACATCAGCAAATCTGTGAGTCATTACTTTAGAACCAGTAAGACTTGAGCCTGATATTTTTGGAAAGTATTTTGGGTGGAACTCCATTACATGCTGTATTAGCCTTGAAGCTCCTGTGCAAAACAAAAAAACACAAACATTGGAGCCCAAAGCATGTCTTGGCTGATTGACTACATTTGTGGAAAGTGGAAAATTGTGTAAATTTAACTTTTGGCCAAGCCATTCCTTTAATGCAAAAAAAAAAAATGTGAGGAGGAGGTAGCTTGACTCTATGACATCTCAGACAGATCAGGATCCATCACTACTGACCTGCTTTCTACTTTTTAGTCAGTTGCTACTAAATCTTTATAGAAACCTATATGCTTGTGCAGGTTTCAGTTTGTACAGGTAAATTTTGAAACTGCACATTTATTATAATCATGAAGACTTTTCGTTGCTCATCGAAGGGGCTTCATCACGTCAAATGAGCGTCCAGTTGCCTAGACGTACTATTAAAAAACATCCTTTATAAACTCGAATTAACAAGAATGACATTGGACTGTTGTGGGTAACCATGGGAACTCTGGCTTTAAACTGAAAGAGGGCAAATGATTAGGAAGGCAGAGTCATTTCCCAGGAGGCATCCATTTGTCTCAGCCGCAATGACAAAATGACAAAGCATTACCATAAAAGCAAAGGAGACACAGGGAAAAATGCAGCTTTTGTGGCTAGAATTAAATAGAGGAAGAAATAACATTTCTAACAGTGGTTGTTATCTCACATTATACCGCAACGCTGTTGAATTTGGTTTCTTGAATCTGATGGGTTGTTAATGTTGATTAACTTTCATTAACAGCAGTGACGTTCATTGAATTCAAAATTCAGTAATCACTGGCAAATTCCTGTGGTATAAGGAAAATGTGCCAATATAGGAAAATAACAGTGATAACAGTAACTCCACTTCAGGTCCAGATGCATGCCAACACCCCACCCTGTTGCTGATTATTTTCCTATAACAGTACGCCCACAATTTATGTGGGGCATATATATTTTTTTGTCAAGATCTGATGCTTTCATAAAGGCAAGCAAGTCTCTTTATCTTGTCATAAATCGCATATTTCTGCTACAAGTTGCCTTTCGCACACTTTAATGAGCAACCATCTTAGATTCGAGCGAGTCTGCGAGCTTTAAAGCGACATGATTTTGAATGTTTTTACAGGAGGTGATCTGTGTTCTCTATTCAGACTCATGGTTCTGTAATAAGGCCAGGCTCAAACACACAGAACAACTCATTCACAGCAACAGGAAAGAGAACAATACTGATCA
>CM040989.1:20780640-20913140 GCA_022985145.1 Pangasius djambal | reverse complement strand
TTCTCATCTGCGTACCTTATATACACCTGGAATTAGTTTTAATGGATTAATCAGAGATAGGACAAAACAACATTCACTAGATGGAGAGCTGAAACATCCCTCTCTATCAGGTTTCCTTACTGACCAGTAAAATGTTTAGCGATTTCTTGCCATTAATGTCTCTTGTGCATTAGCATGGTGATGTTAAACACATGGAAAAGCTCTGTTAATTTCTCTTTCCACTGTTGTCGTGATTGATGTCATGAACTGTGTCTGAAATTTAAAAAAATAAAACTATGACCTTACATTGAAAAGTATTGACTGTTCTAGTAGATTCATAAGAATGGTATGCAAATCAGACCTTCATTAGGTTTGAAGGCTACATGAGAGCCTTTTTAAGTTCAAGTATTAATGTCTAGAATAGTAGTAGAAGTGTTCAATTTGAGACACAGTTCTGGTTTGTTTAGCCTGTTGTGGACATCGTGTTACATCACGCTATATCGGTCCTGCCACTTACACTGGTGCAAATATCACGTTAATTTTTCTTGGATGTGCACAATTGACTCAACAAATGAACACCAGATGTATGCGGCAGCCATCTTGATTTTGTGTAGTTTAGCTACTGATCAGCAAAATATTAGCATCTTATCATGAGACGTTAATTTCTGGGGTCCCTGGAGGATTAGTGGTTAGGCCACAGCGCTCTCACCACCGTGGCCCGGGCCCGGGGTAGATTCCTGGCCAGGGAACCAACCCCAGCCACTGGGGCTGCAAACTGCAAACTGTGCCAAATCAAATATGCGGACCAATGATCCGCTGTAGCGACCCCTAACGGGAGCAGCTGAAAAAAGAACATTATCATGATTCGTTCATTTCTGACAGTTTAATAGCTCGTTATGTTCAGGCTATTCTCTGACACCTACACCAGGACACATAAAACATACCTGACACCTTACACACACTTTAAATGTCAACATTTTTTGGATACTTGTGTGGGAGATAACCTGACTTTCTCTATTCAGACCCTCTGTTCAGCATAATTCATACAAATTAACACATATCAATTGATCTTTGCTTAAATATTAACTGTATACATCTGCAATGACTAACGGTTATTCAATCTATGACTAAAAATCCACATAATTTAGCAAAATAAACTTTCTGAATGTTGATAATTTGTTATTGAAAGTCTGGTCTCGAAGTAAAAATATGGAACTCCGTTCTAAATTTTGCGACTTCATAACCGCAACCATGTTCATGAACGTGTTCTTCATATCTGTCACCGTGGGCTTTATTCATTGACGAATTATTAATTATTCATTATTCATGATCTGCTCACGTTAACTAGTGTATTTAATGATGTCAGTTAATGTGCAGCATTACATCAAGAGAGGAAGCTAACACAAATCAGTTCCTTAATTGTGACTCCATTCTCCTTTTATTATACAAACATACTTCAGATGTAATATGTTGCTTTTGGTTTACTTCCACAAACAGTACTGGGTATTGTAGGGAGGAGTCCCTACAATACAAATGGAAGCTTTTTTAAATCACAATTAAGGAACTAACATATTTGGTGACTACTGACCCCTTTTGTCTACCAGAACGAATCTCTCTGGGACGGTCTGTATGTCAGGGTCTATCCTTTATATGTAAGTACATTACAAAAGTACAAATATTACAACCAGATTACTGGTTCACATCAATATCATACTACTGGGTGGACTTGCAAATGTTTGGGACGAAACACTAAACCCACACCATAACAACACAACAATGAAAATAAAGGGATACAATCACAGGAAAGCTATGCGAGGTGGGTACAAGTAAACAGAGTGCTTAATTTGGAGTGCCAGTGCAAACTAAAGACAGGTTTTGTAGGGAACGTTAGAGAGCCACCCAGATATTTCCATTAGAGGCACCCAATCATTCAAATACAATGTGAGCTGGATAGATAATACAGGGCAGGTAAAAGGTGACATCATACTAATATTAGAAAAATGCTTTAGCATAACTTGTACAGAAACTAGAATGTAAGAGAATGAAAGAAAGAGAATAGAGCAGGTGAGGTATTCAGAAAAATCCTGAATTGGTAAATGAACTACGAGAATCAATAAGGACAATTTTCCAGGCGGTTTAATTATAAGAATACATCAAAAGAATTGCTCAGAAGAATCAATCATAAGAATGAACCAAGAGTTACTCATAAGAGCTAATCAGAAAATAGGAGTTAAAAGAATCAAACCATGAAACTAATGAGAACAATAAAACATATAAATCAATCAGGAAAAAGTAATAGGAAGAATTGATTAAGCCAAGAGAATAAAACTAATGTGTCCAGAGATTAAACCAGGATCATAAACCAGTATAGTTTGGCAGAAAAAAATGAACCAGGAGAAATAACTTTAAAAAATGAATCAGAAAATGAATCATGAGTTACTCAAAAGAATGAATCAATCTGAAAAATGAATCCGAAGAACTGATCACAGGAATAAACGAAGAGAACAAACCCACAGTTTTCAGAGAAACTGAATAATCCGAAACGTTTAATGAAGAATTAGAATCAAAAGAATCACTTGGGGAAATTAAGCAGTAGAATAAACCAGCAGAGTTAAAAGATCAAATGAATGAGTCAGAAAATTGAACCAGTTAACTGGAAGAATCAGAAGGATAAATCAGAGGAGAAAAACAAGAAGAATAAACCAGGAATCTCCAGCATGTGTGTATGTCTTTAAACCTCTACTGCTCCCTGTCCTGCAGACTGAACCCAACCCACATCCCCCTAAGCACAGTCTTATGACTCAGACAGCCAATTTTATGCTCACACACTGGTCACAAATGCCTCAGTATCTCTGTAAACAACACGCTCTCCTATCAATCCTCTAAAACAAATCTTGCAGGAAAGAATACAGCTTTTGTCCAGCTTTGCTTTCTGGCTGTGGCATGTCAATCAGTGAGAGCGTTCTGGTCTGGCACAGCTGCACGCTGAATCCTGCATACAGATCCCTGAAACCATAGCACGAGGGGTGAAAATAGAAGCGGACAAGTAGAGCCGGTTAAAAGCAGCTCCTCTTTAGCCTTGATGTCTTAATGACTATAATGTCTGGTCAAATAAAGTGCAATGAATATGTGGGAAAGGTCTTAAGCAAGCGTGACGCAACGTGTGATTCACTTTGCAAAAAATTCCACATTGAACACTCAATTCAAACAACAAAATTGGACAAACTGGTTCAATCATGGCAGCCCCAGCCCAGATCTCATTGCTGATGCTTACATGCCTGGTGGATTCACATACAGACACACCCAGCTTACACTGGCTCCTGCTATGCACTATGCAAATATTACAGATGTGAAACTCTGCGCTCATCCCATCACAGGTACTAACAGAGCCTTTATTTTTCCTTTTTTTTGCAGAATTTTTAACAGGATACTCTAGTCTTGCTGCAACGACAATGGAAGCAAGAGTGAATCCATTTGTCTGTCCCATTTTCGTTTTTTTTCCTTCAAAGGAAGTGATGACTAATCCATGGCCACAGCACCATGCAACCAAGCACACATGATCTATGGAAAGTAAACAGTACAAAAACAAAGAGCTGCATATAACTTGTAGTTAGAACTCTAGAGATTTATTTTTCAAAATCTCATGTGTTCATATTGTGGACCTCATAATATATCAACAGCTGATTGTTATTTTTATTTTCTGCCTTTGAACACAAGCAGTCGATGTGGCTTAAAGTGGTTTATGTATGTATGGCAGACTGGGAAAACCCATCAGACGTCACTCTCGATTAATTCTAAAGGCAAAAAAGACAGGTTTTGACTAAAATTGAGTTTTTCTGCCTATAATGTACATAAAGTAATATAATAACCTTGCTTACTTTCTGCCTGCAGACATCTTGTCTGCCTAATGACAGCTAAAACCTTGCTAGGTAAGTGTGATTTATTCACACAGTGAATATCAGGCTTTGATAAAGTTGTTGGATAGCTACAAAAAGTCATAGCAAAAGTGACATGTGTCTAATCAGTTGTTTGTAATCAGATACTGCAGCAATTAAATGCAATTTCTCACTTTTGAAGGACTTTACAAAGCCACAATAATGTTACTTGTGGATAAGAAATATATTTCAGTTATGAAAAGACTGTGTGTGTGTGTGTGTGTGTGTGTGTGTGTGTGTGTGTGTGTGTAATCACCATAAACACACTTTAACCCAAATTCTATTTTTACTGCACCTCAGGGGGCTGCACAGGTTCTTACTCGCAAGCAGCTCGTAATTCCTCATGCCTGCAGAGGCTTTTGGTCAAGCATGTAATCTTGCTTATGTGCACGCACGCCTGCGTGTTTGCACATAGAGACTCGTCACCAACATCTACCAGTTGTGTCATCTCACAGTTCCCCCACCACCTAGTATGGCTGATTAGCGACTTGAAGAACGTTAACTCGCTTTGCAGATTGCTCAACAGTTCAGCAGAGATGCTCTTTAAAGCATTAAGTATGCCAAACCAGGTGCATGCCATTAGTTCTGGAGTTAAAATTCCAGTTTGACCAGAGTTATGCTAGAGCTACAGGTTCCAGATCATCTTAGATGGCCTAAGATGATTCAGATACAAGATTGATGCATGTTTTAGGCTGCATTTCTCATAATGTGAAGTTAGGTTATTGCTTTCAGGAATGATGTCTGATTGACATCCAGAAAAGCAAAAGCAAATAAGTGGATTCATACCAATAACTGAAACAAGCAGCAATCCAAGACCTGCTCAAAAGAATTCTGTAATGTTTAAGGGCTTGTTTCACAGGAAACCGCCCTGCAACAGATACGTAAATTTAACCAGTAGCATTTGTAGTCTGTCATTCAATAACTTATATTATACAAAGTTTTTTGAATGAAAATCAGTTTTCAACTGTCTCTTTTACGCCTGCTCAAACAATTCATGAAAAACAAGCACTGGCAAACTATGGCAAAAGTCATAAATTGCAGTCATCACATTTTCCATGAACTGCAGTCCATGTTGGCACCTTTTCAGGCACAGAAAGATCAGGTTCAAAAGCAGGAAACCACAGAGCGTAGGGTGCTGCGAGTACATACCATCCGGCTCCTATGTTTAGAAAGATGTCCTTTCTGTGTGTCCTTACAAACTCCAAGGAATCAAGAAATCCTGTAGAGCGTGACAGCTCAAAGTATATACCTCACATACACACACACTTACTCACACACACACAAACACAAGAACACAGGAACACACCCCACCAGAAAAATTAAGTCCAAAACTCCTCCTACAAAAGCCCGCCTATGAAAGCCCTCCTTCTTCAGCGATGATACTGAGCTAGAGCGTTCTCTCATTGGCTAAGAGGTGGGCATGACGGCCCTCTCTGACAGGAAGCCAAGAAAAATAAGCAGATTGTTTCAATATGCTAGTATTGGATGCAGAGCACAGGTTTAGATTAGGTTTTTGAGCAGGAGTGATAAGGAATGGACATATGGGATTATGGATGAAGATGAAGAGTTTATTAGACAAAGCCACAGGAGTTGTCTGAGATCTGCTCAGTTGGGTGTGACTCCTACAGTCACTGCTCTGGAATCCGAGCTAGGATCACAAATGTGGCAGCAAGGCCCTGCTTCACAACCTCACAACCTCACAACTCCACCCAGAAATACAGAAAGAGAGAAAAGAGAGAGAGGGGTCATACAAGGAAAAACAAACAGTATGCACCACAGACTTGAAGGAAGCTCATTAATAAAAACAAAACAGAAGGACTAAGACAGGAGAGGTACTGTGAGATGTTAATAATACAACTTTAAGCACTTGCAGCTTTGAAAACAAGCCTAAACAAGGCTGATGAAAATGTGCCAGCACTTATACAAGAGGAATTCAAGGCTGTCTTCAACAGCAAAGAATGATTTAACTCACAGCTTGAGTACTTCCGTGTTTCTGACACAAATACTTGCCTGAGCATGTACACGCAATCCATTTCCTGTGACAACACTGCCACCTGGTGTGTGACAGGAAAACGTGCAGGAGATCTAAATGTTCAATAATATTACATTCACTCATTCGTTCATTTTCCTGGTCAGGTTTGTGATGGATTCAGAGTCTACCCCAGGATCACCACTGAGGTGGGAATACACCCTGAATTGGACACAAGTCCACACATTCACACAAATCCACACATCCACACAAATATTCTAATACACCTAGGAGCAATTTTGTGTCACCAGTCCACCCACTGGCATGTTTTGGGATGTCATTGGTGTCTAGCTAACAAAACAAAACATGTGTCTACAGAAATGGAATGATGCAACACTGAATCAGTGATGAGGAATCAGGAATCATATAACGCATATGATTCATATACATACATCGATCAGCCATAACATTAAAACTACCTGCTTAATATTGTGTAGGTCCCCCTTGTGCCACCAAAACATCTCTGACCCATTGAGGCATGGACTCCACAACCTCTGAAGGTGTGCTGTGGTATCTGGCACCAAGACGTTAGCAGCAGATCATTTAAGTCCTGTAAATTGCGAGGGGGGTGCATGGATCGGGCTTGTTTGTCCAGCACATCCCAGAGATGCTTGATTGGATTGAGATCTGGGGAATTTGAAGGCCATGTCAACAACTTGAACTCTATTAGGGAATATCGATACCATGAAGGGGCATAACTGGTCTGCAACAATGTTTAGGTAGGTGGTACTTGTCAAAGTAACATCCATACGAGTGCCAGGAGCCAAGGTTTCCCAGAAGAACATTGCCCAGAGCATCACATTGCCTCTGCCGACTTGCTTTCTTCTCATAGTGCATCCTGGTGCCATCTCTTCCCCAGGTAAGCGACGCACACGCACCCGGCCGTCCACATGATGTAAAAGAAAACGGGATTCATCAGACCAGGCCTTCTTCCATTGCCCCATGATCCAATTCTGATGCTCACGTGCCCATTGTAGGCACCTTTGGCAGTGGACAGGAGTCAGTATGGGCAATCTGACTGGCCTGCTGCTACACAGCCAGCTGCAATGCTGATTCTGACACCTTTCCACCATAGCCAGCATTAACTAAGACTAGACCAGACTGGCTAGCCTTTGCTCCCCACGTGCATCAGTGAGCCTCGGGCGCCCACGATCCTGTTGCCGGTTCACCGGTTGTCTTTCCTTGGACCACGTTTGGTAGGTACTAACCACTGCATACCACCACCACCACCATAACACCCCACAAGACCTTCTGATTTGGACATGCTCTGACCCTGTCGTCTAGCCATCGCAATTTGGCCCTTGTCAAAGTTTCTCAGATCCTTGCGCTTACCCATTTTTCCTGCTTCCAACACATCAACTTCGAGAACTGACTGTTCACTGCTGCCTAATATATCCCACCGCTTGACAAGTACCATTATAATGAGATAATCAATGTTATTCACTTCACCTGTCAGCGGTTTTAACGTTATGGTTGATCGGTGTATAACCTGTTCGGACATGAACTGAAAAAAGCGAATAACAAAAGCAGAGTGCCTTGGCTGTCACGCATTTCAAGCTGTCAAGATTTCCAAGATGATTGAATCACACTTAAGTAGCATTTCTACACAGTGTGTCAGCATGATTGTGAATCGAACAGTGAGGAGCTGTTTATTAAACATACACATAACATGTAGAACAGGCTTCACCAGCAGTGTGTGAGTGCGTGTGTGTTTTATCATGCACCATAAAAGTGAAATGTCACCAAACCCTGCTTTATTACTTCACATGCGTTTTTATTCATCATTACTCTAACACAGTATACTGTATAGTCTGATATTTTTGCATGTTTCTACTGTTTTTTTTTTTGAGTGATTATACATTTTAATTTGTGTTTGTATATATCGTATATATACTTATATATACTTACAGATACTTATATATATAGTTAGAATTTGTATATATTACTATGAAGTATAATTTGTAAATATTTAATTTTAATTCACTGATTTACCCAATCTATTATTTCTATTTTATCTTAATTTTAAAATTACATCGTTTTTTATTTACCTTTTTTACTTTGTAAAGCACATTGAGCTGCTTTTTAATGTATGAAAAGGGCTATATAAATAAAGTTATTGTTATTATTATTATTATTATTCCTGGGACAGTCTCCAGATCCCCCTGCCCAGGATAAAGCAGTTACCGGAACTGTGTTACGTGAAAACATAAATGAAGTTAAATTAAAAAGTATAATTGTGCAACCTTACTACTACCTATTCCTCCATCTAGAGCTCCTACATCGAACCATTTGCTCCTTTGCAATAACAGTGCAATATAAAAATATTTTAGCTTTTTCACCGGTGAGTTCCATCTGTGGGTATATAATGACGGACAACATCCCAAAATGAAATACACACTCTTCCTAACCAGAATATGCACCATAATACAGCCGCATACCTCTACTTGTTATGTGAACAAACTGGAATGCATCCACGTACCACAGACTCACATCAGAGCCTTCCAAACTAACCTAATATGGAAGACACCAACACCACCATTAAGCTTTATGGGATAACAGATACCACTAATTGCCTTATTATACCTAGTAATTGTCCTTATACTTCTGTAGGGTAAGAAGGAGGAGACTGAAGGGGTGTGCACTTATAGGGCATGCTCCAGGAGGGATTCAGATCAAGTGTGGGCAAAACAGTCACTTGGCAACCCTTGGCAACCCTTATCTTTTGACATGCAAGTATGCAGCCACCACCTATTTACACAGTTTAAACCAATCAGAAGTGGGACGATGACTTCAGCATGAACTGAAGAGAAGCGAAGAGAGAATGCTCGCTCTGTTCCTGGACAGTGTCTGCTGCGCGTCAGCTCTGAAAGCAGGTACAGTTATCAGACAAATGAGATACCAGGATCAAAGAAGTATGATTCCTTTTGGATAGCACTTTTATTAGATTTTGTTTCAGTTATGGTTACATAAGTACAAGAGAACACTGCGAATGTGTTAAACGAAGAGGTTGGATGAAAACGAAATGACTCTATAATAAGGCATGTTGTGTCTGCTTCTTTTTTTTCTTTTGGGCCCACCACCACCCCCTTCTTTGGAGGAGCAATGAGACTGTCAGTGTTAGTACATTCATCACAGAGTAATGTATGAGGAAATGAAGAAAACAAACACCAAGTAGTGCAACAGACATAACAGAAAGAAAATGAAGACAAAACACAAAAAATGATCATGCCTAAGTAAGAGTAATAGTAAAGGAAAAAATCCACCATGAACAATTTCAATATTTTTAAATAAGAGGTGACCTTTAATGGCCCCTAATTTTTTCAGTGACAAACTTTTTTAGTTGAAACGTCTTTGATCGACACGTTCGTCTGTTTTCACTTTGCTTTACGGGTTCATGCATCACCTACAATGCTTTTCGACTACCTGCTGATAGTGGTGCTCTTGTTTTATATCTACCTAAAGCGAGCAATCCAGGGACACTTTTAATCTTTCCAGCATCAACTTTCATGCTAATACTACCATGAACACCATCGCGCTCGTCATCTTGTAGATCGCTAACTATGGAGTAGAGATTCTACTGTAACTCAGCACAACTGCATCATTGCGTTCGAGAGTGCAATGTTTGCACCAACGTCTCCACTACTTCTACACTGGACTTCTTATTAATATGATGTCAAACACTGCTGCAATTTTTTTTAAGAGCTAACAGTGAAACCTGACTGTTATCCCTTTACCAGCAGTGTGTGATTATTGACATTTTTTCTCTAATTAATCTCCATTATAACTGCACTAAGAATGATCCTGGGTGATGTCTCACAGGAATAATAATTCAAAAAATACAATTAAAAAATAAATAAAATAAAAAATTAGCACCAGAATCCCTAAGTATCACACTCTCACCACAATAAGCATTCTTTAGCTCTGTTGTACAAGCCGCACATAAATAGTCTCATATACCAAAATAACAGTATATATTTAAAAAAAAAAATTAAATCTACAAATCAAATTGGAATTATGTCATCTATTATCAACTGAATTTACAACTGTACAATTCTGCCTTCAAACGTGGTTCTGGTGCTTGTGTGAGTGGCATCAAATTAGCTGAGAAATAAAAGATTACACCTATTATCAGTTTTTTGCAAATAACAGTGTGTCATCCAGTGTCAAGAAACTGTAATAGCATTGCAGTCAGTGTGTAGTGATGCTAAACTTGAGGCTATAAGCTATCTTACTCGTTAGTAACGTTAGCTTCGTAGCACAAGTGCAAACCATAAAAAAAAAAATTCTGATTTTGGCTGATCAATAATGGTGACATTGTATACATTTTTTCTTTTTTTGTCTCTTTTATCAGCCCAAAGTTTAAAACACTTTATTTTGCATGTGGCCATGAGCTATGATGTATTACGCTGTCAGACACAGAAGGACCTGGGAAGCTGACACCACCCCAAGAATACACAAAAGCTTTGAGACTCATTAAAGAGTTACCTTTGAAGTGGCAAACATCCCCACACCTACACCATACTCAATAAAAACCCACATTTTCAATATAATACATGTAATCTGTTGCCTAACACCTAACTGTTTGCACACACACTTCCAGTATAGTATTGAAATAAAGATATGGCACCTTAATACATAGGAAAAATGTGATAAGGTGATTGGGTTTGTCTGAGAACTGTGTGTTCAGATTTTACAATTTTGCACATAAAAATATAGCTATATAGCACCTGGTTATATTTAGCACTAGGGACCTGTTGTGCATTCTCATCTCTGTCCAGCAGTCAGTGGTGACACAGTGTGAGTCCACATTTCCAGCCAATCATACCACCATCAGAGGTCATATATTAATATGATGCACAATAAAATGGCTCTGTGCGTGTAAAAGCACATGGATATTTTCAGGCCCTGTAACTGGTCACAAATAGCACCTGCAGTTACTCAACACTGAACTATCCAATGTGACCAGACTGGAGCGAATAGACATACAGTAGATACACCAGAGAACCGTGTGGACATACTCAAACATTTCCTTTGTTTTTTGGTTCGCAAAAACCAAAACTATAACACAAATGGGACGATGAAGACACCAGGAAATTGTCTTATGTTACCTTACCCTTGTCATAAAGTCTTAACTATCTCATATTTAAGATTATTTAAAGAAGCTAGTCTTCTGTAGGGTTAATAATGGTCTTGCACACTCTGAGAACTGTAGAATATAATAATATTAAATACATACCTTAAAAACATAAACATAAAACTATTTCTTAAGTAATCGTATCATCCTCCTAAATTCAACACAAGGTTTTTTTTTTCACAGACGATCATACAAGACAGCACCTTAAAACAAGCTGCAACAAGGACTGAATTTTTTTATGAAGTACACGTTTTGTCATTATTTTATTAATTCAACAAGCAAATTAAAAGTGTGATAAATTAGCCTACATCCCATGTACATATTGCAATTTCATGACCTTAATATAGTATATCATGGCAACACAAATTGTGTGCACAATTAACTTAATGTTAATGTGATGACAGTGGAAGCCATATTGTTAAATGAAACCTAAGATGCAGTGATTAATGTGATAATTATGATGACTATTCATGCAACAATATATTGGCTATATATGTTAGACTTCTACTCAAGAAAAATCTGGTGACCCTGGAATACTAAAATTACACACATGTAATTTCAATAATCTGAACGACTCAGAAAAACAACTTAGGCAGCTGCATAACCTGACTCGGGAATATGAGATATATTCCAATTCTAAGAACTGTGTAAATGAATATGACCCATAATGGGTATTATTTTACAAGCTACAATGTCAGTAACTTCACTGCATATATCTGCCGTAAAAAACAAATTCCAAGCATTGAACCATAACCATTTAAATCAAAATCATTTTAAATCAAGAAATATTGTTGGAGTGGTAGTGTTAGACAGATCTTGAGCA
Source organism: Pangasius djambal (assembly GCA_022985145.1). Lineage (NCBI taxonomy): Eukaryota > Metazoa > Chordata > Actinopteri > Siluriformes > Pangasiidae > Pangasius > Pangasius djambal. The sequence continues at coordinate 20,901,240 of CM040989.1, read as the reverse complement.
TAATGTTTGTGACGGGTTCCAAAGAGAATTCAATCACTGGGTGCGAGCAGTTTGTGCTCGAGCAGAGCCAAGGAATGTGTTTGTATTTGTGCAGTGTTTAGAAGTGAGCTAAGAGACACTGAGCTGAGAACTCTGACAGTTTTGCTCAGACGAAAGCTGAGGCTAGAGAACACAAACACACAAACAGACCAATAATATAAAACTACGATGAAACATTTGCTTTTTTAAAAAAGGCAAATCAGATAGAGCCTTAGGTTTCATACCCCACTAACATTAGTTTGTTTGCGCAGATCAATAGTGTGACGTTGTTGGAGCACAAGGAGGTAAATGTCAGTGTTCAGCAGTATTCAGAGTTCAACAAACTCATGTGGCAACATGCTATACTGACACAAATTTATTGTAACATGAGCAACACGAGCTCAGGATCGAATCGCGGACCCTAGATAAGAGTAGTAGCAAATTTGAATGACATATTGATCTGTACTTCCTTATCCCAAAAGACATTGGGCCTAGAAATATCTCTACATCTTTGCCATTATAAAATCCATGTGCAAATTAGAAATGCTCACGTCCTACCATTCCCACCCCAAATGCTAAAAAATATCTATAGATAATGCTTGGTGAGTGAAAACAACAGCTCTTACCCAATATGTTGTTCTTGATGATTATCGGTCATCGGCAACAAGTGACGCTGACTCAATTAAATCAATGAAATGTACTTTACTTATACCTGATTTATGAACCGAAACAAAACTTGCTCTCTGTTGCAACCAATCTCAATCCACGATAGCAGATGTAGCTAGCAAATCAATTGAAATCAATTATCTAACATCATAAAGCACGAGCCTAGTAGCCTAAGCGCATGACTATGCTCATGTGCATTTATTATGTCCACTATTTAAACAATGGAAACATAGAAAAGCTAAATAAAATGTTCCCTGTTCCCCCAGATTGATTCATATTATGTAGCTTATTCATTTTGGTATGAGTATTGGTTCAACAAATCTTCAACATCATCTTGTGAGAATAGAAATTAGGGTGTAATGATACACTCTGGTCACGAGTCAAATCATGATACTGCATTCTTGAATCGATACTATTTGTTTGTCAGAAAATTTGAACTAAATTTGTTAAATTTGAAAAAATTTTGTTTCTGTATAATAAACAATGCAAAAGAATATGTAGTTTTTCTCTGCATAAAATTAAACCAATCAAAAATTTCTACAAATTGAGGTATAATATTGTAACTGTAAACAAAATGTACTACAGGTTCATCATATCTTAAATAAATAAATAAGGGTATAAATTTTATAATAAGTATAAACAATTTTAATTGAACAAACATAGTGTCTGGCCCAGGGACTTTGAAAATGATCGCCTGAAACATAATGAGCTCCGTAGCAGAAACAGAGCTCCAAACTGGCTAAAATGCTCGATTTCCGTAGCCTCTTTCTTGGGCACCGTAGAAAGCTACTGAAGAGCTTTTTGTAACTGTTATAACATGGTCATGTAACCATAAAACATACAATGTGTGCTGTCATTGCAATCCGGAGCTATTGGGCAAACGGTCACTTCACAAGTGCAGATGATTCCCGTGTAAGTAATGGGAATCTCGCAGGCTCTCCACGAAAAAACATGATCACGTGACCAGCAGGTTCTCTATATATTTAAACTCTATGGATTGTGCAGATTATGACTTCTAGTGTTCAAACAGTGCAATTTCATAATGTCCATTTGGGGTAATTTGGGGACCCCCTGCTCTAATAGTTACACAGATGATACAATAAGGAGCCAAACTCCAAACACAGTCCCCTGATCTAATTTCTAATCATATTACTGGACATTCAGATGCTAATTATCTCAAGGTCTGTTACCTGCTTTAATAACCTTCCCTTATGCTCATGTCTGAACGATTATATCAAAAATTATACAGGTGTTCATTGTATTATTCAAATTCTCTCAAGCAACGTTAACTTCTAGGTGGGGCCAGTCACTATCACTTAAACTGATCTGTTTTTTTTTTAGAATAGAAGAATAGCTGAGGGCAAGTCACACTCTGCCTGCTCATATAGAAGACTAAAGGTCATGGCAGCCCAGCCCTGCTCCTGACACACACCTAACACCTCTGGTCTGAATATTGGAAATAAAATAATCCATTAAACTAAATCACACAGCTTTGTTCTAAGTGCGTAATTCAAAATGCACACCTCAACACAACTCAACACACACATACCAGAGACTCAAGTTGGAGAGCCAAAATAAACAATAAAGAGAAATAACCTTTGTCAAATTCTGTGTGTCTAAGACAATATGTTTGAGGAGATAAAGCTGCAGGAAGCCCCTTGGTGATAAGGGACCCCTACATGAACATGTGTGTGCAGCTGTAAACCAGTTTTTAAAAAAAAGTTAATAACTAAAACTATTCCCAAAACAATTTCATAACCTGAAATAAAGTAAAATAATAACATTGGATCAAAAGTTATCACTAAAGCTAAGCCCGAAAATATTGCTTCTGAAAACAAAGTAAAGTAAAATAAAAAGCAGATGTGTATTTGTTTCCGTTTTCATTTTTCTCCACAACATATACGTGACTTGAGATAGAATATTAAATAAATATGTAACATTATTAAAACTGTCCCATTTATTGCTGTACTCATTTGCTAATAGATTTGTTTATTAATTTCATTTATGTACGATGTACAAAATTGTAATGTGGACTGAAATTTAGATTTAGATAATTTGATAATTCGATAATTTAGAAACATTATTAATTTTGCACTTTATTACTCTTTTAATATCTATTTTTTCTCCTAAACACCTTCATAAAAATACACTGCTCTATTAATATTCATGTGCAAATTGGAAAGCCCCCATGTCCTACCATCCCAACATCACTCCTCTCCCCTATTACTTTTTAAATAGTTAATGACTCTGAAACTAAATAAAAGAAAAAAATAAATAAGCATATGTGGATTAAAATTTTATTTATTTTTTTCCTCTGCAACATCTGTGTCACTTGAGATATGTAACAAAATATCTTAACTTTCTTGCAACTTTCTTTTTTTTTTTAAATGTCTCATGTACTTGCTTTTATTAATTTTTGTCTCTTTTAATGACTTTTACTGGGAAAACAGCAAAGAGTGGAAAATTAAATTATTTTATATTTAAATATATATATATGTGTGTGTGTGTGTGTGTGTGTGTGTGTGTGTGTGTGTGTGTGTGTGTGTATTTATTTATTTATTTTATATTTATTTATTTTATATTTATTTTAACATTTTTCTATACCATGGATGCAGAAAGGAAGGAAGGCAGAAATCATATTTAAATTAAACTTACAAGTCAATAAATTACAGTACTTCCACAAGGACAAGAAGATTATTGTCCTATTAAACCAAAAGCGCTCTACCTCTTTTTCCTCCACACACCACTTTTTCACATTTTTGCAAACATTAAATATGCACACTCAGCAGAAAGCCACACTCCTGCAAACAAGCAAGGCACTTAAATCACAGAATTTAAGTCACTGCTGTGAGACGTGACTCTGGAAAAGTTTCTGTGCACAAATCTGGAAAATTTTCCCAGCAATCTCATCACATTCCATTACTCCTCCTCTTCAAGTCTTGGCCCAGAGCCACAACTCTCTCCCTTTCACCCTGCCCTTTTTGTGATTGTGTAAATACGTAACCGAAATGCAATAACACCAAGATTTACACAGATAGGAAATCTGTACTGTTCACTTTAACCAGACACACACACACACACACACACACACACACACACATGCACTGTGTATTGACCCAGAGATCAAGCACACACACACACACACACACACATGTCCACCATGCACTGCACTCCTTACTCAGACCTCACAGACATTATATCCAGTAAGAGTGACCTGTTCCTCCACAGCGACATCCTCCAGGGCTGAAGAATCCTGTGGGCGCCGTAACCAGCTGAAAAACTGCCCCATGTTTGCTGCCGGCTTGCTGTCTCAGTGTGTGTGTGCTTGTGTGTGAGTGAGTGTTTCCCTGCAAACTTTTTTCACACTGTGCACCTCCTCTCAGAAAGACAGCATGTTCCAGACACTGGAAGAAGAGGGAGGAGAGGAAAGGGAAAGAGGAGGGCTCAGAGCGAGCAGTGGGTGGGGCAATGCCTCTGAAATAGTACACATACAGGAGGGGGTGTATATGTGGTGGGCTAAATTAGGAACCGTACTGAAGTTCTGCCAAGAATAAGAATCATATCTTTGAAGTTTCTGATAAATCTTCACCTATCTGGAATGGCAGAAAGACAGACAGACAGAGAGAATTAAATAATCAAATAATAATTACATAATTTTGATAAAAGCATATATAATCTTTGAGAACCGTTTTTTTAAGGTTGCATGTCTCTTGCCAAAGTGAGACAAAGTTTGCTATAGATGTAACATTTTTTGGATGTTTATTGCACAATTCAGTGGGGAAGAAAAATTTCCCATCATCAACAGGCCTAAAAAGTTGACAGGCTAAAAATAAAACTGAAACCTTTTAAAAGATTTTCCCCTCAAACAGTTACAGGAATTGTCTAAAAGCACAAGCTGCACAAAATGTGCTCTCAGAGAATGTGAAGAGCCGAACAGTGAGAAGAAAGCGGACAGTGTCCTCCTGTGTGAATGTGGGTGTGAACTCTTACCTTCCATTCCTCTCCTCTGACAAGAGGTCATTTTCTCTAACACGACCAAACAGACTAGCAACAAAACTGCATCCACTAGAAACCTGCTTCATAACGCCACCATAAATCTCTAATAAAAACCCATCTGCAACTTATACAACTGGGAGCAAAGTCCTAGCGTATTGTGCCATTTATCCATGCAGATATCTTCTGGGTGGAGGAACATATATTTACACGGCATGAACAATCTGAATACAGTGTGTATGCTGCTTAATAATGGGAGTTCACCAGATTGTAACTGAATATTCCACTAGTTTAGTATGATATTTGTTAACACTGATTATACCACATGCTGCCGAATGCTTAATTCTGATTGGTCGGAGCTTCCGACAAAAGTTCCAGCTGCAAGGTTTATATTAATGCACTTGTTGTAATAATAGAACGACATGACATGCGTTTATCGGTCTATAGTTCCATTTACTGTTGTGTAAAGTCTTAGTTCCTGTTATCACTTACGTCGTAACAGCTATAAACAGTCGTTCCTTACTAGCCTCTGTATTTACTTTCTTTTCAAAAACCTGCACCTTCCAATGTTTCCAAGAAACCAGAACATGCAAATTTCCCTGAGATATATGAAAAAAAGAAGACTTTCCAGTGCCGTAAAACCTACTGACCTTTACAAAATGCTGACAATGGAGACTCCTTCCACAAAATTATGTTAAAAAGTAAAAATATGTCCAAAAAACATATTTTTAAACAATTTAACGATTAAACATGTTCCTTTGTTAAATAACAACCATCTATTTATTATTACTAGGTGTTTATTATGTGGTGCATCCACCAAAGATGTCCCTGTGAATTAGCTGTTGCTATAGAGATTATAATGTATTAAATGGAGCGCATTATTATTAGAGCAGTCTTTTAACTACTTATGCTGTCAATTTCACTGTAGTTACGAACAATTCATATCTGTGACTCCGGCAGAGGCATCTGTTAAACTAGCACTGACAATGAGATTTAAAGGAATGAGGTTTGACTTCTCTATGTTTTCATTTACACACCTGAGAAACCAGTATTCATGAAACAAAGACCATCCCACACCCAGACACCGCATGCCTGCCGAAGACAGAAGATCATCAGGCACGAAGCAGATAAATGGATAGTGGTAGACACACCTGAATGCAGCTCAACAGGCCTGTTGAACCTGCTGGAGCATCTTAAGAACAAACCTCTTTCCTGGCATCCAAGTATACTGAGCTTTTATAACATTGTTTATGGTCTTATCATATTTATTTCTCCATGGGTGTGCGTGTGTGTGCACACATGAGCGTATTTACAATGCGTCTGTAACTTGATGTGTAAGGGTATATACACCAACGGATACAGTATGTAGTAATGCCATGACAAGACCTTGACCTGTCCTGTGCCCTGTGTGTATGTGAGTGTCACTGAAAGAGGAGCTACTGCATGTACAGGGTAATTTTAGTCGCACACAGGATATGAGTATAGTCACGGGACACGGCAGTACCATAAGTGTCCACAAGCAAACCTACACACACACACACACACACACACACACACACACACACACACGTGCACAGATTTAACATTACACCCATAGCCAGGATAAGAAAACATAAGCCATAAGCAGGTGATGATCAGAGACTAAATGCTAAAGTCTAGATCACACTGAAAATGTCTTTAGTCAATGTTTCAATTCAGTAGCATTAACAGGAAGTCACTTAGGATTCACTGCAGCTTGGTTTGGCAGCTAGCTTCCCTGAATTTCAGAAACATGAGGCATAGTCAGGAGCGTAAAATGCTGTTTCGGCTGTTGAGAGTTGCAGCAGTGATTGAACAGGCCATTTTTTTTCATGAGCCAACGTACTAGGAATGTGCCACTATCCGCATCTTTTTAGTACCTGTATCTGAGTTCACATTTAAACCTGAAGTGGGTGTGGCCTAGAGGTTTTGTTTCCCCCTAAAATGCCAGCTCTGTCAGCATGGTCTGTGAATTCCGGCTCTTAATAAGGATGAATGACTGAAAACTGTACACTTATGTTAATCAGCGTGATCTTTCTTTGTCCTGCAAGCTTCGTAAGAGACCGCTGGCTCAATCACGCCTACATGAAAATAAAAAAAATAAAAAATCCTGCGTGTGCAATTTTTTTCAGTGCATTGAGCAGGATCCTGTTCCCTATAGCTCACCTCTAGCTTCAGCCAGATGTCCAGTGAAACTTTCTGTCAAGCTGTATTTGTATCTGTTTAAAACACATTATCAGTTAATTCCGAATAATGTAATTGCATTCAGTTAGATCTCTACAATATACTACATTGTGCACAATTTAGTTTAATGTGTTCCTCACCACTAGGAATACTCATGATCATGAAACTCAACAAACTCTATTAGATGACTGTTCAATGTTTATTTGAATCTTTGTCTTCTAGTGTGTATATCATATTAGTCAAAACTGTAATGTTTAACCCTCTTTAACTCTTATATGCAAAATCTGTTTTACAACTGACAGCAAAATATACATAATTGAATTCCTGAATATTTAAAAAGTGATTGCATTAGTCTGCACTTTCTATCCCTTGAATTTAGAAGTTTAAATGCAATTGCATGTTTTAAAGGGGGGGTGGTATAGGGTGGTATTGTTAAAAAATCTTGAAGTTTTAAACTTTGTTCAGAAATTATATGGACGTTTGATGCAGGGACTTAAAAAAGGGTTTGAGATATTGACCCTTAAACATCCATGTAAGCCAAGTCTGAATACAGAGAAGCTTCCCGGTGTAAATACTGATGTACATAATTCTGAATAAAGATCTACTTGTAATAAACTCAAACAGTGATGGCTGATGCAGCACATGTGTACTTTACTTCCAAAGCATTATTTATGTTTTCTCTCTTTCTCCGCACAGAAGGCAGGGCGGAGACAAGTAAAAAAAAAAAAAAAAGTTTTTCATTTTATCCATTTTAAAAGTTCAGAGTTAAGCATGTTGGACCGAATGCTGCCAAACGTGTTAAATAGGTGCAGACATGAATAGAGTCATACTGTCCCATAGACGTCATCCAGCCTCTGACAATGAGCTGTTTATAGCTGTTATAAGTCATAACAGGAACTACATTGTCTCACAAAAATATAATATAACTATAAAAGGATAAAAGGTACAGTATAATGTGTTGTATTTTAATAAATAATAAGATGGCATATTGCTGTGGTATCAGAGAAATAAAACAGGTGATATTACATGACCAGTCGGGCCACAACACCCCAACACACTGCTAACTGTTTTCCTATGACAGCACACCTCACTGTTTTATTACTTACATGGCATAACAGTCAAGAGAAATACTGTCATTACAGTAATGCTTCAGGAACAAATACACAACTTGAAGCAACGCAGATTTACCGCCACATACGGTACGGATATCCTGAGCAATTTATTGCAACAATGAGGGTCAATAAAAGTTAGTCGGGGCTTTTTCTAGGATGTCCCACACGAGAGCCAGGGGGGAAAATACAGTCAGGAAAAAATATAGTAGCCCAAAGGCAGGGCTTCATCAGAATAGCTTTAAATAATAGTCTGACAATGTTTAGGAAATATTTCTTTCCGATTTAAATAAACATTGCACTTACAAATATAATTTGTATATGAGATACTGTATAAACCCAAGAGGCATTTCTGGTTTGGGCTGCCTACTGCTTGTATTTAATGTTTACTTTGGTTTTTTTCTCTTTGTATGCCTGCGGCACTAGGTGGTAAAGCGTTATGTTTTCAGGCTGCCTCTACATCCACGCGTCCTTCTCATTTGGGGGATATCTCAAGAACGAGCGGCTGAATATTTGATTTACATGGAATTACCACTGTATCCAGTCGACGAGCTGATTAGATTTTGGAATAACCTCATGTCGGGCTGTATTACACCACCCCATTGTGGATTATTTTCCTATAACAGCACGTACCGACGTATTTTATGCTTTCTTCCGTGAGTTTCCTCCATACAGTAACAAAGTTCTAAAAAAGAGGGCTCCAAATCTTAAAAATATCCTCCTACTGCTTAAGTAAAAGTCATAACTATGAATCATTGTTGTTTTATTTTGGCTTGAGAGAAGACAGGCTCTCACAGGCATGTCTTTCCTCATGACTCTGACTTTTATAAGTCATACCAGTTTTCAGGGTTTGGCCATAATGTTAATGACTAAATCTGTGGGAATTAATGTTATTGACTTGTATCATATCATAACTGTAACATATGCATGCACTCTTGCATACTTAAGGCTATTGTTGAGAGAGATTGTCACAATTTTCTAATGGTTCTCATTGTGGTTTGAACAATTTTTCCAATTCAAGGTTGGACTGACGTTGAAATATCAAACCTTCAACCAAATACTGCTCTGTCAGATATCTGTCAGATATTGTACACTAGATGGAGACAAAATTCTAATAATATTATTAAACAATGTTACTAGCATTGACTCTAAAAACCTCTTAGCTGATTATTTAATTATCTTTTGGTAATTATCATGGCTTTTGTGAACAATCAGCAGGATTAGAGCTTGGTTACTGTGTGGTGAATGACATCTCTTACACAGATTAATATGTTCGCACCTGAAACCGTGATGTATTTCTAAAACGGCCAGCTTGATCTCCACCTGGAACTGAAACTTGCGACGTGTGCTTGAAACAGAGAGAGAGAGAGAAATGAAGAGCATGATAAACAAAAGAGAAGAGCAGGAAGAACAAGAAAGAGATAGGAAATTTCTACAATTCCAGCAATCTGTTTATCATGCAATATTAACATACATTTAAATGACTGAGGCTGATGTTTGGATTTTGTTAAATGTCATACTAATTGAGTCATAATGCAAATTGAGTTGGCAAATGTGAGAACATATTCTCCTTAAGGGTAAAAAACATGTTCTGATCTTTCTAATCCACTGCAATACGCAACCGGCCTGTGCTCGGGTTTAACACAAATAATGCAAGAATGACATTTCATTTGAAATTCATATGCATTTAAATGACCTAGCACTGGATTTGGTTAGATATAATACTAAAAACATTGTCATACATATTGAGTTGGCAAGAATGAGACCATCAACTTAAGCAAAAAAATAAAAATTAATAGACCTATTATTAGACTCGACTTATTTAAACACATTTACAAATAAATAATACTAACGTAAGCTTCACGTGTCTGTTATGCTAAGCTTTAATATGCCAATGTGATCTTCCTTAAACATTCAAACCCTGTTTATATTACTCCATTCATTAACCACTTCCTCATCATAAACCCTGAGCTGTGGTCTATGAGGTCTGTAGATATTTACATCACTTGACATATTATAGCCTAGTAAGTAGGCTATTAAATTCCACTGTATCTGGTGCAGATAAGTCAGTTCTCAAAACGAATGGGTTACGAAAAAAATGTTTTTCATAACCCTACAAACCCAGACTTCAAGTGATTGTTGCTTCTGGGTATTCTGCAATATCCAGTTTTAACCCTTGTGTTCTGGATGTACTGTTTACAGATCACACTGAGCGGCTGTGGCAGAAAATAATATGTGAAGTGACTAAACTGGAATACGTCTAAGTTTTTGGGGAACAGTAAAGACACAAAACAACTTTTCATGCCTGAGGTTCCTCTGCTGTTTCATGCCTGAGGATCTTCCTGTATCTTGTACATTTAATATGTATCTTTGACCTGCAAACATGGATATAGTTTACCTTTAAACAAGATTTAATATAAATGGACTGCAATTCATGCTTAGAGTAAAGCTTATTCTAAAGGTATACTATGTGCAGCTAGGTAAAAGGTGCCACCCCGGAGACAATGAAATGTACTATTTAGTGCCATTTTTTTTCTCCGAGTGTGTGTAATCAGGTATGACTACATATAACAAAGAGTTAATTCACCTTTTTTTCAGACTTTTCAGCACTTTTATTTTAATATGTTTTATTCTGGGGACATAATGAACCTATATAACCTGTGCACTAATATATGAAACTATAAAGGAGTGTATAGCACATGGACCAGGAATTAAATTTGACCTTTTTCATGTTCACTAGAAAATAAAAAGCCAAGCCCATTAAATTTCACGTTGAAACAAACAAAACAAAACAAACAAACAAACAAACAAAACCACTGGACATTAAGGAGCCTAAAAATCAAGTGTTTAAGCACATTAAGTTTCATATTGAAACACAAAACAAACAAACAAACTAAAAAAATTAACCCGGGTCATTCTGAATAAAACACAAGGGTTAAGCACGCGCTTTGTTGGACCGGAAGTAGTGATAGGCTATATTAAAAAATGTTCCAGTGGACTTCAGATGTGTTGCCAGATTGGGAATAATAACTGATACATTTCATTCCATACTCGCCCTATATGCAGAGTACACAGGAAATGTAACATATTTGCAGGAATGAAGAATATACGACATATTTACGTCGTATATAAAGTGCAGTCTATAAACTACAGGATATAAAGTGTCACTGTGAATGCATGAATAAGAGCATACACATATAAAGACACGTATGTGAATGAGAATCCAGTTCCGAAAGTTTGCGAAGTTTACAGCGTTTACGACTCGGGAATTTGTTATATCTTGAACGCTGCATGCCATGAAGCTACACGCCCTGTTTAACGAGAATTGAGTTTTCCTCCGCGGCTTTTCTCAGAGATTAAACCTGAAGTGTCAGGGTGGAAACTACTTACAGAGGCAATCCAGTAAGCAGCGTACGCCATGAAGCCGACTGACAGCGACACTGGAGAAGGAGATGCGGTCTTACACTGCCAGACTGGAGCACAAGTAAACTTGTGTTCATCCGTCACATTCCACTTGTGCCACTCCCGTCAGTGTGCAGATAATTATCCAGTGCACTCCAGTGGATTAATGCAATGCTCCTGTTATCCCTGACTCATCTACTCCCCTGTACCTCCGGTCAAACTGACACTGTAGTCTGCTTTTGCCCTGTAGTTATGTTTTACTTGCCCTCACTACTTTCTGGTCTATTGTTGGGTTGCGCAAGAACCTGGCTGCACCGTGGGAGTGTGAGTTTACAGTCATAACCCACCTCCCTGAAGAACTCTGACAGCTCACACACATACACTGCAACACTACAACACCTCACCCTTACAATACCTGTATACTACAGTACCTGCATGCATGGCTTTGACTGGCTGCAGGCCAAAAACATGCAAAATCTATGCACATGATTTAAAAAACACACACACACAAACACCTATTCTGAACATAGACCCATCCATTTTCTGTACCGCTTATCCTACACAGGGTTATGGGCGGCAAGAAGCCTGGAGCCTATCCCAGGGAACTCAGGGCACAAGGCAGGGGACACCCTGGACGGGGTGCCAACCCAGTGCAGGGCACAGTTACACACACATTCACACACTACAGACAATTTGGAAATGTCAATCAGCCTACAGCGCATGTCTTTGGACTGGGGGAGGAAGCCAGAATGCCCGGAGGAAACCCCTGAAGCACGGGGAGAACATGCAAACTCTGCACACGCAGGGAATAGGCAGGATTCGAGGCCCCAACCCTGGAGGTGCGAGGCAAGCATGTTAACCACCGAGGCATCATGCACCCAAAAGCACCCCGCCCACACACACACACACACACACACACACACACCCCACCCATTTTGAAAAAATTTTGCTAAATTTTCTTAGACTAAATCTAATCTGTGTGATACCTGTGATTAGTCAGGTATGGGCGATAGGACAAAAATTCATACCTTGAGAATGAAGACATTTTACACAATACTTTATGTGTATTGTAGTACATAATAAATTACTTTAAATTACTATAAACTGAAAAAAATTCCTAATAATTAGGGTTTCAGAACAGCAGTAGCTCAGTGGTTTAGGTGCTGGATTAGTGCTCAGAAGGTCAGAGGTTCAAGCTGCCACTCTTAGGCCCTTGAGCAAAGCCTTTAACATTCTGTATCATGGCTAGCCCCAACTTCCTAAGAAACTGGGTTATAAGAAGTGAAAAGTTTTGTTGTAAAATTTTTAAAGGTTCAGTACAAAATATTAACATCAAATTAGCTGTGACTAATCAGACTCTGTAACTGCTATTTAAAAAAAGTTAGAAAAAAGATATAACAACACCTGCAATATCCCAGTAGTGTATTATGACATAAATAATCATGACATTGATATTATATCATCATATTGCCCTGCACTATATAATACATCCACAGCAAATCCCCTACTGTACTTATACATTATTCATGCTGTATTGAAGTGTTGATCTAACTCATACAGTTTACTTCACTCTTACAGCATTAACATATTTATTATCAAATTCACCAACACTGCTGCATTCAGTGTTTGACCTGTACAGTGTTAAGGTGACTCATCCCGGTTGAAGTAAACCCATTTTGTTTATTTAGCTGTTGTGCAATCAGGTAAGGTAGCATATCACAATACTCAAAGACATCTTCACGGCAAACTCTTTAATCCAGAACCCATAAGGAGTTGTCCCATATAAGATTCATTCACATGACTCACATTTAGCTTCTTAAAAGTAAAAAATAAATAAATACATGCATTTAATGCAGGAAAGGAGAGAAAAGGGGAGAAAATAAAACATTTTTTGGTGCAAAAACTTTTAAGGAATAAAACAGTGGTGTGATTGTTACCACACTGAAGTTCATTATCTTCCAATTACAGCGTGTACCATAGTGTTTTATTCCTCTTAAACCACAGAAATCTTCCAGCAGTTGCAAATCAGGATTTTTAAAAAAAATCAGTCTACAGTTAATGTACATTTAATGATGTGGAATGTGGAATGAGTTATTTCCTGTTATTACTTAAAACTTTACTTAGCACATTAGCTTCTTTTTTTCTCTCCTTTTAAGGTAGTCTGACAAAAATGCAGCTTGTCGTGTTACTGAGAAACCAAATACCACAACATTCTCCATCCTAGGAAACTTTCCCTTAGGAGACATCCTAAGACTTTCCCATGGTGGAAAACCTTGAAGAGCTTTACCTCTGTCTATTACGAAGCATTGAAATTGGAGACTCCTTCCATAAATGTTGAATAAACATCTCCTCGCCATATCAGTGATTATACTAGAAATGATAACATATTAAAGCGAGCACATTAAGATACACCTGTGATTTGTATCATAGCCAGCACTGTTGTCAGAGCTGCCGTCATAGAGAATTAATCAACACCTTCTGACCAAACAGATTCGAGCCGATCACTGTTATAACAACATCGGAAATACCTTATAAATGTGACATATTTATTACAATACTGTTACTATATTTTGACATTGCCCAATCCTCATACTACTGTGCTGAATTAACTCCTGCCGTGTTGAATTAACCTCCACAAACACCTACAGTGTTGAATGAACCCTAACCATATTGAATTAGCATAGACAGGGTTGACAAGTATAGTGAATAACTAATTAACTCTGATCACACTGAATTAACAGCTAACAGTGTGGAATGATTAAAGTTAATTCAAAACAAGACATGTTCATTCAGCTCTGTGGATGTTTCTGCATGTACACTCTGATTAGACATTGGGAAAGCTGAAGTGCAATGAGTTAAAACAGCCTACTGAACGTGCCTGGAGTTCCTGAATGTGTGCGCCATTCGATTACATACCTCGCTGGACTTTTTCTTTCGTCCGTGAGACCTTTTTCTGCCTGGCATGTCTGCGTAGTAGTCTTTCAGAGCTCCCTCGCTTGAATCTGCACTTTCTGGAGGGGGCTTTGTGGCATGCTTTGCTTGCTCCTCCTGCTTAAAGTATGCAGTTTATTGAACCGAGTCAGTGCCAGAGGCAAACCTGATTAAAAAAAAAAGAAAGAGTGAAGGAATGAGCAAACAGTGCCAGCACTCTGTGCATGTGCATATTTCCTTTGCAACTGCATACACATACTGTGGATTTGTACATATTCTACGTTTTATATGCATATATATGTATATATATATTAAATGCATAAGTTGTATAGTGATTTGCACTGGAATGTTTTTTTAACAGATGGCTATGAGGCTCTTTTCAGGCCACAGAAAAAAAAAACAGTTAGAACAATGGGATAGATACGTCTTATGAAAACAAAGCCACTCCTCAATTCCCTACAAGACTTGATGTTTTACTAAAAATACAATTTAACAACCATAAAACCATATGCTCCTTCCACTTTCTTCTCACCTATGTGGCCCACCCTCCCACTTTTGGCCTGATTCCATATGAACTTAAAGCTGGTAATGACTCATTAGGTGTGTCGTACAGACTCGCCTTCTCTCTTCTCACTACAAAGCCAAACATTCATTTAATCTCACTGCAGAATGTTTGATTCTTCTGTTCACTTTCCCAGAACCTCCCAAAAATGATGAATGGATTGGAGGATTGCTCAATATTTACACCACCAGCATGACAAATTAGAAAAGGTGTGAGCTCAAGAATTGTGTTGCATTTCAGGAGGTAAAGCAGATATTCCTATTAAGTGTTACATGGTCTACAGTAAATGCACTCATAACATGCCGTGTCATTACAACTGAATATTGCAATCTTGAATTTCTGCAATAAAATAACACTAACACAGGAAGTAAGCCCCAGTGAAAGCCATATTAGAATCACATCCTGTGATTATCAGCTCCCTTTGGCACCAGTTTCCTGTTTTACATTTACATTTTAGTTTCCTTCATCGTTAGACTTTTAAGTAAAAGTTTGGGTAATGTGTTAAAAAGCTTGCAAAATTAAAAACTGAAGTATGGAACCAAAAAATCTACTTCAGTATTCAAGAGTATAAGTAAATATGTAAACTGTGACTAAAGAGCTGATTATGCCTGATTCTGCATGATTAGATAGTTCGCTAAACTATCAGTGATAAGGAAAATATTCTGCTTACTCAAACAAGCCAAAAAAATTTGGCTTGCTGCTTAGCTAACATGTAATAACCCTTTTGGAATGAATGCTAAGGCACATTAGCAATGAAAAGAAAACTTAACTAGCTAGCTAATTTAACAAGCTTATTTACAAAACATACAGGTAACTAGCTAACTACCTAACTGAAAAAGGTAACTTACAAAACATAACTAGCTAGCTAATATATCAAAGTAATGTACAAACCATAACTAGCTAACTAATTTAACTAGCTAATTTAGCAAACTTAAACATAACAGTTTAATAGGCTACTTTATCTTTAGAAGTGAATTTTAAAGGCCAATATTGCATTTTTACATGAGAGATATAATTAGACACCTCATCCTGTATGAATCAGTAAGCCATTAGACATTTTTTCTATTTTTTTAAAAGTTATTTGTTGGGGTTACTAATATTACTGATATAAATTGAGATTTGTAACAAGAATTTGAAAATTGACTTGAGTAAGAGATATTCAATTTCAAAAAAGTACAAATCTTCAAACAATTAATTTAATTAGAGTAATGAACAACTCAAGTATTTTCCACCCTTGCCTAGGATAGATGAACGTTTTCCCTATAATAATAATAATAATAATAATAATAATAATAATAATAATAATAATAATAATAATTCATATTGCAAGACATATGCTTCACAAAGAGCAACAGCCCACCAGGTGGCAGTGGTTTAACATTTTCAACTGTTATTGTCATTTTCAGACCCATTTAATGTAGGTGGCAGTATATCACTTGTAAAAATACCTTATGTCTCAGAAACCTGAAGGTAGGAAGGTGATAGACATAGACAATCTCGGTTCAGATGGACATGTGTTTCCCAGTCCTGGTCCTAGAGTACACTTTATGCAACAAGCTGTTTAGTTTATTGGACCATTTGACTTGAACCTCCCTCTTTACCCCATTTGTATAAGCAGGCGTGAACACAGCAATGGCACCTCGGCCAGGCCAGAACATCGAGACTGAGAGGTGGAGATTTCCAAGTGAATCCCAGAGTGTTTGATTGCAGTGAGAACATGAATTGAATCAACCCTGATTCAACCCAACTGCTGCCTTTTGGTTTTTTTCAGTACTGTTTCTTTACACACAGCAACAGGAACCAGCAGGAACTGTTTAGGACTCATTTGTTTAGGAACAAGCCTGTTGGGCCAGATTAGTTTTCCAGCTTCCTTGGAGCAAAAAAAAAAAAAAAAGAAGAAAAAAAAAAAGAAATGAACCAAAATTGTCAATTGTACTCTGATTCAGACTAGGCAAACAGACTAATAATCGAAAGTGGACCTAGGCATTGTTATCATTTATCATACATGATATGTTTTTTTTTAAATAATGTTGTGTCACAGGGCAACATAACACACTCGAAGAAAAGCACTATCTACCCTCTTTCGCATTCCTGAGCGCATACGCGCCCATGATTGCCTAGTGTCCATGTGATTGACAGGGGAGCAAGCGCAGGCAGTGGTAGCTCAGTGGTTAAGATGTTGGGCTTCTGCTCAGACGGTCATAAGTTCAAGCTGCCACTGTTGGGCCCTTGAGCAAGGCCCTTAACCCTAGACTGCTCAGTGGTATAAATAAGATAAATGTAAGTTGCTCTGGATAAGGGTGTCCACCAAATGCCATAAATGTAACTGCAGTATGCCGTCCTTCCCACCCAGGGAGCATGGTCAGCTTTGCTCTCTTGGCCACAGATGGTTGTGGCATCATCAGGATAAGAACTGACAATCTCCTGATAGTGCAAATGCTTATAAGTGTACCTGATTCCAGACCTGCTGAGGTCATATTATTATTATTATTATTATTATTATTACACTTTATAACATTATATATTATAATATGCTTATATTCCTGGGCTAATCCTACCTGAACACACTTTATGTCTGATTAAGATTAACATTTTTAATGATGATGTAATGCTTTATGCATTTTAATAAAAAAAAAAAAATGACTACATAAATAGCTTGGTGTCACACAACATGTGCTCTAATTAAAACCTGACCCTGACTATTTTTACTCTGCAGTTATCAGGCAGTGATGGAAAGTAGAGCTGTATGACTCATCCTCACGGCGGTTTGGAGAGCTGGAATAAATTCGACAAAGGGTCGAGGAGAAAGTGGTTGAGTGTCTGACAGTACAGAGTGGAGCCCTTTTGGCCCGGGGAGCCTTTGTGCCAGGGTAATTGCTGGATGCATTGAATAAGTGCAAGGTGCAGTATCACAATCTGTGGCTCTGATAACATTTAGCTACACAAAGGCAACAGAGGCTACAGCAGTGCATGTCAACAGCTAGAGCCTTTATTGGTGTGTAGTCCTTCACAACACAGATAAGGAGCCAGTTCTTGCCATTTCGTTCACTTGTTTTCAAAGCATTGTTGTGACATGTACTCATCTTGGCTTTATTGTATGTTCACAATTCTGCTATGTTAGTGCCTGTAGCTATTGCTACCTAAACATTTACTTAGAGATAAGCTAAGAGACAAAAAATATATACAATGCTTATTTGTATGTCACACTTGATATAAATTATACAGTACCTGCAGATACACTTATACATAATATTTTTATTTATATGTTAGCACCAAGCTGCCCAAAACTTCTAGAGTAGCAGACCTACCGTAATGATGCTAAAAAACAGGCATATTACAATTAGGTTAACGCATCTCATTATCTCATTACTCATCTCATGTATTTACATAAGTTATATAAACCATTTACCAGTTAAAAATCATTTTTCTATTAGTTTCACTGTAGATGCTGAAAAATTTATACTCATTTCTTAAACATAAGGGGTTCATGAAATGAACATTACTCCATAGGAAACAACAAACAAGAATAATTGTTAATTGTTAGCAATAGTCCTGAAGGAAACTGTTCTGGTGTTTTGGAATGAAAAAGGGAGCAGAACTAATGATTATTTAACCTTTATTACTAACCAGTAACTATTCTATTCTTTAAAACACAACAGAAACAATACCTCAGTAGTATAAACACAACATACCACAAGAGGCATTGTTAGTTACCAACATCTATGTACACTCACTGTCCACTTTATTAGGAACACCCATGATAGCCCATGATAGCTTCAGATTCCTGTTCTTGGCTGACAGGAGTGGAACCTGATGTTGCTGTTGTAGCCCATCCACCACTAGGTTCGATGTTTTGTGCATCCTGAGATGCCTTTCTGCTCATTACGGTTGTAAAGAGTGATTATATGAGTTACTACATCCTTCCTGGCAGCTCAATCCAATCTAGCCATTTTCCTCTGACCTCTCTTATCAACAAGGCATTTCCACCCACAGAACAATCACTCACTCAGTGTTTTTCACACCATTCTGTGTAAACACTAGAGACTATTGTGTGTGAAAATCCCAGGAGATCAGCAGTTTCTGAAATACACAGATCAGCCCATATGGCACCAGCATCCATGCCATGGTTAAAGTCACATTTTTCCCCCTTCTGCCGTTTGATGTGAACATTAACTGAAGCTTCTGACCTGTATCTGTATGATTTTATGCAGCATTTATGCTGCTACCACATGATTGTCTGACCGGATAACTGCATAAATGTGCAAGTGACAGGTGTACAGATGTTCCTATTAAACTGGACAGTGAGTGTATGTCAGTATATGAAATGAGTAATTCTTCTGGTTCATGTCTGAATCACCAAAGCAAATCAGAATGCCTCTGTGTGCGGATATTGGCCGTAATCTGCTGAAAGAAGGTCACCTGGATCTCTGTTATTCATCACTGGAGATGGAGCCATCACACTGTCCTGCTATCAGCAGGTTAATTGCTCGCACAGCTCAGATCACTGATATTTGTGTGGTCCTCACGTGTCAGCGTCATTCATGACCTTTCAAACCAATAGATGATGGAAAGAGACATCCTCCAGATGAGGAGAAGGAATGAGAAAAGGACTATGCTTTTGTTTTCTTTCTCAGAAAAGAAGGATGCTTTATGACCCTAAAAAATCTTATATTAAAAAAAGGGAAAATGATTCTCATGTTCATTTGGAAATATTTCATATCACATCTGTTACATAAAGAATTTTTCTTGGTAAATGCACATGGATCATATTACAGCACTATTTATAGATATACTGAGAAAGGAATTAAATAAAACAAAATAATATAGGATAATTAATATAGAGGTATTGCAAAGAGTAGATATAATGAATAGTAGTCTGAATGTGTAATATGCACATATGTCAATGCTTCTTAATGCGCAACTGTTAACAATTTGTTTTTTGAAGAACTGTATTAGTTCTCAAAGCCAAACACATTTTAGCTGGACCATGACTAAATTGTGTGGCAAATGCTGTTATGTGTGGCAAAAGCCATATCAGTTATCTACTTAGCAAACACACAGACCTACTGGCTACTAGATAACATCATGTTTGCTAAATGTAAACATTATTAATACCTAGTAACATGATGGGCTGTAGTCAGAGTTAGCGAAGTTACATCAATATTTACATGGGGAAAGTTCCTCGTATTCAGAATCGGGTATGCAGGTACATCAATCTGGGATTTTATGGGCAGCCAATTCAGATTATGAAAATTACCTGAGTGCAGTTCACCACCTTTAAACACAAGCACTTGCCAATTAGCCTGAAAAAAAAAATCAAAAAAAAAAAATCAGGGGATAGACAGTGTGATTGTGTTTTTTTTTCCTTTGCTGTCAAATATAATACAATGTGACATAAAAGTAAGAGGCAATTTAAACATGAAAAATTAAAACATTAATATGATGATATACAGTATGAATGAGACAAGGGCAACCACTCCTACTAGGAGTCAAGTATATTATCGAAATAGGCTATTGCTGTATGAATAGACCTTACAGTAATTATCACAGTAATCAGTGCAAATATCTTAAAATAGCACTTGATCCAGCACAATTATTTTGCAGTTTAGGCCTTTTTTTGTGCACCGATACTTAATTGTGTGTGCAATTAAATGATGCCAATTAAATGAGATACCAAATTGAAGGTTATGTAATTGTAATGTGTGCATGGGATGTAAACTATTTTATCATGATTTTAATTTGGTATTATGAGTTGTCAAATTGATATAATAGTTTGAAGGACAAGCTATGCTTACAGTTTACTTGAAATTAGGTCGTCTCTGAATAAGATGCTTTCTCTTACGATGTCCATCATGACTTTAAAAACAGCATTTAAAAAAATTAAGAAAATTAAAAATGGATTTATAAGTCATGTTTATTTTTTCTGTTATGTTTCCATCATTATTAAAAAAAAAAAAAAAAGATAATGATGAACCCTAGTGCATCTGAGGATCTGATGAACCCTAGTGGGTGAACTGAGTTATAGTGAATAGGATAACATGCACAGCATTGATTCACTGGACTTCATTTGCTATTTGTCCTCTCTTTATCTCTTTCACTCTCATGTCCTCTGCATATCCCTCTTATCAGCTGCATTGCTTGCTTGGGCCTTTAATTGGTGCCTTCAGTCATTATTTGCTATAGAAACACCACAGAGCTACACCACCTTACTACCTCAGAGACCGCAGAGGCGTAGAGATCTGCTCATAACCCACCCTGCATGAAGACTCTCCTGCAACACTCCAGCAAACCTGATTACTGTGGTCCTGTGGCTACTGAGTGTATACATGGAAATACGGGTAATGGGGAAGGGGGTTGTGCTGAAAGAGTGGGTCGATATAGAGAAGCATGTGATCTGAGAATGGGGATAGAATATATTAGAAATATCAGCAAGAAGGCAACATCAGTATTGTAGATTTTAATCCAGCATTCACTCCTCGAAGTAGAAACAGTAAATATACATATTTGATACACTTTAAAGAGATAGAAAGGCAACAAAATTTGTGTTTAAGACTATTTTGGGATTCCTCTCATTTCAGTTTCATTTATTTGAAAATTCATACAGTGTGCACCTTTATTAAGCTAATAGATATGTATGTCTGTATTTATTTATTAATGGATTCACTTTAAAAAAAAAATTATTACTATTTATACTTGCATGAGTGTGCATTGGTAGAAAGCTCTCTAAGAACATTATACTTTATTAATTTTATAAAAAAAAATAATTTTCGAATGTTTTTGTACTGACTCCATCATGTACAAGTCATAAAATAAAACTCTATAAGAAAGTTTGTACTTAAAAAAAAATAACAGCTAAGCCTTTTGCACGGTACTGTACAGGGTGTCCCAAAAGTCTCCATACCTAGGGGACTGTGTGTGCCAGCACCACGTCGGTTATGCCTTCGTCAGTGGATGTTGGTGGACGTCCACTTCTGGGTTGGTCTGCAATACATCCAGTCTTTTTGAATGAATTAATTGTTAATAAGTTTGGCATCAGTGTCGTGTGTGATGTGCTTGCTATGCTTCCTGTTAAAGTCCATCGCGACCTTGCGACATCTTCCCGATCCAGCCACGAGAATGATGATTTCAATATGTTCTTCTTTTGTCAAAGGTATTCTAAAAGGCTATCTGAGTTATGTTATAGATAGATAGATAGATAGATAGATAGATAGATATCACAGTAATATATTAATTTCCTCCCAGACTGGTGTGGCTGCAATGACACAGACTGAGAGAAAGAGAGAAGGAAAATGAGGTTTCCATGACGACCACACATCCTTGACAAATGACACTCTTTGAGACAGCTAGAAAAAAATGTTGTGTGCTTCAGAGAGATAAAAAGACATGAGGCAACAGATCCTCTCTATGCCAAAAATGAAGTTCTTATTAGCAAAAAAGGTAAGAATACAAATAATATAATATGCTAAAATCTTAAATAAATGAGTTAAGTGCATAATTAGTTAAGTGCAAATAGCTGTAATTGAACTGATGATGTGAAGTAGTGGTATTGTGCAGAGTACACTGTTTTTCTTTCCATTTCGACGCACGGTTGACGTACATCACTGTATTATAAGGTGATTCGCAGCAGGTCAAAGCTGAGTAAATCTCTCCCTCTCACACGGTACATGCCAGTGAATTGCTTCCATTGATTTCCCACCTCCGTGTAATGTACACACAGGGTAGAACGTCATCATGACGTCTTTATGACATAGAGTAACCCCTGCTCTATCAGACCTCTCATTTCCACTTCCATTAAGGCTTCAGACCTACATAGTAGGGACCTTATTTCACGCATCATTACACATTAGCATGTCTCGTATGCAGTCAAACAGCAGTCAACTATACTGGCTCATCTGGCTTTGTCAGGATTTCTGTTTGTGTGTGTTCCAGCTCATGTGTGCATCCTGCTGTCCCTGGAATCAGCCAGCTGTGTCCCGCATGACTGATGGTCAGTAAAATATGCAGCCCAGTCAAGCATCAATACACTTCCTGAAACCAGGTAATAGTTTTAGTGATGGTATCATTTTAAACTGTCTGTTGCAAGAGGGCACCAGAGTTTGCTCATGGTTGGTTTAGTGGGCTTGGGCTGTTGGTTAATAGTGCATAAAACATTATATTAAAGCTGTGATATGTAACTTGTTCAGTTAAAACAGCATTACTTACACAGTAAGTATACACATTAAAGTATAATGTTCCTTTTCTGAGGATTCGTACTCCCAATACTGCCTTAAAACATGAAGGCATTCTTCAGTAGAATAATGCTTGATGGCATACCCTAAAGCCTTTTTACACTCATCCATCCATGCTCTGTCTATGGGAAAAGATTTAGAAGAAAAACAGTGAGCTTATCCGGACATTATCTATTACCTCCTTAAATTTGAACCCAGTCCAGTCAGGCACCTCCATCCTTCCTAACTAACATGCTGGTTCACTGGGTTTTGGCCTTCACTAATCAGTGGCGAGGTAACAGAATAACAATCCAGACTACAACAGCAAAAATGCAAGAAACAAAACTGGTCTTCTCTCAATCTCTTAATCCTTATACTGATTCCATCTCTCCTCTCCATCTATC
Organism: Pangasius djambal; assembly: GCA_022985145.1. Classification (NCBI taxonomy): domain Eukaryota; kingdom Metazoa; phylum Chordata; class Actinopteri; order Siluriformes; family Pangasiidae; genus Pangasius; species Pangasius djambal. The sequence continues at coordinate 20,877,746 of CM040989.1, read as the reverse complement.
TTACAAGGAAAGGAACCCAGCCAACTTTTTTGTTGGTTCATAAATAATGGCATAACTCACCAGAGAAGTGTTAATGTGCCATCCGGGTCACGGCACCAAGTTGTTAGAAAATCAGCAAAGATTAATCAAGAGACAGGGTTGTCTATGTTTATTTGCACGTTTGGTTTATCTTCAGATCAGCTTTTTCACCAACAGAAGTATAACTTCAGAAAGTCTATACCAGCTCAAGCTACAGACTGAAGAGGCTTAGCAGGAATACACCCTGGATGGGACAGCAGGCCATCACAAGGCGCCATGCATACACAAACATTTGCACACTCATTCACGCTTAGGGGTGATTTAGCTTAGCCAATCCACTGACCAGCATGTTTTAGGGGGTGGGAAAAAACAGCTAACACAAAGGAAACCCACACAGACATGGAGAGAACCTGTGAAACTGCACATAGATGTAACCTGAGCTCAGGACTGAACCAGGGATCCTGGAGCTGTGAGGCAGCAATGATACCTGTTGCACCACTGTGTAAAAAACTTACCCCTAGTACTTAGCAACTGACGGTAGTTTTGATGGGTATAATGAAGCATTTGTAACACTGAGGAGATAAGCACATCATCAGAAGATAGTCACAAAATCATACAATTTTAATACTCCTTGAATGTGTATCCACTTGCTGCTTGCAAACACCAGAGGTCTCCAGATTTTCTCCAAAAGTTGCAGATTGCAGCTTTAATAAAATGAACTAAAAATAAAATAGACTTTTTTTTATATAATAAAGAATGTATTGTTTTTATTTCTTCCAAAGACAAGTATAATGTTTCTGTTCTCCAAATACTGCAGAGTGTAAAGCTCATTTGCTTTAATTCATCTCAGTACGAAGTCTATCTGCTATAAAGGCTGTAAAGCAAACATGTGTTGCCAGGTAGAAGCAGAGAGCAGCTGCCACATGCACTGTTTGCTCACGTACCCTTATTATACTCCAGGCACAGTACTGCATTACCACACCATGCGCTCCAAGCGGATATTTAACTCACTTACTTACCAAATACACTGCAAAATAAAGATTTCCCCCCTATAAATGTACTTCTTTTCTCTTTTTGTTCAAATTCAATTAACTTTGAGTCTCACTGAGGCTGAGATTCTGAGATAATTGGAATGTTTTCTTTACTACTGGAGCGAACTTTTTTTAGTGCATGACTTGCGCAGTGCTAAAGGGATAAGGAAATGTTTCATTTGCATCAGATCATCAGATATCTAATAGATACGAATCGTCCTGGAAACTACTTAATAAAAGCACCTTTTATTCTTAAATCACTGTTTGAGAGGGGTTGCTTGTATAAAGGACAGCTGTGCACATACTCAACGCAAGGAAAAACTAACAGGAAGTGCAGATGGGAGAACTGAAGCTGCTGTACCATGTCTATAAATCTAGCCCCAGCTGATTTATCTTCAGAGCCAACACAATCCATGTGCACCTAATAGCGTAAGAAACAGTTGAAGGGGAGACTGGAGTCAGTTGAAACCAATCAGCCACAAGCTACAGTGTTGAACCTCACTCCGCACATGCTCAGTAGGGTCCACTGCATGCCTGCAAAGGAACAGCAGCTTAATCACAGCTCTGAAGAATTTATTTTGAAAAGTGAGATTTTGAGATATAAAAGTAATTTTGAAAGTAGGTTTTCTGGAGAACATCTGGAGAACATTTTGAATTATGTGTTCACTTGTGTATGCAAATGAAACCAAACTAGGGTAGTTTTGATCACTGTCTAATGGATAATGCTAAGCTGGTTAGTTTGCATATCAGATTTCAAGATGGCTGACAGTTCCACTTACCTGAAAATTGTGCTGCTGTCGAGGCAAAGTTGTAGCGTGTAATTCCCCACCTACAACCGATAAAAGCCACTGTCCCTTCAACTTACAATTTCAGCTCTTTAACTTGGGGTAGTCGTCTCAACTACCAGTTCCTCCCCTGTTTTACGGAGTGATATCAAATCAACATGGCCGTAACAGTATTGGCTTTAGATCAGTTAATACACAGACACAGTATGTGGTTAAATCTATAACACTGGTCATACTAATCCCTGTTTTCAAAAGGTAATCATCAGCATTAGAGCTGTCACTAATGTTAACTGGCTTGTTGCTAATGGTACTCGCTATTGTCCACTGTTGTTGCTGTGCTGCAATTTCAGTTTTCCATTTACATGAATGTTTGAAGTTCACTATAATAGATCAGTACCATCAGCCACTCAGGCCTGTAACTGTAAAAGTGCAGTTAAAGCAGCTTCTTATGAGCTTCATGTGCTCTGATAGCACAAACAAAAGAGATGCTTTCATGGAGGCGTCCATGTTTTTTTGTTTTTTTTCACTTCATACATTGAACATGCCGAGGTGAGAAATGACTTTAGATGTATTTATGTGCCATGCGGTGCCCAGTATCTATGCACCCAATTAAGAATACATTTTAGCAATGGACATTCTTCATTTGGTGCACTACATAAGGCATGTTTCCTGTCTGATGAAACGATTTGGAAAAATCTACTTATATCTCCCACAGACTGACACCAAGGAGTTGGTTGTAACATTTTGACCCTTTATACAGTATATCCTCTGACAATAACATAATTATTGACATAACATAAAAATTAACATCATTAATTACATAACATTATTTTTTGTTTGTTTTTTATAAACAGTGAACAGACAAATGTACCTATCATGTGTCACAATACTGGAGCTTTAGAATATTTTACTAGTTTTACAAAAAAAATGTGAGAAATTTAACCCCAACTGACCCCACTCTCCCCTATGGGCTTAATGGCTTTCATCTTAAGAACCCTTATTTGTAGTCCCATTCTATCTTGGTAGCATGAACTGAATACTGACTCCTTCTGCATTTTATTACTGCTTGTGCCACCTTTCCTTTTCAAGCTCTCACTGCATTATAAACGCACACATTCTTGCATGTGAGGCATCATTTGGTAGCCAAATAGATACCAAAGTCAAGATTGTACACCACATGGCTTTTGGTTACTTTATAAAATTATAAAGGGACAAAATGAATATTTGAAATAAATATGAATATTGTTGAGGAATAACAATGGTATGCAGCAGGTAATGTTAGTTAATGCATCATCGCCCTTGCCTGGAGCTGTCCAAAGCTGTGGTGCTGAATCGACTTGATGACGTGCATCCTGTCGTCAGTGGAATATATGGAGAAAAAAAAAATCCTAAGCTATAAATTAGCTGGCTTTTTTATTTCTTAAATCAAAGCACATTGAATAGTGAAGGATAGAAATATTTCATGTCCTGTACAAAATGAGCTCTGACATTTCCATAAAATCAAATGAACAGAGATTCCAATGGCTCTCCATCTTCACTTAGCTTAAAAAAAAAAGTGTTGTGGTTATTTATAGATGAAATTTCCCCTCCTCTTTGCCTCCTCCTCCTGCTCTTCCTCTCTCGGGGCTCGAGCATCCTACCCCAGGTAGAAATTGACGTCAGAAGGTTTTCGCAAATTGACGTGTAAACATCCCTTCCCCTTCCCCGAGTCATTCACTGGTGGCTTTTCCACGCCTGCTTTCAGTTACTCCTTCTACACCGCTGCACCATCCTCCCTTAGAATAAACCGGAATTCAGCCTAAAAAAAAGGGAAGGCAACAAAACATTCTAACCTATTTATTAACAATTTATTTATTTGCTTGTTTATTTATTTATTTATTCCCTCGGTTGAGTCGTGAATCGGTCGGGATCTTGTCGACGCACGCCTTCATTTCTTCATCCCTGGTGTTTAGTCTGAGATGGAAGTGAGATGTCGGGCTCCGGTGGCGGTGATGATGCTGCGCGCGACACTCGCGGTTCTGCTGTGCGCTGTGTGCGCGCGCTCCCAGCGACAGTACCTGAACGAGTGGGCCGTGGAGGTACCGGGGGGTCTACAAGCTGCCCGGACCATCGCCGAAGAGCTCGGTTACGAGTTAGTGCGACAGGTAGGTATGCGTGGGGTTTTGCTTGGTTCATGCATGGAGTATTGTTTGGTTTATGCATGGGTTTTTTTCTTGGTTTATGCATAGGGTTTTGCTTAGTTTATGCATGTTGGTTTGTTTGGTTCATGCATGGGGTTTTTCTTGGTTTATGCATGGGGTTTTGTTTGGTTTATGCATGGGGTTTTGTTTGGTTTATGCATGGTTTTTTGTTCGCTTCATGCATGGGGTTTTGTTTGGTTTATGCATGGGGTTTTATTTGATTTATACATGGGGTATTGCTTGGTTTATGCATGGAGTTTTGCTTGGTTCATGCATGGAGTTTTGCTTGGTTTATGCTTAGGGTTTTGTTTGGTTTATGCATGGGGTTTTGGTGGTTTATGCATGGGTGTTTGTTTGGTTCATGCATGGAGTTTTGTTTAATGCATGAGTTTTTTGGGGGGGTTTTGTTGTAGCTCTTTGGAATACAAAGAATGCATTTCCTCTAAATGCTGAATCTCTGCCAATGAATATAAGCGAGGTATGGTTATGTGAACTCATACTGTAGGAAAATTACAGCCATTTCAGGTGGAAATTAATTGCATTTCTGTTTAAACATAATCTCCTATTGTGAACTATGTGTATATCTGTCTTTAAGACCTTTACAATGGACAAATTAGTTGGCAAATTGGAAAGATTCCACAGGTTGCGTTGTGTGACATCCCTGGAGCTCTGAAGAACTAAAAAAAATACCCTTATTTTGCGTACCATTAGTATATATATTTTACCTGGAAACATGGATCTATTGTAGTTTCAAAAAGACTGAAGGAACAAAATCTACCGTTAAGAGTTAAGCTTTAAAGGAATTATTGATTTTTCTTAACAGAAAAGAGCAATGGGGGCTTTTACTCCACAAATGGGGTCCACAGGATTCTTGTGGGATTTTTAGTAACAGCAAAATGTCTTGTGACATCTTTACATAAGTATAAGCAGTCTTATCAGGGGCCAGCATTCGAGCTTTATTTAAGTAACAAGACATATTCATTATATTATATTATATTATCTTATATTATATTATTTTATATTATAAATAACTAGTTTTACAGATTTGCCATGGTTTATTTTTATTACCCTCCCAGGCTTGGAATAAAAACTGCGAATATACATATATATATGAATGATTGAATAAAACTTGTGACGTCAGAGATGTTGACCAAATTGTAGAATCTTACGAAAGACGAGAACAAACATGTCCACTTCACCAGAAAATACAGACATTTCTTACCATTTTGATATACATCTATTTTTATTCTAATTGTGCCAAATTACAGTATATGTTAGACAGGTCTATATTTTGTAGTCTAAATCTTATACTGTATATGCAAATATTTAAGTGTTGATTTAGTGTTGATTGACCAAAAAATGTACTTACTTGGGTTTTTATCTCAGGAATTAAATAAGTTATAAGAGATTTTTTTTGTCTCACTAAAAGTAAGTTGAAAATGGTTAACCCAACAGGATAGGAAGCTTAATGAGCAAGAATGAATCATCATTGGGCACTTCACCAGCTTCCGGTCATGCTATTCTTCTCTTCTTTTTTGCAGATTGGGGCCTTAGAGAACCATTATTTATTCAAACATCACTACCATCCTAGCAGAACCAAAAGAAGTGCAGATCACATCACCAAAAGGCTGTCAGAAGATGACAGGGTAAGATCTCTCAATCACACATTCCTATTTCTGAACATTCATGTGTTAAATATGTATTATCTGTTGCATTGTCAGTAGTCATTGCAGTTTAAAATGTTTAAACGTCTACCGTTTCTCATGTTTGGTATAAATTCATCCATCCATCCATCCATCCACCAAACCAACCAATCATCCATCTAACCATCCAATCATCTGTCCATCCATCAGTCATCTCTCCATCCATCCATCCATCCATCCATCCATCCACAAATGTATGTATTTGAGAATATATATCAATGTGTTATTGTCCTTTGTTCTCCGAAGGTGTCTTGGGCAGAGCAGCAGTATGAAATGAAACGGAGTAAGCGTGCTCCGCTGGGGGGAGAATGTAAAGACTGCTCTGTGGACAAACTCTTTGACGACCCCATGTGGAACCAGCAGTGGTACTTGGTGAGTTTCCTTTGGTTAGCTTGACTTAATCACTGTGTGTAGTTCCACATACACACTTCCTTATAATTTATCCTCTCCTTTTATCTGTGACATGTGGCAATTTAGAGCAGGCAAATTAGCCATTTACTGTGTATAATATGCTTGATAATGCTGGAGGTAAAAAAAGATAGGTTTCCATGGATCATGGTCACAGAGTGAATTTCTTTGGAATCAGATATGGAATTGTGGTGGCTCCTGGATCGGCACTGGATTCAGATGTGACATTTAGAAACTATTTCTCTATGAGCTGATTTTATGAGCAAGCACACAAACACAATTGATCTGCAGCTATATTTTACATTTATGCATATAAAATGGGCAGATGCTATTTTCCAAAATGGCTTACTGGGTTAAGAGTTAAGAGCCATGCTCAAGGTTCCAACAATGGCAGTATGGTGGTGCTGGAATTTGAATTCACAACCTTAACAATCAGTAACCTAAAGCCACTATTTGGGCCATCACTGCCCCAATAATAAGTGACCACACAAGCCATAACTCTGAAGGCTGATGCCTTATTCAATAGGCTATGAGAAAGTATGGGAAATATTTAGATATTTAGGAGAGAAGCAGCCCTTGCTAAACCAAACCAACTAAATTTGTTTTAGCACTGTGGGCTGATGTCGTTATTTTACACAGTCCATGTAATTCGGTCAGAGACGTCCCTACCAGATATACAGTTGCATCCAATCAGGCCTTGAGCTTTGACCCACTTTTCCATCAGATGGAATACTTTCTATGACCAGTTCATTTTTTGCTATACCACAGTGCTGTGGAGATCTCAAATCTGATTGGTCAAAAGGTGTTGATTCATTTACTGTAACACCATGGCCATGATAGTAGTTTCTGCTCAAAGCTTTTCATTAATTCACTCTTTCTAATACCCGTTTCTATAATAACAATTAATTCACAGGAACTTCTGCGGTGGACGCTACATGTAAATGGGTTAGGAAACTTGTCATTGTTGATATGGTGATGTTTTCTGTGAAAAGACTTTTATTTAGCATTTTTGGAAGGAGTCTTCAGTGTCAGCGCTTTGTAACAGCCAGTGCTAAAGATGTAACTTTGTGTTTTCTGACACAGGAAAGCGTGATTGTCATTTGGTTTCTCAGTAACGTGACAAGCTACATTTTCTTGTCTTATTAACTTCAAGGGAGAGGAAAAAAGAGCTGCTGGTGAGGGAAGCACTTCAAGACAAGATGTTACAGGAAAATATATTAGCGTTGATCCACACACCATGTCACTGGTCGTTTTGTAATAACAGCATGCCCGGTAGTGTTTTATTCCCTACATATGGCTTCTTCTGCACTTTCATCAGTGTAGTAATTGCCATATTTATGTGTCTTTCTGCAATATATCTGGTATTGTGGGTTTCTCTTGTTTTATCTTGCTTTTATGGCTGTAAAACAGGATATTGGAAAATCTGAGTCACCCATAAAAGGCACATAAAGGAATCGCTTCCCGGAGTCCTAATTGAACACCTCATAAAATAAACCCCTGCTTGATTTGCCATATGTTTTTGAATCTGTTTATACAGAATATCTACATATCTTGAGTCAAATCAACCACAGGATATTTCTTGACTTGTGGGCGATTGCGCTCTTCATGCTTCATGCTTTTGTTTTGGAGTCCTCTGGGGCACGGAGTTTCAATATGTAAACAATTGTAAGTGATTTCCTCTAATACAATTTCTTCATGTTCAGATGTTCGGAGTATATAAAACGGTTGTTTTCAGTGAAACTGTTTGCTACACGTGTATATTAGACATAGTGATAAGATGATCGAAGTGATAAGTCTAACATCTCTCCCCACTAAAAAAGGCAAGTCCTTTTTAAAGAACCAATTTGCAAAAGTGCCCTGGTTTGCGTGGCATGTTCGTGTGCGGTACGAGACGTCGTAGTGCAGTGGTGCATAGAGAAAGAGGGGGAGAGGGAGAGAGTCAGGATGACGTGCGAGGTCTAGAGAGGAGACAGGATGTGCCGAGAAGGAAGGGAGGGCAGAGGGAAAAGATAGATTGTCATGGAGTGTGGCGAATACATTACCTTGTGGCTCTTGATAATTCAATCAGAGATGACTCACAAGGCGTTTCTCTCCATTTCTACAGAATGCCGCATACTGTAATTGGGTGGGCGTGGCGAGACTGAGCATATGTTTGGATGCGTGTTAGTTTTTCAGAGCAAACAATCGTAGAAGAAATCTGCAGACGGTAGCTGAGATGTTTTGTGTTGTGACAGATTTTTGCTGTTTTAGCATAATCCAGAAAAGCTATGATATTGTTTTATGTGTGAATATCTAAGGGCTGTGGTCATCCTATCTAAATTCCTGATACATGTGGCCATATGCATCATATTTGCTCCCTTCCCCCTCCCTCAGCTTAGAGATCTGAGTTATGAGTCATTCCTGAGGGTCGTGCTTGTGTAACATCGATGCATTCTCTATCTCCAAGCTCTTTATTTTAACCGTTCTCTTAGCTCTGAGTCATCAGCGACGCTGGGCAGGGCTTCACTCCTCCTCCTTTCTCTGTCCATTAACCAATTAAAGCTGACACTAATGAGCTCTCTTGTACTTTCCATGCTGAGCTTTTTACATGAATTACACATTCTTTATCAAGCTGATGGCTTCCTCTTCATTCTGTATTGTAGCTATGACTGCACTTTAGCACTTTCTCTTTCTAATGGTTAATAATCTGGCTAAAGGTGGCACGTCTTCGTTTCACAGCAAGGACTGAGAATAGTCTCCTGAAAGGTCAACATGGAAGATTATATCAGTCGCTTTTCATTTTAAACAAGCGCCATTCAGCTTTTGGAGTGGCTAAACAATGGGATTAATACAGAGCCTTTTGATTATTAGTAGGTTTATTTGTAAAGCACATTCAAACCAAAATGCTGTACACACTCCCCTTACATAAAAGTCACATCAACATAAACATGTGGTTTTTAGACACTTCACATGTTCTATCACACGTTTATCTCACGTAGTGAAATTTTGACATATAGTTCAGGTTTTTATTTTTCCAAATGTGAATTATTTAACACACGATTCATTTATTTTCGGCAGAGGATGTTAGTGGACGTCCACTTTTCAGTTGGTCCGCAACACTTCCAGTCTTTTTGAATTTGTTAATAAGTTTGGCAAAGGTGTCGTGTGTGATGTGCTCGCCATGTTTCCTGTTAAAGTCCGTCACAACCTTGCGACAGCTTCCGATCCAGCCATGAGAATGATTTCAATACATTCTTGTACATACAGTTTGTCAAAGGCATTCATAAAGGCCATCTGAAAAAATATATAATAGAAACTAAGTATGGAAAATTTTGGAAGACATTTTGCTAAAAAGTGTTAATTTCCCCTATGTATGGAGACTTTTGGGACACCCTATACTATGCTGTATCACTGTAACATGTGGTTAGTGAAGGCAAGATGCAAGTGCATAAACTCAGCATTTGCTTTACTAGGGGGAAAATCAATGGAGAATCATGACTCACACTGAGACAATCATTAGGAGAAAGTTAAATTGTTCATTAAAATAAATAAAACATGTCATAGAAGGTCTACTCTTGTTACACAATGTTTCAAATTACATTAAATGGACAAACTCTAAATGAATTCTTCAGTGTGTGTTCAGCTAGTTAATTTTTTTTTAGTTACATGATAGAGTGCTTTTATTTCAAAACAGTAACTTTCTTCTGCCCTGCCTGGGCCTCATCATTGTAGCTAGCATAACACATAAGCCATAAGCCATTAGCCACTGAGATTAGCCACTTGGCATCTTTTTTTCTCTCTCAGAGCAAATCATCAAAATAAAAGACCCTTTCAATAACTTGAACATTTTTTATGAACACGTTTCTGAAATTGGGACAATATTTTGTTTCAGACTAACTTTTACCTCAGGAATTAAAAATAGCGCTCCAGTTTTTACTCCAGCGGTTACATGACCATGGTCCAATTTTGGCACATGACATGGATTTACAGGTTTTTCATGTCGGGCCGCCGAAACAGTAATAATAAAGCAATGTTTGGCTTACAAACGATATTAGCTAACATGGTCATTAACATTAGAAAACATTCATAAAGTAATCATGAATGGTTGACTACTGGGAATTCAATGCCAGATACTACAGCCATAGACAGAAACACACACTCACACACACATGCTTAGACCCAAGTAAGACTATTTTTATATCCCCTGTAACCATTTCACTCGTTCTATCCTGCCTTCTAGCAAGACACGCGGACATCGTCGTCGCTGCCAAAGCTGGACCTTCATGTGATCCCTGTGTGGAAGAAAGGCATCACGGGTAAAGGCGTTGTCATCACCGTGCTGGATGACGGCCTGGAATGGAACCACACCGACATCTACCCCAATTACGTAAGTGCATCGCCATAGCAACAGGCTGCTCCACCGCCACAACACTGTTCGGCTGTTTCCATGGTGACAACGACCCCCAGCCAGGCGAACGATTATCTGTAGTGACCGTCACTGGAGCATACAGAGCCGTCTAATGAAGTGCTATATATTTAAGGCCTCTGTGCAGTGAGAAATATGGAAATATGTGTCAGCGTGCAAATATTACATTCTAGCATGAGCTGTATTCTGATGTGTTGTATTCCGTCTCATGTTTACAAACTGCAGCGGCTGGAGGAGAGCCGCTTTTCATTTGAGTGCAGGCCTTTTGTGTGATAGTGAATAGATGTGTTGCAATCAGAGGCCACACACACACACACACACTGAAGGAGGCAGAGATGGAGAGTGAGTCTGTGTTTCCACACAGCTGGAGCTATAGTGTCTGTAATTATCTTTAATCAATCAGAAGGCCTTTAGTGTCTCCGTTGTACAGTGATAGGGGTACTCAAGCATTATGTTCTATAATCAATACAGGCTGCTTTTCCAGTCACAGACTGAGCCTCGTCCTGGAGTAAATGGCATCTAATGTGTGTCCAGAAAACCCAAGTAAAGTCAGCTTTACCCTGTACAATTTTTCGGCCTAATTTTTGCTGTTGCAGACAAAAATGTGCAAATTGTAAAAGAATTTATGAGATCAGCGGTCTTAGAACACATAATTTAGCGCCATTACAAACAAAGACAGCTGACAGCAATGTTCTGGCAGTGTCAGAAATTTATAATTGCAATCTCAGAGTGATCACTGCTACAGTACTCGTCTAAAAGCCACTGAAAGGAAGGTGGCAAAGGATTACACAAAACTCACGAGATACAGTAGCTACAAATACGGTAGTGGCAATAGCAAAACATAAATGGAAAATGGAAAAATATCCTTATTACCTCAAGCTCAAAAATGTTTATGCGACCTTTTTTCCTGCACAAGCCTGTAATTTTATGTAGTAATTTACATAGTAATTTTAGTAGGATCTTATAATCACATCTTATAAAAACACATCATATAATGTGACATGGGGGATATTGTGGCTTAGTGGTTAGCACCGTTGCCCCGCACCTCAAGGGTTGGGGATTTGAATCCTGCCTCCGCCCTGTGTGCGTGGAGTTTGCATGTTCTTCCTGTGCTTCGTGGGTTTACTTCCTGCTTCCAAATTTCCAAATTGTGTGTGAATGGGTGTGAATAGGTGTGTATGTGTGCGATTGTGCCCTGTGATGGACTGGCACCCCTTCCAGGGTCTCCCCTGCCTTCTGCCCCAAGTCCCTGGGGTAGGCTTCAGGCTCCCCTGCGTCCCTGTGTAGGATAAACGAACGGAGAATGGCTGGATAGAATCTGTGGTAGTGGTAGTGAGCAGAAGCTTGAGAGTTCAAATCCCAACGAATGACAGAAAACCACCTCAACTGCTCAGCTATATGCATAGAATGAATTTTATAAAGCTGCAGTCATACTCACGTTTCAGTCCCATGTGTTTTCTGTTTGTGGTCACCATATCTGGAACCGAATTTCTGGCTTTGCAAAGTGACGTTTCATGGACACTTTCTTAAATGCAAAAACTCTGTCTCTTCCAGGATCCTGATGCCAGTTATGATTTCAATGACAACGATCCTGATCCTTTCCCCAGATACGACTCCACCAATGAGAACAAGTGAGTGACTTACCGTCATAATTCTCAGCTCAGAGTAGGATTAGCATTTGGTAATCAAGAATTAGGGCAACAATACAAGGATCGCTGCTGCTGGATGCAATTCGACGTCATCAGGGCTGGGAAAATGACAGCTGTGTTTAAAGAAAAACTGTCTGTCTGCTTTAGAAAGGTCTCTCATCCACTCTTGTATAACAGGATTACATTCACATTTGCATTTATTTACTTATTTGGCGGACACTTCGATACAAGTGAGATACAGTAGAATACAATCACGCATCATGCTCAGATTTTTGTGACTGTATATTGGCTAGCGTTCTGTATATCGTGTTGTTTCATGACCAGATTCACTTGAAATCTGCGCTCATCAAGGCCCCCTAATGGTGCATGCCCAGTAGGCCCAGTAATAATCTGTCCCTGGTCATAGCAATTAATCAAAGTACAACAATATAACATTTTTTATTACAGTAATAGAAATAACTGCAAGGACACAGGTTTATATCAGAAGGTAAATAGAGATACACAGATATAAACACACATTGAAGCATCAGTGTATAAGTATAAATAAAATGAAGTTGCAATAGGAGCATACTATAATTTTCACTGACCCCGAAGCAAATTGACTGTTACTATGATAATTCTTTTAAATATGAGGTAATTCATTACAATGTGGCATCCAGTCTGTCGTATTTACACCATACAGACTTTTAAATGAGGGGATAATTGGGGTTGAAGCATCCACTTCAAACCCACCAACTACAATGATACTGACACCCTGAACATTTGGAACGAAACAGTGCCGTGCAATACAGTAGGGATGTAACTGATATGACCGGTATGAATTTTGATATGAATAAGGTGCGCACTATTCCCTCTGGTTGAGACTAGTGATGTGGGTGGCAACTGGGATCCCAGAGGACGCAACTAAAGAGCGTGAGGTTTTTACTTTCATGCGGGTGAGCGTTCAGATATGAAAGACAATCAAAGACCACATTCATTAACGTGAATGTGAGTCGATGCACAATGCATTTGCAGCATTCATTTATTCTTATTCATCCTTAGTAACTACCTGGTCTGGGTTGCGGTGGTTTAAATCAAGCTACTAGTTTGTTTATATTTTGGAAAATAAAACCAAATAAATTCGTTAGACAATATCAAAATAGGCACAAATGAAAATAGTAATAACGGGATTAAAAAAAACAGTCCCGCGCACATCTCTTGAGTGATGTAGATGAGGCTGAGAAGCTGTCAGAGGTGGAATTCATACATCATGCCGACAGTACAGCCATTTCTACATCTGGGGTTTTTCCAGTGATTCTAGGGGCGTAGTGGTAGGGTTCATGTTTAATTCATAAAAAGAAAAGAAAAACAACCTTTCTGATTTAGACCACACCCACTTCTGGTTTAAATTCGGATACAGATACAGTTACGAATATATGGAGCACTAAACAGATACAGATTCAAATACAGATAATAGAATTAAACCCTTACAATATAGTTAGGATACATCATTTGTACATTACCTCTCCTTGTGAATTATGGAATTAAAAAATGGGCACTAGATATTCCCTACTGGGTTGTCATTAAAAAAAAATAGCAGACCCCCACTGAAAAAAAAGATATGTAATTATAGATTAAATTGCTGTGGAAAGCAAAAGTAAACATTTGTTACATACAAGCATCAAATACTTGGAGAAGTTGTTTATGGACCCATTGGACAATGTGTTATTTCTGCGATGCAACTGTTTGAGCCCCCAAAATCATTCTGCAAGTGTGAAATGGCAAGTGTTGAGCTGTTTGGCAATTGGAGAATGACATAGGTGGTAGAAAAAAGGAAAACAATCATTATTCTCCCACACCAAAGCAGCGTCCAGCTCCCGCACAATACATTTGAGTGACTCATACTGTGGTAGGTATGTGGAGGTCTTGCGTGAACACACACACACATACACACACACACACAAACCTGTGAGAGCTCTGTTTTGTCTATAGACTTGAAGTACTTCACTGTAATTGGCTGTATTGTGCAGCATTTGTCAATAGTCCAATTATTCTTGAAAGAGAGTTCATATGAAAAAGGATTTCACCCATTAATAATTAACCAGATTCAGTTAGTATGTTTTTGCTAATTACATTCTTGAAATGGTTTAATGCTATCAAGAAGATATAAAAATCTAAAACAGTAAGTTTATATATATATATATATATATATATATATATATATATATATATATATATATATATATATATATATCACATTTCAGATTCTTACTGTGAAAATATATTTTTCAATGAATTCTGCTCTTCTGACCTATGAGTAAGGAATAAAACATGACAGGGCATGCTGTTTTAGGAAAATAATCAATGGCTAGGTGGTGTGATGCGTTAACACTTTGAAGTTGATTATTTTGCCATAACAGTATGCGTATTATTGCTCTCATACAACAGCAATTTTCCAACAATTACAGTTGTTTAATTGCTAAATGTCATGTTGCACTTTTTATCTGTTTATAGTTATGTGTAACATTGTGGAACATCCCAAGAAACAAAAAAAGCCCCACAGCCGGAAGACTTTCCTGAAGCAGAGAACTTACTGACTGTTACAAAGCACTGACACTGGAGACTCCTTCCATTAATGTTAAATAAACTTACATAAAGATCTACCATATCAATGATTATACATTTATATTTGTTAAATGACAAAGCATTTTTAATTCATTTATTAATAGGCTAGAATTATTATTAATTAGATTAATGTGGAGCATGTGCCATACAAGGCCCTGTGAATGAGCTGTAAATATAGACATTATCGAACACATTAATATAAACCTGTGATTTGCCTTGTAGTCAGAAATACTGTCAGAGCTGCTGTTATAGAAAATTAATCAATACCTTCTGACCAATCAGATTTGAGAATTCAGAGGCACTGTGGTATAAAGCAGAATACATGTGTGTAAATACAGAATAGTGTGTACAGCGGATTGGGAAAATTGCGAATTCTATATTTATAAATAAACGTATAAAATCTACCACGTTATATTAAGATATTTCTTTTGATTATTTTTCTTTAGACATGGAACAAGGTGTGCAGGCGAAATAGCAATGCAAGCAGACAACAAGAAATGTGGAGTCGGTGTGGCGTACAACTCAAAGGTCGGAGGTGAGAGATCAGATTCTTGTTATGTATTTAGAAAAAAGACCTTGTGTGCCAGAGGAAGATGTGTGTACAGTGTTTTAAACATCTCACTGAATAAATGAGTGCCCTAACCATTCTGATATAAGAGATGAAATACCATGTTGTTGTTGTTCCTCTTTTGGCTGCTCCCATTAGGGGTCACCACAGCAGATCATTGTATGTGTATTTGATTTGGCGCAGTTTTTATGCCGGATGCCCTTCTTGATACAACCCTCCCCAATTTTATCCAGGCTTGGGAGCGGCACTGGGTTCCCTGACCAGGAACCGAACCCAGGCTGCAGCATTGAGAGCGCTGTGGCCTAACCACTAGCCCTCCAAGGACACAAGAACTGAAATACCATAACATAAATTATATCAGATCTATAGGTTACTCTGTCACTTTTAGATTTTGAACTCATAAAGCCACTTTCACACCTATTAGTCCATTTCCCCAAGTCTGCATCTGAGTTGCGTTGATACTTTTAGTTCGTTTGCTATTTGGTTTCACACTAAACGCAATGAAACAAACCAAGAAAATATTTGGCACATAAATCTCTTTCATTCCTTGATCAGAAATATGGTGACAGAAAAAGGTAAACATAGAAAAATCAGAAAAAATCAACTAAGCATGGTGATTAGTCCACTGAATTATGTGCAGTGTGAAACCAAACCAAACAGCAAATGAACCAAAAGAATCAAGATTCATCTTTGGCAAATGGACTAATTTGATTAAAAATAGCTGTTAGCCTTTTCTGTACCAGTTTATACAAGCTATAGGTCCATTTGTGTCTCCAAACTATTATATTTGATATATTAAAAAGAACACATTATGCTAACAAACACAATTGAAAATTCCTGCAGACATTTAAAAAAAAAAATGGTTCCATCACGTTCCCATTGCTGACCTCTTTTTGATCCTCAGGAATCCGAATGTTGGATGGAATTGTGACAGATGCCATTGAGGCGAGTTCTATAGGGTTTAACCCTGACCACGTTGACATCTACAGTGCCAGCTGGGGGCCGAATGATGACGGGAAAACGGTAGAGGGGCCGGGTCGTCTGGCACAGAAAGCCTTCGAGTATGGCATCCAGAGGGTGAGAGAAAAAGACTGACACTCACCTGTAAATATTAGCATTACACCAACTCCCTGTGTAAAAATGAATTAGATAGGAACAAGGTTGAGATAGGAATAAGGTCGAAGGTTTAAGAAAGACTTCATCTGACTCCTCAGGGCCGTGGTGGAAAGGGCTCCATCTTTGTTTGGGCGTCAGGTAATGGTGGGCGTCAGGGTGATAACTGTGACTGTGACGGGTATACGGACAGCATCTTCACCATCTCCATCAGCAGTGCATCACAGCAGGGCCTCTCGCCCTGGTACGCTGAGAAATGTTCATCCACCCTCGCCACCGCCTACAGCAGTGGAGACTACACTGACCAGAGGATTGTGAGTCACTTAAACGCAAACACTCCGCATCCGGGACTCAGATTATGTATGGTCAGATTAGATTGATAGTACTCTTAGTCCGTGACCTTGTGAACCAGTATCAGGATGTATTTATTGATAGAGGGTTCAAAGCACTTCTGTAAGTTGCTCTGGATAAGATAAAGGCATCTGCCAAATGCTATAAAAGTAAATGTAAATGTAGAAACTAGATCACACTATCAGTCAGTCAAATTCCTCAATTTGCCTCAATTTGATCATTGACCCAAACCTCAGAAACCACCAGTAGCCCCAATTTAAGTTTCTTATTACAGACTGACATATAAGATATACAGTAACTAACCACTTATGTAGTGTTGTTGTTGGAAATACTACATTTACAATCTTCCTGGTTGGTGCTTTGTCCTGTGAATAATTAATGGATGGACATATATCTGCACGCCCTAAACCCGTTGTCTCATTTATTCTACTGCAGACTAGCGCTGACCTTCACAATGAATGCACAGAGACACACACAGGAACATCTGCTTCTGCTCCACTGGCAGCTGGGATATTCGCTCTGGCGTTAGAACAGAAGTATGTACAGATGTTCATAACAGCATTTACAGTATATACAGTACAATACTAAACACACATGCATTGACACCCTGCATTATTCCAAAGTATAACCTGTAACCTACTCTCTAGAGTGCTGGCAATTACTATAACAAGTAAGAAATAAACCATGATGGAGCATGCTGGTATAGGAAAATAATCAAGGATTGGGTGGTGTGATGATACCGTGAGCCAATACTACACCAAAGTTTATTATTTTTTTAATAACAGAACATGTTGAAATGTACTACTCTTCTTATACCACAGCAATTTGCCAATGCTAACAATATTTATTATAAAATATCACATCATATGGTTTTTTTTTTGTTTTTTTTTAATATGTTACTTTTAATATATGTCAATACGTTCCATGAACGTCCATGGAACAAGTTAGATCCTGATATTGCTTACGTTCTAACAGCTATAAACAGTCGTTCCCTCACAAACCTCTGTTTTTTCTTTTTCCTGAAGGTAATTAGAACAAACTAACAAAGATGCAGATTAACAAAGATGCATGTTACCAAGAAAATGCAAAGCTCTCCTTTCCGAAAACTATTACAAAGCACTGACGCTGGAGACTCCTTCCATAAATGCTAAATAAATGTCTCCTCACAGAAACATTCATCATATAAACAATAATGTTTTGTTTTTTTTAAATATTTTTTTTTATTATTTAATCATTTTTACAGGGCCCTCTGGTGGCTTGGGGGTCCTAAGTAACTGCTTATATCACTTATAACTAGAAATGGCCCTGCATAAATCATACAGGTACTCAATACATAGTCAAGCAAGCACAGTTAATGTGTCCTTTAAACGCTTTACTAACCTTAGGTTAGGGCTAGGGCTGCAATTTGGCAGGGTTATTAGGTTTTAAAAAATCTTTCTTTAATATTATGTGTGAATGATATAGCATAAACACAGTATGACTGCTCAGAGCTCAATCTGATGTGTATGTGTCTGAATGTCTCCAGTCCTGATCTAACATGGAGGGACCTGCAGCACTTGGTGGTGTGGACGTCCGAGTTCGACCCTCTAGCGAATAACCCTGGCTGGAAGAGGAACGGCGCCGGTCTCATGGTGAACAGCCGCTTCGGATTCGGCTTGCTCAACGCTAAAGCTCTGGTAGACCTGGCTGATCCCAAAGTGTGGAAGCATGTGCCTGAGAAGAAGCAATGCATCGTCAGAGATGACACCTTCCAGCCCAGGTACAGGATTTACATTCACAGGCAGTTTTTTTCTGCTGATGTGTGACAGTAAGATACAGTATAGTATTGCTATCTATAGGGTCTGTTACAATTTTATAGCATACAGTTTAATCCTAAAACATAAGAGACAATATTTATCACCATACCTACTATCACGGTACATACAGTAAGTAATATCACACATATATGTTAAATCCATTGATTTCCTCTCTGTTCCAGGCCTCTGAAGGCAGCAGGGGAGATCAGCGTTGAGATCCCCACTAAAGCATGCACTGGCCAGACAAACGCTATTGTCTCATTAGAGCATGTGCAGGTGGAGGCCAGCATTGAGTACACCAGGAGAGGAGACCTCCACATCACGCTCGCTTCTCCATCCGGTGAGATATACCCTCATACTTAGAACACACACTGGTGCTATGCATGTCCATGGCTCTAGTCCAGATCTGCTACATAGTATTGCAAGTGCAAAACACTGTGTTTGTCCACTCAGGTACTACTACAGTGCTCTTGGCTGAGAGGGAGAGGGACACTTCCTCTAACGGCTTCAGGAACTGGGCCTTCATGTCTGTGCACACCTGGGGAGAGAACCCTACCGGCACCTGGACCCTGAAGATCACTGACACGGTAAATAGCAAGACCTCCAGCTTTCTTAAGTGGGGTTTCCATCCACCTGTGAAATATGTGAATTATAAATTTTTTTCTTAGAAACAACCTGAACACTAAATTTTAAGTGTTTCTAGGCCCTTAATAACCATAGAACATTGTTAATAATCCTATGACACTGCCTTTTTTGTATGTACAGAATGTTTAAAGGTGTAATATGTATTTTTTTTAGTTGTTTCTAGACATATAATAATGATTTAATTTTAAAGATGTGTTCACAGTGATTCAGAATATTGCCATGCAGTTACTCTTGTTAGTGTCTTTTATTTAGACTTCTGTTTACTTTTTTCTGGCCCAGAAATTGTCTCCACTGATGCTCAGCTGGTCAAATATAACATATATGTATGTTTCCTGTGTCAGTATTTTCCATTTATACTCTTTCTTTCCAGTCAGGGCGGATGGAGAACGAGGGGCAGATCCTAAGCTGGAAGCTGATTCTGCACGGGACCTCTGAGAAGCCGGAGCACATGAAAAAGCCGAGAGTGTACACGTCCTACAACGCTGTGCAGAATGACCGCAGGGGAGTGGAACACATGGAGGACATGATGGAGGTAAGAGCAGTACAGTTCAGTACATACTTTCTGCTTGTATGCTAGCATTTCTTTTAGATTAAATGTGTGACACTGCATCTGTTCTATGTACTGATTGTTTAAAGGTGCAGTTTGTAATTTTGTAGTTGTTTCTAGACCTATACTAATCATATTATTTCAAAGATACCGTTGAAAAACTGGGATTTGCATAATTTCTGTGCAATGTATATTGCTACTTTCTTTGTTACAGGCTTCTGTTTATTGTCTATTTTTCTGGCCCAGAAATGAGCGCCATTCCAGCTGTAACAGAGCTTCTTAGCCTTGCCTCTTTTCCCTAAAAGGTGAAGAATGAGGCAAATGTAGTTCTAATAGAGAGGGTAAAATTTGTTGAGTGCACAAAGAAATTGCATTGCAACTGAAAAAAATTACAAACTGCTCCTTTAAATCCCTGCAATGTTTGAATGTGCCCCTTTCAGATATGATCTTTTGTTATTTGTTAAAATCAAATATTATATTGTATATTCATTATAGGAGGCCGCCATTTCTCCTAACAAACCTGAGAAGCCCCGGACACCAGCTAAAGTCACTTCCTATACTCCTGACTCGGCTTCTGGCCCAGAAGAAAAGCCTGCTTTGTCCCAGGCTTCGTCCTCCCCCAATTTAGCACTTCTCCGCCTCCTCCAGTCAGCTTTTAACAGGCAGACCCCTGCCATCTATCCTCACTCCATGGCTTCCCTCAGCCGAGCTGAAACCCGAGAGAGGATCCCTAAGCAGAAGTTGTTCGAAGCCATGGACTGGCTCAAACAGGACACAGTTCCTGAGAGCAACCTGTACAACGACTACAGCGACAACTTCTACAGAGCACAAGCCTATCGGCACAGAGACGACCGGCTGATGCAGGCTCTGTTCGACATTCTTGAAGGAGAGCAGCAGTGAGGTGGTGGACAGGGGAAAGGAAGGTTAGGGGAAGGTCAGAGGAGTAGGTACAGGGGTAAAAAAAAAAAAAAGATGTAGTGAGATAATATAAAGTAGAATGATGCATCATGTGGGCAAGGAAGATTTGTAATGGCAGAAAGTGAGAAGAAGCATATGGATAAGTGGATGAGAGCCAGGCACAGAACGAGAGATTCACTCTTACACACACACATTTATAGTTTTTGTCAACACCTTTTCTCATCTTTAATCACTCTGGGTCCTATTTGTGTTTTGTGTCTCAGTCCCTTCTACTGCACTGTCCACATGACCAGTTCTCATTCCACATCATATATTGCCGCATTCACATCAACTTGGAAAAATATGAAAACTTCACATTGCATTGAATATCTTAAAATTAACATTATATTGTATATTTTATGACTCATACAGTGCCTTGCATACGTATTCACCCCCCCTTAACCATTTCAACATTTTATAGTGTTACAAAGTGAAACTTACCATGATGCTGCCACCACCATGCTTCACTGTAGGGATGCTGTCCAGGGTGATGAGCAGTGTTGTGCTAAGGTTGCGCTTTGTACCAAGGCCAAAAAATTACATTTTGGGCTCATTGGATCAGAATACCCTTTTCCGCGTTTCCAATATGCCGTTGGCAAACTCCAAATAGGATTACACATGGGTTGCCTCTCTTCCATAAAGCTCAGCTTTCACATGTGTCTGGGCTATAGTTGCCATGTCAACAGCTGACATATGGTGAATGGGCTCCACGAGGTAGAGTCATGGTTGTGTCATATACATTCCATTTTTAAAAAATGTATTTAAAGGTGCTCTGCAGATATTTTTATACCAAACCCTGATTGATACTTTTCCAGAACTTTGTCCCAGACTTATTTTGATAGCTCCTTGGTCTTCATGATGAATAAACTCTGGGTCCATCCAGGAACAGGTGTATTTACATTGAGACCACATGGCACTTGCACTAATTATGTGACTTCATTTTTTTTTTCTCCCTAATTTGGTCTTGCCTGTTTCCAACTTACTAGCTAACACTCTCCTATCACACAGAAGCTACTAATTGGGGATGGTGGGGCAAAAACGTGCTTCCTCTGAGCCATGTGAAGCCAACCTCCATATATTTTCAAACTGCTGCTCATGCTGCATGACAGGGTAGCGTAACACACTCAAAGAAAAGAACTATCTGCCCTCTTCCGCATACACGAGTTAGCAGATGCCCACAATTGTGATGGAGAGAGAGAGAGAGTAATGCAATCCCTCACACACTGACAGCTCTCTTGAGTGCTGGCTATGGATGGCTGTGGCATCACACTCAAGATCCCCCCACAATAGGGTGACGGCTTTTCTATTGGACCACTCAGGAGCCTCTAGTGGCTCATACTGGTTGTATGAGAACTAATTTCAGGGTTTCACAACAATGGGGTGAATACTTATGCAATTATACCGTTTACATTTTTTATTTGTTCGACGTGACGAGGTGAAAACTCTAACCCACAGTAATTCCGACATGACGTGAATGTGGTATTTGCCTACGGCTGGATGTATGGTGCTCCTTTAACACGCTGATTTACTTCCTGTCATGTGACCTGTGACCATGTCCTTTCTCATTCCGGGCCCTCTCTGCCCTATAGCTGCTTACATTATGCTGCTTTCACTGCCACCACTTTCTGCATGCGCTACTTCAATGAAATTTTCTTTAGAACCTAATGATATAGTATTCTATTTAATATGCAAACGTGATTATAAAGTTGTGTTGTAAATCTCTTCAGCCTCTCTTACGTTCATCTATTACTAAAAGTCTGTTTTATTTCCACAAATTATTCAGGAAAAAACACCCATATGCATACAATTAACAAGAGATTCATTAGATTCTTTATACAGGGTAGATCATGTTTATAATTATTACAAAATTCATTATTGCAGTATATTTTGATATGCCAGAGCTCATCCCTCATTTGGTTCCGATCCACACTTTATAAACTCAGCTCTGCTCAAATGCTGCAGTTTTCTGCAGGTTTTTTGCACAACTTCTTTCTATCAAGCACCTCATTGCACCTCACCCAAGCAGATTATTAAAATGTTTAATTTTCCAAGGCCACATGGGTGAATGGTTTGGAAAATCCTCAAAGGATTTGAGAACAATGAAATATAAAAAGAGCTGTTAGACCACCATGGAAATCATGACGTATGTAGGGGACTATCAGCTTATTTTGTATATTCAGCAGTTCATAATATGAAATAAAGATTTATTTTTCTATGGATTCTTAGTAATTTATGCAAATGAATAGAAAAAACATCTATCGAATCCTTGACATCATCTTACCTCATATAAGACCCGCTTTTATTGCAGGTAGTTTTGTGTTATGTGTGGCTCCTGAACCATTTCAGAACTATACATGAATAAATCCAACATATTTATTGTAATAAAGACCTGAAAGTTATTGTCTGTGACTGATGTTAGTAAAACAAGCTTGAACGCTGCAATGTTTGCTCATCATGATGCTCAGTGAATCACCTGGATCATATATTCATGAGACAAACGCACTAACGCTTGTGTTTACAGCAGGAGTGTACCTCAAAAGCCTGGTTTGGTTTGGGTTTGCCTGGTTCTGTGATTGTAGCCCCACTTCTCTGCCAGCTGAGAGAACATAAAATTAAGAGAATATAACGATGGAAAGAGAGAGAATGAAGAACGTTCACACACATCCTGTAATTTATTCATTTTTCAGTGTAGTCAGTGTTTATATATGTTGATTGATTAAAGTTGTTTACAAAAGCCAATATAGTTTCAATTATGTATGAATATTATAATATATGGTTTTTCATCTTAATAAACTGTAAAGTTATCTTGCAAGCGAACGCTTTGTGGTCTGTGTGTAGGATTTTGCAGGATTTTTTTTTTTTTTTCTTATAGGTCTGTGGGCTGACCCAGTCACTTTCACAGACACACACACACACACACACATACACACACACACATACACACACACACACACACATAGGGAGAGAGTGTCCTACATTTTCTCCCTCCTAAAGTCTGCTCCAATGTCATTAATAATTTAAGTGTCACTGGATTGCAAGAGCATATACTGCAAAAGAGGAGCCAAAATGAAAAGCAAAAAAAAAAAAAAAAAAAAAAAAAAAAAAAAAAAAAAAAAAAAAAAAAAAAAAAAAAAAAAAAAAAAAAAAAAACATACAGGAAAGAGAGCCCATGTTAAAATTGAAGGTACTTTCCTAGTCTGTTTGTTTGTATAAAAGGTTATAGTGCCATCTTGTGGTGTAAACATGAGAAAACACCGCCCTGAAAGACATGAAATATGTTTTATTTAATTGAAATATTTGTGATGTGCTTGATGATTCTGGTGCTAATTTTTTGGTTGGTGCTGTATTTTCATTATTCCCATGAGTTATAACTTACATTATAACCCAAGTTAGCTGTTGTGTGCCACACTGACATCACAGAGGGGACACTGCTACAGATACAATGGCATTTAATGGTTTCTTTTCTCACCCACCTTTTTCCAGCAAGGTTTCTCCTCTTATTAATTAGAAACCCGACACAGAAGTATTGGAGACAACAAATGCTGGAATGCAATGCAGCTACAGTACACGACAGAGTTAAGTTGAGTTGCAGCAGAGACTCAACTCAGGTAGTTAGTGATCTATGAGATGACTAGCGTGATGGTGTTGACAGAGATATTAGCATGAAAGATGAAGATTTGGAAGCTGATCTGTTTGAGCAGAGTGAGAACCGGATAGACGAAATCACTAAAGTGCTGCTGCATCACACTCTTTAGGTTGCTAAATCCTACAGGCTCCAGTATCAGAAGGTAGAAAACTGCTACCCCAAAGTGAAGCTAGACCAACATGTCGTCGAAAAAAAAAATCAAGTCATGCACACCACTGAAGATCGCATTTAATTAATAAGATTAATTAATAGGCAATTAATTAATAATAGGCTATTACATTATGTTGCACTATCCACACCAGAGCTGCATGCTGTCCTTCAGTGCAGTCTATCCACCCCCCTTTTGCACTCCTCTCCCTTTTCAGTCTGAAATCTGTTCAACAGGATGCTTTAAACATCTGGCTGCTGTGGGTTAAAGCCAGAATAGATTCCTTTATCCTCCCATATAAAGAGAGAGGGAAGAGACAGCGTGAAGAAAGCAACAAATGAGAATGTAACTTAGGATATCAGGAGAGAAGGGAAAAATAAGAGAGGGGTGACAGTGAAAACTGGATTAAACTAAGGCAACAGCAGTGAGAAACAGAGAGAGAGAGAGCGACGGAAAGAGAGAGATATGGCACTGTTCTCATACTGCAGGCTGCCTTCAAGTCAGTGAGACTTCACTCTGCTACTTAATCTCTCTCCTTCACTTTTTCCTGGCTTGCTTGCTTATCCAGAGTTGATCTTTTTCTTTATGCTAGCACTGCTAATCTACAATGTTTCTGTTTTGCATTTTCAATATGTAATCATCAACATATTTTAGCATTTACACTGTGTCTCATTCCAAGTATCCAGCAGTTCTTCAAAAGTTAGAAAAACAGATGCATGCTATCGCAGAACAACTTGTGGGGAAGTTTTGAAATGTGCATTCCTTTCATTTTCTGCTCTCTGCAGGATCTCGGCACACACAAAGATGTTGATATATTGACCAAATGCTTTCAGTTCAACAAGTTTAATGCACAAGATTAATTGTCATACATGAACATGAGCCTAAACCTGTGCTACAATGTGCATTTAATATGACATCAAAGGTCTTATATGCATGTTCACTACTATATTCATTTTCATCTGTGTCACACTACAGAATGGTATGGAAGTGCATGCATGCTTATTTAATGGTATATTCTTACAGGAATTTCTTTTGGGAATCGGAAGCCACTGCTTGTGCTGGGTGTATGTCTTCTCGCTGGATTTATCTGTAAGTGCAGAATCTTGTCCATGTCACGATTTTGAAACCAGTCAAGGCTCCAAGGCCTCTTAGCCCACAGGCACATGCCTGAGCCAAACACACAAAAAGGGTCATTTGTGCTTAGGGCAATAATTTTGTAACTGGCTTTTATATATTACAGTAAAATGAACATGATTCACATTAATTTCTCTGATATTTAATTGATAATATAAGATTCCCTTTTTAAAAGTTTGACCTCAAAATAATTCCAGACAGTTCCAAAAACGTCGTTTCCAAAATCAAAGTGCTTTACATAAAACAGAGGGAATGATAAAGGATTTGATGTCATTAAATGAAACAATAAGTAGCACTAGCCTCATAAAATACAAATCTGATGAGGCTTATACTGTAATTAATCTATAAGCTGACCATTATTTATCATCTATCATCATCCATCATCTTTGTTTATATATAGTAGCATGTGCATAAACAAGTATATTTAAAACTGTACTGAACCTTGTAGAACCCGTATGGGTAGTTGGCTTGTCCTTCTGGTTGGGACACTTACAGGTTC
This sequence comes from Pangasius djambal, assembly GCA_022985145.1. NCBI lineage: Eukaryota > Metazoa > Chordata > Actinopteri > Siluriformes > Pangasiidae > Pangasius > Pangasius djambal. The sequence goes on along the minus strand of CM040989.1, from coordinate 20,851,559 downwards.
TATGAATTTAAGATCCAGATGCATAAAGCTGACAGAAACAAATACCATTCACCCAGGGGGTGAATACTTACGCAAATTGTCGGCTTTTTGCTTAAGTACCCTTAGCCTTATTGTGTAAATCAAATGGTAAAAATCTCAGTCAAGTCCAATTAAAATAAAGCACTAAAAAATGTTCACGTTGGGGGGATGAATACTTATGCAAGGCTCTGTCAAATCCTACAGCATTGTTTCCCTATCTAACCCTTTTTAGAAAGCAAAAAAAATGCTTAATTATCCAAAGAAGCACTTAAAGAACTATTGTTTCTGAGAGTGTATAACTTACATTCTAATATTCGAAGGAGTTTAGCAGCAATATACGCTATAAGGCCAAAAGTATGTGGACACTTGGCCATCACACCCATATGTGGTCCTTCTCCAACTGTTGCCACAAAAGTGAAAGCACACAGTTGTATAGAATGTCTCTGTATGCTGTAGCATTACAAATTCTTTTCACTGGAACTAAGGGGCCCAAACCTGTTCCAGCATGACAATGCCCCTGCATACTAAGGGAGGTCCATGAAGACATGGTTTGCCAAGATTGATGTGGAAGAAATTGAGTGGCCTGCACAGAGCCCTGACCTCAACACCTTTGGGACGAATTAGAAGGCTGACTGCATGCAAGGCCTCCTTTCCTCCTTCCTTTCCTGACATCAGTGCCTGACCTCACTAAAGCCCTTAAGGCTGAATGGACAAAAATCCCCACAGCCACGCTCCAAAATCTAGTGGAATGCTTTCCCAGAATAGTGGAGGTTATTCTAACAGAAAAGAGGGGACTAAATCTGGAATGGGATGTTCAAAAAGCACATATGAGTGTTATGGTGAGGTGTCTACAAAACTTTTGGCCATATAGTGTAAGAAATCTAGTAAGTTTTTAAGCTGGCTTTTAAAAAAAACATCAGTAGTATTCCTAATTTTGTCTAAAACACTGTATTTTTAGGAGCTTCTAGATCTTCCATCAATTGAGGTACAAGTGATCCTGAGAATTGGCAGCAAAAACAGGATATAAAACTTTAAGATGCTGGTAAAATAAGCAGAATCTGGGTCATTAAAGTGATAGTTCACCCTAAAACAACATTAAATTCAGTAACTGTTGCTAAATGTAAACGTAAGTGAGTTCCTTTTGTGGACTAACTCCATTTTAATAAAATCGCTCTCGCTGTGTCTGCACTTTGGGGAATTGTTGCACCAAAGCGCATCGATAAGTACAGACAGAGCAACAGCCATTTTATTAAAAGTGTGTCATCCCTGTTAAGGAAATAACCATCATCTCTATTTTTGTCTGGCGCTAGTTACTGAATCTCATGTTGTCGTGGAGTAAAATATCACTTTAAGGGCCTTAAATGTCAAAAGCAAGAAAGAGTATTCCAAACATGTTATGTTTATGTTTAACTGGGCTGCTAGAACAATCCTGCTGAGCAAAACATTATAAGTATTGTTGTACTTGCTAATGGGAACTGGCGTAATGGTTTCCATTGGACATTTTGACAGAAGAACGAACAATTATAGTTACTTACAATTACTCATGTTCTCTGAATGCAGCTACATATATATATTTGGGCCATATGGCCAAATCAAGGTTGAGTTGTGGATATGATCTATACACACAATTATGCAATATCCAATATGTGAACCAAAGCATGGGCAACAACAAGTTATTGTAGCTACAATCAATTGAAGTAAAAAGTTGGCATAAGTTAAGAATTCTTGAGAAATGGTTCTACTCTTCAAATTTTCTTCAGACTTTCTAAGGGAGAAGAGAATGTCTGCTGTTCCCATCTCCTCCATGTCTCTGTTCCTGGGAGTGGAGCAACGACGATCAGGATTGTATGGAAAAGAGTTTCCTGTGATGACACCTTGGGGTGCCCCTCTGGTGTGGGGGGACAGTGAGTCCTCAGTCTTGCGCAGAGACAAGTTTGCCCATCTTGGTGCCCGCACTGGCCTGGCAATCCTGGCAATCGGGAACTACAATCACTACTTACAACGCCTCCTGTCTTCTGCCGAACTCTACTTTCTGCTCAATTTCTACGTGACTTACTACGTCTTGACTGACAGGCCACGAGAGCTGGATCCTCCCCTGAACCTGGGGCTAAACAGGGAGCTGCGTGTCATTCCAGTGGCTGAGATGCCAGGCTGGGACAGGCTCGGTCTGCGGCGCATGGCTTTGCTTGCAACCCTCATTAAGGAGCAGATAAATCTGGAGGTGGATTATGTGTACTGCATTGACATTGACCAGGAATTCACAAACCCAGTGGGCACAGAGATCTTGGGGAAGCTGACGGCCACACTACATCCTTTGTTCTATGGAAAACCTAGCTCCTCTTACCCCTATGAGAAGAATCCAGACTCACAAGCTTATGTTGCAGAAGGGGAAGGTGACTATTACTACAGCTCTGAGTTCTATGGAGGCCTGTGCTCCAAGGTGTTAGCCATGGCTCAGACATGTTCCCTACTCATCCTACAGGACCAGGATAAGGGGGTTCAAGCCCAGGAATTAGAGGAGAGTTACCTGAACCGCTATTTGATCAACCATAGACCCACTTGTGTCCTTTCACCAGAGTATAACTGGTGGGAGTCACCTGGAGGCCCTGATGTGCCCGCTCAGAGGCTGCGCTCTATAGGGAGACAGTGCTTATCATCAGGCAACTACAAGGGAGATACAAATGCTTGCTGAGGAGAGGAAAGAAGAGGACAACCAGAACACTTGTGTTGATGACACAAAAAGGGATATTTGTCTGCTGTGATGATATCAGTGTATACCGAATGCTAGTGTTAGAGATATTCTTACTGGAATTTATTCACAAATGAGAGTTGCTTAAAAAAAGAACATCCTAATTTACATGTCGTACAAGATACTTTGCACTTCATTTCAGTAAAGAGTTACTTTGGTAAACTAACAGTTAAACTGATATGTATTCATCAGTTTTGGAAAACACATCGCACCTTGGCTAATAATAATGGCACCGTAAGGACCTTTTAATTACGACCATCAAAATTACGTCCAACAAAACTACATTCTATGCATTCCAGAGTTTGAGGCCGTTCTTAAATGACTGACATTCTTGTATGGTAGTGGTAGCTCCAGGGATAAGGTTCTAAGCTGGTGATTGGACAGTTTTGAGTTTGAATCCCAGGACTGCCTTAAGCAACTGTTGAGCCCTTAAACAAAACCTTTAACTTAATTCCTTAGATTGTATCCTCTCAATAATTGTAAGTTGTTGTGATAAACTTGTGAATGAATGTAAATAAATGTACACAAAGTAGAACTCATTTCCAGGGACATCTGTAGTTTGAATGTATGGAATTTTTTTAAATTAAGGAAATATAATACATTTGTGTGTTCCTCATACTTCTGTCTCATTTCTTCAGAAGCCACTCGGGACCACTTTAAAGACTTCGAACAAGCCTTAATAACACCAAAACAAACATTTACTATGGTTCTTTTATTCCCTTAATCCCTTAAGTGTTAACAAGTTACTGGAATGAACTCCAGTCGTGAGCATTGTGTATCTTTCCCTTTAAATGGAACAGGAATAACCTGGTTTGCTCTGGTTAAACAAGCGACCGGCCACACCAGCTGTGTCTGCTAAGTGATATAGCTCAAACATTTGTGTTTTCATGTGATAAGGGCTTAATGGAGTTGGTACCCGAGCTGACTGACTCTGCAGGTCAAACATTAACCAGACCTGGTTTTTCATGGTCTTTATATCTTTTAAAAAAAAATGACTGCTGCTCCACACATATCCTCTTGTGTCCAGCTCATCTTGACTCTATCCCAACACTGGCTATTCTAATATACAGCTCTGGGATGCATTTGTGCGTCATTGTGAGTCATTGTGCACTCCGTAAACAGTGAATTAGAGAGGGGGAGTCATCCATCTTGCACAGAATAGATTCAGTGCTTATGGGATTTCCACTAGCAAAAAAATCACCACAGGAGCGGTAATATTGTTTGTTTGTTTCACCACCAGCACCATATGGTGCAATCTTTTTCTATTTTTATGCCTTTTTTTCCTACCTGTCCCATATCATTTTTCCACCCCATGTGCTTCCCTCTCACCTACTTTCTTTATAGTCAGAAAAACATGTGTCTCTGTCCCACACCATACTATGGTACACCAAACTGACTCAACATCTTACAAGCATGCACACGCTCTTTTTTAAGACTGTGCTGTCATCTTAAATCTGTACAAAAGTTGGAAAGAATCCACATTTGATTAGTATAATTACTGTCTTTGTAGAATTTATACTTCCATATGATCACCAACTGGACAAAACGAATTTAGCGTCTACACCATGCCTCCTTAAAAATCTTAAATAAGTCACTGTAGCTCATTTCCAACAAACTGTGGTGCTCTTTTTTTAATAAAAGCTCTGTGTTGTTTATTTCAGTCTAGCGTGTAAAACATCAACTCCATAGAAATCAGTTGAAATCTCAAAGCTGCACTTTATATATATGTATGTATGAATATATGTATATATGCAGTGCACGTTATTTAAAATCATAATCTACAAAGATTGTGCAACCTGCAGTTGCATAACGAATGTCTGTGTGGCACAATACTCATTTTCCAATCACAAGGGGAAACAAAATAAACACAAAAATACAGATTATTCACTGTCCCATTGTCTCATATCATGTTTTTAGGTGAACTTGTTTCTAATTACAGCTAGCAGATCACTACGAATAAAACAGATGAAGGCTCAAGAGCAAACAAGACTTAGCAATCTGAGTTTATCTACTTCTTTTGGATTTTTGGGGCACTTTACATCCAGTCCATTGTATTCACACCCTCTTCATGACAGTTTGATTACAAAAAAAAAAACCTTTTAAGTAGCTGTTGGCCTACTTTGGTGAAGTATGGAGCAGATTTCCTCTTCTTGTTCTTGTATCCTGTTATATAATTGTGTGTAGCAATGTGATTTACAAACTAAGGGACATTTATACAGGAAACCTATGAGGTAATGGGCAACAGGAATTGTGCTTTCTGCTGCCAGTAGCGAGAACTTAATCGCATGTGAGACACGTCCGGTGTGGAATGACTGACGTCTAGACACGACTCATGACGCGGTGCTTGATGTAATGCTTACGCAACGCGTCCGGTCTGAATTAGGGATAAAAGTAAATAAAAATAGAGGGAACCATATAATAGTTTGTAAATAGAAAAACAAGAATGACATTTAATATAAACAGAGGAAATGGAAAAAACAAAGTGCAAAGCAAAACGAAGAAAAAAATCAAACAAATATCATTAAAAATAGAATCGACATGTATATAGAGAGGCAACATGTATATCGAGAGACAACTTTCGTTGCTTGTCTTGATTGGTAGTGCATAAAAACAGGAGGCTGCTTCGCCACATCTTCTCTTGTAAACTTTGAGCAAGTCTGCAGTACTGATCTTAGTGAACAAATCTCATCCGTTCTTCATTATGTCCCCCAGCAGGCCGGCTTTGTGATGGGCGACTCCACAACAGCTCTGTGCACTAACGACTCGCTACGATGAGCCCTTGCGTCAACAAAGATGCGGTGCTCGGGAGAGGAAATGTGATCAGGCTCTAACATGTCTGAATCATCTCAGTCCTCAGCTATTGTTCTGCTTACAGACGTGCGGACGATCTCCCATTAATATAAAAAGAAAGCCAAGAACTAATCAAAACTCCATCACTCTTCTACTATGATGTAAAGGAAAATACCGTTAGAAAACCAGCCTGGTTTCAATACTGCAACAGCTTAAGGCTATGCAAACAACTTGAGCAAACAATGAGCACACTTGACAATTTCTGTAAATGTAGAATTCAGTAAGAAACTGATTATTCTTCAGTTGAAACTTAGGGTAAAGCTGCTGACTGTCACTAATCTAAAATACTACTGGCTTCCTGGGTCAAACAGGGTCTAAGAGAACAAAAATATTCAAATGGATATATTATATTATATTATATTATATTATATTATATCATATCATATCATATCATATCATATCATATCATATCATATCATATCATATCATATCATATCATATCATATCATATCATATCATATCATATCATATCATATTATATTATATTATATTATTCCAGTTTCCCAAAAGCATCATAAAGGTAAATTAAGATTATCTTAAGAGGTAGAGATACCTCAGTGGCTATGTTTACATGCAAATCAAATTCCGTTTAACATCTATATTCGCGCTGCAGCTATATTCCAAAAACGATGTTTATACATCTACAGGCATTGGTATATTCCTGTATACATGGTTGCTGTAAGTATGCCTGAGTTGCCATTCCTAAATACCTAGCCTACAGCTAAGCATCTGTTAGCACCCACAATTCCTTGCAGACTGAGCATGTGCATATATCGCCTTTCAGTCGATTTTCTGAATAAGGCGTTTACATGCAACAAATTTCCCATTAAAGGCATATTCCAGGGGTGTGAATCGGAGTTTGGGGAATCAGAATATTGTCTTAATCCGAATCGGGCAATCTGATTGCGGCATTTACATGACTCAGTACTAATTAGAATATTTCCAAATTCCGATTAATATCAGATTTTTCAGATGATCGCTCTTAGCCTCCAGTCGTTTATTAGAACAATGTACAAATACTGTTTTCTCTGAGTAGACCAGCATGTTTATCATCTTTTAAACTGCAGCACAATAAAGCCATAAAGTAATAAAGTAATAGTTTGGCTAAATGTACATGTCCTGTTATAATTAGTTGAGACTAAGATATATTTTATGTTTTAACTTTTGTTTGTTTAGTTTTGCACTTTAACCTTTCTGTTTCATCCAAAATCTTTTCAGTGATGTTACAGCAGCTTGCTATTATCTATAAACAATAAAATTACAAATTACAAATCTCTTTTTTTTCATCTCTGACCCTATTCCACTGTCGAGTCCTCCCCTCTTCACAGTACTCCAATGCTCCTATGAGCACTTTGTCTCGTCAGGTTCACTTTGCACGAACTACCTGAGGCTAGCAGGTAAGTTTTCCTTTACACTGCACCACTATAATAACCATAAACTGAAGAATCAGATGATACTGTAAGGTACTGAGGCTTGCCCTGGCAGCTCTTCTAGTGTTTTTCAAAGCTAAACACGCACCAGTGTAAATCACATCTTGAAGGACCTAATCCTCTTTTTCTTACTCTATTACATGCCAGTTTGCACATACACACATGCGTTTGTTTTCCTACAGCTCCTTGTGTGTTCACACAGAGTAAGTTTAGGGTGTGGCAGCTTGTTTTTATAAACTTGGCCTAATCTGGTGGATTCACACAGCCTTCCCCACACCCAGTCTCAGACCATTTACTGCACCACACCAAAACATGATCACATTGCCAGGACTGGCTTCGTGAGATAGTGCAGGTGTGTATGCGGGTGAAGAAAATGCCCTTGAGGCCTGCCTTGACATCTGTCATGTGGAAGCACTCTTCTGACTGTGGTAGCAGGCATGATACTGTATTCTAGATCTGAGATTAAAAGTAACAACTTTTTTTTTTTCTTCAAATGTTACTACAGTCATCACGGGATGATATATTTTTTTTTTAAAAAGTGTTTGCTAACAAGATTTTCTCACAAGATCTCACATATGGATGAGTAACTGCTCCATGTTTATGTATATACATTTGATTGTAGAAAAAAACAATACAATTTGTTTTCTCAAATGTGAGCCAATGTTGGAAAACATGCTCATTTAATTACTGTCATTACCATCGGACAAACTGTAACCTATGCTAATTAAGTAAGCCACAAAGCCTACAAAGCTAAGTAACTAATTATCCTACTTTAACAGGTAACCTGTAATGACATGCAGCTCCAAATGTACTCGTGATGTAATGTGAATACACTGTAACATACAGCGCTTGTATGGACACGTCATTTTAATGGAATACTTTATGTTTTATTTACCTCAAATGTTTTATTTACCTCAAATTTAGGAACTAACTTTTCTCATTTCATGTACCTATAAACAGATAAAAAAGTACAGTTTGTCTTTCAATAATAAATTAATATTTGTAACTGTAATATTTGTAATTGATGTGTTGCTATTGGAAAATACCCACGCCATTGTTGATAATTTTCTTATACCAGCACATCCTAGCATGTGTTTCCTTCCTTAAATAATTGACAATCATTTTTAGTAATTACCTTATAACTACCACAAAAAGCAGTGGAACTTGTTGTACTAGCTTTTTAGCAGCAACACACACCACAGAAACAACTAATTTCTATGTATCTGATGAACAGCTCTGAGCCAAAATATAGGCATTATTCAGATTGTAGTCTAGATTAACTAGAATCCTCTTAAGCAGGTGAACTTATTATTAAATATAGTGTCTCTAGATTTAGCAACTTTTTTTTTTTTAAGCAACAGTCACTTTAGCAATTTTATTTACCATGGCAACTTGCCCTTACACCTCATTCAGAACTTGCCTCCTTGCACATTAATTGCTAATTACTACATGCACTGAGCTGATCTCTACTTTCTCTACCTCAAACCTTGCACCTGTATATACATAAATATATATATATATATATATATTTATAGACATAATGCTAAACTGCATTTCGTCGGCTCTGTACTCGAACTCTGCACAATGGCAGTAAACTTGAATCTAATCACATCTTTATTTACAAAAAGGAAGCTAGCGAGGAATCTAGAGACTTTTTGAGCTGATGTTAGCGACTGTCCTGCACTCGTTACGGCTGTCCAGGTCACGTCACAGCTGCTGGTTATACGAGTTGAGAGAGCAGGTTTGATCGACTTGAAACCAGTGTGTGTGAAACCTGACTGAGCAACCAATCTTTTTTTTTGTCCCACCATCACTTTTCTTTGTCCTTTCTCTTCTTGGCTATATTTACAAGTCCATGAAATGGAGATAAAAGAAATGTGTGCCATATGATTGGTCCAAGGAATCATTCAATCCAATCATTTGTCACTTTACCGCTTATACCTAATTTGCATAAAGTTCAGAATATCTCAACTCACATGTAGCGCTGTAGCTCTGTCGCTTGTCGCAGAAATCGCAGCTCCGTGTCGCATGCGCACATAGAAACTTACTGGAGGAGAAAACAATAAATATCTTATACAGAATACAAACTGCACTATGCAAGTGCATCTGATATGTGCTACACACGTTATGTATATGAATGTCCTGATTTGGTGTGTGTGATGTGCTGTGCTGTGATGCATTACTTAAAATGTTGCATTTTGTACCCATAAATCAAAAATCTAAGTTTGTTAACTTGTTTATCTACAAAATACATAATCATAAGATTTCAAGTGTTGTGAACTCAAAATCATGATTCATTAAAATAGCTCTCTCTGGTCTTTCTTTGATGTGATTGGCCATGCAAGGAATTCTGCCTGGCAACAAGAGAACTAATGCACTGATTGGTAGATAATTGCAAAAGACGGTTCTCTTCCTCTGGTCTGTTGCTGGTACTGGTGTAGTGAAGTTCAAGAGTTCATCATGAGTAGGAGAGATGACTTTGTGTGTATTTACAGAGAAATGGCAGTCATGTAGAGAATGTTTCGTAAATAAAGTTACATATTGCTAAAGAGTGTTAATTTCCCCTATGTATGGAAACTTTTGTCCCCCTGTATTTAAGTACACTTGAAACAAACACCAAGTTAAGTGAACTTTATCTCAGTACACTGGTTCCCTGGTGGACTAATAACTAGCATGCGGCGCTCTCACTGCCGTGGCCCGGGTTTGATTCACGGTCAGTAAACTATAAAGCACACTATATGAACACCAAGTTAAGTGAACTTACATATACAAGTTTCGGGAGACCTCATTACTCAATTAAATTGAGGGAACGAGCTTACTCAATCACCTGAGTACAGTCAACTTGTTAGGGTTTTCAGTATGAGTCCATGAAATGGAGATAAAAGAGATTACACCTGATCAGGGGTCTGATTAGTATTATGCATTAAGTCATATTGTTATTGTGAATTTTTTCTCAAAATTTTTATTCTTGAGTTTTTAAACAGTGGTCTTAAAACACTGTTGTAGATGTCTTCTTTTAATTAAAAAAAAAGATAAAATATTAAATATTAATACTACTACTACTAATAATAATTATTATTATTATTGTTATTGCTATTATTATTATATAATATTATGAATCTCCAGTAAATGAATCTCCAGGAAATCTTCCTTCTTCACGTAACGCCTTTTGATATGCAAATGAGCATGACGACTGAAAGAATATGCAGATTCATGTATGCCGTCACGTGGCGACTTCCAGTGACTTTTTGAGCATGCGTTAACTTCCCCCTGAAACGATTTGGCAGCAGTGAGGACGCTCTGTGATACGTGATGTTTCACCATCACCATGTTTACAGCACAGGAAAGACTGTGACGATTCTCACAGCCTGAGACCAACCGAGAAACACCTGAGAAACACTTGCCTTTTTTTTGTAAATAAAAAACTGAAAAAAAAAAAAAAAAAAAACACAGAGAGAAACGGGAGCGTGAGCTCCTCCTTCGGTGCGAGAGAGAGAGAGAGAGAGAGAGAAGCGCTGGCTGATTTAGGCTCTACGTCAGAGGGACGATGGTGGCAGGCTGGTAAAGATGGCCGCTCTGTCCGAGGACGGGAGATATGGACTCAATTGCGGCCGCAATGCCGACAGAATCACCGTTTTGCACGTAAAACTCACCGAGACGGCCATACGAGCGCTAGAAAACTACCAAAACTGTAAGGTAAGTCCGGATGATGTGAAACATGGCGCTGTCGCCTAATAAACTTCCCCAGACTTGGATGAAGACACAGCAGTGCCACGCACTATAATATGCTGGCCCGAAAGAAAAAAAACACACACACACGCACTTAATGTTGTAAAATAATCTTTTTTATGACATGGGAAAAAAAAAACTCCAGACTATTAAACGGCATTTCTTTTAAACGATTAATGAAATAAACGTTAGATTTCTGGATTGGAAAAGTCCAGCTAACTAAAAAGCTACTAAATGTTGGTTTGTGCCAGCTCTGCAATCCTAATATTAGCTAGCAATACTCAGTTATCCTCTAATCTCTAATGATTCTGATAAAAAAAACAAAACCCACCGAACTATTTTTTGGTTTCTAAAGTTGTACCAAATGATAGTGAACTGGTTGTCAGAGACACACAAAGCGACCTAGACAAACTTTGTGAACTGTTGTGTGTCTGTGTCTGTATAAGCACCTACCCAGCTAGCTTTTCTGTTCAAATCAGCTTTATTGCTGTGATTGTTCAGTTATGCACGACTTGGCAACTGGATCATGAAATGAAATGAGTTGTAATCAGTTAATTGTGTTTTTAAAGATATAGTGATGTGTGTGTGTTTTGTTTTTACGTGGTATTTCACAACACAAAGTTGTCTTACCATGTCTGATTGTAGGCAGCTAGTTAGCCAGCTGATCGAGTTTGAGGTTTATAGTCAGGGTTTAATTTCACGATTAACAGGATTGCTTGTTTGTGACATTATAATCGTTAATGAAGAAGCGAAAAGGAGAAATGTGACACTTTATAGCGTCAATTTGTAAATGTTAAAGCTACGGGTTTTTTTTTCTTCAAATATCCGTGCTAATACTTGTAGCTCGTAAGCTAAGCCTGCTAAGTCTGAACCCCAGCTGGATCCCTATATAGGTGCGCTACACAGGGTTTAAAATAACTGCTTCTGCACCCTATGTAGGGTATTTTTGTATAAAATAGCAGCCGTTTGAGATGAAGTAAAGGGAAGCTTGATTTGCTAGCATTGCTGAAGAAAGCAAAGGTTAGCTAACGGGTTCGGGGGAGAAAAAAACACACTAGCCGAGGTTTAAACTACTGTTTGGTATTTCAATACGGTTTGTATATACATAGCAACGTTTTGAAATATTATTAACCCAGTGGTAGGTTGAATTAGCTGCTATATAAGTCGGTTTATTTTTGCCTATTTGGTCTTTTTTTTTTTTTTTTTTTGCTAACCGGACTAGCCAGGTGACATGCCCTGAGGTAATTTAGCTAAGAGGATTAATTGAAGTATTTCACAAACCGACCTATATTCTAGCTAGCATAAATATACAGTGTTAACCTCCGTAACTTAAAGAAAAACAAATGATTTATTATTAGTGGCTTTTCGTCTGGATTTTTTTTTGGTCTTTATCGAACGGTTCGTTGGTAAGCTAGTTGGCTAAACTGATACTTACCCACTTACCATACGCAAAGATTTTAAACAACTAGCTAGCTACCAATTCGACGGCTAACTTGCAAGCTAAATAATTTGTTTTATGTCAACAAAGTAGTAAAAATAGAAATAATTACTGGCTTGTCAAATATAGAGCTAATAAATGATGGAGTTTGCCACAACAGGTATATTTGGCAAGTCATGTCTGATTAGCGATTCCTGAGGTAAATAGTAAACGAATTAATTGCTAGCTTGATAATTTGAATCTTTCTGGATATTTCTATAGCTTTAAAAGAGAGGAGAATTGCTCGACGTGAGCATACGGAGAGAAATTAGCTTCATGGCCTCATGAACAGTTACATTGTCTGATTTTTTTTTTTTTTTTTTTTTTTTTAAAAAAGCTCTACACTGACTCAAAGTGCTTACGAGGCAGTCTTTGAGTTAAAGCCACAGCAGGCCTACAGCACTCACTATTCAACATGCACTCACTCTCCAAAAAGGACATGATGAAGCATGATTTTTTTTTCTTCACCTCTTTGAACGCTGTTTATGCACCGTTCACTTCACATGAGCACAATTTTTTTTTCCCTCAAAGGAGAAATTGGAGCAAAAAAAAATAAAGGTGTAATCAAATTGACATTGATAAGATCTAGATCAAGGATATTCAACTAAATTTTATGAAGGTCCAATTGCATTAAAAAGTCCGGATATGCAACTGACATGACTGCATGGTGACAACAGTTACTGCTTAACCATTAACCACAGCTCTTCAAGGCTATAAATAAGACAAACATCAATTTGAAGTCTTTTGTTTCACACCTTGTCAATTTTGACTAGTGCCATGGACCCTGAACTGAGGAGATGCACCTCTTTTGAACTTGCAGTGGGGAATAAAGGCATACCTCTCTATCCAGTCGTCTTTAACCATTTTATTTCTCATCATCCTTTTTTTTCCCCCCCTGTTAAAAAGGCATCAGTGGAAGTCTGTGAAATCTTTTCTTTCTCTGAGTTACCAGATCCAGAGAACCGTCCTCTCAACCGAACCGTTGTCCTCCAGTTGACAACCCCAGAGCTAGTGGCTGGCCTACCAGGCTTTAAGAGTTTGACTGCTGAGTTGACAGCTTCCCATCAGGGCAGTCTGGTTGTCAGACTAAACACTCGTGCTTCTTTTGGTTTGCTGAATCTTGCTTACACTCATAGCAGTGAAGCAGGTTTCAACATAAAATATGACGAGTTCACAAAAGGTTAAACATCTGTTAAGGAATCATGTACCACTTTGTCACATTTCTTCTGTGTCACCAGACGCCAGACACTTTGTCTTAACCGTGGGCGGGTCAACCACAGAGAAACACTCTCTGATGGGAACCAATGAGAAATGCTAGATACTGGAGCTCCCATGATGTATATTGTGAAATGCACTGAAAAATGACTGAAATGAAACAGAATTCCATAACAAGCAGGCTTATAGCAGTTGGAACGACTTCTTTCAGCAATCCCACAGCTGAACCACCTGCTGCACTAAACACATCAGCTGAGGTGTGATCTGGCTAATGCTTGAATGGGTTTAACACAGTACAACTTTTACTTGCCTGTTGGCTAGCTAATGAACATACCATTTGTCTACCCATGGTAGTTGTTCTCTACTGTGGTAGAAATGGTACGAATTTCTTTGTTTCTCATTTGCTAGGTTATACTTGGCATCCTAAAACAATATTTACAAGGTATAAATAGTTTCGCAAGTGGTGTTTATTTTTTTAAAGGACAAGTTTTGTGCCTACAGAATTCCACAGTGTCTCCATCCTCTTGTAACATGAAACAGTAAAAGTCTTACTTGATTTAGCCAGATTGCATTATGTTGAGCCTATAGTCAGCTTACTGGTGAATAAGCTTTAGAAAGTGTGCATTTCTTTTCCTTGAGAAATGTGACCCTTTCGATCTAGCCTTTATACGTTCCCCAGTATGTTATATTGCGAGCCGGATTTATTTGACTAATCTGTTGTTTACAAGTGTTTGTTAGGCGTCCGTGCTGTCTTCTAGCTTGCTTCCCATGAAGAACATTTGTTAATCATTGGTAGTCATTTTTAATCTCTCTGGAGGTGTGCCAGGACCAGCTGTAGCTGCAGGGGCCAAGAGCAATGAAGGAACGCATGAACCTATGACAGTAAATGTTAACTTGAACCTGTATGACTTTGTGCCAGCAATCAGATCTTTTTCTGGTTGATTTTGACCTGCAGGCATGTTGAAGCAAGGAATTTATTTATGATATCTTGGTAGCTTATCTTGCTTGGTTAAGCAGAGAACGGCGTTAATGCTGAGCCTGCAGTCCTGCAGACCTGTCGCTCTCGCATTCTCTCTCTCTCGCTCTCTCTCCTATCGTCCTGGCTCGTACGTGGTGATTTAGCAGTTATAGGAGAACCGTCTGGGCCTGGTTCTCCCTGCTGCTCTGTAACGTGAGCAGCGCTGTGCGGATATGTGCAGTAAGACTGTGTTTGGAGGGTGGGGAATGTGAAACTGATCTGGTTGTACAAGCCTCTGCAAAAGCACCCTACTGTCATTTGAATATAACTGAAGGCTGGTGGTGGTGTGGGTGTTTGTGAAATTATTGTGGGTTTAAGTTAGTGTGTTGTCATTGTCGTAGCACCCCTCTTTTTTTGGTAAATATTTAAACTTGGACATCATTCATCATCATGGTTGTTCTTGGCTCAGTTCATTTCTCTACATGCACAACCAATTAGTTTGTGTGAATGAGTATGTTTGACTTGTGTGCTGTTATTACTTTATCTGCACTTTTCCATAAGATTTCCTGAGCGATCTGAAATTTATTAGGTTTTTATTAATCTAAATTATGTCCATCCAAATATTTACTTGAATAAGAGCTTGTCTTGTGAAAGAGCTACTCAAGTAGTGTGTGACAGGAACTGATTTGCATTTCAGAACACACAATAATGGTGATATTAAACTTTGTGTAAATAAATGAAGTGAGTGAATGAAATGTTTTAAACATATCCACTAACATGCTTTTGAATATTTAGTCTGTAATTAGCACAAACATTAACAGTAGTTCTATGTTGTTTGCATAAACCACAGACTGTTCAAATTGCTTTCGTAAGCATAACCAATGGAGGCACTGACTTTACTGTAGGTAGATTTAAAACATTAATCTGCCATCTCCAAATTGTTTTCGAACAGGAATATGTGGATAATTATTCTCCCTTGAGCACACAATTAAGCTGAAACCCAGCTGCCTTCATTTTTACTTACTAATGTGGGCGATGTGATATAATGCTATAAAACTTGAAAAAAGTGCACCGCATGCCCACTACAGCTCCATTTGTGGTTCAAGAACAGAAAACAATGTAACTGAAGAAAACTGGTCGCCCATGGAGCATGGCATTTTTTTTTTTCGTACACATTTTTTAGGATCTTTAAGGCAAGGCCTATTCAGCTTCCATGAACAAGCAACTTTGGACACTGTGACACAAGGAGCATTTCAGAGTATGCTAGTCACTGGACTGAAAAGCTGTTGAAGTTATAAGAATGAGTTTTATTTGAATAGGGTAGTGATGAGTAAGTGAGGTGATCTTGTGGGTTTGCTGACAGTCTATGGGAAAAGGTCTGTGGTTGGTAATCTGCTGTGCCTCCAGGAAAAGTGGGCAGTTCATGGCCATGTTTAGTGATTAAATTTTCCAGACTCTTAAGCAAATACTAGTGGTCTAGATTGCGAAACTAGGTTGAATGTAATGAATTAACTGTGCATTTTTTGACTTTACATTTTTACTTGAATAAAGCAGTACTAATAGAACTATCCTGACTTTTTTTTTTTTTTTTTTTATATTAATAAAAACTTTACTTAAGTAAATGTACGGTTTTAGCTACATCAGATGATCAGGTCTCTCAGTCATATGTTTCGTTGTCTCGAAATGCACGGCGTTTTAGAAGTAGATTTTTTTCCACTCCTGAGCCTGATCATGTAGCCAACTAATGCAGACAAACAGCTCGAGCAATGGAATAATGGCTAATCATTGTTATTTTGTGTTAATTAAAAGAATTGCTTTTCACACCCAGCCCAACACAGTCTGCTGTTGCATGCAGTGCAATGCTGGAAATCTTCAGCTCTGAACGGACTCCTTGAACTCACTGACTCATCCGATCTGCTGACCACAAGAGTCAGAGATTTGAGTCAGGATTTATTTGAGTCAGAATTTACTGTCTCGGAGGTAACGGATCAGGTTCGGCATACGTGCAATGGAAAATACGACTTCAGAGGTTAAAAAAGCACCAATAGCAGAGGTTCTGTCATCTACTGCACTATGCACAGCATTTATGATCTTTGAGCCCTTGCTACGGCGATATAAAAGACGTCTGAAAACCATGCTTTTCTGCATTCTGGGCTAAATCATCACTCAGACGAAGCATAAATAAAAATCTGGAAGAAAAGCCAGTTCACTGAAAGACACATTTGTTTCTGGTAGCTTTCTGGTTACTTTCATGTTGTGCTGATTTTATCTAGGTGAACTTTGACCTGAGAATTCACGAACCTGGGTCTTGTGAACAAGTGGAAAACGAAGGTGGAGCTGTGGTCTCTTTGGTCAGTGAAAAAGATGAAGAATATGCTCACACCGGACTTGTGCATAGATTTTATTTATTTATCTTTTTAACTGTTGCATGCTGCACGTGTGGGGGGTGGAAATGCATATATTGTTTTGCTACCGTTGACTTGTCCAGCTCAGGATCACCTGATCAGTCAGTGTGCACGCTAGCAACAAAAGTCTGGCTGGATCTGAGTCGGGGGAATTAAAGCCAGGCAATGTTATCAGGAATGTGAATGTTTTGCATTTCTGTAGTGACAGACAGGTCGTTCTGTGTGTTCCCTTTTAAGATTTTCTTTCACTCTGCAGGCCATCATGTTTTTCTTAATATATGGAGTATTGTGTTTGTGTTTGAGAAGACAAGTTGTTTGCAACAGGTGATTATGAACAGGGCTGCAGAACGGACAATTATAAAATCAGTTATATAAAGTAAGCTTATACACTCAAAAGGCTGCTTATAAAGCCAAACATTTCTGATTGCATGTAAATATCAAGTCAGCCAGTTATGTGTTTAATCATTTATGCTGTTATCATCCAGCCTTCCTGTCTGCCAACATACTCTAGGGTTTTTTTTTGTTGTCCCCCCCCCCTTCTCGCTAGGATTTCTGGACCTCTATAACAAGCATATAAACCTACATAAAATCTAAGTCTGTGGATATGTGTGGAAATGTGATTCTTTAGTTTGCACATTTCCGTTTTTGTGATCTGCAGTTGCAAAACCCATCAGCAGCAACTGAATGACGTAATGACAGACGTAACACTGATTCATTGCCGTTAGCTGACTCATCCAGGAAGATGGAATTGTTTGAGAAATGGAGGAAACATGTCCAATCACATGTGTCTCTGGAGACAGGTGTCACAGCCGTCTACTTGTGATCGATGACCGATCGATGGGATTCACCTAACTGTAAAGACGTACTCCTATTTCTGTTCAGAACCTACACGCCGAGTTGGTGTGTAATATATTACCCTATATATCGATCCACTGCACATGCCAACACACATTGCATGCTTAAATTTCATAGTGGCTGAGCTTGTTTATCATGTTGTCTGTAAAAGAAAAACATGTATAGACAAGCCTAGTTTAGCTACTTTGCCTTCAAGCACACAGCAATTTAGTGTCTGTGCCAAAAAAATCTTAGAGGCTCCAGTTTAAGCGAAATCACTCACTGGTGTAGTTTCATCTGTTTTTCTACTTCAGAAGCAAGCTAGTCACTGTTATACCACATTCTCAATCCTTATTGGTCAGAAGGTGTGATTAAATTTTTTGGACAGCTGGGCTACAAGATGTAGGCTATCACAGGTTTATATTAATGCACTCATTCTAATATGTTCTCATGTGTTAAAGGTGCATTAGGTAAGCTTATGTACAAAATTATGAGGGATTTGTACAAAACTATTGCACCTTTAATCGTTGATATGGTGAAGTTTTCTGTGAGGCACTGTTGGAAGGAGTCTCCAGTGTCAGTGCTTTGTAAGAGTTAGAGGTAAAGCTGTTCCTTTAAGCCTTTAGGAGGGAGAACTTTGCAGTTTCATAAGCTGAACTTTTTTTGTCTTATTAACTTCAAGAGAAACAAAAACGAGAAGTTGGTGAAAGGATGACTTTTTATGGTTGTTAGTCAGTGTTAACAGGAACTTGTTTTGCAGGCGGTCCACAACATGAAATGTAACTATAATTGGATAAAAGGTACATTGTGCCGTTCTTGAATAAATTAAGAAAATGGCATTAGACGAACAAAATGCATGATGGAACATGACATGGGGTCATATCACACTTCAGTGTCATTGGTGTGTGTGTGTGTGTGATATATATAATATATATATATTGATATATATATCAATGTGTGTGTTTTTTTTTTTTTTTTTCTATAACAGCACACCATGTTGTGTTTTATTACTTGCATGGACTCAGTCAAGAGAAATACTGTTATTAGAGTAATGCTTCTGGAATGAATACACACCTATGTGAAACAGCACAGATTTACTGCCATGTACAGTACGGATATCCTGAGCAATTCATTTCAACAATAAGGGTCAGTTAAAGTCAGTCAGGGCCTTTTCGAGGGGAAGAAATACAGTGTAGTAGCTCAGAGGTGGGGCTTGGTCAGAATAGTTTGAAAAGATTTAGAAAACCTTTTCCTTCCTGTTTCTTCCTGATTTAAATAAACGGTCGATTTTAATTTGTATGTGAAGTACTGTGTAGACCCAAGAGGCTGGTTTGGGCTGCCTACAATTTGAACTTAATGTTTACTTTGCCTTCTTTCTTCTTTTTTTTTTTTTTTCCTTTCCAGAATGTACCGTCCTCGCAGCCAACAATACATTTCCAAGGACTGCAAGGGGTAGGTGGACACTTAACACCAAGATGTGCTCTTCAGTGGTAACCTTCAAATCCTACGCTGCATGAATTTTTCAGCAAAGCTGCATGAAAGCATATAACCCAGTTTATTTCTGAACAGCAACCAGGCAAAAGTGTGTGTTAGCATGTCCCAGCTCTGATATAGCTACTCCTGGTGTTTAGGAGTTGTCTGTTTGGCCTGAGGGTTGAGTCTGAGGCTTTTCAGCTTTCACTGTTCGACCATAAAAATAGCTGGTTAACCTCTGACCCTGCACGCCATGCCAGAGTTTGCTCTTCTGAGGCTGTTAATACCACCCTGTGGTTATGCAGTTATGCTCAAAGTCTGTTTCCTAGTTCTTTTTTTTTTTTTTTTTTTTTTTCCCTGTTGCACACGCATTTTAATCTAATCTCCTCATGTTCACTTTAAATTTGTGCATTTTCCCATTTACCACAATGTAATCGCTCAGCCAAAACATGCTCAATGTCTGGTGTTTGCTTCTTTAGTTTTGTAGAAAGTAATAGCAGCATATCTCACCCAAGATCTTACATAAATATATTGGTTAGTCAACCTTCCAAAATGGTTTATGACTGTGTAGCTGAATGCTGTAACATTATGGGGGCAGCCATCCTGTCGTAAATTATTTTATTTATTTATTTTTTTTAGTGCAGTTTGCATTCATCCCACTACCAAAGTTTGAAAGTGGAAATGCACTATAAATTTAACTGATTTAGTTGCTCGGAAGCAAACAGGAAGAGTAAGTTGGTTGTTTTTTAAAAAACACTTCCAGAGAAATAAAAACTACCTCCTGTTGACTTTTCGTTTGATATGTTTGTTTAAACGCACCACCAGCTGGTTTGTGTGTTGCTCAGTGCTGCAAAGCATCTTGATGCTGTGGCTCGCTACTCTTTAAAAAAAAAAAAAATCCCACTACCTGCTACACTACACACACAAACCAAGGTGTCTAGCAGGTCGCTGGAACAGATGCTAGACAATCTTTCCAGTATCAGAAATGTGAAGGGACGTGGAAGCCCTGACGGAACACACAATACAGTCATCTCGCATTATCGACGTAGTAGTCAGACGTATTTACATGTGACGAGAACACCGCAGCTCATTGCTGAAATGATAGCTAGTGACATTTTGTCTTTGATGCTTCATCACCAGAGGCCTTATAAAGAGAGGAGAAAGACTGCGGCTACCTAAAGTCGCCTCTCAGGAATTCGATATTCTGTGTTAACGCACATAATTAGCTTGTCATACTTTTGAGTGAAATTATGCAGTTTGCCGCTTTTTAGCTTAGTTAATTGGACTTCTGGGTATAACGTGGGACTGGGCAGCACATTGGACTTTGAGTTGCCTGCTGGATTAGATAATGTATTCCTGAATGGCTGTAGGAGAGATGGTCTTATTAGATACATCTTCCTTGTAGCCTTAGTAGAAACCAAACACTGGCTGATCGGCTACATTTGGGGTAAGTGCGAAATATATTTTTCAGCAAATGATCCCAACCCCCCCTTCCCAAAAGAACATGTCATGGTCCCGCGTCTCCTTTTCATGTATCATTTTGTGCGCATTATCAGTCAGGTTTATCCTGTCTTACTTTTGCAATTCTGCAGCGCATCAAGATTCCAAAGTCTGACGTCTCGGATGGATCTCATATCTTCGATTTCTACCTGTCCAATGTCGGCAAGGACAATCCTCAGGGAAGCTTTGAATGCCTTCAGCAGCATGTGTCCAGGTAAAAGACCATTTCCAAGAAATATCTTCTGGCTATTGTTGTGAGCGCTCCATGGCTTAAGCTCGTGTCTGCTACGTCTAGCTCCGGGGTCCCCCACTTGTCCTCCCTGGGGGCGATCCAGGACAAAATCACAGTGTGCGCCACCAACGATTCCTACCAGGTGACCAGAGAGCGCATGACGCAGGCCGAGGAGGACACGCGCAAGAGGGGCACCAAGGTCATCAAACCTGGAGGGCAATTCAGAGGCAGGTGGCTCTGTTTGGACTTATGTGCAGGTCCCTTTATCTACACAGTGCAAACATGAGAATAGGCAGTAAACTCATTAGCTGGTTCTAGTAGGGTGGAAAAGGGTCAGGAAAGTAAAAGTTACTCAAGATAATCTGGCTTCTCACACTGTTTAATGGAAGCTTGTGCTTGCTGCATAAATAGTGACTTAAAATGAAGTCCTGGAACTACAAGATGCAGTTTCAATCAAAGACAGCTGTCTTGGAACTGTTAGTCAATGAAACTTGAAATTTTGCATTCTTTTTCATTTTCTCTGTGTTCACCGTTGCATCTACGCTCCACCTCTTTCTCACTAACGAAAGCTCATCGACTGTAGATTTAAAGCAGTGCACTTTCTGCTTGCAGCACCTCAGAATACATTTGGTCAGTGCGCTGGTCTAGAATAAATAAGCTCGTCGGTAATTCTTTGTGCACCCCCGTGCTGCAGCTGCTCGTGTCGTGTGAGCGGTTCACTGACGCCAACATCCGTCTATTTGCGTGCAAGGGTGAGGGCAAAATTTAAGCCAATAATACTGCAAAATTAAAAACACATGATTCCTGGTGACACGCAGGACGTGAGTCTCCAGTTCTCTTTGCAGAACAGGCGATCCTCTTTGCTCATCCTTTTATATCTTTTTCTTATTTCTCTTTTTTTCCCCTTGTTTTTGTATGAAATGAGTGCAGAAACAAAGTTCAAGAAAAAGGGAAATAGGAGAAAAATGTGGAGGAAAGATTGTTTGGGGAAATGTGAACGTTCTTGGTTTGTTCTGCAAAGAGAATAACGAATCATGCAGTTTTTTGGCATTACTTATTTTTTCCACTAAACAAGCCTCTTCTTATTGAGTCCTGAAGAGAGTTTACTTTTTTCTGCAGCATTTGATGCTGTTCCTTGAAGCATTTTACAGGTGAGACACAATCCATTCCAGACCTCTACAGCATTACAGTTGTAGCTGACCAGAAGCAAGTGCAAGATAATTGTAGGAAATACATAGAAAGCGACAACAAAACACACAGGCAACACCAGAAGCTTTTTTTTTTTTTTTTTGGTTTTCCTAATGGTTCCCAGCAGGACTATCTTCCCTCAACCACCCCCTGCCTTCCTTGGAGGCCCGGCTCTTCTGACCACAGCAGGGTGCTGCACTAGTAACTAGAAAAGTTTGTTTCACTGTTTCTGTGTGCTTCCTGCACCTGGGGAATAAGAGAGGGGGCATTTGCATCAAGCAGCCAAGTGGGGAAGCGAAAGAAAAGGAGCGGAAATATCGAGTCAGTGCAGTGTAGCAGCTGTCCCCGAGGCTTTACCGTTAAACTCGTTTCTTCAAGATATCTTTCCTACAGAGTGAACTGCATAGTGTTGTGAGGCAAAACTCGGTGCCTGGGTGATTGATAAAGCTGCTTATCTGCTGACGTAAGGACTTTAACTGATTGCTAACTGTAGTCACTGTTCTCAGCTGGTTCTCTCCTTCGCACAGGTACAAAGGTGCAGATCCGAAAGCCAGCTCCCTCTGCCCCCGATCCGGTCCCAGAGAGGAAACGGTCGACCCCCATGAATCCAGCCAACACCATCCGCAAGTGCCTTACCAGCAACCCAGTGTCCCAGCGGCCATACCGGGAGCGCATCATCCACCTGCTGGCTCTGCGCTCCTACAAGAAGCTGGAGGTCCTGGGCAGGCTGCAGCGAGACGGGATCAGCCAAAAGGACCGCAACTCGCTGGGGAGCACCTTACAGCAGGTAACAAGACAGTAAGGACCAGGACATGGGGAGAATAATCAAAGGCTATTAAAGTGTGAAGGGCATATGAAAGAGAGTGGCAGGAGATCAAGGAAGTGCAGGAGGCAGAGATTGGCAGAAAATCTCCAATTTGTGATTGCACCTTGCAAAAGGTGAGAGATGTAGCAATGGTGAATTTTGAGCAGCTCTCAAGCTATGAGAATGCTCAAAAAGCATCAGTTATGAATGCAGGTTTTGGTGTTTCTGCTTATCTAGCCCCTTAGTATTGTTTTTGCCAACCATTGTACATAAATTGGGTCTTTTACTGATGTTTTTGTTCTAGTTTGCATTGCCCTACCATTTACAGAATTCTTTTTTACAACTAATGATAGGTAAGTGCTGACAAAATAATAATCTAACATAAATCGATAAATGACGTTTTACAGCTTAAGGGTATTATCGGTGCTTCAGGCATTTTAATCTTGTCTAAATTTATGTAGTTTTCTGGCTTTCTTGCTAATAGCAGCCTGGGGCATGCAACCAGTTAATAATAATTAAAAAAAAAAAAAAAAAAAAGTCTGACACTGTTCTGAGAAATGGA
Source organism: Pangasius djambal (assembly GCA_022985145.1). Classification (NCBI taxonomy): domain Eukaryota; kingdom Metazoa; phylum Chordata; class Actinopteri; order Siluriformes; family Pangasiidae; genus Pangasius; species Pangasius djambal. The sequence continues at coordinate 20,828,134 of CM040989.1, read as the reverse complement.
AAATTGTGATATCAATTAATGGCATTAATAATTGAGTGTAAATAAGAAATTTCAGAATATCAGATTGCAGCTGGTGGCATTATTAGATATCAGAATCCATGACAGATTCCCAGTGACATCAGACGGCTCAAGCCTGTTGTACATGACATATGCATGCGTGTAGTCAGTAGTATAGCCCCCGCTGTGGATAGTTCAGCATTTCCAAAGTCCCTGCTATGGGATGTCCCTGGTGGGAGCCTAACTGGAAAAGTTTCAGGGTAGAAAATTGAGGTATGATGCGTTTAAGGGTTGGCGATTCTGCGCCGTGAGAATAAAACAGCAGCAGAGATGTAACCTGGTACAAGCACAGTTTCACATCACTGAAACAGTGGACTCCTGTCAGATATCCGACTGTTATCACATGAAGCTTCATGACTGATTTGACTTAGACGGGGCAAATTTCATCCACCACAGCACAGCAGATCGGAATGGCAGCACTCACAGCTCAGTGAGAAGACTGCAAGCTGCAAGACTTTGTACTCTACTGAAGCATGAAATTATGTAATAAAATCAGCTAAAGCAGTCTGCACAATATGTGTCTCCTCCCATCGTTGCTGAATATAGGGCATGACTAGCTAATAAACTATAGATTAATCCTGTCCATGTCTCAAAATTAGACTCACTCACTCACTCACTCACATGATTTAAAGTACTTGCCGTAAGCAGGCTTTCCTTGAAAATATTTTAATGTAATGAATTGGATGGGGTTTTTTGCTCCCTTTGTTTACTGTCTGAAATGGGGAAAATTCTACTCTTTCAGTTCCTCGTGCTGGTTTCAGTGCAGAAATGTCACTCTGTTGTGGCATTTATGTGTAAAATGCAAGTGACCACTAAGTGATCTTAGCAGGAAGCGAGGGCACGTCTTTCTCCTTGTTTGGACATGAGAGAACGACATGCGCATGAGAAGAGAATTTGAAACTCTCTCCCTGCTACACTGGAAAGTGAGAAGCAACTTTGTATCGATTTGCCTCAGTGGTTTGCGGCTTGCCTATTTGTATGCGTGCATGTTTGCATTGAGCACTGTCATGCCTTGCTAATCATGCAACATGCGCCGTGTTTATTTTGCTTCCTTTGGGACTGCCTGCAGTGCTCACACACAACATTTTTACTGTGCCAAAATGTTGGATAGTTGTCCCCGCCTCTTGTACCGTGTGTAACACTATTGCCGGATGGGTGTAATGTTTTAATAGGTCAGTAGGTTTCACAGAATTTTTATTTCGAAGTGAAGTCTGTCCACTCAGCAGCCAAAGCATCTTGGCAAAGCTCCCGGACAGTTATTTTCACTCAGGCTCCCATATATACTTAGATCAAGAGAGACCCATATATCAGAAATGAATCAACAAGATGACGACACGAATCTGACAAAATTGGAGTTTGGCTTCAGTTACATGTTTTTAAAAAAAAAAAATATATATATATATATATATATATATATATATATATATATATATATATATATATATATATATATATATATATATAATATAATATAATATAATATAATATAATATTTTTTATATTGCTCTGGCTACTGTGAACGTGGATTTCGCCACAATAAACTAAGCAGATTTACTGGAGTCTTCTACAAGCTTAAGGTATTGCACAACAAATAAATGTTTTCTGAGTGAGTTTTGAAACCAGCAACAAAATAAACCAGAGAGCAAATTTATAACAAAGGTGCCACGCCATGAGCGATTGCATGTTGCATAATTATACACAAGTCAGTGTGATCTGTATTTTTATTTATTTATTTTTAAAGAAGTTGCACATGCAGACATTGCTCACCTCTGAGGTCTGGCAGCTCCTCCTGAAGACAAAAAGCCTCTCAGATGATGAGCTGTGTGTATCCTATCACAGAGGATAAAATTCCTCTGACCACTCTATCATTTGGCCATTAAATGATTTGGCCAATGCTGTATTAGATGTGTTATTTGTGCCTCTGTGTTTATGGTAAAAAAGCAACTTGAGTACTCATTGAGCTCTTACTGTTCTGTTTTGCCAGACGTTTAATTTTATGTCCTGTTCCTGGTTACAGTTATTTAAATTTGCATGCCAAGGCCTCAAACCAGACAAACGAAACCTTGGCAGGACTGTTCAAACTACAGTTTCAGACAATTTCAAGATCAGTTATTTGTCTTTTTGTCTGTTTAGATTGTAGAGAATAATGCTGCACTCAGTTTACCTTGCAAGTGGGAAGTTGGACCTGGCAATAACGTAATTTTCAACTTTCCTGAATTCGAGCTACAACGTGGGGGCAAAAATATGGGTGCCTCCATGTTTCTCTTTTGTTAGCAAAAATTTAGCAAGCTGATTATGAGCGATGTATATTTACCTCCACAAAACAGCTAACTGTATAGTCATTGTTATAGATTTAACAAGTGAATATGTCTGGATGTTGATCAGTCTAAAGCAAATGCTAGTATATGTACAGTATAACTCATTAAAAAATAAAGAAGTGCTACTTTGTTTACTGGTGATGCTGTGAGATGAAAATGTTGATTTGAACTGAACTCAGAGTTGAGGAGACTTTCCCAAATCTCTGAGTGGGAATTACAATTGTGAGGGGACACTTTTTGTTTTTTCCTAGTCAAAGGTTGGAAATTCAGAGTTCAGTTGTGTTCAAGCTTTAATCGAACACAGTATAACAGTACTGAGTCTCTTCCTGCAGGCTCGTGCAATGTCGGAGACACTGCTGCTCAGGTTACAACACAGGGCCGTTCAGCACACTTGGAGGAACGCGCTATCCACACGTGAGCTCACTGATACTAGTGTCGCTGTCACTAATAGGGGGGAGAGAGAGTATATCCCGCCCACTCAGAGAGCATGGCCAGTTTTGCTCCCTTGACTCCTGACCATGGATGGGATTCAGACTTGCGATCTGCAGACATTCTGTTGCTCCACTCAGGAGCCCCCCATTTCCCTTGGTCTTTCAGTGGAAAATTTGGTCGTCGCCCCAAAGCGAAAAAAAAGAGATTGAAGGGTAGCACTGTTTCTTCAGGCCACTGTACTTGCACGCCAGGTTTAAGTGAAACATTTTGAATGGCAATTCAAATTTTAGTGCGGTGTTGCAGGTCAGCGTAAACATGCACAGTATGGTAATATTCTTATAGTCTGTTCTCTCTGACCTTACTTTCAGGTTGCCAATCTGAACCCAAAGGATAACTCATACTCCTTAAAGGACTTCATTTACCGTGAGGTCCAGAGAGACTGGCCCGGCTACTCGGAGGATGAGCGTGTTCAGGTGGACCGGATCTTAGCTCGGTAAGCCCTCAGCCTGTGAGTACTAGCACATTTGGTGACGAATGACCCTTGGAGAGGGACTGATTTGGGGTTAGAGCTCGCAGCACAAAGCTGCTGTGGGAATGGTATGGGAATGGAAGGCGAAAGGCCTTGTTTATTCTTAGTACTTGATGGATTAAAAATATGCATTATGCCGATTACATTCAGAAATTGAAACAAATGATCATTCATCAAGATAACAAGCTCCTGCAAAAGTTCCTCATGTCCAATCCCTGCAGAGGTGGATAGACAACTTGGATGTTTGTTTCAGAGACTGACTTTTCTCAGCTGCTTGCCTGACCACATTTCCCCACAGCTTTTCAAAGGTAGTCTGATTGGAAAGCATCCTAAATTTAAGTGGAAACTCTTGTGTCTTTTTTTCAGTAAACTGGGCCTGCCTGCAGATTCACTCTCATCCAGCAGTTCTCCAAAAGAACCAACATCACCACAGGTAAGGAAAATCCCATAATGGCAAATGGAATTACAAACACATTTATGGCAATTTAGCTTTTTATTCTTGCAGACATGGATTTTACTTAATTTGTAGTTAAAATTTCTTTTGGGCATTTTCTCTCTCAGAAGCGCCAGCCTCAGGGTGACTTCATTGACCCTCTGATGTCCAAGAAACCCCGTATCTCCCACCTCAGCAGCCGAGGAGCTCAGAGCTCGTCGGATCGCCGCCCGCCTACAGAAACCGAGGAGAAGAGACCAGCTCCTCCAGTGAACGCAGCCTGCCCAGGCCCTTCGTCCCAGCCCCCAGTGTCCCATCCTCCCTCTGGCTCGAACTCCAACTCGCCCAGCACACCTGAGGGCCGTGGAACCCAGGACCTGCCCCTGGACCAGAGCTCCACATGTGGGGAGGAGACCGAACGCTACGCGCCCCGCTCCCTGACTCCCAGCTCCAACTTTCTCCCAGCCTCCGCCATATCCCCAGCAGCCAACAGTAGCAAAAAAACTAAAAAGAAGTCAAAGAAGCACAAAGACAAGGAGCGGGAGAGGGGAGGGGAGGACGAGAGAGTTCGGCACAGGGAGGGACAGTCTGAGAAGGAAGAGAGGCCAAGAAAGAGACACCGCGCAGAGGCAGAGAAACACTCGCCAGCTAACGTGGACAGCCCATTAGATGCAGAACTGCACAGAGAAGGTGGGGTTCAAGTTGTGCGTTTTGCTTCTATTTTACCTGATAAAAAATAGTTTTACTTACATGACTACAGTCCTGTTTATAGTGTAATTTTACACCATCAGCTCATGAATTCAGTACTGATTTCTCACCAGTCATGAATAGATCACTAGTCCATATACAAGAGCGGTGGTTGCTCAGAAACGTTTTTCTATATACCTTTTATATATATACGTGAATGTTTATAAAGGTCAAGACTCGTCCTTTTTTTAAGGCCTTAGTCAACAGATGATATCTGCAAGGGTTGTGTGAAGATGGAACCACCTTTAGAAGTGTACAAGCTCGCATACTTGGTGCTTTCGTATTAGCCGTCGCATACGAGTACTCCAGACAGTTTCTTGTACTCATTTGTAAAGGCCAATCACAGGCTTGGCTGCATAGCATGGTAATCTGTGGAGTTTGTCCAGCTCCCTTGCTTTGTGCACAACACTGCGAGTGAAGCCTCCACACAACTTTGGTTTGCTTGGCAATAACACCATTATTCATGGAAGTGAGCCGAACATAGTCTCTGCATGAAGTACGCTGAAGCCCTTACACACTGTCCATGGAACTGATATTTGAGAAGCTGTTCACATCACTATAGCAGCCATAGCAAAATGGGTTTCGCTGGTCATGCTCTCGCATCGTGCTTTTTTCCATACTAGTAAAGTGAGCTTTAACATATTGTTTGTCTGTCGGGTTTTACTGCACACTAAGTTTACTATTATTTGCCTAGTCAAATGATGATAAAAGAATCAATAATGCAACACCCTTTTTATTTAAATGTTTGTCTAACATAATATTTGACACTTACTATATGGCTCCAGCTTATTTATCTTTCTGAATTGTTGAAATTCCAGCTCAAGGTGTGTCTACATGGGTAGCTTCTCAGTATTTTCTCTGTCATGGTCCTGTTCCATTTACAAGATGTCTTATTTGTCCCTCTGTTTTCTCTATAGACAGAACAAGCAAACCTGAGCTCACTGAACTTTCCACCCCAGTGATACCTGATTACATAGCGTAAGTTTACTTTTTTTTTTTTTTTTTGGGGTAGTTAACATGCTTAGAGCCTCAGTAAATATGTATGAATAATATTTAATGGTTTACAATTTATTTTAGCATCGTAAACTGATTAAATTGTGTGCACGCGTGTTTTCTCACCATCTTCGGCAGTAAGTACACTGCGGTAGTGTCTATGGATCAGAGGCAGCGCTACAAGGACGACTTTAACGCAGAGTACGATGAATATCGCACTCTTCACGCTCGTGTGGAGAACATTACACGGCGCTTCACACAGCTGGACGCTCAGTGCAGACGCCTGCTACCCGGAACCAAAGAGTACCAGGTATGGATACATATTCACCGTTAACTACAGCCCTAAAAGCCTTGTAGCCCTGTATTACCCTGCGTTCACACTGTAACGTGACAAGTGACCATTCTTTTCTCATGTAAGTTTAACACGCAACCACATTCCCAGCAATTCCCACATTCCCCTTTAATTCCCATGCACAAACACTTTAACTGTGTTACAGAGGTTATGAACATGTCTCAGTGTTCCATTAGCTTAATCTTTTACTGAATGAGTGAAATGTTTTTGAAAGCGCTTAGATAAATAATAATTAAAAAAAGACATACTGTGTTACTACTGTGTTGCTTTTCATTTGTGACATGAGGCTGAAAAGCAAAACATTGCATTGCATTGCTCTTGTCACTTGATATCTTAAAAAAAAAAAAAAAAAAGATTAAAAAAATCAGACTTTCACTTCACATGGGTTTGTGTTTTTAAGAATTAAGAAATTTGATGACTCCTAGGATCTGCTGTAAATATTTTTAGCCATATGACTTTGTTTTAGTAGTATTTACGAAAAGCTTCATTATTAAGGGTTCATGAATCAGTGCAGTAGGAATGAAGCAATGCAGACTGCGTTCCTTTATAAGGATGGCAACGCCTCCTGGAAAATGCCAATTTCAGGCCTTTCTCTGATTACAGCCACACCCCAGAGTGTGACTTGGGGCTGTGTCCGCATTTCAGTGTGGCATGACTGCAGTGAAATAACAAAAGTGAAATGCAGTGCAATAGGGCATGCACTTTTACATTTGCACCAACATAACATTTTGATGAAAAGTAAGCATTTAATTCATTTAAAAAGAAAAAAAAAAAACAGTCCCCAGCTGATTTGTTTTTCACTTCAGAGATGAAGCAGTGTAAGAGCAATGCAATGAAGATTTTACTTTTCACACATCACAAATCAAAACTCAAGATGTTCTGTATTTCACACTGTATCCCTGGTGTGATTGCTTTTCAAGCTCTAGTTTGCAGAGCTTTGCATCTGTTTGTAATGAAAAAGCAGATGGCTTGAGGTGTAATTTCTAACCAACTGTTTTTGACATTTCTTTTGGAGGAGGTGCACGAAGAGGTGCTTCAAGAATACAAGAAAGTCAAACAAGTGAGTTTGGATTAAAAGGTTTATCATTATTAAAGCTCTTGAAATGTAAATCAGTGGTAAATGCAGTTATTTGATGTGAACTGTCTTTCTGACCGTCATCTGTCTACAGCACAACCCAAATTACCACGACGAGAAGCAGCGCTGCGAGTACCTGCACAACAAGCTGGCCCACATCAAGAGGCTCATTGCTGACTTTGACCAGCGGAGGGCGCAGTCCTGGCGTTAAGTGGTGGGACCCCAGCAGCCAATCAGAGCTCTTCTCAGCCTAAAGACCACAACCAGTGGCAGCCAGGGGATTAGACAGCCTGGAGTTTTTTTTGTTTGTTTGTTTGTTTTTGTTTTTTTGTTTCCCCCCCCCCTCCCCCCCTTCATTGTATTCTCCCTATAGGTCATTTCTGATCTTTTTGCCTGTTCCCTATTCCCCTTTAAGTCTACATTTCAAAAAATATTTTTTTTCCCCTGCCTCTTTCCCCTTTCCTTCCCTGTTGTTCCTTCTGACCACTGCCTCCACTGTTTAAGAGAAGAGAGCCACTCTTCCTGCTAGTGATGTCAAGCATGTCCAGGAGGATAACATATTTTTATTTTTTTTTTGGACAGACTTTAAAAGGAAAAAAAAAAAAGAGAGGACAAAAAAACAACAAAGAAAATTAAACATTTTTCAAAGCAAAGAAAATACTATATATATAGCTACCTGTATTTAAAAGAGAAAAAAAGGAAGATCTATTTATTTTGAATGGAAGGAGAAGATGGAGTCCACGGATGATATAAGGTTTAGTTTCTTTTCTGGATGCAAATGCATTGCCGGGGGCCTTACAATATACAGTGTCTATTTGACTTCCTGAAGCCTTTTGCACAGGGGCAGCTGAGCCAGTGCATATTTAAAAAAATAAATAAATAAATAAAAAAATATAGAGGGTACATGGCAAAGGGGAGTGTGGAGCCAGGAGCCATAAGATTCCCTTCCTCTCGGGACCCTGCCTTGAGCAGCAGCAGTATTCTCGCTCACCGTGCAAATGGTGCCTTAATGTGTTCGTTTACACACAAGGATGTGGAGTCTGACCGTGTTCCAGGGGCCCGGAGCAGAAGAAACGACTGTGACCTAGTGACAAAATTCAGACACACATCCGTGGAAGGTGTGTGTGATTTTGTGCGTGTGTGTAGCGCGCTCGCATCCGTGAGACAACGGAAAATAGCGACGGATCGCCAGTGTTTGTTTTCGAGATGATGTGCGAGTGTGTGCAAGAGCGATCAAGAAGTGTGTGTGTGTGCGTGCGTGCACGAGACAGAGAGAGTGTGTGTGAGAAAGAGAGGGAAGTACTGTTTTGTTTTGTTTTTTCCTTTTTTCTTTCCTGGAGGGATGGGTGACCAGGTGAGCCTGTGAGAGTAGGGGGTGGAAATGTGGATAAAAGAACATAAAGTAGGAAAAAATAGAAAATGAAAACCAAAAAAAGCTGCTATAGCCTTTGAACCGCCAGAGCAATGGTGATCAACCTGGCTCATGTTACATGTTCTTAACTTTGAATGATAAGGACAGAGGATGGCGCGTGCGTGCGTGCGTGTGTGTGCGCGTGTGTGTGTGTGTGTGTGTGTGTGTGCGCGTGTGTGTGTGTTCTCTTCACAGCACCAGACAAACACAAAGAACACAAGGTTCTGTTTTTGGAAGAAAAAAAAAAAAAAACAAGGCAGAACTACCAGAGCCATACCTATATTACAATTTCAAATGTATTCTTCTTAATTATTCCATAAGTTTCAAAACATAGTTATTTATAAGTAATGACTAGCATGCTGTTTTTGTTAAGCTTTTTTTTTTTTTTTTTAATTCCAGAGGAAAGAATTTTGCTGATTTACTTTTGACATAAGCAAATTATGTATGGTGATCAGATATAAATGCAAGCCTTTATTTTCATGAAATACATTTGGGGGGGGGAAAAAAAAAAAAGAAGAAAGATGCTTAAGGTTTAAGGGAAACTTTGTTTACAAAACCTGTGTTCAAATATTTTTTGGGGAAAAAGAAAACCTATTGTTTTGATGATTTGAAATAAACTGCATCTGTTGGTTTAGCTTATTTCTGTACGACGATACGCAATGAGTTTCCTTAAAGAAAATGCTAGCATCATGGATCACTATGTTCCCTTCTTGCTTTTATCGAAACAAGAGAGTCTAACTGCAGAATTAGTGTGATGGGGGAATGCATGTGCCGCTTTGTCATGCAGTCGGGTCTAATTTAAATATTTGATCGCTACAGATATATGCAAAGTCTTAGTGGATATAGGAAACAATTCTGCAGATGCTCTTATTTCTTAGTATTCTTACACTAGCATGTGTGGAAAAGAACTGGCTATGGGTCAAACTGTGCAGCAATCAGCCCAGAATGTAGTATTGTCAATTCTGTTTGTTAAGAATAAGGAGTATTGAGTACAATTGGATGTACAAATGAATAAATCCCGTTCAGTATTTTGCTCTGTCTGGGCTGAATAAGAGAAGGTTGGGTGTTGTGTTGATTAAAAATGCGTCCTTCCTTCCTTCTACCCATTGTTTTTTTCCCCGGACGCTTATTCTTTCACTTACGTTAGTCTTGCGGTCCAGAACTAGACGATGGAAGACAAAGCCAAATGTGTGTAATGATTAATTAGTGGAGTCGAGCAGCTCTTTATCTCCCCGGCTTTCACCCACACTCTCCCTCCTTTAATCTGAGCCCCAGTATGTGTTTTTCTCCAAATGGTATCCCTTCGTTGAACATGGCAACTCCACCCTTAGGCTGGTTTATGCAGAGAGATCAAATTCTTTAACACATTCATACTTAAACTTGAAATCAGTTGCTTTTTCGAAGAGACCATTAAATATGTTTGACACTAACCATTTAGAGAGGGAGGGGATATTAAGTGCTGGTTAAGGCACAAATCAAAACATGCAACAAAAAAAAAAAAAAAAAAATGTTGGAAAAAATCAGTCTCCCTCTTATGATTTAAAAGTGGGATGGGGTTTACTAAGATTGTTATATTTCCAACATGTTCATCTGAGAAATGCATTACATGAGTTCAATAAAATGTGAACTTGGCAAAATATTGACACTTCTTCCTTGATGTGTATTTATTTGTCTTTATTACAAGAAAGGTTTATCTAATAAAGTGGTCACTGATTATATGAAAATATGAACATAATACTATAGTAGATTATTGATCAAATTGAGCAAATTTCAGAAACAAATGCAACAGCTGGAACAAAATAATGGCTAATGAAAGACATTTCAAAGATGCTGCATATGAATTAAAATATTCAGGGGAAAAGGTAATCTCTCTCAAATTAAATACTGACATCAGAGGTTTTGCTAAAGATGCTATACATCTGTCCACTCACTTTACTCGAACCCTTCAGAAACAGTTCAGCTTCTGGTATGAAAAATCAGCTGATGTGGGTGGCAGCAGGACTGTTTGACACACATTCCTGTTTGGGCTTTTAAAAATTTAGAAAAAAACAGTGCTGATATGAAAGTCAAGTGTACATATGGCTGGTTCAAACTACACTTCAGTCATCTGTCAATTACTCCAACTAACACTTTTTTGCTGTCAGTGTTCTGCACATATTTTAGTTTTTTCTGCATGGGAGCATCATCAGAATGCATGATTGCACATGCACAGCTTAGAGGGACCAGTGACGGTGACTGTTTCCTCATGTTGACCTTTTCATCTCAAGTCTCCATCACTTTACTGTGCTGTAAAAATGCAGATTTTGACCTCATTATTTCATCACATCAAGAGAGAAGACTTCGTTCTGATGCAAACGAGTTCTGCGGAAACATTGCGATGCCCCTGGCCATTTATTTCAAAGATCAATAAAATGGCATAATGGAATGTTAACTGCTGAAACTGACATTATTAAATTGATGTCATGTTTGTTTGGTAAAACTAACAAAGTAGTAAGGGAGAAGGCGAATAGGGGAGGAATTAAATATGTGGGGAAAACATTTAGAATTTGAAATGTCTCAGGTTGACAGTGATGTCAACAAGAGCAAAAATTATCGGCAAAAAGTATCGGCAGTGACTGCTTAAAAACGCCACAGTGGATTTGGCTGATACTCTGGTCCATATTCATAGCTGTGTACAGAATGACACGTGATCAGAGACAATTTATTTTCGGAACAGGTTGGTTGCATCTCCTTAAAATGATCTTCCATTGTTTTCATTTCTGCTTAAATATAATAGCAGATATTGACATTGGCAGCATCATCCCAGATATTCATATTTTCATATTATCATATCCCATTTTCTTCCCTCTGGCTATTGCTTTCAGTTATTAGGCTGTCCACTTCTCCTGATGTCACATTACAACTACAAAGTGAAATCGTCAGTAGGGGCATCACATCTAAATTCCCAGACGGAGCTGTGAACACAAGAACCATCAGTCAATTCCCTGAAGGACCACAATAAAAATTAAAAAAAAACTTGGTTACATACACACCTGTATAAAGAAGAGGAATATTTTTTATAAGGAAAATATTCTGCTAACTTGGACAAACCTAGAATTTGGCTTGCTGTTTAGTTAAAGTTCAATAACCCTTACAAAAAGAATGCTGAGGCACATTAGCATAAATTATAGATTAATATTAATTCTAAATTGTTATTTCATTCACAGGGACTTGTGTGGACGATGCTGCACATAATCTAAGGCTAACGATAAACAGATTTTTGTTCAACAAAGTAAAAGTATGATTGAAACGGTGAAGTTCTCTATTAGAATATGTGTAAGTAACATGGAAGGAGGAAGTTTTCCACCATGGAAGAGTGTTCAGGACAGAAGAATTTGCCCTTTCTGGTTTTTCGGTCACATGACCCACTTTTCTTGTCTTATTAACTTCAAGAAAGAGAAGACGGCTACAGGAGAAGCCGGTGAGGAGATGGCAGTAAATAGCTGCTATAATGTAAATAATAACAGGAAATATCTTGTCATGTGGACGTTCCATAACATTAAATGTAACTATGAACAGTTAAAAAGCATGATGTGATGTTCAATAATAAGTTTAAAATTGTAATCGCTGGAAAATCTGTGGTATAAGTTGGGAAAACAGTGTACACACCACGCTGTTATGCGAAAAGAATCCATTGCATGTTTTGCCTTGTTACGACACTCCGGCATGGATGATTTTTGTATAACACCACAGTCCGTCATGTGTTATTCCTTATATAATGGCAGCTCGGACAGTAGATCTGACCATAAAACAAATCACAGGTTGATATTAATGTGCTAGTTTAATACATTTCTATAGTAACGACTTACACCGAGATGTATGCCGGACGCTCCACATAATCTACGCCTAATAATAATAAATGGTTGAAAATGTGTTGTTTATCAAAGAAAATGTATTGAAATGGTGAGGGTTTCTGTAACTGAGATGTTTATTTAGCATTTTTGGAAGGAGTCTGGGGGCATGGTAGCGTCTTCAGGGGTTGGGGGCTCGAATCCCGCTTCCGCCCTGCATGCGCAGAGTTTCCATGTTTTCCCCGTGCTTTGGGGGTTTCCTCTGGGTACTCCGGTTTCCTCCCCCAGTCCAAAGACCTGCATTGTAGACTGACCGGCATTTCCAGATTATCAGTAGTCTGTGAATGGGTGTGTGAGTGTGTGTGCGATTGTGCCCTGTGACAGGTTGGCAGCCCGTCCAAGGTGTCCCCTGCTCTTTATTATTATTATTATTAATAATAATAATAATAATAATTTCAGAAGAAAGTGATGGAGTGACTATTTCTTCTAGAACGTAAGCAAGAACAGGAACTTTTTTTTTTTTGAGAACAGGAAGTTGTTTCGTGGACATTCCACATCATTTAATGTAAGCAAAGGTATGATGTATCATTCTTTAATAAATGTGTAATTAATTAATAAAAAATTCGATTATTTTCATATAACAGCACTCCCTAGAGCAACACTGGAAAGAGGAAGAGGAAGTACACATACAGAATATACAGCAGTCACTCCTTAGGCAACAGAGTCCCAAATAAACTCCCTGGACTTTACATAAAAGAGGGCGCATGAAAGAACGGCTCACATCCTACTAGTGCACTACATGTAGTGCTATTTGGGACACGGCCCCTTCAGAAGCGCTGTTTCAGGCGGGGTGTTGAACGGTGGTGTTTAGTCTTCTTGAGAAGTTTTGCTCTACAGGCTGACTGCTATCATGGCTCAGGAGTTTGTCAAAGCCCAAATTAAAGGAGACAAAGTGGTTGTGTTTCTGAAACCTTCATGTCCTTATTGTGTGCTCGCTAAAGACGTGCTGTCCAAGTACAGCTTCAAATCCGGGCATTTAGACTTCATTGACATCAGCGCTCGAGACAACATGGCCGCCATTCAGGACTATTTCCAGAGCATAACAGGCGCTAGGACTGTGAGTGACTCCTCAGCTGTAGTTTTTTACTGTTTTTTCCACTTTACTGAGACACTTTACACATTTCTGCTCTCACAGGCTTCAGCAGTATAACCCTAACGCATTTCTGAACATTCAGAATGTTTCTAAAATCTCATTTTTAAATGTATTTCGCTTCGTTTTAAACTTTGTAGCAGAGGCCACGCCCCTTGAAAGAATGCACAGTCAATAGAGAGGTGAAAACGAAAGTTAGAAAGTGTAACCTTTTTTTTTTTTTTTTTTTTTTAAATCATAAATCAAGTTTATTTACCCACAGTAATATTTTTAATCTATATGTTAGGATTATTATTTATTATTTGTCTGGCTAAGGATTAACGTCTGTACATAAACGGTTTAAAAAAAAAATAGAAAAAAGAAAATTCCTGTAAAAAAAAAAAATTCCAGCAAATCAACTAAATAATAATTAATACAAAAAACTCATTCATCTTTAAATTTTGTAAATCTGAAACTTTTTTTTGTAAATTTGAAACGTTTTTTTTTTAATTTTGTAAAATTGAAAGCTGCAAATTTGCTGAGAAAGACAATCATTCCATTTCAGTATGGCTGCTCCAGTGTTTGGCTCTGTGTTGTCATTTTTTCAGTTTCTTTAAAATATATTAAGTGTGTATACAGTGTCATAAGCCAAACTGTTTAAGATTATAAACAGCTCAGTGTGGTTGGAGGCCAGTGTGTAATGAATTTGCAGTGATACACTAGAGGCTACATACATCACTTATTTGTTCACTGAATCAGCATTGTAGCTCTGGTGGAAAACTAGAAGCAAACATCACACACCAAAAAAAAAAATGTTTTCGCTGATCGAGTATGTGTGGGGTAAGAGGGAAATAGTGCAAGTGTCATTTTTGGATGAACGACTCCTTTAAAAAAGTGAGCCAGCTGTTCCAGGTGTTTGGAACTAATTGTCTGGTACGGTGTTTGTTATTGTGGTGCGCAGGTGCCGCGTGTGTTTATAGGCGAGGAGTGTATCGGCGGAGGCAGCGACGTAGAAGAGCTTGACAGAAGTGGAAAACTAAAAGGCATGCTGCAGAAAATCGGAGCACTGCAGTAACAAGATGATGGTGTGAGCCACACACACACACAGACACACACATATATATCAAAACATGAATATTGTGAGCTTCTTCATCTCTCTCACTCACTCGCTCGCTCACTCACTCATATTTGTCTCGCAGCGCTCAGCTCTTCATAAGATAAAAAAAATACATTGCAGCCCAGGGCAGCACCCGCTGATGCAGCTGCTTTGTCTTGGTTAGACACAGACTAGAGCTCAGGGCGCGCTCCACATCGGGATCCTTCTAAAATGCCTTTATTCATTTTGAGATGAAGATCGACAGAACGGCACTAGACTAAAGACAGCCAGAAACAGGCTCTAAATCCAACACACTGACTGCACTTAACAATCCACATGCTGGATACATAATACATACATACATATTTCCCCCAAATAAAAATCTCGGATGTACATGTTATAAAAATAGTTAGCATCGCCGTAAAATTATAAACTCATGGCAAAAAAATAAATATTTGAAGTTCTGCAAGAATAATCACGGATCAAAGAAATTCTCACCATGAAGAGACCATGGCAGACCATGAGGATGGGAGAAACATCTCTGGAGAGGATGTGTTTGACCCTACCCTGTTTAACTGTTTAACACTTTGGGAATATATTCCAGCTTCGAACTGAGCTCGAATCATGCCAGCAAAAATTTCAGTCTGAATATTGCTTTGAATTTGATCATATCTAAAATTGAGCTGTGAACTGAAGATGAATTTAAAGGGTTTGTAAAAGAGCGAGGCAAAGTGTGAAGCTAAATTTCATGCTTGAGGACGACTGGGAATCAGTGCCAGGATCCAGGGTTCCATCCTGAGCTTGGGTTTCCTGTGTGGATTCCATCCTACTGCCAAAAACATGCCGGGAGGTGGACTGATTACTCTAAATGGTGAATATGTGCGTAAATGTCTGTGTGATTCCCTGTGATGAACTGGTGTCCCATCCAAGGGTGTATTCCCATCTTGTATTCCCAGTGTTCCTGGGATAGATCCACTGCAACACATGACCAGGATAAAGAGGTTGCTGAAGATGAATAAATGAATTTAGACAGGTTTGCTAGAGGATCATTAGTGATATGTCAATAGATTTAGCTGAGTAATTCTTACACGTACTTACATAATCTGATAATGAGAGAGCTCACCCTGTGAGTCAGTCAATAATCAGTTTTCTTTCTAAACGAAGGGTTCATGATGTATGAACCTGGTAATGTATTATAACCTCTCAGTAATTCCACCACAGGAGAGCACATGTCATAACGTTCAAATTGCCTGCTGTTTTCTTTAACACAAGCTCTTCTCTAGCTGAATAATGATAATATACATGTACTGAATAACCTGATAATCGGGTGGTTTTTATAGTTTAATCCTGTTTATTAATCTGTGTTTTTTCTACATGACAAAATCTGGCAACTCCAGAAAGTTAGTAATGATCATATTTTGTAGACTGCCATCCGAAGTTTTGTATATAGTTGTAACTGATTTCAACACTTCATTGTTTGGACCTTATCAATAAATGCACTAGTTTCACGAAAAAAGTTTCTGAACTCAACAAATTTTCCTGCATGTTACTGGGACGTTACTATGCAAAGCAAAGCAAAGAATGTGAATGACTCACAGAACTTTGAGAAGACTTTATGATTAGATTATATTATATTACATATCAGGACATTTAGATTATATACATCAATGTAAATTTTAACCCTTGTAATTGTATTTCCTCAAGCTTGAAATTTATCTTCAGCGCTACTTTACAAACCTCAGTATTCACACTCTATTCCAAATCCAATTTAAATCGAATTGAATTGGATTTAATATTTGTTCTAATGGAAATTTCTAATGGCATGATTTTAGCTCCATATTCTGCCTCCAAGCTTTAGGATCCTCCTTCTTTCACGTCCACTCACGTAGTGTCGCGTCCACAGTTACTGTAGTAAATAGTCTCCTTTTGGAGGAACAGTTTATCTCTGTGTACACAAAGCCAGATCTGTGTCATAGGGCACCAAGAGAAACACAGTACGTCTGTGGCCACAGTGTCCACTCGGGGTCTCTGAGATCACATGACTGTGTGCTAATGTCACAGGATCAAAGGTCAACGTTTTTAAAGCCATAATCCAGCCGTCCGGCAGAATTGCGCTGCCTGCATATTTCACGTTTGTGACTCGTCTTTTCCTCTTTCTCATGTCCTTCTGTCATCATCTTCAGGGCGCCAACTGCAGGAGGTCACATGATGCTGCAGCGGGACTTGCGCAACTGCCGTCTGCGTTGCTGGTACTCGCTGAGCTCCTGCAGGTAGCCTCTGGAGGGCCAGCGCAGCCGCTCCACCTGCTCCCGCTCCTCCTCTGTCCAACAGCAGCACTGTGATCATGAAGAAGACACAGCGACACCCCCTCACCCCGCCAATACCCACGCAATGCCTGTTCACCATATGCCTTATCTATCTTTCTATAATATTAACCACTAAAACACATAGAGACAGGACGTGATGATAAAACCGCATTAATCTATAGCACTTGCATGTTGTCATGGATTTTTTTAGGATTTGTATCATGTTAAATGTCATTGGCTGAAATACATTGAAATGTCTGTTAAAGTACCCCTGAACATGTTAGAAACCAATAAAAAAAATAATAATAATGTGTAAAGAATAAAGAAAAGTGTGTAGTGCCTCTTTGTACCTGGGTGAAAATATGACTGGCTGCACAGTACAGCTATTTGAAGACCTAAACACAAAAAAGTGTGCATGTGTAGCCAGCGTGGCAAAACCAGCCAAATGGTTTAATACATTTAATACAAACCCAAAAACCAGCCCGATATCAAAACATAAAATTTCTGTATTAAAATCCAAACTCATGACTGTCATTACCAGAAAGTCGTGTCAGCTGTAAGGTGTATATATTAGTGCACTCGTTCTGATACGTTATTGTTTCTATAGTAACAACTTACACAGGGAATCGTATGGTGGATGCTCCACATAATCTAAAACTACTAAATAAGCAAATATAAAAACATAGTATTTAACATATAAAATCAATTAATCGTTGACATGGTGCAGCTTTCTGGAAGGAGACTTTTATTGGAAGGAGACTCTGGTATCAGGTAAAGCCATAACTTTAAGTTATCTGTTTTTGTCTTATTAACGTCAAGAGAGAAAAAAAACTGACTGGTTAGAGCAATAACAGGAACTAACTTGTTTAATGGATGTTCCACAATATTAAATATATAAAAGGTATGATGTGACATTCATTAATAATAAATTTAATACATTTATTTTAATAATTTAATAAAAAGATTAATTTTAATAATTTAAAAAATATATTTAATTTTCTTTTAAGAAATTTATTATTAAAAATAAATGAAAAAAATTAATTGTTGAAAAAATGGTTGTGGTATAAAAGGAACAAAACATTTTGGGATTTACTGTTATAGGAAAACTTCAGGGTGGTAACAGTAACTCCACACTATGTTGTGTTTTATTACTCAATACGCATTTTAATAGGTCAGTATTAAAACAATGTTATATTCTTAAAGATATTGCCAAAAATAAAGAACATCAGCTCTTAGGCAGACTGTGCCCCAGGCCCCCTCGCTCAGGATCGAACCGTGGACCCTGGAGCTGTGAGGAGTGCCTAAATAAACATTTTATATAGCGCCTTTAAAAAGGCCTCTCAAGGCGCTTTACATAAGAGTATATAACAATAATAATAATAATAGTAATAACAATAATTTAATAACAAAACAAAGTAATCAAATAAAAGCAACCCTAAAAAATAAGTTTTAAGAGAAGATTTAAATGTACTAAGGGATTGGGCTTCTCTAAGATCAGATGGAAGGGAGTTGGAGGAGCGGAGATCACATTTTGGGGTGTAATAGGTTAAAAGCTCGGTCAAATACTGTTATACTGTAATACTGTAATTAATAAATCCCAT
Organism: Pangasius djambal; assembly: GCA_022985145.1. Taxonomy (NCBI): domain Eukaryota; kingdom Metazoa; phylum Chordata; class Actinopteri; order Siluriformes; family Pangasiidae; genus Pangasius; species Pangasius djambal. The sequence goes on along the minus strand of CM040989.1, from coordinate 20,809,825 downwards.
CTCGAATTCAGGGGTACTTTAAGAGTTGCCTATACTATTCTGCCTTGAATTATTATGCACAACACAGCGGAATGCCCAGGGGTTCAACCTGCATTAGCATTTCTTGTTTCCAAGTTCTGTTGTGTCATAAGTAGCATATGGTGATGTATAAGGGTTTACGTACTTTAACATCTGTTCAGGGCATTTGGTCAGATTTTTTTTTTTACACAAGGACACCTTATTTGTAGTAATTAACTGAACAGCTATTACAGATGGTCTCAGACAGCTCACCTGATAGCTCCAGGAAGTCAGGTTTGTGGCTGAAGATCAGGTAGTTATTGGCAATGAAGTGGAGGAGCCAGACATACAGCTGGTCAGCATTGTGACACTGTGTGAAGAGGGAAGAAATGGTTGAAAACATACTGTCACAGCTATTCCTACAGTGATGCAACAGGGGGAAACACTGACTGTGTGAGAAAATAAATAGAAGACACGTTCTGTTAAGTCATGCCACTGGAAAATCTTATTGGAAATTCTGAGTTGGTACTGCACACATGACTGGCAAGTGTTATTGCATCATAAAGTATAAGAGCCAATCATGTTTGAGTATGCAAACACAGGCCATGCCAGCCCAGTTTACAAGGGAAAGGAGTTGGGAATGTGTAATGTTTCTAATTTGCTTATTCATAGAATCTGGGTTTCTTGATGAGCACAATGGTTTAGGCATGTTTCTGTGCTTTTTTTTTATGTTCTTTTTGGGTCACTTAACTACCGCCAGGTAAAATGAGTATAAGTTATGAAAAAATAATTGATGTCAGAATCCAGCAGGTAAGCATCTATATAATCATAAATATAGAATATAGCCGAAAGCAGCGATGTGTGGGGGTCCAAGCACCTTTCACAAGTAGCGCCCCCTGTGGCCAGTTCTTGCCAAGTCACACAGAACACTAAAGAGACCTTAGATGAACATACTGCTCATCCCCGCTGAAAGCTCATTGGTTGACGGCAACCACGTTTTTTTTAATAACTCAGGTTTCATTAGAAATCCACCTACAGTTTGTCAAAATAATGCAGTAGACCAAATTTCAGCTGGTTACCCTGTGATTTTGTGTGTCTCATCCTCAGTCTTTTGTTGTAGAAGTGAAACAATTGTAGTAAATTTATGTTACATAGTCGTGCACTTTAAGTGTTTATCAGTACAAATCAACAAGTGCTCTTAGCCTTCAATGACATTTAAATGATATGCAAGTTTCTTATGTGTTGAAATGATTTTTAATGTGTTGAAATTATTATCCATAGTAATCAGACATATGCTACAAATGCAGTGGCCATAGTGCCACTAATGCAGTTCTTGCAGCAGGATGTTAATTAAGGAGTTCAGAAGAAAAACTAGGGTTGAACCCACCTTTGCTCTCCTCAGTAACCGGATCACACTGATGCTGGTGGAGGCCAGCTCCCGGCTGGGCATGCTCTGCAAATACGCACACACACACACCTCACAGAGGTGCTGCAGACGCTTCACTTGGTACATCTCTGCACAGACAAGTACCGCCATAGCCTGCAACACACTGGCTAAACACGCAGACACACATACACACACACACGCGTCTGTCAATCATCTCCAGCTTCTCTTTTTTCTGCCATCAGTCATCCTGGCAGCTGTCGGACCCCTGTGTCACATTGTACTGGTGCTCATATTCATCTACTGGCAATCAAATCTGAATCAGTTTTCTATGAAAGAATATTTGCTGCCTGCTATGTTCAGTACAAGAAGTACAACATCCATCAACATCCATCAACGCCCCGCTATGATGGAACAAGTGGTACAATAAAGATAAGTTAAGCATCCTTTATTTAATTCAATCTGAGGATGTGTTTGTCAGATAGAAAAAAAAAAGATTTTTCGTTCTAGACCTTTCATAGATGCCTCCACACTTAGAAATTGAGGATGCAATGATCCAAGACATGAGGATCAAAATAAAAGCAGAGGGTGCAGATTGACCTGGACAGCAGGTGTCTGTGTAGAGATACTCCAGGAAGGCGAGGAAGGTGTCGGAGGAGACCCCGTGTATGGGTACTACTCGGCTCCGGGCTTCTGCATACTTGCCGCTGAACATGGCTGCCATGACATCACAGCGAGCAACAAGCACGGCTCTGTGTGCAGGCAGGACACTCCCTGAAAAGCACATAACACATACTCTCACACACACCAACATGAACTGGATGCTATACGCGTGTGCATCGTATTTTCTGGACAGTAAGTTGTGGTAAAAGATGTCTGCATCCCCAAAAACACTTTCTGCTTATGTATAAGTGGCATTTTAACACAGTGATGTTGTCATGAATCCCTCTCAGCGCACGTCGTGTTGTCATGTCTTTTGTTTTGGGTTCTCTTTGTGCTTTTGTTTATTACGCCATGTGCTTTTGTTTCTGTTTTTGTCCTGTCTCTGTCCCTGTCCTGTCACTGGTTTGTTGCCTGATTGTGTTTAGTCCTTAATTACTTAGTCATAGTATCTTTCCTAGAGTCTTTTTCCGAGTTCTGTTTTTTTTCCCCTACTTCCTGGTTTTGTCCTTTGCCTATTTGGACTTTGATTATGGATTATCCTAGTTTGTTGCTGCCTGCCTGTGTATTGAATCCCGTATGCAAATTTCTGTCATATAAGAGGAATAACACATCTCTTGTGTTTTATTCTTAATTCTTAATGTACCAAGCATATTTATTTTACATAATGTATGACATGCCTCTAAAATGCTACTTCAGAAACCTTTATCAGTGTAGTTTAGTTAAGTTTTTGACTCGTTTTGTTCAGTGTTGCTTCATTTCGTGCTGTATTTTTTCCTGAGTTTAAGCTTTTCCTCCAGTTCTTATCTTAATCCCTCTGCTTGGCCTGAAAAATGTTTGTAAGTACATCCTTATGAAGAAGTCATTATCTTGTACTGTGTATTGCTGAAAACTTATTTAATTTAGAAGTTTTTTTTGTTAGTCCAATGCTGAGATAATTCTAATTTCCGCCAGTGCTGCACTGTTTATTTATTTATTTATTTTTTCCAATTTCATGTTCCCAAATCCTTCCCATAACTGTTGGAGTAGTATGCCTGCTGTAAAACACTAACAAATGGGCTGGAGGAATAGAAAATAAAAAAATAATATTATCTCACAATTCTGCTTTATACTAACCACAATTTATGTATATCTTTTAGTATTATCACAAACACTTGCAACATACAATATGAGATACTAGATCAGAATCACATACAAGAAGACTATATATCTTTTGTGTAAAAAAAGAAAGAAAAAAAAAAAGCAAAACAAAACACTGTTAATTATTGCAGATGTTCATCTTCCTCACTTATGAAAAATACCTCTGAGTAACCATATGTTTCCCACTTTCCCACTTTGGAACACTAATCTCTATTAATTACAGGAATTTCCATGGTTCGAGTCTGAAATCAAGAGTTTATGTAGAGAAAAGGAATTACTCAGCGAACAGTTTAGATCCATCAAGGTGGTTCTGTGCTCAGTTCTCCTAATTTTGTCATATTACAAAAAAACTCCAGGACCCACAACTCACATGTGTTGGTTATGTCCTGATATTATAATTAGGCTAATGTACAAATGATAACACACATTTTTGCTTTGATTTTTAAGTTGCAGCAAGGACAAAAAAAAATCTGTCTTATTGTCCAGGAAATACAGTATGTACAGCATAGGTATATGTATATGCAAAATAAACTGAGAGACTTGCCTTGCACCATAAAAATGACATCAGAGTAGAGAGGGGAGTTGAAGATGTTTCCCAGTGTTTGAGGACCAGGCTGAGAGCGCGGAGCAGCCGTGTCCCTGAGGGCCTGCACAAAGAAAATGGCAGCTAGCAAGTCATCTTATAGTTGCGCTTTTCTTGCAGATAGTGTGGTACGAAAATATCCGTACTCCCACTCCCTCTAATGAAAATGGGAGACATTTTTTTAAAGGTTGTGGGATGTTCACGTTTCGCATGTGAGGCTGGTGTTACCAGGAATTATGCACAACAGTAGTAAAAAGATCTGATTTACATTTACTTCAGCATTTGATTTACATCAAGAAACATAAAGCAGCTGAGTAAACAGTTTTCCAATTTTTGTGTGTGTATGTGTTTATGTTAAGTTTTGTTTTTTGCTCTAAGGGAATGTTATTACTCACTACCAGGGATGGTTGGTATAAATGATCTAGCAGCACTAAGCCTTAAGGTTTTATTTTTGGTATCCATGTCGGATTCATTGCAGTAAACAAATGCCTGAAAGTGGATTAATTTGGCTGTTTGTGGAACAGCACCACCAATGGTCATAAGAAAAATACACAGAATGATATGAAGAAGCGAGGCTGGGGCTGATTTCTTTCCAGCACAGACTGTAGATTCATGCAGCCTCTCAGTGACAGTCGTGTCATGTGATTACACTGGGTAAGCACATATTGTTCAGTCCAGGTACAAATTACACAAAAGGACAGATGGCAGGACCATAAGTTCATGTTTTTGATGTTTGAATTAAACCTTTTACCACATCTGGTATTCGGAGTAAACACACTAGGGCATTACAGACTTGAAACACTTAAAAAATTAGAAATCAAGAATGCAGTTGCCTGTCTGCCTTTAATAATGTTTAATAGTTCCCAACATCGTTCTTACAGTTCCATAGATGAGACCTTGTGATACAATGCATTGCTCAACCCTAACAGTTTCATTGTCGAGCTGCTGATAGATACAAGATTTTAGCCCTTCTGCTACTGAAATTAGCCCTTTCACTGCTACTGAAAATTGCCGTGTTGTACTGTCCAGTACAAAAGCTAGCTAGTGTATTTTTATAAGAAGATAATGCCCAAATGTGGGATTAAAGATTTTTACCATAATATTCCGTAATGCACTATACAGCGGAAAATTTTCAGCATTGCTGCCCAGAGCTCCTCGCAAATCTACTTGTTCTAGTAAGTCCACTACTGTTACCTTTTCTCTCCCAACAAACGAGCGTATTCGATCCATCAGCTGGGCCACTGCTAAAGGGTTCTTGAGCTTCTCAGCCAAAGCCTCCTCCAGAAACTCCCACTCCCAAGCCCCTGTGTGGAAGCACACACACATTTGCTTGCACTGATCTATTAACATGCTTCGTAGCATCATGATTCGGCTGTCTAGACTCTCAATTTAGTCTGAACCTTGTATCCTGGCTATATATGAAATAACTGCTTAGTGCAGAGCTGTTGGGCTCCTCATATGTATGACAGCTTTAATAATATGTTGTGTAAAAAGCACTTGATCATAATTTCTATGCCGCTTGTGCTGGCTGCAGCAGATTTTGCCTTTTACCCCCTATCACTGACAATGCTCATTAGAACAACAACCTGTCAGGAGTGTTTATCGCATCCCATATTGCCCTTATAGTCATTTTAGGCTAGTAGTGTTTGTTTGCAATGTGGAAGGATTTTTCCTTCTATAACTGCAGTGTTTCAGAGCGTTTTCACTGCCCTTGAAGCAAAGAATACGAAAAGCCTGTGCACAATGACACTATATATCAGTGCAGGCTGAATCGCATTGGTATGTCTCTCACCTTCTCACAGCTACACGTGTCGTAACACTGATGAATGTGTCTATCAATTCTGCCGGTCGTAAACCCAAACTCTAGCTCTGATTGAGCTGCGGTCAACTCAATCCATGATCATTAACGATTTATAGAAGAGATATTGGATATTTCTTCTCCGTGATCTTGGATTCTGGGACAGATTTCTAGCCAAGGCTTATATACAGCTAATGTGAGCATGAAATCACAATTATGCATTCAGCACCACACATCTATAGACGCAACACATCCCACATGAAGACACGTCTCTCTCTCTCTCTCTCTCTCTCTCTCTCTCTGCACCCCAATCTCTCTCTCTTTCTCTTCTCTTCCTTTCTCTCCATATCTTAATTTTACCCCTTTCCTCCATACTCTCTTTCTTTCTACCACCCTCTCCCCTTTGCAGTATGTTTATGTTTGTGTTTCTCTCCTCTGGACCATGCTAATCAGCCTTACAGCCCCAGGTTACAGGAGTACCGTCACATGTACACCAAGTGCTGCGAATCTCACGTGCACGCTCACACACACACACACACACACACACACACACACACACACACACACAAGCAACCTTATAAAATGTTCCCAGTAATGAAACAGTGCCTCGAAAAAAAAAAAGTCCTTCTACTGAAACACAAAAGAAAAATCCGGGCATGGCGTGGAGGAGATAAGGGAGGCTTGCCAGTGGTATTTTTACTTTTAGAACAGTGATTTAGTGGCAAACGACTTCCCGCTGTGAAAATCTCAGGATGCGTCTTTTAACTAATGCACCTTAAAACAATGCCAATTTCCTTTCCCATTTATCCACTATTGAATAAGTTCAGCAATGGTTATGAAATAATTAACTTTTGTACAGAACGCATTAATTAAGGCTACATCTCAACTGAAAACAATAGAAAATCTGCATCCAAACTTTTTAACAACATTGATCGGAACGGTGCAGAATTTTGGTCCTGCAGAGAATACATCTCCTACGTGACTATCTGATCGACCAATGTGACTAGTTTTAAGACTGAATTCTTTGTAAGTATGTAATGTAAACTTTAATGTAATTCGGTTTTTTCAAGGCCTTATCTAACCTGTCTTGTCACCTGTTGTAGATTAGACATTTGAATTTGCATCGTTCGATAGGGAGTTATTGATTGTACTAGATGTAATAGAGTCTTTTTAAGAAGATACAGAAAGACAGAGGCAAGAAGAAAAATAAGAGCAAGTTGTGCTGTCAGAAATGGGGACCTGAGTCTCAGACTTGCAGCTCAATTTGCACTCAAGCCCCTAAATTACTGACTTCGACTTAAAGGTTAAGACTCACAGAAAAGCTTATTAGTCTTCAAATCTTATGACTCCTAGATTGACTCTGACTTCAAAGCGAGACAACTCAACTGGATTTTAAAGCTTATAACTTATAATTTGGCTCATCTTATGACTCAAACTCAACTCAGACTTCAAAGCTTATGACTCAAACTCAACTCAGACTTCAAAGCTTATGACTCAAACTTGACTCAGACTTCAAAGCTTACGACTCATAATTCGACTCAGACTTCAAAGCTTATGGCTCACAACGTGATTTGAACTTTAAAACTTATGATGTGCAACTCAAATCAACTTCAAAACTTACGACTTACGACAACTTGAATAGAATTTCAAAGCTTATGACTCACATCTAAGATTTAAAAGCTTATTACTCACAACTCGACTCCGACTTCAAAGCTTATGACTCATGACTGAGGAAGTTGTTTCCTTTAGATACAAAGATACTGAAATAAGAAAAAAAACAGCTGCATCAAAACAGGGTGACAAAATAACTGACACAGCCAGTAACTTGAAAATGTTTAACAATTTAACACAAGTTAGTGCTCTGAATAGGGCTAGTTAATACAGCAAGCTGTGGTTATGCCTCAATATTAAAATAAGGTACCATAATAAAATATGGTACCATGTTGTGTCTTGTCAGCTTATCTTACAGTTTTCACCAACAGCAGCAGTGTATTGCTGTATTTTATCTGAATAATTTAAGACTCATAAATTCACTGGGACACAAATGTTGATTTGAGAGTTTGGGACTCTGACTCATAGTGGACGACTCATGATTTGACTCAGACTCATAAAGGCTAACTTGTAAACAACTCTAGGTTGCTCTCACTCCATCTATCCATCCATTTCCCATACCGCTCATCCTACACAGGGTCACGTGGAGCCTGGAGCCTATTCCAGGGAACTCGGGGCACAAGACAGGGGACACCCTGAATGGGGTGCCAATCCATTGCAGGGCACACTCACACACTACGAACAATTCGGAAATGCCAATCAGTCTACAACGCATGTCTAAGGACTGGGGAGTGGAAACCGGAGTACCTGGAGGAAACCCCCAAAGCAAGGGGAAAACATGCAAACTCCACACACAGGACAGAGGTGGGATTCAAATCCCCAACCCCAGAGGTGCGAGGCAAACGGGCTTACCACTAAGCCATCATGCCCCCCTGCTCTTGAATTTGCTGCCACTGATGTCTTTACTGTAGTTGATTTCATAATATTAAATAATATTAAATAATATTAGTCATTTAAAACCTTCTCTTCTCTTATGTACGCAATGAAGAAAGAGAAAAAGCAGCAACAGCTCTCTGCCATGCAGCTGCTATGAAACAAATCTGCACATAAGGTCCTGATAGTGGTGGAGACCCATCAATATAATTTCAAGTATTTGCATGTGCTCACCTCTGTAGAGAAACATCAGCGTCTCCCACATGCATATACACAGCAGCGGGTCCTTCACCACTAGCCGGGACAGTTGCCCAGGTAGATGCTCTTCCGTCCGGGTCAGGTCATCCAAACCACCATCCCAAGTGGACAGCAGAGAGTGGGGGCTGTCTCTCTCCCGGCAGGCACATCGGGACATGGGCCTCTCCCAAGCCTGCCTTCCCACCAGCAGCTGCTTGAAATAGGGGCTAACAGCACTTAACACAGCTGCGTGCGCCCATCCCAGCTCCTTCCCAGAATCCCCGGCATAAAAGACCACATCAGCAAACTGTGCGCCACGCTCCAGCAACCACTGCAGGTCCTGAGAGAAGCTGGACTCCTCCACTCGCACTGGAGGAAGGCGCGCTGCAAGACAGCACAGAGGGGAAAGGATGGTGGGGTGATGCATATAAATTAGCAAGGGAAGAAGTAGAAAGCGGAGAAAAGAGAGAGTTCAGTGAGGGATGAGTTAATGCAAGTGGAGGCAGAGAGAAAGAGGAAACAAGAGGGATGAAAATATCAAGGGAGGAGGAGAAAAAGATAAGATAGGCAAGTGAAGGGTGAACGATTGTAATAGAGTGTGGAGGCTCAGAAACGTGTAAAATGGAAAGAGTGCATGAGGTTAAGATAAAGTTTGAGAGCGTAAAGAAGTCAGTATTTGTACAGAAGGACTAGTCAAGATAACATCAAGCTGCTACTCAGACGTGCAGTAAGCTTGCTTTTGAAAAATCATCGCAACAATTTCTATCACCGTCTGATTTTGGCAGAGCTTTCCAGGATTCTGTAGCCTTCATATTTAAAGTCCCGGGCTCCATAAAAAGAGTTAAGTGGCACTGGACCAGCTTCAACAAACTACCCGAAAGTATTTGGCTCCAATCTCAGGTGTGTGGTTTTTTTTTTTTTTCTTCCTGGCTTGCAGTCTATAAACTAATACTATGACACTCATACTTTAATAATGTTCTCATATTTCTTTGTGTATACTTACACATTCTGAGTCATTAAAATATCAGGGTCAGAGCCATAAACACTGGATCAGTATCACATCAGATCTATCAACTGACCCATATTTTAGACCATAAACATGTCACGGGTACTGACCCAACACAGACGTTACACATGAACCACTCGCAGGTTACAACAACGACTGCTCACGACAAACCCATTAAATGCATAAATTATTATTAAATATATTTTACATTCACTGAAGTCCAGTACTCATCAACAAAATGCAAGTCCTTTTAACGATGGAGCCGAGAAATGTGCATTTTGATTAAATCGACAGCTTGAGTCCTTGCATTGCCTGCAATATGCCACTTTGTAAATCAAAGAAGCCAAATTAGCCATTTACACACAATAAATCTTCTTTAACAGCTCAGTCTAGGCTACAATATTAGTTGCACTACTGGTCGCTTTCTCGCTATGTGTTAGTAAATATAACGTAAATGTCGGCATTGAGCACCAGTTAAGTATAAAAAAACGTGTAACACTTCGGAACGCTCAAGGAACAAGGGAACGTGTCGTGAGCACCACTTTTACCTCGTTTTACTCTACTACTACAGTGAGCCATCGCTTTGTGCTTAAATACAACACAGCTTCTGTCACACCTCTGAGGTAACAGTTCCGAGATATTGAACATACTGGTACTATATTAAAATCTTTTTAAAAAAGTGCTTATATACAAAAGAATAGAAATATGAATAATAATAGTTACTGTCATTCTGTCTGTGGACCTCAGTTACCGGCACAAACAAATCAAATGTGGCAATACAGCTACTCTATTCTATTCTATTCTATTCTATTCTATTCTATTCTATTCTATTCTATTCTATTCCAATAGCATTCTGTCATTCTATTCTATTATTCTGGTCTATTCTGTTTTAATACTGTTATTCTATTCTATTCTATTCTATTCTATTCTATTCTATACTACAAGCAAACCAAATTTCATTGTACTTGTATAGTGACAATACAGCTCTTCTCTTCTCTTCTCTTCTCTTCTCTTCTCTTCTCTTCTCTTCTCTTCTCTTCGCTTCTGTTGTTATACCACATTCATATTCTATTTCATTTTCCCATTCTATTTTATTCTCTTCTATTTCATTCTGTTTCATTTATTTTTCTATTCTATTATTCCATTCTATTCATTATTCTCTTCTACTCCGTTATTGTATTCTTTTACATATAATTGTACAGTGACAGTCCAGCTATAGTTCTATTCTGCTACTCTATTCTGTCTTGCTCAATTATTCTCTTCTATTCTACTGTTCTATTCTTGTTATTCCATTCTGTTATAACGTTTTAGTCTAGACTATTCTATTCCATTCTATTTTATTCTGTTCTATTCTGTTATTATATTTTGTTATTTTATTCTATTCTGTTTTATTCTACATGCAAACCAAATTTCACTGTACTTCTACAGTTTTATTCCAGTATTCCATTCTATCATTCAAATCCGTTCTATTTTTTTTCATTCTATTCTATTCTATTCTATTCTATTCTATTCTATATTGTGTAATGGATTGTTTTTTTCTATAATAGCGCCATATGAACATGCATCAATTGTCAGCAGTGTAACATGTAGTGTATATACAGTATTTCCATATTCATATTCATACCTGGTTGGTCCAAGTGTGGAGGGCGGGGCTCATTAAACCGGTGACCCCGCCTCTTGTCAGGTCTCTCTTTCGCTTTCTGCTTCAAACACTGAATCATGAAGTATTCAAGCTGAATAAACACACAGACAGTGTTTGCTTTAGGGCTGTCAGAACACATTTCAGTGTTTGATATCTACTCAGATTTACAGAATATTTACCTAAGGTGAAAATACATGTCTAAATGTCTACAGTCCCATGTTCTGTTTTAGGTGCCCAATATTACTCTATCAAATAACACATTTTCCTAAGTTTTCCTACATCCTTTGATGTAGGAAAAGGGTTTGAATAAATACATGTCATTTACAGCAACTGGTTTATGTACCAAATGTACCATAAATAGTATTTACGATTTTGTTTCCTTGTCATTTTTCTTATCTTGACAAATCTTAACAAAGTGACAATTTAATTTACCAGTTTATCAATTCATCAATAAGTGCAATGTATGTTTCAGTATAAAATTAGAAGCTTATGAATGGAATGCGTTTGAATGCTAAATATTCAGTATTCATTATACATGTACTCACATACACAATCATACATGCATTATACTGGCTGGCATATAACAATACTCACCACACTGCCAAAGTAGCGACCGACAAAGAAGTTATTGAGCGAAGGTAACTCCAGGTAGGTGGCGCCCAGGTCTCGGGACAGCTGGAGCCCCTCGCCGTGCGGAACGCAAGTGCTCCAGTCGGACGCACACAGGGGACATGTGCATGGCGGCCCTTCATCTGGATGCAGTGACAACCAGAGACAGAAATGAGACACATATAAGCAGAATCTCATCTGCATACAGCACTGATCATATTGAATTAATTTTATGTGCAAATCCAAGGTTCTAAGAATATCTCGCCCATACACTGATGAAGGTTAACACATCTCTACTTGTGAAAACACGACATCTCGGGACTTGCAAACATGCAAACATATGAGACAGGAGAATCAGTTGTGTCATAACGCCACCCCGAATATAAATCAGCTGATACAAGCATGTGTGTGTGTGTGTGTGTGTATGAAGAGCGGGAGCAGGAGAGGGAAGAAGAAGAGATGGAAAGGCAGACAGCAAGGAGGAGGGGGATAAGAAATGGGAGGGGAAGGGAAGACCTAAGGGAAGAAAATAAACAACAAGAAGGAGAGAAAGTAAGGAGAGCTATATAGTGAGAGGGAGAGACAAAAGGCGGGAGGAAGAAATAACTGGCAGCTCACTTCCACTTGAGTGAGAGATAGATCTTGTAGACAGTTAAGGTGAGAAAGATCTTAAAAGATCTTGAACTCAATCTGACAATGAAGCTGAGATGAAGCTCAGTGAAATGCTGCACTGAGGAGTTTCCAGTTCCAGATTATACCAAATATATCTCAGAGCGTCTTCGTCAGGAATACTTCTAATACTTAAGAGGTCGCAAAACATTCAGGGCCCTCATTTGAAAGGCAAATTAAGCAGTACAGGTACAAAAGTAGATTTTCTGCTAAAGTTTCTGCAAGTGATGGAAACAGAGGCATGCGCCAGATGGAAGGCTGGATGCAAAATAAGTGAAGGATGTTACAGGACAATGTCTGGGTTTTGTCACAATAATATGTCAAGAGATGAAACTGTATTTATTTTAGAGCAAGTAGCTGTATTCAGTATTCAGAGCTGAGTTATGTGCGCGTAGTGAGGAGTTTGCCAAAACAAAAAAGCCGTGTCGTAGTTATGTGCGATTCTGACCTTGAGCCCATTTATCTTGTGTAATATCGGCTCGAGCGAGGAGCAGTACTGAGTCCAGAGCCAGTGTCTGACAGTTTGATGAAACCACAATATGTCATGCTGAATTTTATATTTTGGGCTATAAAAACATTCAAATAAACTATGGAATGCCATTCGAGGCTAGACTTCAATACATAAATATAACGCTATTAATTAATTAATAGAATTAAGCTTTTATAGCTTTTAAAGGCAGATGAAACAGCATCCAAATGCAATATAATTATCCCTGAGACTAAGAGAGGGGGTTAAGGATGCAAACGTAGACAAAGAAATTATATTTTTAATTTATGTACAATAAAAAAATGTACTGAAAAGATCAGTTCAATCTCCAAGGGCTTTTACTCATACTAATACTGCACTAGAGAAGGCTTTAGCAGTCAAATAATGGAAATGTGATCAGTAATAAATTGCAGCAAAGTCCCAGTCCAAATCACATAACCAAAACAAAGATGTTCTTGTGCCTGCTTACAAAGACTGCAGATGTTTATTTATTGACCACACCAAATCAATGAATAAACTAAGTTATGTTCTGCACAGTATTTCTCAAATAATTAATATTTAAGCTAAAATAAGGTTATGTAAGAAATGTTGGACATCATTTTGCCTGCATTGTGCATTGCTATACTGTAGAGTGAAGCTTTTAATGGTCCAGTTTTGATGCTTTTGTGCCCACTTGTTCCTGGAACACACTGTGGCATTGTCTTTGGCTGCTATTGGAGACCAAGTCTGATAAGTGGTGCCATCTAATCCACAAGCATTTTCTGTCTACACAAAAAAATGTTTGGGAGACGCTAAAATTGTCACACCTTACGGCAACTATCATACCACGCTTAAAGTCACTAAGGTTTGTCGCTATACAACATATTGAAATTGAAACACTGCCTGACTTACACCACACACTACAGTCATGTGATCTATGACATAGAAAGTACTGTATGATTGGATGCTCTGCCTTCAATACAAAGCTCTTCTGACTGATGACCGTTATGCGATGATGAAAGATTTCTATCCTGATAGGCGTGGTCTCTTCCAGGATGACTCCGCCCTCACCTACATGGCATGAGGGCTCACTGAATACTTTGATGAGGATGAAAATAATGTAAATCATATGCTAAAGCCTTCACAGTCACCAGATCTCAACCCAACTGAACACCCATGAAAGATTTTGGGTTGCCGTGTAAGACAGTCAGTCAGAGTAAGACTGAGTACATGTATGTGAATGAAAGGGAGGGAAGTGGAACAGTAAGATTACAGAGTGAAGAGGTGAAGGAGGTACAGGAGTTTAAGTACTTGGGGTCAACAGTCCAGAGTAATGGAGAGTGTGGGAAAGAGGTAAAGAAGAGAGTGCAGGCAGGTTGGAATGGGTGGAGAAAGGTGTCGGGAGTTCTGTGTGATAGAAGAATATCAGCGAGAATCAAGGGGAAGGTGTACGAGACAGTGGTGAGAGCGGCCATGCTGTATGGTTTAGAGACAGTGTCACTGAGGAAGAGACAGGAGTCAGAGCTAGAGGCAGCAGAGCTGAAGATGTTGAGGTTCTCTTTGGGAGTGACGAGGTTGGACAGGATTAGGAACGAGTACATCAGAGGGACAGCTCATGTTGGACATTTGGGGGACAAAGTTAGGGAGGCCAGATTAAGATGGTTTGGACATGTTCAGAGGAGGGAGAGGGAGTATATTTGGTAGGAGAATGTTGGACATGGAGCTGCCAGGCCAGAGGCAAAGAGGACGGCCAAAGAGGAGGTATATGGAGGTAATAAATGAGGATATAAAGCTAGTGGGTGCAAGTGTTGAGGATGCAGAAGATAGGGATAGGTGGAGAGTGATGATTCGCTGTGGCGACCCCTGAAGGGAAAAGCCGAAAGAAGAAGAAGAAAAAGAAGAAGAAGTGTAAGACAGTGCTCTCCAACACCAAAACACCAACTGAAAAGAATAGCGTTTGAAATAATGTTGTTTTATTCATCCAGTACAGTTCCAGGGAATTGTAGAATCTGTGCCGTGGTGCATCGAAGCAGCTCTGGAGGCTAATGGTGGCCTAACACCTTGCTAACACACGTTATGTTGGGTTTTTCCTTTAATTTGTCACTTGGCTGTATGCGCAGTAGCTACGCTGAGATTTAGCAGGTTATTTTTTTTCATGTGTGCCAACAATGTGGAAACAGAGGCATTTATATCTATAGTACATACTTATACATACTTACAAGTTCAGCCCATAAACCCCTGCTTTGTGAGTGATCTTAAAGCCTATTACTCAGTAACTACTATGAATTATTCAGTAGCTACAGTGAATCTAATAGGAAAGCGATGCAGTGAGGAATGTAACTCTTGGCTCCATGCACCCTGCATTAAAAAAAAATACAGTACTGTGCAATAGTTTACTTTTTTTTAGTACAAACTTTGTTATAGATTTATATTTTATGACTTCTACATTATCGAGTCAGTACAAAAACATGTTTGTATGTCAGCAAAGAAAGCAGCATATTACATAAGAGACCACTTTTCAGACAGAAAAAAAAGAAGGCTGCTGGGTTTTGCATGCAAGAATAAGAAGCAAGTGTGACAGTCAAAGTCTCCAGAAGAGCTGTGGCTGGTTCTGCAAGATGCTCAGTAACACTTACAGCTCATTTCATTATAAAACTAGAAAACTGCACACACTGTACCTGAGACTACTTTTTTTTTTAAAGCAAAGGGTTATCACAGCAAATACTGACTTGGTTTCATTTACTACTGTTTACTGCTCTTTATAGTACTTTTTAAAAGGTATAAACATTTAATTTCATAATTTTTGAAGGCATCTTTTCTCTACAGCACTGTATATATATATATATATGTGTGTGTGTGTGTGTGTGTGTGTGTGTGTGTGTGTGTGTGTGTGTGTGTGTGTGTGTTTGATTTAGCTATAATGTGACGGCAATAAAAAAAGCAATGGGGATCGTCTAGATCCCTTAAAGGAAGGCAAATCAACTAATCTACGTTGCAAACTGACACATCATAAAACATGAGGATGCATGAAAGACAGAACAAGATGTGTCACTTCATCAAGCCATTTAAAATTGCACTGCCAAAAAATATAATAATCGCGAAATGTTAAAAGGAGAGAATATGCGGAGAGAATGAAGCTATGGGTTGTTTGTCAGAGCAGTTTATCATGTTAAATAGTTAAACGGATTTCACAAAAATTGTATTAGGAATGATTTACATTCCCATCAAATTAGAGCACCGGACCTCATCTCTGTTTGGCAGACCCATAAACCAGACGTGCCAGAGCTCCACTTCTACCCTATTTAACCACTGTCATGTGTATGTATGTGTATGACGCCGCTGTTGTGTGACTGCTCTCGGCCTGTTACAGCCGTACAGTGATAGGAAACACTGCAGGTTTCCCATCATCCTCAGTATTCAGCAACAGTCCAAGTTTAGCAGATTAAGGACAGTGACCTTCCTCAAGTCTAGCACTAACCTGGCATCTCATTAAATCTAGACTATTAGCCTTTCGGCGTAAACAGCACTGAGGTGGAGGATTAGTATCAAACCTTGATAGATTATTTATTTAAAGGTCAGATAGAGAACACAAAGAGCTGCTGCTGCTCGCTTAATTCAAGTTCAATCTTCAAGCTGATGGTGCTGGGGGCATTCAGTTTAAATGGTTACCTCTGGGAATGTGCAAATACTTCATCTGCAAACTGCTGGTTAAAATTAGAGCAGATATAAGATTGACTTTTGTACTGCAGTGTAGAATGGTTCAGCTATTACAGTGGGCTAAAGTTTCGGGATTCAGTGTTTAACTTCACTCAAACTTTGTCCTTTGGAAAAAAACACAGACGAGGGACATATGACTTTTTTAACCACCTTCCCATCAATTAAGAACATACAAACAGGGCTGCAACAACTAATCGACAAAATTGATCAAATTCGATAATAAAAATCATTTCAATTAATTGGTCTCTTATTTGAAGCACACTGTGGCATGCACAGTATTTGATTATTATTAATATTAGCTTATAAGTAACATTGCACTACATAAACACTACGTAATGTCATTTTCTTAGCATACGCAATATATATTTATAATTACATGTTGTTGGTCAAGTCATCAATCCAGAAACACTGAAATATGTTGAAAAAAATGTGTGGAACCAGCAAAAGTGTACAGAAGACGTTATGTTAATTTGCGTGTTTTTTTTAACTTAGTTTTTGTTTGACCGGGTTAGTCTGGATTAGTTTGGGTTAATCTGGTTGACTGGTTAATTAATTTAGTCTGGTGAAGTGTTCTGTAGTAGTTTTAGTTGATTGAAATGCTGGAAAGAAATTTTTTTTACCAGCACAAAAGCAAGCCAATGCTGTGCCTTTATACATTCAAATGCATTCACTGTACATCCTAAGCCCCTTTTATTTCATTTTTAAAAATGTACTCCTTCGGTGTGTTCTTGAAGACTCATGAAGGACATCTTTAAGCTGCAGTGCAGAAGTATATTAACGCCAAATAATAGCATAAGCACAACCTCGGCACCAGCACGCTCAGATACGTATAGCGTGCCTTTGATCCTTAATCCTTAACAGACTAGTGTATGACAAATATGAAAAATTCATGAGCAGACACGCAAGATGCCACTCCTGCAAAACAATAATTTACAGCGTAATAATATGTTAAGCTGCAGTGCCTCGGGATATACGCGCACAGCCCAACACTTTGGACAAAGAGACAGAACCATCATGATAATTTAAGCCTCATAGAGTCAGCAGAATAGCAGAAGCCAATCATCTCTCACCGTTAAGACGCGCCCCGACTGCTACCAGGATGACAGGCATGCCCCAGTGACGCAGGAGGGGGCGGAGTCGAGGGGCGTAGCCATTTCGGACCTGCTGGAAGGCCAGCTTGTCATTTACGGAATACTTAATGACCACAATATCAGCTTGCTCCAAAACACTCCGCACGCTGGCCCAGTCACTGTCCAACAAGTCCTGAGGGGAGAATCAAGATGAGGAACAAAGAGCATAAAGAAGAGCATTTTTGCAGCAGGGTTTCCAACATCAAAACATCTTCAGATTCAAAGAACCAGCATATGCACAACTCTTGAAGAGTCTAACAAGCTGTAGTGATCGACTGAAGAAGAAGTCTCCTCCCAAATCCCTCAAAAGCCTCCAAGCCCATTAATTCTGCTTTTTTAATCCTCCATCCTCAGTATCTTAATCACTTGATCTCTCATTTATTCATCCACAGTACAGCTGCTCGAGCAAATATTACTGTTCATGAACCTATTCACAATTTCATAATGTACAAATTCAAAACAAATGTTTTCACATTTTCCTCTTTTCAGTCACCTCCGAGAATTGAAGCATTTCTAACAGGAAAAGTATTCTGAATTCATGTTTGTCATTGACGGCATAATATATTTTGAAAAAATGTGTATGAATTTTGTAGAACAAAATTTGCACACCATACAAACTCTCTCACTCATTCACCCACCATATAATACTCATCCATCCACCACACAAACTCACTCACTCATTCATCCACCATATAATACTCATCCATCCACCACACAAACTCACTCACTCATTCATCCACCATATAATACTCATCTATCCACCACACAAACTCACTCACTCATTCACCCACCATATAATACTCATCCATCCACCACACAAACTCACTCACTCATTCATCCACCATATAATACTCATCCATCCACCACACAAACTCACTCACTCATTCATCCACCATATAATACTCATCTATCCACCACACAAACTCACTCACTCATTCATCCACCACACAAACTCACTCACTCATTCATAGACCATATAATACTCATCCATCCACCATATAATACTTATCCATCCACCATACAAACTCACTCACTCATTCATCCACCATATAATACTCATCCAGCCACCACACAAACTCACTCACTCATTCACCCACCACACAAACTCACTCACTCATTCATAGACCATATAATACTCATCCATCCACCATATAATACTTATCCATCCACCATACAAACTCACTCACTCATTCATCCACCATATAATACTCATCCACCCACCACACAAACTCACTCACTCATTCATCCATCACACCATATTCAATCACTCACTCATCCACCACACCATATTCACTCACTCATTCATGCACCACACCATATACACTCACTCATTCATCCATCACACTATATTCACTCACTCATTCACCCACCACACAATACTCACTCACTCATTCATCCAACACACAATACTCACTCACTCACTCACTCACTCACTCACTCATCCATCACACCATTTCTCTCACTTATTCACCCACCACACAATACTTGCTCAACACACACTCACTTTCTCACATATTCTCCACCACACCACACTCACTCACTCACTCACTCACACTTAGCTGCTCATCTCTCTTACCCACTTGCTTATTTACCACACCATACTCACTCACTCATCCACCACACTGTAATTAGTCACATACTCTATCGCTCCTACACCATACTCACTCACTCACTCACTCACTCATTCATCCACCACACCATACCCTCCCACTCACTCCGTCACTCCCTCACACATCCACCAGACTATACCTATCACTCACTCTTTAACTCACTTCTCCACACGCCACACTCGCTCACTCGCCTTGCCTGACTCACCCAGCTAGGACAGTCGCGCACCATCACTCGGACATCTCCGAACACTCTAGACTGGTACTCCATAAAGGCTGGGTTCAGCGGGTGTCTGGAAGGAGTGGTAGAAGTGGGGTCCAGCTCTCTGGCTCCACGGCCCAGGTAGCTCCACAGCAGCCCTCCTTGCACCTGTGCTGGAGCGGCATTCTCCTCTCCGGACCCCACTCCCCCAGGACACTCGCTGCCCAGGGCCACTATGTGGACAGACCTGCATAGAGGCAACGGTGACAACAACGGTGACTGTCGGAGTCCTGTGCTGGATAACTTGTAGTCATACTAAAACAGGCGGTCATGTGGTTTACACAGAATACCAAATTATTGAGGCTTATTTATTAACTATTTCTGTCACAATGCAACTGCATCACCTTGTGTCATTGAAGGAATGACAACACAGTGCCAATGGGTCATTTCATTATTATTATTATTATTATTATTATTATTATTATTATTATAATACAAGGCAGCACGGGTTTATAGTCATGCCTTGTCTAACTTACATGGTCCCCTGAACTGAGAGCATGACGCTTGGTGAGCACGTCCTCAAGCGCCACGTTTTGCCATCAGACGGTTTTTTCCGCAATCAAGCTCGACAACACAAATCCATCGACATGCACATTACACGCGAAACCGATCGAGCCTCGCCGTCTCCAGTCCCGTTTCGGTGTTCATTCTTCTTATAAACAAGCCGCTTACAGGAGAAAAAAAAAAGTGTGCTGTGCGCAATGCTCCAGTGAGCAGACCAGAGACGAGAAGCAAATCCCCAAATCCGGCGTCCAGACCCCCGCAGTGCGCGGCGCCACAGCGCGGGGAAACACAAGTTCACCACACAGCAACGTGGAAAAATCCAGCGCTCACACACACACACACACATGCAACCCCGAATCACCTCGGAGCCGGGGGAATAATGCCAGAGGAATACGAGGAGGAAAAGAACCGACAGCAGCAGCTCGGAGTTCGCACTCCTGACTCAGCACTCAGACTATTGCAACACATCCGAACAACCGCCTCAATCCCACCACCTCAGTGCCACCCGAACAGCACTCTGCACATTTCACTGCCCTATCCAGCTGAAAATGTTGTTCTAAAATGTACTTATCCCACCAACACCTGGAGGCAAAAAAATAAAGAAAACACAATAGGATGTTAAATGCATAGAAGAAATGGTATCCAGATTCAGATATCATATGAATTATGACTTTTTAAAAATATCACTCAAAAAGGAATACCTGGACACCTCGCACATTTATCCAATCAGCCAGTCATTGGCATGGCATTGCATAAAATCATGCAGATACAGGTCACTTCAAACATCCACCCCGAACAGGAATGTGAGGCATTGTGCAAAGACTCACTGAAACTGCAAAGGAGAAGATTGTAAAAAGAAAGACGGTCTTCAGCTGTCCAGTTTCGGTGAATCTGTACCCATGCACTGTAGCCTTGCATTCCTGTTCTCGGCTGACAGGAGAGGAACCTGATGTGGTCTTCTGCTGTTGCTGCACATCCGCCTCAAGGTTCACCATATTGTGCATTCTGAGATGCTTTTCTGTTGACCACGGTTGTAAAGAGTGGTTGAACCAGCCTGGCTATTGTCCTCTGACCTCTCTTATCAACAAGGAGTCGAATGCATTTGGGCTGCTTTTTTTATTATTACACAATAAACTCAAATAAAATGCAGTCTGAACAGCATAATAAACACGTCTTATTAAAAACAAGTGTTTTCCTTTCATTTCTTTTCAAGAATCAAACGCATTTGATGTGTTCCTCCATCCTTTGGTGTGTGGCAACAAGAACAAGATAAGCTTTGTCCCAAACGGCATACCAGAATGCCATTTTGAGGCCCACGTGGGTTAAAAGAGGGCTATTTGCATTCCAAGTGAACATGGGTTTACACATGGGCCAGGAGGGAAGTAAATCTACATATCCAAATCCACATGAGCCCTCAGTGGGTTTGTTCAGAGCTTATGTGTACAAAAATAATTCAAACACTTTTTATTATTTGCAGTATGCTTCATCTGGCTGATAAGAATGAATTCATCCCAGAGCCCAAGGTGGGAATGTATCATTTTTAATAATGCATGAAAACAGAAGTGAAGAATATGTCAAATAACTGT
The DNA here is from genome assembly GCA_022985145.1 of Pangasius djambal. Lineage (NCBI taxonomy): Eukaryota > Metazoa > Chordata > Actinopteri > Siluriformes > Pangasiidae > Pangasius > Pangasius djambal. The sequence continues at coordinate 20,788,344 of CM040989.1, read as the reverse complement.
AACACCAGTCACCAGTCTGTTAGAAACGTGTCTAGATAAAATCCATAGCAAAGTGTTAGCAGAGGATTAACTGGCTAACTTTCACCTGCCCCGCACTAGGCACCATGTCATTATTGTACAACTACAAAAATGGATCTGCACACAAAAAGAACTACAGCCTGAACAAACAAATTGGATTTGATTATTTGTGATTTTCAATATGGAGACATCAGAATCAGATCCGTCCTGCTGTTCAAAACAAATGCGCTGTGATCCGAACACTCAAATTGCGTTTAGAAATGGACAGTGATACATATAAGCACATAACCTTTGTACCTCTCAGGAACCTTGCACTAACCCAGGCTTGTTTGGAGAACATTCCCCTAACATTAGAAGAACATTCTGAACCATCAGGTGGTTTGGAGGACGTTTCTCTGAACAGCCCCTATACAAACATGTTACTATACTGATACAAGCCTTGTTGGTCTTCATAAGGTTCTCATTATGTTTGTAGTTAATAAAACAGAACAGACCTTCTAACTTTCTAATATAACATGCATAATAAGAATATTATCCAATATCCAATATTATAACCAAAATAGAATGTACACAGGGTGTTAAGAAATGGTTCCCAAACAAATAACCAAAGGGGAACCAAATGCTAACGTTAGGGAAACGTTCTGTGATTTTGCTAGGCAGATTTTAAATTAATAAGAGTCTTCGCTGCTTTTTTGATGAGGATTTATGGTTACACTCTGTAACGTTTATTCAACAATTTGTTTCTGCTAAGCAATCCAAATTGGTTTGAAAGTCACTAGTGTTTAATATTTACTAGTTAGATTTTATGAAAAATGCACTCCATCTGTAATTAGACTTGATTTACTAGGCATTTTAAGCCTCCTAGGTGCTTTTTTGCGGTCACTTTTAGTAGAATCATATTAAAGAGAAGCGCATAGAGGGTTAGTGTCAAGAGTGGCCTTATTTCTGCATGAGAGCACATTTACGTCCTTCTCACAGCATTCCTCGACCCACTAAACTCTCCCACTCCACAGGAAGAAAAAGGCCATTATCACACAAACTGCGCGTGAAATTATTCACTGCTTGGTTGCAGGATAAGAAATGCAGCACATCCAGAACATGAAACTTTGGCCCAATAATACACACTAACATCCCTGGTCGATGATGAGGATAGAGAGAAAGCACTGACAGCCAAGAGCCAGAATCTGAGGCAGCAGTGTTGAGACAAAGGCTTTAGCTGAGATGGTTTTCCAATCATCAACTGTCCAGTTTCAGTGAGCCTGTGTCCATTGTAGCCTCAGATTCCTGCTCTTGGCTGACAGGAGTGGAAGAGTGCTGTTGTAAACCATCCACCTCAATGTTTCAAATGTTGTCAGTTGCTTTTGAGATGCTTTTCTGCTCACCACGGTTGTAAAGAGTAGTTATTTGAGTTACCATAGCCTTCTTGTCATACCAGTCTGGATGTTCACTTTTGAACTCTCTCATTAAGAAATCATTTCCTCTGGAGGTTTTTTTTTTCTTTACACCATTCTGTATTAACTCAAGAGACTGTTGTGTGGGAAAATCCATAGATCCATAGCGATCAGCAGTTACTGAAATACTCAAACCAGCCCGTCTGGCACCAACAATCATTCCACAGTCAGAATAAGAGATAGCATCCCATCCCCCCATGTATATTACTTTATATTAGTGCACTGTACATCTTTACAAAATTAATTACCATCTGTAAAGCCAATAAATCTTTCTGTTTGCCTATTTTGGTCAAGTTATTGTACTTCATCTCAAAGCCGAAAATGTATTGTGTCTCATCTCTAAAGCATGGACCCAAAAGCATTGCGTAGGTGGAAGGAATGCTGCAGTGAAAGAGAGATTAACTTTGTGAAGGTGAAGGATTAGTATTTGATACTAAAATATGTCAGTCATGGAGTCACTCAATCTGGACCGAACAAAAATGTGTGTCCTTGAATTGCTCTTTCTGCCAATCAACAGTGTATCTCTATACCAAACACCAAAAAAATCAATTATTTTGCTCAAAGTTTATTAAATAATTTAAGCTAGAACAGATTTTCATATCGAAACTTATACAGTTATGTAAGAAGTGGCTACTACATTGACAGTACACACAGTCACCTCAAGAACACAGTTGTGTGGTTCAGAATGGTGATTGTGAATTGAGTGTTGTGTTTGCAAAGGAGATCATAGTTGGGAAGGACATAGTTGATATGAAGAAATTTACTGGGAGGAGATGTTTGTTTAGCTTTTTTCGGAAGGAGCCTCCAGTATCAGCACTTTGTAACAATCAGAAGTAAAGATTTCCACCACACAAAAGTCTTCTGGACAGGTCTTTGTGGTTTCTTGGTATGATGAGGGAGAAAAAAGAGAGGCTGTTTAGGGAATGACTGTTTATTTCACAGATGTGACACAACACTGAATGAAACAAACAGATAAAAAATAAAGTGTCATAAATTTAATAAATAAAATTGTTAGCGTTGGCAAATTGCTGAGGTATAAGAGGAATAATACGCTTCAGGGCATGCTGTTATAGGAAAATAATCAACTCTGGGGTGGTAACGGCCCTCCGCATCATACCATCCTGTCAGTGATTATTTTTCTATAACAGCACACCTCATCATGTTTTATTCCTTATATATGTAATGCTTAAATAGTGCTGACAACCTGTAAAATTAAAAAATATCAGTACAATAGCTAGCATTCAATATCTGTTTTTTCCCCCCACACTGTCTCCTTATGCATTCAGAAACTTTCCTCTCATTGGTCATGCCAGGCAATTAGCTGCTCACTGATTTATTCGTTTCTGAATCCTTCACCCTCTTCAGCTCCGCTCTGCCCTTCTCAGTCTGATAATAGTCCGACTCGATCCACCCGGGGGTTACGGACAGCGTCACATAGATGTTCCCGTCCACTTCGGTCACCGTGTGTACTCGTTGCTTTATGCCTTTGGACATCCAGCAAGGTGGCTGGTCTTTGTCTTTTGGATTAGAGGCGTTGTAAATCCCCTCGCCCTCTGCCAGGCTGATCTTGTACTTGTGCTTTGGACACACAATGCAAAGCTTGTTGTCGATTTCCTGTGTAAAAAAAAAAAAAAAAATCATTGGAGGAATTCTCAGTCAGAACATGAATTCTAAAAAAACAACTATCCTGACTTGATTCGATTTTGGCATTTAAAGGTAACCTATGCTAATGAAAACTCACCTCGATATCTCCATTTAACAAAGATCCGCCTGCATCTGTTAAGAACAGAGATGTATGAATACATCGACTTTTTCATATGTATTTTTGAGGTCTAGACCTAACCTCATGTTGTCTACCTCCTTAAGAGCGTTCCAACAGCTCTACATACCACATAATACAAACAGACGCTTTTATATAAATGTGCAAAATCCTGCCAGAATCTTTGGACAACTTCCTTCCTGAAATCTGACTCTGAGTCTCTATTCATGGGCTACTTTTTTCACTTCCCCGCTATGCCTCAAAAAAAAAAAGATATTTTAAAAATGATCACAAATAATCCATAACTTGCACAAAAAAAAAAAAAACCCTGGACCTGAAGGTTAATCTGAGGGCTTCCTGACCCAGGATAGCGCGTTATTGGGCCCCAGCTTGTGAATAACATCCTCTCTGAGACATTAAGACACCGATGTCCGAACAGCTGAGTCACTGGCAGTCTTCAAATGATGTCTAAAGACCTACCTCTTCATGAAGTAATTAAGTTAGCACTTACTACAAAAAAAAAAAAAAAAAAAAGATTGTCTGAGCGCTTGTCTATTACCTCCCCAACAGAGTTTTGGACTGATGGTATTCCTAGTTTGTGACCTAGGGAGCCAATATCAGGATGTATTTTTGATAGACTTCAAAGCACTTTTGTAAGTCGCTCTGGATAAGGGCGTCTGCCAAATGCCATAAATGTAAATGCAAATGTAATTTTTTTTCGTACACAAATATGAAGTTCCTACCATGATATAGGCAATTTTATAATATTAGCTTGTACTGTGGGAATCTTTCTTACTCACTCACCCCTACTTGACATTCTAATCTCGTCAGGTTGAAGCTGAAACACAGAATCCTTCAGGGAGCAACAAGGTTGCTGATGCTTAAGCTTATATGTACACAGTACAGCACGCTGTAAAGCATCCAGCCCATTCAGCTGTCTTTTCTCTTGGTTAAACTGAATTCCAGGAATAAGGGAATAAAAATAAAAAGCATGCTGCACATCACCTAGTAGAAAAATACAAACATATGAAGTTTCAGTACAAGAAGTACTCACGATAGCAGTGCTGGTCCATAGCGTAGAAAACTCCCTGATGATGAATGACGACTACGACCCTGTCGCCCAAGGCGACGCTGGTACGCTTGGCCTCGATGAGGTCCTTCCTGTTCCCCACTAAGAACGATTCTACAGCTGCCTCTTCGGACATGGTGGCAGAGCGTCTATTAGGAAGATCTCATATCTTAGGAATGCTTGCTCAGGAAAATAATCTTTCATAACCTTACATGCAGATGTATTGCAATATAATTAAGCTCATTATTAAATGCTATAGTAATATTGCTTTAAATACTCTTCAATCAAGCAATTTCACTAGATTTCATGGTCACCTAATTTCTGAAATGCCTATATAATTATTTCTATGAGGTGTATCCAGCCTGTTTTGGCTGGTAGCTAAAACATTAGTAAGCAATGAATGGGATCAATAATAACATGGCGGAGATTAAATTAGAGGTTAACTGCATTTAATCTGAAATATAGTTACTGAAAGATACGAGGGTATTTTCTTTTGCAGTTGAATTAATCTAACTGACTACTGCTATTGGGCTCATAATCTGCGGACGCTGAATTTTAGTATATTACTTTCTACTTTTCACAGAAATGCCTATTTGAGCTGCCAGCTCCTTCACTTTTAAGCAATGAAATTGATCGAAAGATCATAGAAGTTAATTTGAAATAAATAATATAGTAATAATAATAATATAGTTCATTAAATATGGTCTGAAAAGGAATTTTCTTGGAAATGTACTCAAAAGTACAAGTATTCAAATTCAGTAACACTCAAGTAAAGTATAAATAACCCAAAATAATATTTATGTATAGTAACAAAGTACAAGTACTCAAGTATTTTCCACCCCCTTAAAAGGAAAGTAGATTTGAAATGTGCATGCCCCACTAGCTGGTCTTCCAAACTGCTTGACAAACTATCAAAATTACAATCATTTGTAGCATTATGCAGATTTCTGTTTCATTCATTTAAAAAAAAGTTGGGTTTTTTTAGTTGTTTTTACCTGTAACTGGTTCACAGCCTGCTGTATTAGTGGATGATGAATGTAAGTGGACCCTCAGCGGTCTAATGCAGCTGTTATCAGAGCAGGCTGGTGAAGAGCAGTTAGCCCTATCAAGCCTGCAGATCACCCTCTCTGTCTGTCTGACATTATCTCGCTTCAACACAGAGGGTTTTACACATACATATATACACGTACACACATCCAGGGAAACATTTAAATGTCATAACCTTGTCTGTATTTGTATATCACTTGAATTAGCATAAAATAGACTGTAGCAATAAATGGTTCTCATCATACACATTTCTGATCAATTAATCATGCTTCTGTTGTTCTGAAGGTTAATTTCACTGTACTCACTGGCACTATGAGTTTTTATTCTGCACCAGCAGTGGCTGTGAGTAACCGATCTCTCCTCAGCCTATCAGATACACACTCAAGTACTCATATAGTGTAGTATAGTTCATTATAGAGTCATGGCTTGTTTATTATACTATATATAACATATATGTATGTATGTATATACACACACACACACACACACATACACTGGGTGAGGACATTATAGAGTCATGGCTGTGTGTCATGGCTGTGTGTGTGTTTTATATATATATATATATATATATATATATATATATATATATATATATATATATATATATATACACACACACACACACACACACACACATACAGAAATGAATGAATGAATGAATGACTGAATACAGGGGAAAAAATACAGAAATAGCCCAAATAAATGTTGATGTATTGAAAAGTAGAAATAAATTCAAGGCATTAATTTAATTATAAAATTTTATAATTTTTTATTGACCTTAGACCCTTTTTCATGACCAAAATATATGTATGTATGTATGTATGTATCTATTTATTTCTGCACTTCATTCATTCATTCATTCATTCATTTATTCATTTGTTTAAATATATATTAAAGTCATTTTTCGTCCTCCATACTCCACACTCAAGTGCGCATATTAAAGCGAAGGAATAAAGCACTCGTGCGCATCAATACATCACAGCATCTGCGCAGTGGACGGTTTCTAACCCGGAAGTATATTTCCTAAACGTGCGGTTAGTCTCTGAACTAGGCAAACAGTGTTTCAGATATAATACAGCAAAGCTACTTTGACGTAAGTAAACTATTATATTTGTAAAATAATCCTATCTGAGTACACCAAAACTCTGATAAAAAGGATTTAGCAAGATAGACAAGCTCTTGCTAGTCAGCTAGCCAAGTGTTCAGTTAAAGGCATCAATAATAATGAACAACAGAAATGTATGAAGCGCTTGATGATCTAGGAGAGCAGGCTGTATATTTAGGTTTCCAGGTGTTTTTGAGGGATCAGATCACTCTGTGGAGCCTAGAATCAGGTTTATTTGACAGTGGGCAGTTTACCTGACTTGTCATTGAGGAATGACTTTTGAGTGGCTCACTGGGATTTACCTCTTCAAGTGTGCAGTTTTAGGAGCAAATTCAGCTGTATTAGTAGTGTTTCAAAAGTAACAACTAAATGACAGTGTGGTTTAATAGACATTGTCATAAAGCAGCTTTACAGAAATCTGATCTAGCCAGGAACAACTCCCTGAGATGCCATGCTGAAGAAACCTTGAGAGGAACCAGCCTCAGCAGGGAACTCATCCTCTTCTGGGTGACACTCGATAGTGAGATTACAAATTATTACTCTTCTACAAGTGGATACTGTTAAGTGAAACAACAATAATTCAATTCAATTCAATTCAGTTTATTTGTATAGCGCTTTTTACAATGTCATTGTCTCAAAGCAGCTTTACACAAACAAAAAAAATAAGATGAAGTGTGAGAGTGTGTCTGAAGAGCAAGCCGAGGCGACGGTGGCAAGGAAAAACTCCCTGAGATGGAGATAGGAAGAAACCTTGAGAGGAACCAGACTCAACAGAGAACCCATCCTCATATGGGTTAACAGGAGTGTGTGTGTGTGTAAATGTGTATTTGTGTAGTCCATAGAAAACAGCTGAGGTGTCTTCATGGCAGAATGAGGCGCCGCCGGTGGACAGGTCCAGAGTGGTGGTGTTTGGGCGGTGGGAATCTGGAACACCAGCAGCTCAGGGGTGTAACTCGGAGAAAGAGAGGGAGAGCGGTTAGGAACGGTCACACACACAGTGTGGAGATAAACATAAAGTACAGGGGACTCCGGCAGGACTAACTATTACAGCATAAGTAAAAGGAGAACCAGAGGGAGACAAAGACGTGAGAGATCCCTGGTGTGCAAAGCTCACAGTCACTCTCACCGCCAACAAACCTGAGTGACCAGTGAGAGTGAGGAAGACAGCATCCAAGCACACCAGATCACTATAAGACTCAACATCCCTGAGTCCCCCAGATCTACTCCTTTACCTAAAACGCCTATTCAGTAAACG
>CM040989.1:20706413-20780540 GCA_022985145.1 Pangasius djambal | reverse complement strand
TTTTTTTTTTTTTTGGAAGCTGTTAATAAACTATCAATCCTGAGGAAATACTCATGGCGTCCTGGGCTCTGTAAACAAAGATGAACAAATAATGTGCACCACCACCATCCAAGCAATCAGAACAAATTGGTGTTTACTTACCTGTCAATCATACCTTTAATCATGGATTGTATATGTGTCTCCTTTGATAAAACTCTACCCATTTTGAATTCTTTTCCTCAGATCATGACACTCCGAGCTTGTGGCTTTATAATATTTCGCCGCCTGGCACAACGTCCTTCCCCAGACAACATCGAGTACCTTCTCCTGCAAACCTCATATGGAGAACACCACTGGACTCCACCCAAAGGTACCTATCATGCGATCTACTAGCTAGTATGTCATACTGATTGACTTCTGCTTCGTTCCAGGTCTCACAGTTCTCTACGTCCTTTAGGTCACGTTGATCCTGGAGAGGACGACCTGACCACCGCATGGAGGGAGACGCAGGAGGAGGCGGGTTTGGGTGAAAAGCATCTGCGTGTGCTTGATGGCTTTCTGCAGAGATTGCATTATCAAGTGCGGGGTAAGGAAAAGGAGGTCCTGTATTGGCTGGCTGAGCTTCGTGACCCCGGCATAAAGGTCAGACTGTCGGCTGAGCACCAAGACTACCGCTGGGCCAAGCTGGACGAGGCGTGCAGGCTTGCGAAGTATACGGATCTGCAAGACACTCTTAAAAAAGTGCAGCACTTTTTGGAGAAGGCAGAAAAGAAACAGTGACCGCTGCCTCCACATTGCTGCGCTGATGAGATGAAATGTGTTTTCAGATATACTGTATATATTGAATATGTCATAGTCAAGACTGTTTTTAATTTGCCCTTACTATTCTTCACATAAATTGTGAATGCTTTATGTGCTGTAACCCCTAAGAATGTCTCAGTAATGGTGTTTTTAGGTAGTTTCATCAAAGGTCCAAATACTCCAGAAATCAAATAAAAGTAATTCACTTTGTCAGAGATTTTGGTGGTATGTCCCACAAGCTGCATTTTTTCGTCTTATTAAAAAGATAAAAAAAGATTTAAAAAAAAAATAAATAAAAAATAAAAAAGAGGCTGGTGAGGGAACAATTGATTATAGCTGTTATAACATGATAACTTGTTTTTTGGGCATCCAACATCATTAAATGTAACTATAAATGGATAAAAAGTATGACATGTTCATATATATATATTACTGAAGAATAATCAGCTTTGGAGTTGTAACAGAAACTCCACGTTGTATCACACCACTTTATAATCGTTGATCATTTTCCTACAAATAATCATGTGTTTTTGTGTCTACATTGGCAATGCAAACTAAAATTCTTTCATCTGGTTCCATCCGGTTTAATCATAGAGTTTTAAATACCTTTAAATTCCTTTTACTTTGTATGTGAAGGATTTATTAAAGTGGTCTGCTAAAATGTTTACTGATGTCCACACAGTTGCCCTTAGACCTCTATTATCTATTATATGTGAGTAAACAGGCATCATGTTCTTTACTCAATACAGAGAAATGTAATCACACTTGTTATGTTATAGATGCTGTGAACAGCGTTTAGGTTGAAGAACCCTGTATTCCTCTAAATATAAGTACAACCATCAGACAAATATTCCCAAATTTAGTGTTTAAATATGACATGGCACGCTGTCACTGGGAAATAATCAGTGGTGTAATGCACTGTTACTGTTACCACCCCTTAGTTTATTATTTTTCTATGCCCTGACGTGTTCTATTCCTCACACCACAGCAATTTGCCAATGCTTAGATTATTTATTTATTAATGAACTACATGCCGTACATTTTATAGACAAATGTCTTATTAACAGGAAGTGAATGATAACAGGAACGAATTTATTTCATGGCTATTCCGTTAAACAGTAAATGTAACCATAAACGGACACAATATATAACGGGTCATTCTTTAATTAATACAAAATGTCTAATTGTTAGCAAATTGGTGTGGTAGAGGAATAACACACTTTGGGACATGCTGTTATAGGAAAATAATCAAGTCTGGGGTGATAGTAGCACATAACACTACTCAGTCGTTGATTATTGTCCTACAACAGCACACCCCAGTTTGTGTTTTATTCCTTACTTACTAGCTCTACAGTTTTTTTTATATATTGCAATGCACACCTGTAGTAGTAATAACTGTAGCTCTTTCTTGCTGTTTTTTTTTTTTTTCCTTAAGTGAATAATTGTTTAATGTGGTTCGGTTTGTTACAACACTACAATAAGAGAAACAAAAGGAATTTAAAGCAAACCATGATGAAATCATTTAGCATCCTTAATAAGGCATGATAAAGGATTGCACGTTCATGTCCATAGTGTGATGAGAGATCCTTAACAGTGGTGAACATTTCCAAAAAAACACCCATGACACACAAATTATAATAGACGATCCATGGTTGATCGACGTCACGAGGGTTTTCGAGGGTTATGAGGAGTCATTTAGATGATTCACAGGGATTTAGATCACCTTCTTGTTGAAAATTGCATTTTTTTTTTTTGTACTGTCTATACGCAGCATCTCCAGTCATCCCACCGTGAACGCAAACGTTTTTCATGCCGCTTTATTCCAAGAACAATAAAGAGTTCTATGAACTGGAACATCGTCAGCGTCCTTGGCTAATTTGCTGGGATTCAGCAAGGGTGTGCCTGAGACACCATGTGCATTAAAGTCCACGTTCTAGCCTATCAGTGAGGGCACGGTTTGTGCCCTAAATTCATAAAGACACATTATATAAAACACATTAAAACAAACACACATGCATGCTTGTGAAAAAGAAAAAAAAAAAAAAGCTCTGTCAAAGCAAAATTTTAGGTCTGGACTGAAGGGGGCTCATCAAGACATCATGATGAGCCAAGTGTCCTTGGCAGTCTGTAATTTCCAACCCCAGACCTGAACAGCTGGTAAAATCAAGTTCATAGTCAAACTACTGGAACGGAGTCAGCTCTGATACAAAATCCAAAGCAAGAGAAAATGAAACATAGCGGTGGTTAGGTGCAACCAATCCACGGTGCAACTAAATGCATATACTTAGAATTTGTGCACAGTTAAATCATCACCAGCAACAATCATGTATTTTTTTTTCTTTTCTTTTTTTTTTTTTTTTTTTTTTTTTTAAAAAGGGCCAAAAGTTGGATGTATTCACTTAACAGCATCATCATCATCATCATCATAAAAGTCTGCCTAGTCAGCGACTTCATGATCCATCTGTAGCTGAGATACCGGTGTCCATGCTGATGCTGCGATCGTTTTGAGTTTATACTGCAGTAGCACCTGAAAGCAACTTCATTACCACCTTTGACACTGGAATTGAATGGCTCAAGAGACTCGAAAAAGGTCGCGACTCGCATGCAACGAAACCCCTTTTCACCATTTCCTCCTTCCATCACAAATACTTACCTGGAAAACTATATGAAAGCAAAGTAATCAGTCATCATACACAGGTGGCTGAGTGGCACTCAAGCACTCAGGTTTGTTGAAATAGGAAAACAGAGGGGGAATTAGCGTCACCTGCTACTGCTAGGACAGTTCAGGAACATAAAAGGGGAAAGGGAGGAGACAAGACTGAGACACTGGAGAGAATGCTAGGGAATTTCAGTGGAGACACGAGAAAAACACACTTGAAATGACTGGACTGGGGAGGCGCGAGTATCCAAAAGCCCTGAGGTTTCGAGGCAGACTGAGGAAGATGAATGCTGGGAAAGTGTGACAGGTCTGTGGTTATTAATATGGACTTATTTTAAAGGACGAATTCGCAAAATGAAATTTTACCCAAAATGTGGTTGATCAGCCAGGACTGTTTGGTGTCTGACGTTTGCTTCTATAGTTTTGCATATAGCTAACAAGTAAACTCTTAATCCATGATCTAATCCATAAATGCATATGCAAATCTTTATGTAGTTGCTTCAAATAAAATCATTAAGATACGTCATCTCACCTTCAAATACATTATTTAGATAAAAAAAAGCAAATAGTCCATAATAATAATAATAATAATAATAATAATAATAATAATTTGTGGAACTGTATTCGGTATACCTGATCCAATTTTTTTGTACAACTCTTCTTTCACATTTTGGAAGGTGGTACCTAAGAGGTAGAATGGTACCAAAGTACTAAAAAAAAACGATTCTGGTTTTCTAATACGGACTTTCATCTACACCGTGAAGTTTTGTTTACAGATTACAGAAAGTCAAACTGTGTCCTAAACCACAACTGCAAGTCTGTGTGCCATTACTTTTGGTAAACATTATGTACATCAGCCTTACAGCCTCGATCCAAAGCTAAAGAAGAACACCAGACAGACACCAAACTGATCAGTTACATTTGTGGTAAAGAGGGAATTTGATTTCTGTTACTGAACTATTCCTTTAAGTTCCTGATCAGAAATCATTTAAACACTAAACCCCGAGGACTACCTTTAAAAAAAAGTCCTTAAAGAGAGTGATGAAAGTGGTGTTAGAGTGCTGTTCTTGCTTGAAAGGCTCTGCCAGGGCTCATTATTAGGGCTCTAAAAACCCAGTGCAGGGTCACACCTCACACAGCAAGTGTGCAGGAGGAAGAAATGATGTTTCAGACAAACTGTAAAAGATCAGCAGCTTAAACAGACACAGAGTGGAGTACGGCGGAAAGGGGGAAGGGTCAACTTCACGGCATCAAGACTCCTCGTTCCCCGAGTCCTCCTCGTCGCCGTAGCAGTCTGCGCTCATGTCCCCAGCCGGCCCGCCGGCCTCTGCTTCGTCGTCGTCGTCGTCCTCTTCCTCGATGTCGTCGTCATACAGGTCGTCGTAGAGCAAGTCAGAGCTGCTGTCGTGGGAAGGCACTTTGGTCTGGATGCAATACTCGGCCAGCGTGGTGGGGACCTTCACGCCGTCCCGCTCTGCGTCCGCCTTCGTGGACAGCACCTGCTTCCTACACACAAAGACGCTTTCAGCCCCTTCTCTCATTATGACTACATCCAGTTATAATCAAGTGAGGCTGTGATTGTCGGACAGTGATTGCATTTCAGTGTGGCACGGCTGTAGCGCACTGATGAAAGTGAAATCCGGCGTGAAACGGAATTGCATTCACTTCTTTATTTACACTCATTTAATTCCTACTGTTTTTCCACTGAAGAGATATAACAATGCACTGAAGATTTCGCTTTTCAGTGTGTAACGTTTGCTGGGTGTCACTAATCTCTGTATGCCTGTGCGGTTTGCCTGTTTGCGTGTGTATGTGTTAAGACCGAGCAGAAATGTTCGTACCGGATGATTTCGGCGTACTCCTTGTCCTTCCCCTTGCTGTCTCTCCATTTGCGGAACATCACCGAAGCATCCACGTTAGCCGGGGAAAACGTGTTGGGCTCATTCAGCAGCGAGATCACACTCAGCAAGATAGTTCTAAAGAAGGAAAGAAGACAAGAGCAAGGCTGTTGGATACAAGTTATACTGAGAAAGTAAAAAGGAAAACGTGCACTTCGATGGAGAACGGTTCTACCTGACATTCTGCGTAGGGTTCCACCTCTCTGAGGGTAACTCTCCGCTCTGAGGGTCATCCACGGGAGGATGCAAGATGGAAATGCACACGTCACCATTCTGGTGCAGACGCAAAAAAAAAAAAAAAAAAAAAAAAATTCTAATATACACAGTAGTTTCTTCTACAACGTTCAAATTTAAATTGAAACAAATATGCATGAAAAATGGCGCTGCTTACCTCGTATATGTTCGGGTGCCACATCTTGGTTAGGAAGCGGAAGGTTGGTGGTGAGTATGGGTAGTCGATGGGGAACTTTATATGGGCCTAGAGAAAGAGAAGCAGCAGGATTATTTTAAATATGTACGCAAAGCTCTAAACAGAGCTCGGGACAATGTTGAATGCTTATGCATACAGAATTAGGATTAAAGCCAGTTATGGCTGCAGTTATGTTAGTGTCATGTGGGTGCATTCGTAGAGCTAATGAGCCGACTCTGTCAGGCAAGACGAAGAGGCTGGCCGGCTTTCAGCCCTGACACCATCAGATGTGCGTGTCAAAAAGGTATTTAAGCCTCGTTTCAAGGTTTTCATGAAAGAGGAACACAACTATGTAAAGAATACAACATGGCAGGGCATGCTGTTACAGGGAACTAATCAACGATGGGGTGGTGTGATGCAGGCAGATGCAAAGCCGAGTTACTGTGAACAGCCCACAGTTGCTTATTCTCATATTAATATCATCTCAAAGTGTTTTATTACTCTTATACCACAACATTTTAACAACAATTCCTTTGTTGTATTTGTTAAAGAATGACATTCTGTACTTTTTTTTTTATCTCTTTATAGTTACATGTAAAGTTGTGGAACATGCAGAAAAGAGATCTGTTCCTGCTATCACTTAAATGATAGCAGCTATTAACTGTTCCCTCACCAGCCTCTCTGTTTCCTTATTTTTTTTAAAGTTAATATGACAAGAAGAAAAAAAAAAAAGCTTCTCAGGTTACCAAGAAACCATGACTTATTGACTGATACGCAGCACTGACACTGGAGACTCCTTCCATAAATGTTTATTTTTATTTATTTTTTTTTTAACATAAAACTTCACCATATTAATGATTATACTTTTTTCGGTTAAATAACAGCAATAAACAGCAAAAGTGTATTAGCATTAGGATTATGTGGAGCATATACCATAGAAGTCCCTGTGAACGAGCTGTTACTATAGAAACAATAACGCTTTATAACTCACGCATTAATATAAACTTGTGATTTGAATTACAGCCAGAACTACTGATCTTTCCTCTTTTATATTGGGATAGTGCCTTTTTCATTTCTGATTAAAAAAAAAAAAATAACTGAACACTGTGTGTTTAGTTTGCTATGGGAGGAGCACGAGTCTGTTTCTGCACAGATACCACTATCGCTGGTCCCTGTCCAAGCATTCAGTAGTGCTTACGTCACCTAACCTTGCTTCCATTCCCACACTCGACCATCGCCGAGAGCTTTCACAGCATTACAGCACTACTCGTGCTGCACGATACAACAATGACAGCTCAGATACTAGCAGATGAGGAGGATGCTGCGAAGCTTTGACAAAGGCAGCAGTGCAATGCTGATTATTTACTACAGTCTAATGCCAGTATTCATTTTAGCTTCTGTTAATCACAATACAGATCCCTTAAAGGCATAGTGTTTCTGTTTACTATTTTTTACACAGTAAACTCATTTTAAGGACTAGACGCCTCACGATTCTCTCTTTCAGCACACGGAGTCATAATTGGATGGCAGTCAGAGCAAATATTTTGGATGAAAAATAAATATGCCAAAAATAAATTAAACATTAAATTTTAAATCAAATTGAAAGATTAAATATTTAAACGCACTAAAATATTACTGAGCCCTTTATACTGGCACAGAGTGAACAGTATATCAGTAAATCACTAAAGACCACGACCACACACACACACACACACACACAATATATATCACACACATTCCTGCAATGACTTCTGTACTACAGCCAACAAACGTACATCATGTAAGCAATAAAACACAATGTGGTATACTGTTATGTAAGGAATAACACACGACAGCGCCTGCTGTTATATGAAAGTAACGCACGGCTCAGGGTGATGGAGAAGGGGTCGTGACGAGGTATGACGTGCAAGCGGAGTGCATTATTTTCGCATACCACAGCCATTTGCCAACAACTGAAATGTTTCATTTATTAAACATAGTTATTACTTATCAAATGAAACATAGCGCATTTTAACGGTTTATAGTTAGAGATAATGTTTCAGAACGTACGAGACTTATGTTAGTTCCTGTTCTCACTTGCGTTATAGCCGTGATAAACAGGCATTCCCTCACCAGTCTTGCTTTTTCCTCTCTCTTACGAAAATAATGCAAGCTTCTGACCAATCAGAGCCGAGCATTCAAGCCCTCTGAGTTACTGTTACAACCCCAAAATGATTATTTTCCTAAAACAGCACTTCCCGAAGTGTTATTCCTCAGCAATTTACCAACAATTATTAACTAAACAATGCCACATTATACTTTTTAGTTCTGTTACGTTTATTGTTGTGGCACGTCCTTGAAACAAGTTAGCTCCTCTTATCGCTTATATTATAGCAGCTATAAACAGTTACCTGACCAATCAGAATCAAGCATTCAGCAGTGCTGTGGAATAAGCTAAAATAAAATGTTGGTCGGTTTTTTTTTTTTTGTTTTCCCCGTCTGAGCACTGACAGGCGAAACTTGAGAGAGACTAACTATGTCCTTCTCTATTTCAGCTCTCCCATTGAGACGCCATTTATCTGCCACCGCTATAAATAGCTGAATAAGGATCACATCACCTGGGACAGAGGAAGAAGAACAAATGATAAATGGAGGAGGGAGGAGGATAAATGGCCTGGGGGTGACTTAAGATAGATCACAAACATGACAGAACAGAAAAAACACACCCATTACAGTCAAGATCCTGACTCAGTACAGGCGTGTGCACTCTGACAGATGTGGCCCATGTGAGTGGTAATGAGAAACTCGTAGATGAGTGAATCAACGTCAGACTCAGTGCACTGACATGGCTGGGTGAAAGATGTGATGTTCATGCACCCCCTTGTGTTAAGATAATGTCCAGCAATCAGATGATCTAACCGCTAGTTCTCAAGCAGCGTGTGTCCACTTGCACGTGTTACCTCACGAGCTATGAGAGCTATGTCTCAGGGCCACGCCCTTCAAGGGGGCCACTGTATAACTATACAATAAAGCCAAAACAGCACTGAGTTAATTCATAAAATCATTCAGGCGTCTTCAGTAATCTTTTTATCCTGAACAGAATGACGGCAAATCTGGAGTCTATCCCGGGAAAATGTAGGAATACACCCTGGATGCGACACCAGGATTAAGAAAACACAAAAAAAAAACTGATACATCTTATACACGTAAGTAGTCTGAAATAAGCTATTATTAATACTTTGCTCATATCAGTCATATGCAATCATTGTAGTCCTCTTAGGAAACTGGAACCGAGTTGTACTGCAGATTGACACTTCTGAATTTGGGAAGAAGGTCTGAGAGTGTGACACAAAAGACAACAGCCATTTAACTTCATCGTCACTGGAATATGATCTACGGATCGAGTTTGCGTCAAAGAAATTAAAGAATGTTACTTTCTGACAATAAGTAAAACATTATTTCTAGGTTTTCACCTACCTAAGTGGCTTTTGACAATGCGAAACACTGAAAAGCAAAGCCTTTATTACATTGCTTTATCTCGTCACTTGAAAACATTCGACAGGGGAATTTATTTATGAATTAAATGCTGACTTCAGAAGTGAATTGAACTCCCCTACTGCACTGCATTTCACTTTCATCACTGTGTTGCAGCCGTGCCACGCTGAAAAGCAATCACTGTCCAAACACAGCACTAAGGTGTACTTGAGGGTGCGGCTGTAATCAGAAAAGAGGAGAGAGGCTTAAAATTGTAAATTTTCGGAACGTGTTAGTATCCATACAACAAAATGAACTCTAATTTCATTACAGTATGATGGTCAACATAAGCAAAGCGAACATACACGCAGACCTGTTTATGACCTTATCTTTAATTTGGTTATGGGATATTCAAAATGGTTAACGCGATGCAGCAGGTGCACTCATTTGTATAAAGTAGAGCTCTCTATTCTCTATCATGCGGCCTGGTAATACTGCGAAAAGGACACGTACTCTAAAGCACCATGGTATGAAGTTCATCTTGGGATTGCTTGTAAAAAAAAAAAAAATCACACAGCAAGCTACATATCACTGTGTATATGTGACTCTTTTAATGCTATGGGACATTCCAGGAGACTGAACAAATTCCATGCCATCACGGACCATATCACTTTTTAATAGTGTGCTCTTTGTCTATATTTATACCACAGTGCCGTTGAATTCTCGATTCTGATTGGTCAGGAGGTGTTAATTTTTTATAAGAGCACCTCTGACAGCGGTGCCAGTCAGCAACTTTTTTCCGCCACATGAGACTCTTTGCGGTTTCTGGGTAACATTATGAGCTGCTTTTTTTTTTTTGTCAGAGAAAAAAAAAAAAAGGAGAGGCTGGTGTAAGAATGACTGTTTATAGCTGCTGTAATGTAAGTGATAACTAGGATCGAACTTGTTTATCGGGCGTTCCATAACATTACATGTGGTTAAAAGTATAATGTGCCATTTTTAAGAAATTAAAAATCGCAATCGTTAAGACAGTGCTGTGGTATAAGAGCAATAAAACACTTGCAGGTGTGCCGTTATTGGAAAATAATCAACTTCAGGATAATAACAGTAACTCCTCTTTGAGTCAGACTGCATCACAGCACGTCCTCACGGGTTTTATTCCTTACTCAATCTTTTCAAAGTTGCCTTTATAAAAAACACTGATTCGCAATATTGCTGTGGCAAATTTTTTTTCAGGCTTCTGTTAATTTTTTTCTGGTCTTTTCCTAAAAGGCAACTCATGAGGAAGGTGCAGTTTTTCAACAGTAGCAATGACGATATCTGGGAAAAGCAAAGTCTGGTTAATTAATATTTTGCATTTCGTATTCAATTCAATTCGTTTTTATTTGTAAAGCGCTTTTAACACAACTTTTCAGACATAAATACATTCAAGATATACATTTTAAACGTATGAGTTTATCCCTAATGAGCAAGCCAGAGCCAATGGGGGCGAGGAAAAACTCCCTGACACGATATGAGGAAGAAACTTTGAGAGGAACCAGGCTCAAAAGGGACCCCATCCTCATCTGGGTGACACTGAAGATTGCGATTATAAATAAATCCCTTCTATAACTGTGTACTACATGAACAAATAGTGCAGTTGTGTAACCGGAAAAATTCATCACAGTTTCCGCATCAAGTCTGTTTGCTGAACTTATCCACTGAGAATTAGTGAGATTTGAAAATGACAACCTGCTCCTTTAAGTACTATTTGTCTTAACCTACTGATTGAAATTCTATACCTGCCTTTTAATTGCATACAGTGCGTCCTTTTAAATGTCAGTCTGAAAGACATGCTGGTCAAACACTAAAAGAAACACCATTCTGATCTCTCTCATCCATCTGTCTTGCCCCTGATCATGCATATAGTGTACCTTAAAGTATCCCCCCTCGTAAAGTGTGTTCGGGGGTCCGAATATGGCCACTTCCCAGTTGTACAGGTCTGATTCTGCCACCAGTGTTATGCGAAAACCCTCGACAGGTTCCTCCTGCAGAGACTTGAGCTCCAGCATTAGGGCTTTCTGAGAGCTGGGCATCTGCTGATGGGCCATGACAGGTGTGCTTCTCCAAACTTCAACAGCTGGGAGAAAAAAGATGAGGGGAAAAATCATTTAAAAAAGATTTCTGTTTGGACAGAAATTCATATGCTGTTACAAAAGTCATACTGTCACTGCATAACATGTAATACTTGCTGAGCCATAAAGACACAGCTGACTGTATGAGCTGTAAATATGTAATATTATTTGCAAAAAGCCTTGCAGAAGGCTAGCAACAACTGAATGCAAAAAAAAAAAAGAGCAATGACGTAATAAGTGTTGTTTTCAGGGTTGTTGCGTCATTACCTTTAAACTCTACACCCCAAGAAATAGATGATGTTCCTGCAGCTTTAACTTCAGAATCTCTTCATGTATTTAGTTCATTCTTTAACGTGACAGAGGCGGGCAATGCTCTGTGTATTTCGCCAACTGATTGCAATGTTTTTCATCAGAACCTCAGGCTATAAATAGCCCAAACTGCACAAGTTGTCTAACGCTATCAGTTCTAACTACTGCAGCTAGCAAACGGAAAGCAAAGGGAGGGAGGTGTCCTCGCCAATATTACACCCAATCTCTTCTATCTGCACTAAATAACAATAGCAACTGGAGCTTTTCATGCGAAACAGATGGAGTAAATCAGATCATTCGCTGTCATCAGTGCACTTTTCCGATTCGCCCTGCTTTCTCCGATCGCTCAGCTGATCCTCTGCTTGTTTACATTCGATTAGCTTAGCTAGCTAGCGACCCTCCGAAAACACTCCGCTCGCGCTACAGACAGAGCCAGGGGGGGAAAACGACTAAAAACATTCAGCCATGATTTAGAGAATTTCTCTCTTCTACAGCCGTGGTGTGAGTCGCTATTACAAGCTCAAAACGGTTTACAATAACGCACTCCACATTTAAAACAACGCTTTCGCCGTTCCTAAACAACAATCGCGCTGTCGATGCTTCCGGTTAGCAGGACGCGTGACGCGCTACGTCTGGACGTTTGTGCGTCATGACGTTTACATGGTAACAAATCCACATTAAAATGGAAAATGTTGTCCAGTGGTGAGAGGTTTTGGAAACTGGTGTGAGTTTTGTTGTGACTCACATCCGGAGACCACTTTTCATTTGTTCTGTGAGCACACTAGAAGGACGATGACAAATTGGCTTTATTTTGGAGTCTTCCACTATATCTGGAAAATGTATTATCCCAAACTAACACTTATTAGTTCCCAGAACGTTCTGGAAACGTTTGTTTTTGGTTCTTGAAACGTTATGAGAAAAGAGTTAAACTTAGCAGATCTAAACCTGAAAGATCTCAACCTGAAAGATTTAAATCTGTAAGATCTAAACCTAAAAGATCTAAAAAATTTATTAATTATGACAGAGAATGGAAAACTTGAGGAGTTTATGAAATCCAATTTACTGATAAAGTGGTACTGAAAATCAAATCACTTTTGTGGAGTGTTATATGAAAGCATTACTGCCTACTGCGAGAACACATAAAGGTTATAGTAGGTTATGGTAAAAATTTAATTATTGTTATTATTTTTAATTATTTTATGTGTTTACATTCCTCTTGGTCTTTATATAGTAACCTCTGGCATTGGCTTATAAATGTAACAGTGTCATAAATCTCTCTCTCTCTCTCTCTCTCTCTCTCTCTCTCCCTCTGTTTGTTGTTCTTTGCAATAGAAATTCATTATTTAATAAAGCTGGATTTAACATATTAGATTCTCACGTCACCTGTTCGGGTCATTATGTGATGTCATGGAAGAATTTAAGAATTGCAAGTCACTAATCGCCTTTTCATGCATTTTAGATATTATTATAATCTTAATACTATTAATATCAAATTAAGAAATGAAGTATTGTATAATTAGCCCAATTATAATTTCAGATAAGTGTAATCTTTATAAATGTAAAAATGGAATATTTGTTCAGGGTTGTTAAGCTGGAGAGTGAACTGTAATTTACACTCGAACAATTTGCAGAATATTTGTGTACTGTATCCCCTTGGCTGTGTTTGTTCTGTACATTTATAGTACAAAAAAATATTAATACATATTTATTATTATATAAATATGTATTGATACTTTTCTTCCCCAAATAAATGACGCACACACACCCGGTCATCCACATGATGTAAAAGAAAACATGATTCATCAGACCAGACCACCTTCTTCCATTGCTCCATGGTCCAGCTCTGACGCTCTCGTGCCCATTGTAGGAGCTCTCGGCGGTGGACAGGGTCAGCATGGGCACTCTGACCTGTCTGCAGCTACACAGCAATTTGTAATACAGTGACTCTTCTGTGGGATCGGACCAGACCGGCTAACCTTCACTCCCCACACGGATCAGTGAGCCTTGGGCACCCATGACCCTGTCACCAGTTCACCGGTTGTCCCTCTTTGGACCATGTTTGTTTGGTACTAACAACTGCATACCGGGAACATCCCACAAGATCTGCTGTTGTAGAGATGCACCGACCCAGTCATCTAGCCAAAGTCACCCAGATCCTTACGCTTGCCCATTTTTCCTGCTTCCAACACATCAACTTTGAGAACCAACTGTTCACTTGTTGCCTAATATATCCCACCTCTTGACAGGTGCAAATACAACAAGATAATCAGTGTTCTTCCCTTTGCCTGTCACTGGTTTTAATGTTATGGCTGATCGGTGTATATTGAACTAGGCTGATATTCCTGTGTAGGCTACAAAAGAGACAAATAAAAGAGATTAATTGTCTTGTGAACAGACTATATTTGCTTAACATCTAATTTATCTTTTGACTCAGTATTTAAATTTTTTGTTAGAATATTTTTTTTTCCTTTTTGCACTGACTGACTACGATGAAATGGCTCCACCTAGTGGTAAATCTGTAGAATGACTTTCATAACGTAATTCTTATTAATAGAATTAATTAATTAATTAATCAAGTCTACTTCTTTTTTGTATTTTCCGTGAATATTGAGAAATTCACATTGCAGGCAATAAATAAAACTGGATTACTAAATTATAATTTATACTGATTCACTCAAGCTTATGTTTAACCAATGATCTGTGCTATTGAGCCACATAACGTTCTGAATAGGTCTCCGTTGATTGGTTGGAAATCACACAGGGGGCGTGTCCTCATGCAGGAACCAGAGAAGGGGAGGTACACAAACCCAAGATGGCGTCCCGCGATGAAGCAGGAAATATATTACGCTTTCAATAATATTCGCGACTGGAGAGGTTTGTTTGGAAGTTGTATGTTTGAAGAAGGCTGAAACGGATTTACTGGCGATTAAAGACAGAGCAGGTAATGAAAACAAACTTCTAATGCTACGCTGACAGTTGGAGTCAGGGGCGGTGGCGGAGGAAGTGAAGGTGCTACTGTTAGATAGCAAGGCTTCTTATGTAGGCCTGCAGTGTTGGTGCTTTAACCTACCTGTATTCGGGTCATTTCCGCAATCTGCGCGTGGCAAGTCATATCGCGCTGTGATTGGTCAGTAGTTCATGCTCGCGAGGAAAATGCTCGTGGTGTAGCCAATCGGAATGCGAGACTCGGGATTGGTCGGAATATGGGTAGTAAAACATAACTCACAGGCCTGGATGCTAACTAGCGAGTTTGGACTTCGCTTTCGAGTCAAAAGGCAGAAAGTCAGCTGCTGTCCGTTTTGGTCTTTGACATGGTTTTATCTTTAAAAGTGACATTTTATTTACACGCTTTGATAGTGATGTGTTAATGTTTATTTTAGTCCTGAGAGCAATGGAATTGCTTAGCTACATATGTAAAGGAACAAGTGGAACCAGCTTGGCTAGCTAACCTGTGATGATTTGGCCTCTTATGTCACGTAAACTATATAGTGACTCACTGGGGTTTGTTATCACTTTCGTTATTGGAGATTCCTCCCAGTGGCCTGGATCTCAATATCAAAACTTAAACCTTTCATTAACATGCAACCTGATCTGCCTCAACTGACTGGAATTTACAGTTGGGCTCATCAGTTTACATACACCTGGCAGAATCTGCAAAATAATAATAATAATAATAAAAATAATTATTATTATAATAAGAGGTATGATAAAAATTACATTTTGTTTTTTATTTAATCTTGCCCTGAATAAGCTATTTCACATCACAAATGTTTAGATATAATCCACAAGACACAATAATAACTGAATTTATACAAATGAACCAGTTCAGTTTACATATGCTATGATGATCAGCAACTGTTTTTATGTTTTATGATAGTAGTTCATGATTTTTTTATTTATTTATTTTTTTTAATTCTGAGAGGTTAAACTGCCCACTGTTCTTCAGAAAAATCCACCAGGTCCTGCACATTCTTTGCTTTTCCAGCATTTTCTGCATATTTGACCCCTTTCCAACAGCGGCTATACGATGCTGAGATCCATCTTTTCACACTGCGGGCAACTGAGGGACTCGTACACAACTATTACACAAGGTACAAACATTCACTGACGCTCAAGAAGACAACACGATACATTAAGAGCCAGGGGGGTGTAAACTTTTGAGCAGGATGATCAGTGTAAATTGATATTGTTTTCTGGGAAACATGTAAATATCTTATATAGCTCCTGAAGAGCAGTACTAAATGAAAAAAATAAGATCTTTAAACAAAATAATAACAATGTTCACTGATCATCCTGTTCAAAAGTTTACACCCCCCTGGCTCTTAATGTACCGTGTTGTCTTCTTGAGCATCAGTGAATGTTTGCACCTTTTGTAATAGTTGTATGTATGAGTCCCTCAGTTGTCCTTTTTTTTTTTTTTGGGATATTTTTTGAAATTATTAATATTTTGCAGAATCTGGAAGGTGTATGTAAAATTTATGACCACAACTGTATAGATGTTATTTATTTATATCGAGTTTTAAATGTTTTTGCAAGTATGGACTTCTTCAGGTGTTAAAAAAGACGGATCCCCTTATGATCACAGCACAAATATGTAATGGGCGAGACCCAATTATTCAAATATTAGGCACATTAGTCAAATGCGTACCACTATATTTATTTTTATTCCTCCACAGCAACCAAACCTGTTACACCGTCTTAAAAGTTTCAAAATATTTTGTACCACATTACCTTCACAGGCTCTCATTATTGATATTAGGTTTTTAAGTTATTTAGCTATCATCATTTTAAATTCATGCAATTTAAGTGATCAGTCTATTAGGTGTAGAAGTGTAATAACTCTAAGAACTTTTTTTGTAATTGATGTTGATCTCCGCCATCAAAGCAATGTAATGCCATTACGGCCCATGTGGTTACACACCGCATGTCTCCCGAGTCTCCACACGGGTATGTGTGTGTGTTCGTATATATATGTTTAAAAAAATTAATCTCTGCATACAACAAATATATGGAGACAACATACAAGGCAGTAAAATGGAGAGAGTTTACGTAAGGGGGGAAAAAGTATTGCACAAGTTGAGATTGAACATAGATAGGATAGTGCGACTTGTGTAATATGGCTAAAAAAAAAAAAAACACACCATAGAGTTTAGTGCAAGTAGTGCTGCAGATGTGTGAAAGTGATTGTACTGTACACATCACTGAAAATGTACGGTTGATGTATGTGTGATTTTTAGATACTCTAAATGGCTGCGAGGAAGTCTGGATCAGATCTCCACAACAATGGTGAGTTACCGAGCTCTCAGTCTCTCTCTGTGAGATTTTTTTTTGGCTGTTTAGTTATTTTCTTCACCTACTTTCTCCCCTTGTATCTTCATATCTAGGACCTGTCAGCTACCTTGATGATGTTCCTTTCAAGCTCAACGAGAAGTTTCGCTGCCCAGCAAAAGTGGGTCTGCCCATTGGCTTCTGTCTGCCCGACTGTAACGCTTTGCTATCGGAGATGCAGGTTAGTTTGGCTCCTGTTGTTTTTTTTTGTTTTTTTTTTAACAACACAATAAACGGCTGGTGACAGTGAGTCAAGGTATTTCACAAAACCTCTGCAGCGTGTTCCATTACCAAGTTGATGGATAACTCAAGTAGTGTGGTTAGGTAAATGCCAGTGTCATTTTAGTTATATCGAGCTTTTTATCAGTAACTTGCCAACACATCTCAGAGGAACGTTAATGTTCTTGCTGGTTTGGTTTTGTTTTGTTTCTACTGTCTGGTTTAAGTGATTAACAACAGTAGCTTATGCTTTTTCATTAAGGGTGTGCATTTATAGGAAAATAATCAACAATGGAGTGGTGAGAATGCAGCCTCATAAGAAGCAGTGTTATAATAACCACCCCGACATTAGTTTTTTTTTTTCCCAATAGCATCACGTCCCAAAGTGTTTTATTCCTCTTATACCACCATATGTTAATGATTGCATTTTAAATTTTACACACATTTTAAAACATTTTATCTGTCAATATTTCGTCTGTTCATAGTTATTTTTAAAGTTGTGGGAACATGAAACAAAAGCCTCTTTTGAAAAGAAAAATTCAAATTACATCTTAATTAGAAAGTGCTGACACTGGAGACTCCTTCCAAAAATGTTAAATAAATTATTCTTGTCAGGGTCTATGTTTTACAGTTGCTTAAGAAGTGTACTTCCAATTAACCAAGTGTTTTCTGTATTTCTTTTCCCATATGTAAAGTCTAATTCTTAAAGTATTTGGGTAACATTTCTGTAGCTGATCATATCACACTGTCTCTCCAACAGTATGACTTCAGTCTAGAGAAGCTGAGTGTGTGCTGGGGGGACGAACTGGCCAAGGCGCGAGCTGCTGAGGCTCAGGAAGCCGAATCCAGGCGGGCAGAAACCGAAAAAGACAGACAGGCTGCCTTACAGGACAGTGATGCTGGATTGGCTGGTGGAAAGAAAGCCCGCCCCGCTGAGGAGCAGGACCTCCTCCCACCGGCGCTGAACCCGGTCCTGGCAGGTCTACGGCACAACGCTATCCTGACCCCGCTCCCCGCCCCGAGCTTCGGTCCAGCACAACCAGCAGCCAGCAACCCTGCGCCTCAGAGCCTCAATCTAGCCGACTTCGAGCGGGAGGAGGACCCCTTCGACAAGCTGGAGCTGAAAACTCTGGATGACAAAGAGGAGCTCCGGAGCATCCTCCAGAGCCAGCCGCAGACATCAGTGTCTGTCTCGACTCCTGAAAGCACTGGTGCAGAAGACAGTGGTGCACCACCTCAGCAGGCCAAAGTGGGTATGTTCCATAAACCCAACGGCCTGGTGGGACTGCTGGACTTGGAGCAGGCCGTTGGTGGTGTGGTAACCTCCAGGGGACAGATTGATGCTGAACGCCCCTGTAACATTCGCTCACTGACTTTCCCCAAGCTGTCGGACCCAGGAGATTCCCCCTCAGACCCTCCCTTCACTATATATCCAGCAGCCCCACAACGAAGCTTACCCAATGGTACTCCACTATCCCTGCTGAGATCCACACCACATACCAGTTCTACACTACCAGTAGAGTTACCAGGCCATGCACCAAATGGCGCACCAAATGGCGCACCAAAGCAGGTACTGGACAAGAGTTGTCATCTCTTCTCTGTGTCATTGGTGTAGTCTGACCACAAACTCCAAACTAGTAAATGACCAGGTGTGATAGATGATCTTTTGCTTCTGTGTATGTGCATGAAACAGAGCCACAATTTCAGCGAAAAGCGACATTTGAGTTTCAATTTTCTCAAGTCTTTGACAAATCCAAACACTGACTCAGATGATTCCTTGGACCAATCCTACAGCGTGTGTGGTGACATTTTTTTCAGTTCCCCATTCATAACTTTAGTACCTACTTCAGTTCCCATTTACTATTTGACACATGAAAATATAAAAAAAACAACAACACGTAACCGTGGTTTCATCTGTCATGTCGGACATTGCAAAGAAAAATAAAGCTTGGAAAGAAATAGTAGAGATCATTGGTGCCTCTGGTGATTGTACACTTAATCTGGGAATGAAGTTATTATGAAGCCAAGCATGTACCTTGTAATTCAAACAACCAATTTTCACACCAATTAGCGCGTTATTTAATTAGTGTCTAACTAGTTAGCTTTAGAAGCTTTGCGTAGCTGATATCATGACCATATGTATTTGCCACCTGATAATGTGAACATATGAGTTAAAGTTGTTTTGTTTGTCTCTCTGTTCTCTCAGTCGATCCCTGCGGCCGGTCCTCCCTCATACCCGGCACCCGTGGTCAGTCTCTCTCCCAGCGAGCGTCAGTGTGTGGAGACTGTAGTAGGCATGGGCTACTCTTACGAAGGCGTCCTCAAAGCCATGCAGAGACAAGGGCAGAACGTCGAACAGGTTGGCTTACGTTCAGCTTTTCGAACGCTCCAGTAAACAGGAAATGATTCATGTATGGGATCCTATCCCTGGTCTAGTCAGTGGGGAAAAAAAAAAAAAAACGAACACTTTTTTTGTCTCGCTATTGTGGCTGATTTCTAAAGGATTTGTCCTCTGTTCTCAGGTGCTGGAGTATCTTTTTGTCCACAGTCGACTGTGTGAGCGAGGCTTCGATGCCACAGCGGTGGAAGAATGTTTGGAAATGTACCAGTGCTCAGAGGAAAAGGTTTGTCTGTTGTCACACTTGTACACAAAGGATTTAGTGCCAAAAAAAAAATACCTTTGTGGATTACCAGTTTATTATGTACTTGCAGTCGTTTCATAGTGAGTATGTTTTCACTGTACAAAATCTGATAACTACAAAAAATAGAAATTTTGGCAGTTTAGGGATGCTTCATTAGGGAAACTGGTGTTCAGTATCAGTCTGACAGCATACTCATTTACTCATACTCGTAAAAAAAAATGCTCTGATACTATGTGATGGAATCCGTTCCGTCCGTTCCAACGTTGTCTCGCTAATGAACAGACGACACGAAATGACAGCAATCTGGATTATTTCACGCAGAGCAGAGCAGAGCAGAGCAGACTGTAAACTGTGCTCTGTGAAAAATCTCGAGAGAAGGAACTACAGCATTTTTCTGCAATACAAGAAACCTGATAATCTGATAAGTAACCCAAAAACGTGTTTTACAGATATTAAATCTAACCATAAACTGATAAAAAGTATGACATGTCTTTATTTAATAATTAAGGAATTATTGTTGGCAAAGTGCTGTTGTATAAGAGGAATAAAACACTTCAGGATATGGAGCTATAAGAGAATAATAAGCTTCAGGGTGGCAAAAGTAACTCCAGTTTGCATCAGGCCACGTCACATCACTCCATCGCTGATTTATTTTCCCTATAACAGCACTTCCCAAAGTGTTTTATTCTTTGTTTACACGCTGGTGAAAAGGTAGTAAGCGGTACTTTCCAGTGTACAAACACGTCACTTGCTCAATGGTATGTCTTTTGTAACTTTTTTGGTATGTACCTGGTAAAGTGGACATAATGTAGCTCTTTTAAGGTATATACTTGGACCCGAAAGACATTTGAGAGTTTCAGAAGCGTGCACTCAAAATATTAACTGTGTTGTTACTTTCCTCTTTCAGGCTCTGCAGTTTCTGCAGTTGATGTCTCGGTTCAGTGAGATGGGCTTTGAGAGAGACACCATTAAAGAGGTCCTTTTAGTGCACAATAATGACCAGGACAAAGCTCTGGAGGACTTAATGGCTCGTGCGGCTGCAAGCTGAACCAGAGCAGTGTCTCCTCCTTGATCCGCCCCTCCTTTACTCCTCAATGCTGCGTCTACTGAGAGAGGGAGAGAAGGAGAGAGGTGGGGGGGGGAGTGTGTGAGTAAGAGCAGCAGAGGAAGGAGTGTAGTGAGGGTGTCTGAGACCGGACAAGTGAACACATATCCCTTAAAAAAACAAAACAAACAAAACAAAAAAAAAAACATGCTCTTCAAGGTAGGGTTCGATCGGACCATTCATCCGACCTCAGACCCTATTAAGTGATCTTTGTGTGATTGTGGGCAAGAGGACACTGAGCTGTCCTTCTTTCTCCATCACCATAGAAACAGGCGGACGTGGGGCGGTGCCTAGGACACGGGCCTGAGAGGAGCGCAACAGGAGCGCGATTCCACAAGAAATGGACTCACAGCTACAGCGCTGCTATGTCTTTCATAAGTGATGAGAACTTAATACTCGCTCATACACATGCCATGTCTGACCAGAGACCTTGAAG
Organism: Pangasius djambal; assembly: GCA_022985145.1. NCBI lineage: Eukaryota > Metazoa > Chordata > Actinopteri > Siluriformes > Pangasiidae > Pangasius > Pangasius djambal. The sequence continues at coordinate 20,759,188 of CM040989.1, read as the reverse complement.
TGCCCTTTCTGTTCTTGCTGCCGCCTGGCTTTCATTTGATTTTCTTCCACCTGTCTCTGCTGTACGTCATTTTAATCATATGTTCATCTGTTCAGCTGTTTAACAAACAAAAGCAGCCATTTTGTTAGAGATCTGCTTTATTTGCCCTCTGCTATAGGAACTGTGTTAACAGAGCTAATGACCACAGTGCATTGAGAGAAACGAGACGAAAAACACGAGAATGGAAAACCGCAGCCGAACAGCTTTTACACTGGAATGGAAAGAGAAACTGGTGTGTTCCTGGAAATGCAATATTTATGTGTGTCAATGCTTCTTCGTACAAATGACATGCAAGGCTGAAAAGGCACAAAGAATCACAGATATTAATATAAGCGTATTTAAATTTGTTCAAGATACACTGACACCTTCAATCTGTAATAAAGACTTGGAAATTCTTTACCATTATCTCGAGGATGTGAAATGTACACTGAAATGCTCACATACAAGCATTCACTTTTTTTTTTTTTTTTTTTTTTGATTGTTTGCTATAGTTGCTTTAAAGGAAAAATCCACCCTGGATTTTAGAATTCAGTGACGTTCAAGATTTGTTTTGCAAATCTTTTTGTTTAACTTTGGTCAGTGGTTTCTTATATTACCCACAATGCCGTTTGACCACCTGCTCATAGTGGTGCCAGTGGCATTTAGCTCTCGTGTCATCTCTGCATAAAGAGGGTGATGCAGCGGCGCTTTAGTCTGTCCAGCTCTCTCAGCTCCTTGTCTGTACACTCTGGTCAAACTTCCACGGCGTCAGCTTTCATGCTAATACCGCTGCTAAACACTAACGCGCTCGCGCTAATCATCATGTACAGTAACTAGCCGAGCCAAGTCAACACAACTGCATTGTATAGCTGCATTGCCTTCTGGGACTTTGATTCCAGATGTTTGCTGTCTCCATTACTTCCACACTGGATTTCTCATTAATATGATGGGAAAACAGTGAGCAAGAAAAGAAGCTCTTGTGCTTTTGTTTAGGGAACTAATAACGAAAGCTGACCTTTATCACTTGTGCTCGAGACTGTTGATATAGGTTTAGTTTGAAATACACAGGAGTATTCCTTTAATTTACTCAGGATATTTGTTTTCTCATAATGTTTATTCATCAGGACAGCCAATGTTTCATCAACTAGTATTTTTAAGAGTATTGCTCAGCAGTTCTACAGCTTCACTTCCTAGAAATAAGATTTATTGGTTGGAAAGCTCGATCTTGGCGTAGTGGAGGCTGATGTATAAACTCTGTTAGATCTAATGGTGCAAGTTTCTTGGCTCTATGGAAAATTGAGGTTTCAAAGAACAACAAATTATACTTTTTATTCATTTATAGATGCATTTAATCAAATCCAGTTAGCTCCTGTTGTCACTCATAAACAGTCGTCTCCCTTTTTTTCTCTGTCTTGAACATCCATGCCATGGTTAACGTCAGAGAGATCGCACTTTTTTTCTTCATTCTGATGCTCTTGACCTGTATCTGCATGATTTTATGCATTGTGCTGCTGCCACATGATTCTCTGATGGGATAACTGCATAAATGAGCAGGTGTACGGGTGTTCCTATTAAAGTGGACATTGTGTGTGTGTGTGTATGTATATATATATATATATAATAATAATAATAATACATTTTATTTATAAAGCACTATATATATATATATATATATATATATATATATATATATATATATATATATATATATATTTACACACACACACACTACATGGCCAGACGTTTGTGGACACCTGACCATCACATCCATATTTGCTTTTTGAACATCCCATTCCTTTCCTTTTCCTTTAAATGAATACATCTATCACTGTGGTAAACACTGGAAATGCACAGGTACGCCTTCTACGCACGGTGTCTCTTTCCCACCTGTATTAAAAGAAATGACCCGCCTTCAACTCTACGATTGGTTAGTACTTGGTCCTCGACGATGAATTGTCCAATCAGAGCGAGGAGTATATATCCGTGCAAGCTGTTAGCCAATGAGCGGGATTTATCTGAATACGGGTGGGGAAAACTTTTTTTTTTTTGGCTGACGTTTGACCTGAATAACGTACGGCGCTGCCGTTGGTGATGACGTTTGAATAGGAAAAAAACAACAACTGAAGGCGATGACGTCACAACGATGGGCGGAGTGAGTAACGAAGCACAAACATTTCAGCCATAGCAACTGGGCTAGTTGACACAAGGCCTCAGAGGGCATTAACATCCACATCACTTAAATAAACCCCTCCGCCGCCAGCGCCGTTATATGCCCCACTTCCCAGCGTCGCCCGTACTGCCCTCCATGTGGGTGAGGGACCTGTGTGTGTCGGATTATGGCGAGAAAAACAGTTAGCAGGAAAAGGAAGGCAGGGGAGCTCAAGGAACAACAGGTAGGTCTCGGCTAAACCGGGCTACTGGATAACGCAGCTAGCATTAGCGCTGTTTAGCTAGCTAGCTAGCATTAGCGCTGTTTTTAGCTGGTTTTTATAAACTATAACCTGGCTTACCGTTAACTGACAGCCCTCTAAAGACGTTTATTAGCTAAAAACACACATCTAATATTGACTAATTTATCTACCCCATACTAATAACAACGAGTTTCCTTGTCCTGTTGCTAACAGTGACCGGCTAGCTGGCTAGCTAGCTCAATAGTGTTATTCGGGTATTCTCATAATTCATTGAATGCTTGTGGACAAGTTAAAAATAAATACATTTAAACATAACCGTCTCTCCATGTAAAAGCAACACCTCGACTAAATCCAACGCTTAGTACCTGAGCTAACGGTTATGTAACTAGGCTAACACCTCTGACCCTGATTAGCTAGGTTAACGTGCTAGCATACCTGAGAAGCTAGTTAATAAATAATAAAGCTGCTGACTTAGCTAGCTAGAGCTTAAAAAAAAAGCTGAGCAAGGAATAATATGTGGGCTCTTTGAGGTCATTCTTATTGGTGGTGGCTAGCTAACGTTAGCTAGGTTTAGTGTTGATTACAACCTGCTAGTTTGGTATAAATTCAGTGGTGATCTTTATATTTGTAAATGATGTGTTTGTGAATCAGTGATCTTTAATTTATTCCTCCCCCCCAAAAAAAAAAAGACACGAAGAGGGAAATTGAGCCATTTTTTACTGTTTAGTGAAGTCTGTTTTAAAGGGAAATCCCACCCTGAAACATGAAATATGTTTATGTTGGAATGTTTGTGAAGTACTTCCTAAAGTTTAAGTTCCTAAAAACACTCACCACTTTTCTGTGACATTTGATGGACACTGTTTTGACTTATTGTGTATTTAACACAAAAATAATATCTAATTGTTGATATGACAAAGTGTAAAGAGACACTTATTTAACATTTAAGGAAGGAGTCTCCAGTGTCAGTACTTTGTAACTGTCCGTAGGTTTTCTTTAAGACTGAGGACTTTTGCTTTGCATGACAAGCTGCTCGGGGTGTAACGATTCGATTCACGATATTGCGTTCAGGAGTCGATTTAATTTGACTCTCAGGAAATTTGAATGAAGAAAAATTATGACTGAATTAAGACTCAAACAATACAAAACATTGTGTGTTTTTGTCTGTATAAAACTAAATAAAGTAAAAATTGCTACGAACAGAAGTTTATATTGTAAACAAAATGTACTACAGGTTCACCATATCTTAGAAATAAATGGAAAAAAAAAATTCCCAAATATTTTGACTGAATAAACAAAGTGTTTGGCACAGGAACTTGCAACATAATGAGCTCTGTAGCAGGAAAAAGAGCTCCAAAGTCGGCTAAAATGGCAGATTCCAGCAGCCTCTTTCTCGGGCAGCGTAGATTACAGAGGCATGGAGAGGGTGTTGTTTGAAAGCTATTGAAGAGCTCTTTTTAAACGTTATAACATGGTCATAAAGTATAAAATATAATGTGTGTTGGTTGTTGCAGTCCGTGGCTATCGGGCTATCAGTCACTTCACAAGTGCTGGTGATTCTCGCCAGCTCTCCATGGAAGAACGCGATCATGTGACCGGCGTGTTCTTTATGTTTTAACTGTTCGGGTTTTGTAGATTTGGACCCCTTCATTAAATCCATAATTAATAGAATGATGATATCGCACATTTCCTCGATGCACATTGTCACATTTTTGCATCGCAATACTTCGTGTAATGATATATCGTTACACCCCTGCAGTAAACTTTTAAAGAGAGACTAATCATTCACTAATCACTAAAAGTGAATGACTTTTTATAGCTATAAAGCCTAAAATCCTGAAGCCTAATTGAAATCAGTTTTTGTCTTTGCATCTGAGCTAAGACTCTGTCTCATTAAGAGGTGAGACAAGGGCAAGTAAGCTTGTCAGACAAGTGCAAATTTGGACCAACGTAACATTGTGCCAGAAGCTTTCAAATGTCGCACCCTTTTCCGCGATGTTCAACCACGTAAGAGTGTGGGTGTATTTGTTTCCAGTCATAAAAATTAGCAGCCGAACTCAGCACAATAGAGTTACCTGGGAAATTCTGTTTGGGTCTCAGGTTTCAAGATTCAAGATTTTTATTTGTCACATACATAGTTATATACAGTATAGAACTTGCAGTGAAATGAAAACCTGCTACTCCTCTGTAAACCGTGTATTTAAATACTTATTAAAAAGAAATAAGAAATCAATAAGAAATAAAATAATAAGAAATATGAAATATATATACAGGAATTTGCAAAAACGGGTGTACAAAATAAGCAGAGAACGTACAAAAAAAAATGGGTGTACAAAATCCGCAAGTATGTTACAAACACACTACAGAGATTTAGCCCTTTGTCCAAATATTGGAATCTCCACTCCGGCTGCATTCTGTTTTGTTTGTGTTGTTTGAAGGGTGTCATCGTCACAGGGTTTCTTCTGAACCACTGGCTATTTGTCACGTTCTATACACTATGACGTTTTATATATTTATTTATTTATTTATTTAAAACTAAAAGGGAGACACTGCCCATCAGTAATCACCTGATAACCTCCTGAGAGCTCATGCGTCTTTCACAAGTGGTGTATTGTGGCAGGAAACAGACACAAACTGAGTGAGGACTCGGCATACAGCGACGTAACCTCAAATATCTTTTTATTTCTACTGTAAAGTTGCTTTCAAATGAACTGCATATGACTTCATCACAGACTGCTTGCTCTGGCATTGGAGCTCTGGCATTCTCAGTAACTGGTGTCTGCAGAAGAGGGAAAAAATGTCTCAAAGCCAGCCTGAGCCTTTTTAGTTGTTTATTGACTGTATGTTCCACGTGGCAGCCTTGTCACCTTGTCCCGGGATTAGACTCTGTTCATTACGTTCATCTGTGTACGGATTTTTTAAATTTCTATTTATTTATTTTTAACATAGACTGTATAAAAGCATGCTTAAGATTCTCACCTGGCTGCTTGGGTGTAGGTCAGTAAAGTGGCTGTGTGTACAATGAGTGGATTTGCTTTGCTAGATTTGGAAGATTGGTACTTGTGCAATATTTATTTTTCCCTGCTTCCCTGATAAATTATTTAATTTTTACCAGCTGTGGGGTCACAAAAACTCAGCTGGATGGAACATTTTTAAGTGATTCTGCAGAAACGTACAGTGCAAAATACCCACAACAGTACATTTTCGATATATCGTCCTTTTACAGATCGGTTGTGTAAAGATCATGTGGGCGACATTTTCACTGTTCTGCTGATCATAATCACTTTCTAATGATCATCACCACCATTAACGTTATTTGTAAAGTGTTAGATTTGAGACTTCACTGTAAATCTGTTTAATCTTTGTAGCTTCGAAATGGTGTTCTGACATTTTTGGTCGAAATACATATTTTGATGGCATCCTTTTTTTTTCTTTTTTTTTTTTTTAAATTCCTTACTTGTACTAATAACTTAACTTAAAAATAAATCAATAAATATATAAATAAATGGGGAAGAAAATGGGTTATGCCCTTGCAAAAAATGTATTACGTGGCTGAGAAATCATGTTTGGAAAACTGACATCCAGTCCAGAATACTTGTTTGTGTTTGGATGCACCTTATGCACCTCAAAATGTTAATGATGTTTTATTTTAGGCAGTCATTTTCCCTAAATGGTTGTAAGAAAGAAAAAAAAAGTTTACTTGCTGTACAGCAGTCAGTTGCCTGCACTGTCTTGTTAAAAAAATGTTGTTAACACCATCTGTTTCTGTTATAAATTTATTTAGTGTTTATGTCAAATATGAACGAAGCTCATTAACAGAAGATCCAGGCTCACTAACCACGTCTTTATCTTCCCTCTTGACAGCTTGATTGGTGCCAGTCTGTGTATAAGCGTGCCCGCGTATCCTCCTCATCACGTCATGCCCAGCAGTGGTGGCAGGGCCGTCAGTCAATGGTGTCCGCCATCCGCGGACGGGAATTTCGTCCACAGAAGCAGCACGAATGGAGGTTCCAGCGCAGCTTGCGTGGCTTCGCAGCAGGGCGCATCCCAGGAATCCTCCGAGAGCGCGAGTTCTCCCTGGGCTGCCTCAACAAGGTGTTTGCCTCTCAGTGGCTCAATCAGCGTCAGGTGGTGTGCGGGACCAAGTGCAACACGGTGAGAATATTTGAATGCTCCTATTTGCAGCAACGTGCTAATCTGGGAAAGCAGCGCTGGATGATAATCAGTGTAACATTTAGGGTGCTTCTCTCTCTCTCTCTCTCTCTCTCTCTCTCTCTCTCTCTCTCTCTCTCTCTCTCTCTTACTTCCCGTCCTCACTTCTTAGCTCCTTGCTTTTTGTCACAGTATTTGATGTATTTTGTTGAAATTTGTCACTATAATTGTTTTTTTTTTTTTAACCAAAAGAATGCTGCAAGTTGATTTGTTTTCTGTTTGTTCAGCTGTTTGTGGTAGATGTGCTCACGGGCCAGATTACCCGGATCCCGATGCTGAAGGACAGAGAGGGACAGGGCGGAGGCTCCCTGGGCATGGGTGTGATGGGCAACCCGGTCTTTCAAAACCCAGGACTAGCTGGTGGACTGGATGCCCAGCAGGGCTGTGGCATCCACGCCATCGAGCTCAACCCTTCACGCACCTTACTGGCCACTGGAGGAGACAACCCGAACAGCCTGGCTGTCTATCGACTGCCCACACTAGACCCCGTCTGCGTCGGCGATGTGAGTCTGCCTTTAGTGGACATCTTACAGTTTTACTTTGCAGGTCTATTAGTCTTTATCGACAAATGCTAAATGAAAAATCGATGTTAGAATTTTATGTTCTCTGTTTATCCATTTTATTTAAGCTTAACTAGAATGAGAAATATTACTCCTTTTTTTATTTTCAGGATGGTCACAATGACTGGATCTTTTCCATCGCCTGGATCAGTGACACCATGGCTGTATCAGGTAACAGGCTTGCATTCAGCCTGTTTAATGGCTGCATGCCCGGCAGATTTAATCCTTCATACAGCAAATCTATGTACCGGAGAAAATGAAAAACAGCAGCTAATAGCTGACCGTGGCCTTTTTTGAGTAAAAAATAACCGCTGCCTGCAGCACTGTTTGTGCTGACATGTACTTATCAGCTCACACGTTATGAATGCTTATTGTTTGTATATGATTATGACGGCTAGTGAGCTGTAACCAGTTTTTCCCAAAATTTGACTGCAGTGTTAATTCTTTATACGTCGCTTAGCAAATCCAAGATAAAAATAACGTTTTATATTAATTCCCAACAGTTAAAGTTATGTGTAAATGTTTGCGTAAACCAAACTAAAAATTTTCGGACAGATATGCAAGTTTTGGAAAGGCTGGTTTTCTTCGTATTTGCGTGCAGATGTTGATTACCCATAAAGTGTAAAGTTTCCAGCACAGCTCATTTGCGTTTATTGACAGCCACAAAACTCCCTAAAAGTGCAGAGACAGCTGGGAGCACCAAAAGGCAGAAGTGGACTTTATTTTGACTTGAAATGATTAATTAGGGTAAAGCCTGAGAGGCAGAAGTGGAAATTATATTGACTCACTACTATGCAAAAAATATATGTGCACTGATCAGCCATAACATTAAAACCATTGACAGGCAAAGTGAAGAACATTGATTATCTTGTTATATTAGCACCTGTGAAGAGGTGGGATATATTAGGCAACAAGTGAACAGTTGGTTCTCGAAGTTGATGTGTTGGAAGCAGGAAAAATGGGCAAGCGTAAGGATCTGGGTGACTTTGGCTAGATGACTGGGTCGGTGCATCTCTACAACAGCAGGTCTTGTGGGATGTTCCCGGTATGCAGTTGTTAGTACCTACCAAACATGGTCCAAAGAGGGACAACCGGTGAACTGGTGACAGGGTCATGGGTGCCCAAGGCTCACTGATCCGTGTGGGGAGTGAAGGTTAGCCGGTCTGGTCCGATCCCACAGAAGAGTCACTGTATTACAAATTGCTGAAAAAATTAATGCTGGCTATGAGGGAAAGGTGTCAGAACACACAGTGCATCGCAGCTTGCTGTGTAGCTGCAGACAGGTCAGAGTGCCCATGCTGACCCTGTCCACCGCCGAAAGCTCCTACAATGGGCACAAGAGCGTCAGAGCTGGACCATGGAGCAATGGAAGAAGGTGGTCTGGTCTGATGAATCATGTTTTCTTTTACATCATGTGGACGGCCGGTTGCGTGTGCGTCGCTTACCTGGGGAAGAGATGGCACCAGGATGCACTATGGGAAGAAGTCAAGCCGGCAGATGCAGTGTGATGCTCTGGGCAATGTTCTGCTGGAAACCTTGGCTCCTGGCACTCATGTGGATGTTACTTTGACACATACCACCTACCTAAACATTGTTGCAGACCAAGTACACCACTTCATGGCAACGGTATTCACTAATGGCAGTGGCCTGTTTCAGCAGGATAATGCACCCTGCCACACTGCAGAAATCATTCAGGAATGGTTTGAGGAACAAAGAGTTCAAGGTGTTGACGTGGCCTTCAAATTCCCCAGATCTCAGTCCAATTGATCGTCTGTGGGATGTGCTGGACAAACAAGTCTGATCCATGGAGGCCCCACCTCACAACTTACAGGACTTGAAGGATCTGCTGCTAACGTCTTGGTGCCAGATACCACAGCACACCTTCAGAGGTCTCGCGGAGTCCATGCCGCGACGAGATGTTTTGGTGGCACAAGGGGGACCTACACAATATTAGACAGGTGGTTTTAATGTTATGGCTGATCAGTGTATAATATTAATGATAAATAGCGAGTGCTAAATCTTCTTTCAGCTGAAGTATTTATTTACGGCTTACAGCTCTGCACAGACAGACCGGCTCATCCTCCGTTTATACAGCAGGATTTCTTTTGTTGTAATTGAATTATTCGTTTTATTTTTCTTAATTTATAGGTTTGTGTTGGTTTCTTTATTTTACATATTCTTTAATTAATGCCAATAATATAAAATGACTGGGTTTAACAACGTGTTTTTGATGGTATTCATGGCCTAGGTCCCTGACCTAGTGAACTAGCATGAGGTGTTTTTGCTAGAAACTCCAAAGCACTTGTATAAATTGCTCTGGATAATGGCTTCTGCTAAATGCTGTAATAATAATAAGCAATTTAAACTCACCAGTATATTCCATAGGTAAAAGTACAGTAATTCATGCAAACTATATGATTTGAAGTCGATCAAGTTAGGATTTGCATTAGTTAGTCTTCTTAAGCGTAAATTTGCACACACTCAGGAGCACAAGTAGGATACAGACGCTTTTCCAAATTTACAGGATTTTTATGAATACCGAGTTTCTTGTGTAAACACTCAGTGATTTATGCGTACAAATGATTTACGCATAAACCCGTTCGTGTCCAGCTTGATAAACGAAGCCCATTGTTCAATGTTTCAGCAAGATACTAAATCTGCTCGAGATTTAACTATTAATCATAGTCTTAAACAAACCATGCATGCAATTTGTTAAGGAGGTGTTGTCTCTGTTTTGAATAATTATTTTTCGAAAGGTATTATTAATATATAACGTATTATAAAATATTTAGAATATATGTGGTTAAAAAAAAGTCAGTCTGCTTTCTAACCTTTCTAGCTAAGTGTGATTTTTCTCACACAGTGAATGTCGAGCATAATCAGTTCAGTGTGTAATCGGAGATAGACTGTCAGTGTCTGTGATGCTCCTGTGCTTCAGTTAGAATCAAATCTTTAAATGCAGTTTTGTCCCTTTTGACTTTTCAGGGATTAGAACATTTCAAATGCCGAGACTTTACTTGCGATTAAGATGCATGCAAAAGAGAAACATATCTCAGTTGAGTAAAGTCTGAAGTGTTTTTTGTCGGAATTTGAGTTTTCCCAGGCCAATACATTCTTCTTTGACATTCTGTGATGCATTCTCTATTTTATCTCGTTGTCGACCACATATCAAATCTTTTCTCATCGGCGTGTTTTATGTTAGGTTCTCGGGATGGCTCCATGGGTCTGTGGGAGGTCTCTGAAGAGGTGCTAAGTCTAGCAGAGAAACAGCAGGTTGAGGAAGGAGTCCCCAGCTACGCCCACATCTCCCACCGTGCCCTTAAAGATATCCCTAAGGAGTACACCCACCCGTATAACTGCAAAGTGCGCGCCCTGGCCTTCAATAACAGCCATAAGGTCAGTCTCTGTCCTCATCGCTTCTACTGGATTTATAAATTATGTAAATGATGTTTTAGCATTTTATATATATGTATATATATATAATGCTATGTTGCTTTTGTTCTATCAGGAGCTGGGTGCTGTTTCTCTAGATGGATATTTTCATTTATGGAAGGCAGAGGACAACCTGTGTAAGGTAGCGTATTCTTCTTTCTGCAGCACGGCCCTCTCCTACATTTATTCCTGTAAGCATGTATATATCTCATTCTTATTATTATGCTGTTCTTGGTTTTCAGGAGCTCTCTACGAAACTTCCTTACTGCAAGGAGAACGTGTGCCTGGCGTATGGACTGGACTGGTCTGTGTATGCGGTCGGCTCCCAGGCACACGTGTCCTTCCTTGATCCTCGGCAGTCTTCCCAAAACATAAAGTCTGTGAGCTCCAGAGAACGTGGCAGCGGTACGTTCCACGATCATCCCTATTCGTTCACATTCTCTTGTCAGAGTCTTTATGTCGTCACTAAATCCTGTATATGTGTCATGTGTGAGCAGGAATTCGCTCCGTCAGCTTCTACGAGCACATAGTGACAGTAGGCACAGGCCAAGGCTCCCTGCTCTTCTACGACATCAGGGCTCAGCGTTTCCTTGATGGTCCATCCAATTCACCCGGCGGGTACCGGAAGACCCCTGCAGACGGCATCCTCAAGCTCACCACGGGCCGAGGCTGGCTGGTACAGAGCTGTTTGTTATATTATAATCTTATGTAACGTATATGCATATGCATGTACATATGTAATACAGACATAGATTCACGATGTTTGTTTATTAGGCAGAAATCTGGGCATGGTGAAATTCTATGGCTGTTCTTGCCTTCTAGGAGGATCTTGTCAACATTACATGACTGCAGAACCTTTTTATTTTGTGTTTTTATTTCTTTTTTTTTTTTCATACATTATCCTAAATAGTAATTAACAATACTAGACCAACAGTATTAGTATTTAGAACATGATTGAACAGTTTTGCGGGGGACATCTTTCTCATCTTTGTCTGTCTCTCCCCCTTTCTTTCTCTGTCTGTCTCTCCCTCTCTTTGTCTCTGTCTCTTTCTGTTTACTTGTCTCTCTCTCTTTTCTCACTGTCTGTCATTGTGCTTGTTTCTCTCTGTCTATCTGTGTGTTTATCTCTGTCTGTCTTTCTTTCTCTTTGGCCCTGTTCACACCTGGCATTAACATGCGTCCTGGGTGATCGGTGGACGGCGGACACAAGTGGACAGCCGAGACGCATAGCCGTTCACACCTGGCGTTATGAACGAGTCTCCAGTGACCACTTGTGATCGGATTTCATACATGGTTTCCACTGGAGAAAGGCTGTCACGTACATTTATTACAGCAGCCTTCCTCTGCATTTATTTTCAGGCAGAAATGTCCCACGAATCATGTTTCATGTAACTGTATGAACTGTCTTGAACATTTTAAGTGTGTGATCTGCTAAGGAAGCTTATAAATGTATGAGAGATGAGACGACAAATGGCAGCTGCTTTCGTCACTGCTGTTACAGCATCGTTTTTATCCGTTAGCCTAGCAGCAGAAAGCTCTACCATTGATTTACGATTTCCAAACAGTCTTGCAATGATCACATACTTTCCGTCTAGGTCAGTGATGCAGTCAGTTCGTCGGTCCTCTATTGCTGTCAGGGAAGCATCGAGATGCATTTGTGTTCACACTATAAATGTAATGTAGCCATATGTGTCCCCAGACCGCCTCCGAATGTGGTTTGAGGGATTGGATCACGATCCGTTTTCAAGGCGCGTTTGGCCCCGTTCACACCCGTACTTAGCACTGACTACTTACAATCCGATCACCCAAGATGCATGTTAATGTCAGGTCTGAACAGGGCCTCTTTCTGTCTCTCTCTTTCTCTGTCTGTTTCTGTCTCAGTCTGTCTTATGTCACTTTTAACACAATAACAAATCAATGGAGTTTAAGATCAAATCTGGTACTCCCAGTTCTTGGCTCGCAGAATTGGTCTTAAGAAACCTGAAACCTGCTTCTCTGGAACTGAGGAACCGGTAACCTTGAAGAACGAGTTATTTCATTAGCAAATGAACAACTTAGGTATGCGAAATAAACCTGTGCCTGAATGATGAGTTCTGATTAAGGTGTTCTCAGAGTTCAAAATCTGCAACTGATGCAGAGTTATTTGAGATATCAAGAAAGGTTTTGAAGCCTACGGGGCATTTTGGATAAGGGTCCTAAGCAACATTGTCCTCTTTCTTTTCTGTGTGTCCTAGAACCATGACGAAACGTGGAGAAGCTATTTCTCAGATATCAGCTCCTTTCCCAACGCCGTCTACACACATTGCTACGATGACTCTGGAACCAAGCTGTTTGTGGCCGGTGGACCTCTGTGCTCGGGGCTACATGGAAATTACGCAGGCCTCTGGAGCTAGCTTTCTCCGCTCTCTCGCTGTCCCTGTTCAGCTTCACTATACATACTGATCATCATTGCAGCTCTCTGTCTGTCTTCTTTCATCTGTCCATTTCTGTTTTCACTGGACTCAAGAGCATCAAAATGCTTCTCCTCACCTTTTTTTTTTTTAATTTTTTTTATTTTTTTTTTTTTTTTTTTTTATTTTTTTTTAAATGTGGTGTATTAGTAAAAATTTGTCTGCCTCTTTTTTTTCTCATTCATGTGCTGTCTTTCTTGGCTCCTCATTTCTTTCAAGTGTGTGATGAAGCAGAGTTTTGAGCAGCAGTGAGGCCAGTGCTCAGACCTAGTCCTCGGTCGGAGACTCGCCTCAGAACTCTGACAAAGTGTAAAGATATTAAACTATTTAACAGCCTCTCCAGGACCTTGGATGCTCGCTTGGTTTGTACTGTTTTGTTTTGCAGCATTTGGTGTAATGCGTCTCGAAGATTAGAGGCTGTTATTTTAGTATGGACTGTTTGATGAGCCCGTGATCTGCCATGCTCTTGCTTGCAGTGGACTGAAGTACATAGAAGAAGAGTGGGGAAGAAAAAAAAAGACTGTCTGGTAGCAGAACTTAACTTTTAGTTTTGTTGTGCCATATTATGCCATGATGATCACAGAGGGACGGACGATTGCAAACAGACAAAGGCCCAGAGATGATGTCTGAATGAACCACGGACATTGCCGTCAATGGATATTGTTTTTGTTTGTTTGTTTGTTTCCTCTGATAGTGGGTGAAGTATGATTTTTATTTTGATTGTGTCTTTTTGCTTTGTAAGACTAACGCACACATCACATTGGTAATGCTGTTATTTTTTTTTTTCCTTTCAGCCGCGATAATTTATTTCCTGCCCTTGTATGTCACTAGCGCTCATGCTGCTGAAGTACAATCATTTTCGTTAGCAGTGTTGCTTCTGAGCTCCAGTCAGGGGAAGACGATTCAGCTCCTCTTCCTCTCTTTTTGAGCAGAGGCAGGGCAGTAGTCCGTTACATTGTTGCCTTTCCTGAGTCTTTCTGTGAAAGACTTTTGCGAGTCGACTTTTCTTTTTAAACATGAAACCTTCATGGATCATTGCTAAGAAAAAAAAAAACTAGAACAAATAGAACAGATTGTGGTTAAGACCCTATATTAAATGAATACCCATCACTTTTAAAATGTATTTTATATATAAATGTGTACACATATTTGGAAATCTTATAGAGAGAGAATACATTTTATGTAAATGTTTGAAAACGTGTGTGTGTGTGTGTGTGTGTGTGTGTGTGTGGACTAACCGTCATTATTTGGTGGTGCCCTCTTTTTTTATACACACTACCTGAGTGTTTTTACAACTTGCTGAGTCTGGAAAAAAAAATATGTGAAACAAGGCAAACCAATTCAAGAAACTGTTAAAGAGAAAATAATGAATAAAAGTCTATTGATGTATTTTTCTTCCATGTTTGATTTTGGATTGTGTCTTTATTTATGTACACAGAGCTGCTTTGCTGGAGTTTTTATTTATTTATTTATTTATCTGTGTATGTCTTAATGTTTATTTATTTATTTATTTATTGCATTAGAGCAGAATAGCAAAAGGAGGATATTAAAGGTTGGGGGGCGCCGTGCACTCGACCGTCGTGTCGTGAACGCGCACAGCGCAGTTCAGCAATGCGCGTGCACGCCACACTGTACCGTTCTGCAGCTGCAGTGCATGCACTCTCACGTTTAATAAGACTTATTAGTTATTTTATAGACAAAAGAACGTCTTTTGTAAATAGAGGTATTCCGCAGCTTTAGAGGAATGTTGCATAGAATAATACTGGAATACGGAAATATATATTAATATATTTTTATATATGTCTTCTACATTAACAGACCTAAAACTGCATTCAAACTCCACTGTTCACTTCTGAAACTGCATCTATTATCTGATTAAAACGGATAAGTAATTATTAAAATTATTATTAAAAACCCATGATCGTGTCCTTTTTAACTCATCAGAGTCAGTGCATTTATGAAGGATAAGGATAAGGAGCATATTGTGTGTGTGTGTGTGTGTCTGTTACAGCCTGTACTGTACTGTACACACACTCTCGCTATTTTTGTATTGTTTCCTTGCAAGCTGTGCGCGCGCTCCCGGCGCTGTTGTTCTGCGGCGGCCGCGCGCCCGGTGTGTCACGTGACCGTGTCTGCTTGCTGTTGGGCTGAGGGAAGCGTGTTAGCAGGTAATAATATATTTATATAGATTTATATCTAAAAAAAAAAAAAAAATCAAACAAATCTCACATACATTCATAAGTATCTCTCAGGCGTGTGGGTATAGGGCAGCGATGACGCGCTGATTGGGATGTTTCTTGTATTGTTCAGTGTGTAAAGGAATTAATAATGGGAAATATTTGTGTGTGTGTTTTTGTGTGTAGTTTCTCAGCCGTCCATGTTAGCATGCTCCCGGCACAGTGCTAGCATCGTCTCCGGCTGTTCGGTGTGTGTGTGGGGGGCCATTTTCTGGATAATGCCGCTGATAGGCCTGTCACAGTCTCGATCTGCGCTTCTCCCCTCGCTTAATTAGCGAGCAGTTCATTTCATTTCAACACCACAGTTATGGCAAGGACGTTACTCGGTCGCATGTTTACGACCTAGCCAGAGCTGGCTTAACTTAACTTCGTTAGTTAGCTAGTTAGCTAGCTAAACCCCAACAACCGAAAAGGAAATTAGACTAGCTAGCAGCAGCAGCAGCGAGTTAGCACCAGCTCGGACACAAAGGACTCCTGAATTCCAGCTAGCTTTAGCTTCCTAGCTAGCTGCTAGCTTTGCTAACATTGTTTACATTTCGGAATTGCAGTTGAAACATATTTATAAGCTACATTTAAAAAAAAATATATGTATTATAAAACAAAGCGTTGCCAGTGTGTCAACTCAGTGAGTCGACTCTTAATTGAACTGGTAAGAATGAGTTAGCCTGCTGAGTCGGTTCTTAGAAATGTTAGATGGAATAACAAACTCCATCCTTTGTTTGAATCGTGACTTGCTTCAGCTTTCGTTTGTCTGTTTTATCTTACAGAATACAAGCTCTGCTTTATATAAATATTACTTATTTACATGTTTATAAAAAGGAATCTGTGTATAAAAGCGTTGACTAATAAATCTGCGTTGGCCCAGTGAGTTACCAAAGCTGCTTCTGACTTTGTTTTGGCAGACAAGACTTTTTCCTTTAGTTCTGGCAGAAATCAGAGAATTTTCTAGATTTTTTTTTAGTGAAAATATTAAAGTGTCTAACAGATTTATCCTAAGTGAGTGCTTAGAGACATGAGGCTCAATAAAGTTCCATTTAAGCTGAGGCTTAAGTCAGGCTTTAGGATATGTATCTTCAGTTAAACTTTTATAAGGGTGAATATCCAGTACTTTATGATTATTATTATTATTATTAATCTATTTTTGATACAATACCAATATCAGAGCTCTTTGTAACCAAAACTAATTTCATGCAAGCTTCTGTTGCAAGCTAGGTGAAAGGTCGAAGGATGGATTTCGGGAAAGTTGTGAATTATGTTCATTGCAAATTCTGTCTCGGATGTTCATGACATAAAGTACATCAGTTTGTTTTGGGAAAGCCAGTCAAATCCGATCCACGTATTTGAGTACCACAGCGCTGATTAATTCTTGATTCTGGTTGGTCTGAAAGTGATTCATTTTCTATAACCACAACTCTGGCAGTATTTCCAGCTGTAATTCAAATCAAAGGTTTATATTAATGCACTTGTTCTAATACCTTATTGTTTCTATGGTAACAACTAATTCACAGGGACTTGTAAAGCTAATAATAAATGGATAACAAAATGTGTTGTTATTTGACCAAGAAAAACATGATGACGTTTATTTCGCATTTATGGAAGGAGTCTCCAGTGGCAGTGCTGTGTAACATTCAGTCAGTTTTCAGGCACCGGAAAGTCTTCAGGACGGAGGAATTATTATTGGGTCTTATTAACTTCAGGAGAAAGAAAAAAAGAGAGTTGGGCGAGGAACAAGGTGAAGGAACAACAGTTTTTAGTTTATAACACCGGTCTGGCAGACTAAGTGTAACTATAAACGGTTAAAAAGCATGTCATCCATTGTCATTAATAAATTCAGGATTGACCTCTGTTTGCAAATGACTTTGGTATGAGGGGAATAAAACACTTCAGGATGTGCTGTTATTACTGGATAGTAATCGACTTCCGGGTTGTGACAGGAACTCCGTATGACACTCCCTCGTCACTGATCGTTTACTATCCTACAGTACCTAACAGCATGCCCTGAAGTGTTTTATTCCTAATTTATTATACCGCATTGAATTCTGATGTGTATTATGTGACTTGGAAGGGTTAAACGCTTCACAGTGGAGTCACTTCCTGTAATCCTCCATACAACAGGCTTTTCATTAGAGAGTGTGGAGTCTGGTAACAGCAACTTTGGCTGCAGAAGGACATAATTACATGACGTGATGTGCTTGAACATTAAGGCAGGGCGTGTATGACCATAAAAATGTAGAAATGTAGAAGGTCATAAATTGCCGAGCTAAGCCACGAACAGATATTTACCATCCTCTTGTATATGACTTTTTCCAAGCTTTGGCCTAATTCTTGATGCCTTTGAGAAAAATGACACTGCAGTAAACACCATTTATTAAAAATGGCTATTAAACCATTAGACTGTTCTATAAATAGCACAGAAAATCAGAGGACAAATGGACATTAGACATTTTCTGCAACCCCAAGCCTTTTTTTTTTAATTCTAGTTTTATAATATAAGACTACTATAACATTTGAATATTTGTTTATACCAGTAACATATGTATGTGTAACATAAGTGGCTAAAAAGAAAAACAAAGGAATATTGCTTGCAGTGACTTACCAGTCTACTGAGAAGTGTTGCGTTCTAGGAAAATAATCCACGCCGAGGTGGCGTGATGCGGCCCGATGCGAAGCCCCCTGGCTTTACTTGACACAGAATTTTGAGTGCACGTGCAGAAGCAGCGGTAACACGAGCAGCATGATTATTCACACACTCGCCGTGTATCTTCTGTACATCTGGAAGATTTAAAAGCAACGTTCACTAAACGGCTCGTTAGAGCCAAAACATCCAAACTGTATTTACTGTGTTTACAGTCAAGCTCTGTCTCTCTTAAAACTTTCCACTGTCGTCTCGATTGCTGTTATGATCTCAAATAAAAAAAATAAAAAAAAATCTCTGACCTTACATTCGAAATTACATTCAGCAGACTTTTCGTTAGGTTTGAAGGTGACATACGAGGTTTTTAAAATTCAACCACTAAGTACAATAGGAAACCCGGTTAGTGTTAGTACTCAGCGGTCTAGAATAGTAGGCTACGGAAGTATTTGATTTGAGACACATCGCTAGGTTGTTTAGTGGAGGTAGATGGATGAGGAAGTTTGTCTGATTTTTTTTTTTTTTTGCGGGACTGCAGTAGTGCAGTGTGTCAGGATAGTGAAGAAGACTACAATAACATGAACGAATTTAAGCATGGCTTTGTCTGGATGTGACGTTTTCTGTAAGGAGACGTTTATTTAACATTTACGGAAGGAGTCTCCAGTGTCAAAGGTTTGTCATGATTAGTTTTCCATCTTGCGAACAGAGGACTTTCTGGTTTCTCGGTAACATGACAAGCCACGTTTATTATTATTATTATTATTATTATTATTATTATTATTATACTTCAAGAAAGAAAAAGTACAGTATTGACAGTAAAAACGATCTTGTTTTACAGTTCCACAACATTAAATGTAACTATTAACAGATAAAATGTTGTGTTGTTCTTCAATTAATACAAAAACTGTATGTCACTGTAAAACTGCTGTGGAGTAAGAGGAATAAAATACTCCATTATTAGAAAATGATCAACTTCAGGATGGTAACGCCATCAGAAACGAGCAGTCGTTGATTATGTTCCTATAACAGCACACGGTGGATCGCTTTATTCCTTAGATAATGGAGGTCGTCTTATTCAAGTCAATAAATGTTCCAAATATGTGACTATATAATGCGAATTTAAAACTACAGCTGGTAGTTACACTGACCAGGCTTAGGGTGAGACGGGGATGAGAGAATGTAGTTTTACATTTCGAACACTGGAACAATACAATACAAAGTCATTCCAGGTTTTTAGACTTCCTCTAAATAGTTGTGGTGTCTATTCATCATGTCTGTGTTGCCAGCAATTAACTACAAAGTCTACTTTTTTTTAAAAATTTAAGTTTAGTCCCATTTCTGAAAAGACAAACGAGACAGAAATGCATGTTTTTTTTAAAAAAAAAAAAAAAAAAAAAAAGAAGAGAAAAGGAAAAACTTTTTTTTTTGACCTCCCCGACAACTTCCCCTGCCCTTGAGTGAGTTTTGGGGCAACAAGTTTTCTGTTTTGTTCTCTGTGCAGGGGAGTGTGTTGAAATTCTTAGCCATGGTAATCGCAAATACATTACAGATGTCATGGATAGAGATTAGATGTAAAAAAAAAACAAAACAAACTTGAACTCTCCTTCCAGATGTGCACATGCCCTCAGGGAGTGGCTGTATGGTATGTTATTATAGTGTGCGTGCATTTATGATATAAATGGACATCTCCCTTGGCCACATTTGAAGCTACGCAGTCTGTGTGATGGTACAGTATGTAACTACAACCACATATTTTTGTGATTTGTTTTCCAGATTTTTCTATTTTGTACATACATTCTTTTGTATATACTGTATATGATGACCTCGCTGGGCGGCGACCGAGCCCGGGGCACTCGGGAGAAAGTGCTGCCCACATCCACACAGACCACACAGCCACAGAAACAGCTTCAGGTACCCACAAAGCACGTGTTGATCCATAAACACACACTGTGTAATTTGTGTCTGCTTTCAGTGTTATTGTATGGACCAGCATTCAACATGTGTATCAGGTTAGGTTTAATCATTTACATTATTACAAGTCCATGAGTAAGAATTAAATACACTTGAGATTTTAACCCCAAAAGTCTAGGTTTATGAGCAGTGGTGTTCACGAACTTGGTTTTCTCTGTCATTTCTTAATTTTTGTTGTTATTCTTGTGTGTGTGTATGTGTGTGTGTGTGTGTGTTTTTTTTTTTCAGGCTACAGTTGAACAGATCCGACTTGCCCAGATGATTTACGATAAGAATGATGCAGATTTTGAAGATAAAGTGAACCAGGTGAGATCTTCATTTGTCACATCAATACCAGAAAGCTGTGTACAGCTTTATAAACATGTGCAACGTTAGTATTTTAAATACTACCATTGTAAAGTTTACGTGTGCGTGTGTGTAGCTCATGGAGGTGACGGGGAAGAACCAGGATGAGTGCATGGTCGCTCTTCATGACTGTAATGAGGATGTCAACAGAGCCATCAACTTCCTGTTGGAGGGGACCTCTGACACGGTAAACACACACACACACAGACACACTAGTGTTAAGGGTTATTTTAGAGGATTAAGTTATACTATATGACCAAATGTATGTGGACACCTGACCATCACACCCATATGTGGTTCTTCTCCAAACTGTTGCCGCAAAAATAGGAAGCACACAGTTGTACAGAATGTCTTGTATGCTGTAGCATTACAGGCCTAAACCCGTTCCAGCATGACAATGCCCCTGTGCACAAAGCGAGCTCCATGAAGACATGTTTTGCCAAGGTTGGAGTGGAAGAACTCGAGTGTCCTGCACAGAGCCCTGACCTCAACCCCACTGAACACCTTTGGGATGAAGTGGGACACCAACTGCACCCCAGACCTCCTCACCAACATCAGCGCCTGATCTCACTAATGCTCTTGTAGCTGAATGAACGCAAATCCCCACAGCCACGCTCCAAACTCTAGTGGAAAGCCTTCCCAGAAGAGTGGAGACTATTACAACAGCAAAAGGAGACTAAATTTGGAAAGGGATGTTCAAAAAAGCACGTAACACTGGTATGTGCTTTTGGAACACCCCGTTCCAAATTTAGTCTTTTGGCTATATAGTGTATATAGATATTAAACAAATAAAGAAAACTGTCTTCTTATTTATAATTAGAAATACCCAGAACTTCCCAGTCTCAGAAATAATATCAAATTGCCTTTACAACTAGTTCTTATTGGATTGATGTTTCTGAGACTAACATCATGTGAGTAACAGACCCGATGAAATGTGAGAGGCCCATGCAGATAGACTGTTTGGTTTCTGGGAAATCTCTAAAATAGGAAGTGGGTCATTTCTGTGAGCTGATGTGTGTGTAATCCTGGGTCATAACAGGCTCGTGCCTGCGCCGCAGTCTCAAAACATGAACTGCTCAGTGTCCTTTACAATTAAAGATCACATTCACGTGCTTCTCATTTCTTGGTTTCGACTCACTCCTAACCTGTTTATAGTCAGTTAAAGGTTTTAATAAATGGACGACACTCAAATATTTCCTAGAGTGCTTTCACACATGCAGCGTTTAGCCCATGTGAATTGGGCGGTGGCATGTTGTCCTCTTTCAGGCAGGTGCGAACACGGGAATCACACTTGGACAAAAACAAGCAATTAGAGAGCATCTGAGCAAGGTGGTCCTGGTCTCACCACGTGAACTTTAGCGCAGTGTGATTGCAGTGAGAAAGCGATGTGACTCAGGAAGTGCAGGAAGTGAACCAAACATGCCGTGTACTTTTGCCGCAGTGTTTATTTGTAGGTGCGACCCTCTGAACTAAGCTGAGACACAAACTGAGCCGAAGGACATGCGGAGCATAGCACTGCAGAAATGTGAAGTATTCTGGATATTTTGACCAATAAACAAAGAGAAAAAAAACATCTTTTTTTTTTTTTCCCCTAACCATTTGCGCTGACTCCATGTTGTTTGTGCTCCAATGAATTTTGTGATTTCTGTGCGCACTTGGCAAGGGTTTATTTTATATCTGGTTTGTTTAATTATGTGCAAATGAATCGAAACTATCAGTTTCGCTCTGATTTGGCCTCATGGGTGTGAACTGACTAATTCATTTGCGTGACTAGCTGAATATTCTCGCCGCCTTATCACAGACTTGCACCTTGCAGTTTGCATCACGTTATTTACATTGTAGTATCAAATAGAATTTAACGTTATTCGGCATAACTTTGACATTTCGTAGCATATGTAATTCCATGACACTTTTTGTCTCTGATGAAAGTTGTCTCTGCACTCCTCTAGACCTCTTGGGAGACAGTGGGTAAGAAGAAAAGCCTGGGAAAAGACGGCATTTCCTCAGAGAGCAAGGAGAACAAGGAGAATCGGGAGAAGAAAGGCGAGAAAGAGAGCAGCAAAGCCCGCGGAGGAGCAAACCGGAGAGGAAAGGGGGCCAGTCGTAATCGGCCGGGTAGGAAGCTGATGGTTTTTAGACATTTCCTAGATGTTTGTTTGTATTGTACTGATGTATTGTATGGACTCAGCTGTTGGGCGTATGCTTTGGGAATGGACCTACCCCCAAGTAACAGCAATAGCTCATCAAGCTAATGCATGAATAGCAGGATTACTTGTGTGTTTATGTATTCGATTAAATCTTAGCTAAAGACTTACAGATGGTTTATTTTGTTGAGGGCACAAATACAATAAACTATACAAAGAGTCATTGCGGAATCTTTTGCATTGTTAAGCAAAATTCTTGGTTGCAATGCTTCATATTGATTTTGCATGTGTAAAACTTACATTTGAAGACACTATATTTTGCCGTCTCTTCATGCGCAAATTTGTGGTTGTCAGTGAGGGTTGAGGAGAATGGAGTGGATTCCGCACCGGTGGAGAAAGGATCTGACCGTGGCCGCAGGGGGAAAGGACGAGGTACACAAATGCAAACTTGGAGACACACTCACTTTGTAGTTTCTCAGGTAGTTTGTTAATGTTTTTTTTGTGTGTGTGTGTGTGTGCGCGCGTGCAGTGTCTGGAGGCAGAGGGAGAGGCCGTGCCCCAGGGGCCAGCAGGTTTACAGCACAGGGAATGGGGTCAGTATGACATGTGCACACATCAATTGGCCTTTCATAGCTTTGCGGTGGTTTACTCTCCATGTTCTTTTTGTCACACTCATTTATTGATTTATTTGTTTGTTTATTTATTTACTTATTTATGTTCAATCTACAGGACCTTTAACCCAGCGGACTACACTATGGACAGTGGCACGACTAACTCGCATGCTGACGTCTGGGAATCGGGGACCAACGACACCACAGATGGTACAGGTAAGAGAGACACTAGGCACTTAACCACACCCACTTGTACTTTAGTGGCAGGATCTAGCTAATAGTTTGCAGAGGGTTCGCCTGATTTCACCCTTGTCCGCTTTCTTCATCATGGCTCAACAGTGGCATGGCGCAACACTCTGGAAGACTGGGCAGCTGAAGATTGGACTGAGGATGTGAGTGTAGGTCAAGCCGTCTATTAGCGTAGCTATTTATTTTTATATATTAATAGATTTTAAGAGCTTGACAACTAGTGGCTCATGATTAGCTTTTGTCCTTTCAGCTCGCAGAGACCAAAGTGTTCACCTCCTCATGTGCACCTCCAGCTGAGAACCATATCACACCTGGCCAAAGGTGACAAATACACATGACCTTTTGTTATAACCAGCCACTGCTGCTTTTGGCTGTTGTGATTAGATCCTGTAATGATGGTGGCAGCTGAACAGTCGTGTTTGTGTGTTGTCTTGTGCAGTCTGGACCTGGCGTCTCTGCTGCAGAAGCCTGCTGGCAGGGAGGAGTTGGAGAATCTGAAGCCAGCCTCGTCTCAAGGGCTCGGCCACAGCCTCGTCTTCACCAACTCCCACCACCAGCCCACACGCAACGGAGGCACCACCACTGGCACTACCAGCTACGCACATGCCACCCTGGTAAGGCACTGGAAACAAGAAAGAGGGTGTTTCAGATCTGTGCCATGTGTCACAGACAAGTTTTAATTAAAAGTGCTTTAAACTCACTTATAGTGCATGCCTAAGGGTAGTTATGGAATTATTTCATTAAACATTTAAAATGTGCTTCATAGTGCAAATTCAATTCTATTACACAGTGACACAGTAATGGCGTTGGGATTTTAGCCAACTTTCAAACACCGGAGTCATTTCAGACACAGCTATGTTTTATCGGCAACACACCTGAATGTGTTTGAGATATATCAATATTTTCTTATGAGTGCGTCCTTAGACTTACAGTATTAGTGAGTCCTGAGTTAATTCTGGGAAGCCTTAATATTACTGGCCATGATAATCATGCGTAGAGTACAGATGTAGTAGATGAAGCATAGACTGAAAAACTGAACTATCTTGTATCATTTGGCATATAATATTTACATTTCTATTTGTAACTAGTATTATTAGTATTGTTGCAGTGAAAGTGTCCAGGATTTCTTTTGCACTGATTCTTGTTTGTGTCTCTAGTCCTCAGTTCTGGGTTCTGGATTTGGGGAGCTGGGTGGCCCTAAGCTGGGACAGACTGCTGGACAACAGATACTGGAGCAACTGAAGGGACCAGGTCTTGGGCAGCTTACCTCCCAGCCTCCTAGCTCGGGGGACAACTGTGCCCCTGTAGGGGGACTGGGGGGTACAGGGATGTCTGTTCCCTCTTCATCCTGGGATATCAAACCTCCTGGAACACAGAGCTCTGCCTCACTGCCCTCCCAATTCAGTCGTAAGTTTTCATCCTTCTCAAACCAGTAGCACAGCATTCTATTAGTTATGCCTCCATTCATGTTTAGCTTTCAACCATTAAATCAACTAGGACCTTATTCTCTGTGCTGTGTGCCTTCTAGGGGAGTTTAAGATGCAACCAGAGCCTTCGTTGGTGCTAAGCCAGCTGAGCCAGCGGCAGCAGAGCTCTCTGAGCAACACGGGATCTCTACCGCTGGCGAGGCAGCCCAGTCCTCCGCCGCAGAATGGCCCGTCGGCCAACCAGGCTCCTCTGGAGGTCTTCTCCAAAGCACCAGAGCCTTCTCAATCCCACGTGGCCCCTCCACAGGCTGCAGACTTACAGGTCAGCAGCACGCAGCACCGGCAGATTAAGACACAGAAACGAAGGATAACCCCCACATCCAAGGTGAGTGTGTTTTGTTACTCCTTGGTGCTTTCGTCACCAGGATTTAAAAAAAAAAAAAAAAAAGGTTGTGCATTAATGAGAAAAGTATTTCAGAAGTACGTCGTATGGTTTAAGTTAAACGAGTGCAGTTTATCGCTCTGAGAACAGTGTACATCAGTGTTCTGCGTGCCCTCTCTGGAGCACACAGTCGGTGTGCTTCCTGTGCCTTGAATTCATAGATTCATGAAGAACTCACAAAAATAGAAAACAATAATACGCCTCTGTTGTGGCAATGATACGGTTTGCAACAGTAATCATATAGTTGTGATGTAAAAGGAAATATTGTCTGTGTATATAGATTCCATCCACTGCGGTGGAGATGCCTGGCTCGGCAGATGTTTCTGGGCTGAATGTGCAATTTGGCGCTCTGGATTTTGGCTCGGAGTCGGCATTGCCAGACTTCGGCCAGGCTGAAAACTGCAACAGTGAAGCTACACGAGAAGCTGCTGTGCCCGTTGCTCAGACTCAAAGCAGCCTCTACTCCAAACCTATCAGGTCAGTTAGGAGAAGTGCAATTTTTTGACATAATCCTATATTTGAAGAGCATACTGTATTTCAGCTAACACACTTGTTCTCAAGCTCCTGGAGCTTGGGAACCATTTCAGACCCCCTTTCACTGCAGCATAGATTTATTTTATTAGCATAATCCAATTAATTGCTGAACATAATCCATATGTTTAAACTGTAGGCACATTAGCCACATGTGTACCATTATACTGATTTCTTGGAGTCATAAAATCTCCATTAACAGAAACCAAATGAGTTACAGTGTTAAAATGCCCTTTTGCTAGTTTTATTGAAACTCTCTCTGAGTATACTTCACGGAGCCCTGGAGGTCCACAGACATCAATCAGGGTCTTTAAAAACCTAATCTGAATATAGCATACTGAATGATCCTGTATATACACTGACACTATTGCTTGTTCATCCCAGCAGTGAATCTCTGGCCAGTCCTGTCCCATTGCTGCTGCCTCTGGCCTCCTCTGACAGCATCTACCCACCTCCCTCTGTGCCTCTACCCAGTCTCGCTCCCTCCCTTACCACCCCCAGTGCTGCCTCAGTGCCCACCTCTACCTCCTCATCTTCCTCCTCCTCGTCCTCCTCTTCATCTTCATCGGTGGCGTCCTCAGCTGGGAACAGCTTTGACTGTGGAGTGGCTCCTCACTCACGACTGACCTTCTCCCAGAGCAAGGAGTCCTCTGGACCTGTGACAGTAAGTAAGAGTGTCTGCTTCCCGTTAGCTGAGCAGTAGATAATGCCACCAGATATGTCATTTTCATCATTCCAGATGACTTTTTGGAGTCTTTTAGATAAAAGCTGACAGTGTTTTTGGTTTCTTCTTGCACAGAATGGTTTTAATGGTGTAAGGACCTCTGCTGCTCTAGACTGTAAGTGGATTTTCTTTTATCTGTATTTTGCTTTGGATGTGATTTTTCTGCATCAGCAGACCATAAGCATTTCTGCTTCTGTTCTGCATATAGCCACATCGAGTTCCTCCACTCCAAAGCCAGAGTCTCCGTCTTTAGGCAGTAGCACCAGTGTTGCACCTTCTGCCCCGTTGTCTCTGTTACCCCCTTCAGTTACGCCCCACAGCTCAACTCTATCCAGCCTGGCACCTGAACTGCCCTCTGCAACCCTCCCATCTCTCAGCAGGTGAACTTGTTTATCTTTCTTACACTCTTCTCTGGGACGCCATGTTAAAATGGAAGCACAAGAGTGACACATTGCTTCTTTTTGTCCTCCTCTGTTTTTCCCCAGTAGCCATGTGAGCAGTGGGCATTCCTCTGTATCAGCCCTCGGTACCAGCTCTTCACTAACGGTGAGTGTGATGACAGTAAAACTCACACACACACACACACACACGGCCAGTTGTCACAAGCCTACAAAATACTATTTATTTTTGTTGCATCATAACTCCGCATCAAGCCCATTATTGCACACCATAAATAAAAAACATAAAATGGAGTCTTGCTAAGAAAAGAAAAGATGGTAATACTGGCTACATCCTGCAGCAACACCTTGTATAAGAAACACCACGAGGAGTGCTATAACAGGAAAATATCAACTTCTGCTTAGCATGGGGCCGCTCAGCTGTTATTTTGACATCCGCATCCATCTTGTTTGTACCTGCAGTACACTAATGTGGACAGTGTGAATTCTCTGGCTGCGTCGTCAGTGGCGTTCTCCTCCGCGTCAGTCTCGGCTCTTTCCAGTAACAGCGTGAGCAGTGCAGGAAGCAGCAGCCTGCACTCAGCAGCTCTCGGGCTCAGTGGGAATGGAACCACCGCACCATCAGCCATCAGGACCGCACCCCTGCTCTCTTCTTCTACTGGTCTGACTTCACATGCATTAGTTGGAAGATAGAGGCAACTGTGCTAGCTGAATAAGTTGCCTTGTTGAGGGTTTTTTCCTGCATTGGATCCATTCGTCTTTGCTAATGTGGTTTTCTCTGTTGCATTACAGGAAAAGCCCCCCCTAACTTGTCTCAGGGGGTTCCTCCGCTGCTACCCAACCAGTATATCATGGGGCCTGGAGGCCTCCTGCCTGCATACCCGGTAACCATTATAGGCTTTTTATTTAAAAAAAAAAAAAAGATCAGCTTTCGCTTTTCCTGAATGATGTCTGGCTGTTTGTTGGCTTGTTTATGTATTAACCTCTTGATACCCTACTGGTGTTAGTGTGTTTGTCATACTATCACTGGAGTTCTGTAACATGGGGAGTGTAATGTAGAAAAGTGATTTTTAAGTGTGTGTGTGTGAAGGTAATGTTGTAATGCAGTGAGCTCCGTTTGTGTCCTACAGCAAATCTATGGCTATGAAGACCTCCACATGCTGCAGTCCAGGCTACCAATGGTGAGTCCACTCCCATCTTTTTCAGCATTTTGGTGAGATTGAAACCTGATTATTGATAAGAGTAGTAGCTTACAGTACTTTTCCAGTAGATGGTGTGGCGCGACTCGGCTTAGCAAATTGCTCACAATCCAACACATTGTTACTATTTCCACCTCCAAGCAAACCTGTGCCCTACTTAGGTACTCGTGCTGAATTTAGATACCCAGGTAACATGTGAGCAGGGGTGGAGTTAAAAATAGGGAAGACCAATAGGGATCGATCAAACGTAGTCGCAGAGATGTCACTGACTGGAACTGGCAGAAAATCTTCAGTAGTTGGCTAGTGTGTCTGCCAAAATGTATCACTTCAAAAATCCTTTTCTGGTGCATTTAAGAGGCCTGCAGTTTAATGTTTCAGATTCATTGTTATTCACCCACAATAATGTTTTCTTATCTATGTGGCTTGGCGTTACATTTCTTCCCTGTGATCCAAGGAAAATCAGCCTTTTTCTAGTTAGAACAAATCCCAAATGCCCTCCTATTCACTTACTTTGTGCACTACATGGGATACGCAATAATAGAGCTGAACCTTGTGCCCTCACAAATAGTGTAGAAAGACTCAGAAGATTCAGCCCCAAGGCTTGCACTCACACTCCTCTGTATTTTCAATAAAGATTAAAGTATTGGCACACTTGGCGTTGTAAACAAGGTTATGGATAGTCCTGGGTTCACATTTGTTGCTGAGCTGGCTGTTCGGTGGAGAAGCACTTTAATCGTTTCTTTCTGGTGGTGTGTATAAAGTAGTACCAGTCAAATGCTTGCACATGTAGTCTGAGGGATTTCTTTGTTTAACTGGTGCTTTCCACATTTATATTGTTTATAATGGTTCATTCGCATTTATAAGCATGAATACTACAGATTGAAAGATGTTATTCCAGCTTTTTGTGCTTATAAAAGCAATGTGGATTGGATGTCGCTTGCTACACACATGTGGCATCTGGTGTGAATTCTAGGTTGGAAACAAAGTTTGAGCTTAAGTCTCTAGATCAAAATGTCTTGCAAATGATATACTCATTAGGTGGGAGTATTAGGTATATGTCCAAAGGTGTGACTGGTATTGAGTGTCACATCAAGGTGATGTGTTTTGTGTGATTTTGTGTCTGGTTTAATTGTCTCACTATAATCATGCTCCACATCCTGCAGGATTACTATGGAATCACATTTCCAGGACCCACCGCAACCCTGTCCAGCAGAGATGGGAGCCTAGCCAATAATCCTTACTCAGGTATGCTGGTGTCTTCCATCTCAGTGCCATTTGCTTTTTATTTTTTTTGTCAAACTTTGGCTATACAGATGTTACATTGGTTTAGAAAAGGAGTGTTACACAAGCTTACATAAGCTCACTCATTTCCGTAAAGGTGAAGTGACTAAGTTTGGCAGGGGCGACTCCACCTCACCTGCGCCCCCTACTACCCTGTCAGCAGCTCACGCTCCCCAGGCAGCTCAGCCCCCACAGGCGCAGAGCCAAGGCCAGAGCCAGCCTCAGCCGCAGGCCCACCACAGCACCCAGCAGGCCTTCCTCAACCCAGCTCTGCCCCCCGGTTACAGCTACACGGGCTTGCCCTACTACCCAGGTGTGCCCGGCATGCCCAGCGCCTTCCAGTATGGCCCCACCATGTTTGTACCTCCTGCTTCTGCTAAGCAGCACGGCATGGGCCTGAGCAACCCCTCCACACCATTCCAGCAGCCCAGTGGTTACAGCCAGCACACCTTTAGCTCAGGTGAGCCGTAGGCACGCAGTCAGAATCACTAATATTTTGTGTGCATGGAAATAAACGTGTCTTATGTATTTATTTAATTCATGTTCAGGGTATGATGACCTGACGCAAGGCCCAGCGGGAGCAGAATACAGTAAAGGGTACAGCAACAGCTCTCAGACACAGGCCAAATCTGCTGCTTCTGGCCCAGGAAAAGGTGCTAAAAGTCACACACATGGTTTTAGAGTTTTACCTATCACCTCCATGATTAAATATTAATATTCTATGTTGTATATCCATAGGTGTCTCAGTGACATCCAGTAACTCTGGCGTGCCCGACATCAGCGGAACTGTTTACAACAAGACTCAGGTAGTGACCACGCCTGTTACCTCACATGTCACGCATTTGGTTTGATCTCCTTGTTAAGTTTTTCTAGGATGAGTGTTTACCTAGCAGAATTTGTGTTCTTTTTTTCCTTCTCTGGCTGCAGTCCTTTGATAAACAGGGTTTCCATGCTGGCACACCACCTCCCTTCAACCTGCCCTCGGCTCTAGGGGGTACAGGACCTCTGAACCCCGGCGGTGCCCCTGGTTACGCTCCAGCTCCGTTCCTGCATATCCTGCCTGCTCACCAGCAGCCCCACTCTCAGCTGCTGCACCACCACCTCACCCAGGACGGACAGGTCAGTCACAAACACACACACACAGCGAAAACATGGTTTAACTGCCCAAGTCAGACCATTATTGGATTATTAGTGTGCATGTGGACACACATGGAAGCACTGCTTTAGGTAGAAGTGAAGGCTAAGTCCCACTGGCACTACTATTAGCAGGTAGTCAAACAGCAAAGTGTGTAATGTAGGAGACCGTTAACTGAAAACAGACTAATGATGTCCGTGAAAGAAATTTAATCTAAAAAAAAAAATCTCCTTACAAAATAAATCTTGGACGCCGTTTAAGATCTCACAAAGATTACTTTGCAACTCGTCAAAAGCTGAGACCTTGTAGAACTGACTTTCTATGTAACTTTTGTTTACATAGACAATGCTAATTTCTGATGGGATTTTCAATGTTTGGGAAAGTCGTGTCCCGTACATGACCTTGCAGCTGCTCAGATGGAGTAGCACAGCTTTTTGTAAGAACACTAACACTAGAACATAAACATCACTTTACTGTGTAAGCTGCAGCTCTTGATTAATGGCAAGTAAAAGACTTTTTTTTCAACGTCGTGAGGAGAATGTTTAGATGCGATGTAATTAAGTGCTGTGTGTGTGTGCGTGTGCGTGCGTGTGTGCGCGCAGGGTGGGCCGAATCAGAGGAACCAGAGCAGCAGCATGCAGCAGAAGACCCAGGTCAACAAATCCAGCTACGGCAGCTCTCCCTACTGGGGCAATTAAATAGTGCGAGAGCCCTTTGGCCATCTGATGCATACCAAGTTACTGGCCCATTCTGATCAGAGCAGAGGTAGTCTCTGCACAGCAGCAAGCTAAACACACACACACACACACACACACACACACACACACACTACCATCTCCCATCCCCTAGTTCTCATCCACCCCTTTTAAAAGTTTTGGCTGTTGTATGTAAAATATATTTATGTATGTATTTATACAGTATATATGTATTGGTAGAATATGAAATGTGGTTTACGGCATTTTTTTGCTTTGAAGGACCGTTTCTGTTCATTTCAAAAGAGGATTATGATATGAGGATGAGAACTAAGTACTAAATGGAAGGTGCATATTACTTGAACATGACCCAACTTCATGACAATGTGGGAGATTTTTTTTTTTGTATACATACATGAACTTAACAATGGTGTACATTATTGCTAAGCATCATTTGATGGTGAAGCCTTTTTTTAAACTCTTTTTGTATTGTACCCATGCACCTCATTGACCTGTGAATTTTTCTTTTACTTGAGGAGGCTTTTTTTTTTCCCCTTTCTTTTTTTTTTTTTTTTTAAGTTCAGTGCCCAACTTTATTTTCACGTCCCCTTCAATTGTGAATCCCTCCTTTATCCCATTATTTGGCTTAAACATGGTTTTGAATCTGAGCATCATTTTAACATTGATTTTACCCTTGTCGTCAAAATAAAACATCTGACCAGGTCTTATTTTTCGTCTCTTGTGAGTTACTGAACAGGACACTTCATTTTTTTGCAGTAGATTTTATTAAAAAGTGGATTCTTGAACATCTCTTACACAATGAAATTTATGAACAAGTAGAACTCGATGCTGAAGGTGTGGGCGAGGATACCGCCGCTACCCCCAAGTCTTTCAAGTTACTAATTTGTATGGCAGAAGTACCCTTAAAAATATACTTCAAACAAGGAAGCTGTTGAAAAATTATTTGACATTTCACCTTGCCATGACCTTGACCCTGTTTGGATCCATTTCAAAATCTTATCAGTTTATCTGATGGTTACAGTGATAATTCCACATAAATCCTACACACATTCAACCGCTCGTTCTTGAAATACCGTTCTAATGAGAATCTTGGATGGATGGACGACCTGAACACGTTATACATATTTTTATGGCTTATGTATAAAGCAGTCATTTGAAAAATACCCTGTGCAATTTCAACCATCCTTTAAGACTGTAACACTGTATAAGAATTACAGTGAACAGAATTCTTGGGCAAAATCTGTAATGGACTGTATGAGGACATCTTCATCCTATAATCATGAAGAATGTGTGCTAATGATGGACCTGTGATTAAACAAAATTTACATCAGTCAGCATGAACCAGGCTTGCATAAACATATTCCAACATGAGCCTAAGGTAATAAGGATAGTCATCCCATTCAACAGCATGTTTTTTTTACATTTCTCCACTGCCATGCCACTACTATATTTTAACTGTTCCATGATTTTTTTTTTTTTATGTCATCCTTCTAGTGGTGGCTTTTAACTTTGCATCATAGCAGAGCAACTGGAATAAACAGCTTTGTCCACATTGGCACTAAACTGGCTGTAGTTCTCAATGAGCAGCCAAAGAATAATTTTGGGATGTGATTTTTACCTGCGAGAGCAAAATCTTAGTGTAAAGCCAGCTTAAAGAAGCAAACATCAAGACCTCTCGCATGAATGGCTACATTTCAGGTATGGTATTTTATTTTCATCTAAAAATATTGTACAAGACGACATTAAATAATGGTGGTTCAAAGAGCTGCAGTGATCGTTATAGTCACAGACCAATAAAAAGTACGATTATTAATGGAAGCCTCTTAATGCATGTTTTCATTATGAAGCATTTACACAAGGCCTCTTTTTTTTTGTTAGATAGAATATTCACAGTAAGCGTGAACGATACAACACTTGGAAACAGCTGAGAGGTGGACTACTGTAACGGGCAGACTGTTTAATCTGAACTCTCAAGGCACAGCGCTCAACACTTATAGATACTCGGTCTTAAATGAAAAGAAAAGACAAAGCTATAAAGAACTGGAAGATTTCGCAGTACATTCTGAACAAGATTTCTTGTCCAAAAAAACAAAACAAAAAAAAAAAGCTGTACAGTATTTAAAAAAAAAAAAAACAACAAAAAACTGTTCGTTATTAAAGGATGGCTCGTCCTTATTCATCTGCCTTCTTTTTCTTTTTCTTCTTTTTCTTCTCAGTCTGCTCAGGTTCAGCGGCCTCGGCTTCCTCCTTCACCTCTGGCTCAGGTTCAACGGCCTCGCTCTTTCGTTTCTTTTTCTTTTTCTGAGGAGCTGCCTCTTCCACACCGTTTGTCGTCACCTCTTCCTCGTCCTCCTCCTTCCCTTCTGCCTTCTTTTTCTTCTTCTTCTTGACTGTCACCTCAGCTTCTCCGTTTTCCTTCAGATTGACAAACCATGTGTTAGAAACGAACCCAGAAGACTGTCAATGAGTTCCTTTCCTCCTAAAAAGTCTGTCCTGCTCACTTCAGTGATCAAACCCACTGTGGGGGGCCTGTCAATGGTTCGGAGCGGCTTTACTCTGGCATGGCCTTTGCAGAGACAGTGCCATGTTAAGGTCCTGCCTCTAGTCTAGTCATGCAGTTTGGAGCGCACAGTAGAAACAGCTCACTTACTTGCGTCTCAGCATTGCAGTTAGATTTGGCCTTCTTGGCTTCAACTGCTTCCTCCTCTCCCTCAGCTGTGGACAGAGCTTCCAGTTTTCTCTTCTCGCGCTTCTTTTTCTTCTTCTCTTTCTTCTCAATTTTGCGCTTGATCTCTGCTGCCACTTCACCAGCCTGCGGAGAACAACAACAAAACAAAACCTCGTTACCACAAAAAATAAAGTTCAGGTTTTAGAACTGTTGAGAGCTGTGCAGTGTCAGGCTCATTAAATCAGTTTTTTGCCTCCACGTCAGAGTCAGGATAAAAAGAGTCATCATTCACAGCAGAGAGTCAAAAAAAGAAACTCCAGCTGCGAACTAACCTGTGCAACCGCCTCTTTCATGACATCCAGGTTCTTCCTCGGCGTCTCACCGGTCTCGTAAAATGCTAGCCGTTCTTCCACCTGGTCTCTCAGTTTATCTCCGAACACACTTGTAGGAACCTCTGGAATGGTGGATTTAGGAGTTAACAACAGACTGAGACAAATACACACAATTGTATTTGACTGCTGAATTTGCTCAGATTAATTTCTCAACATCCATCCTCCTAACAGGGTGGAATACTGTTGACGAAAAATAATGACATCATAGCAAATCCAGGTTACAGCCAGTGATGGGCATGAGAATAACTGAGTAATCACAACCAATTCATCAAGTAAAACAGTATTCCCATAAGGCATTTTTCCACCCAACACAAAAAGCAGCTTATTTTGCACTGCAACCCAAAAGAAACCAAGTGTGCCAGTTGAAACAGCCAATACTGAGTGTAAACGACAACAGCATTAAAATACAAGAGACTCGCTTAGTGAGAAGATATTAAATGCCTGCCTCTTTACATTCTGCACTCTGTAGTCTCATTAATATTTAAATACTAAATGTATTCAATCTGCTGCTTGCATTTTGCCACTTAGATAAAGAAGGGAGAGGGTTTTGCTCTTTTAAGAAAAAAAGTTACTGGTGAGGGAACAACACATATATATATATATATATATAAAAATTATAAATTAAAAAAAAGGAAAATGTGACTGTAGGCAAATAAATGTGATTTAAGAGGAACAGAACAGTTGCTGGTATTAGAAGTCAATAAACTATGAGGTGGTAACATTAACTCAACTTCAAGTCAAGTCACATCACCTTTTCTTACAACAGCACTCTGCAAATGCACTATTACGTCCAGTAAGAAAACCAAATAATTAACTCATGCAACAGGCTGTATATTAAATATCAAAGAATCAATATCTACTTCAGAATTCCTAAAAAAAAAACACCCATCACGAGTTATTACTGCTCCGAGAGAGAGTCTCACCGGCGAAGCAGTCGATCCGAGAGGCGATGGTGCACTTATTGGCGAGGTAACGCGAGATGCGCCCCTTGTTCTTGGCAGCAGCGCGGCCGATGAAGGTGGAGTGGAAAATCAGACCGTACTTTGGTGTGTTCCCTCTCGTCTTCAGTGCCCTGGATTTAGGGAACAAGTTAAAGCACACTACACACTGAAATACCGTGCTAAATGTAACACCACCCACGACACAGTGGCCACATGGGCACTAACTCTACTGTAACTACCTCTCAGAGCCCTGGGCGGCTGCTCAGACTGGGGGGGTTAGCATGGAAAAGCGGGATCACTTTTGGTGTGTTCAAGCACACTCAAATCAACCACTACGGCTTTGCCCCTGCCCTGCCATCACAGCAACCGCCTGAAACCCCAGCAGGGACGGGGAGCCCCAGTACCTGAACAGGGCCTTCTCTGCTCCGAGGATCTGCACTGTAGAGGCCGGATACTTGGCCAGGTTAGTCAGGCTTCCAGCGTGGGAGATGAGACGAGCGCCAACCTGAAAGCAAAGAGTAAGTGCGTTAAAAGAATAGCTTGAGAGGAGGATTCAATTCAACAAATTTTCCTATATGTATTAGGTGCCTGATGTGCACTAGAGTGAAGGGGCTAGCTAGCAAGAAAAAGACTGCAAATCTCACACTGGCTTGTCCTTACAACAAAATTTAAACCCGGCCACCGAGGAAAGCAGGCTGCAACTCATGTTCTGGTGGGTTTAGTAACAATCAACCAAGTTCACAGAACTTCGCTAAAAGTACGCCATTTGAGACTTCGTCAACTACATCAGCATTCTCTCCAAAGCGAAACTACAGTCTTGGCTGATCAACAACATGTTGGGGAAAATTCCGCCATGGACTCTACAGATTGGTAAAAAGTAAGTCTCTAGTAACTTAAAGTGACCAGTGATTGTAGTAACGCACCACTTCACCGATGAGGGCTGCCAGATTGGGGGCCACCTGAGACATTTTGGAGCGCAGGTACTCCTGCAGCTCCTGTCTGTAAGCAGTGAGGGACACGACTCTACTTGAAAAACTCTCGATGTTGATCAGGTCGATGGGGGAGATGTCCATTCCTGGGAGGAAGAAACAAAATTAATAAACGTGTTTCTCAGCTTCTCAGTGAAATCCTAAAGCTGCTCAGATGTTCAGTGAAATGATAAGCTGTCATCACATGGATTCAGTGGATTGACAGATTATAAAAACATCATGACTTCTGAGACAGATGATATCCCTAAAAAATAAAAGACGCATTCATCTCACCCATAGATGAGCGGGATGCTTCCAGGATCGCCTGGGCTTTAGCGCTGTCCATTGTGATCTCCTCCAGAGGCTCCAGGCTCTCCTCACTCAGCTCCTTCCTGTTCCCGATAAACTTGGCCAGCTTGCAGTATGTGGCATTGTCGCTTACTATCTTGATCAGCTCAGGAAAGTGGTAGCCATACCACTCACTGAACACAAAATAAGAGGGCTACATGTTAAAACGAATCGAGCTGTTCACCACATAGGCAGAGATTCAGTAGGAAATCCAAACCAGGCTGGTTGTCTCCGCCCTCAGGTGGTGATCTGCCTCTCTGACAGACTGAATGTGCCCAAGAACGGCGTTTGGTATCCCTCCTCTTCCTATACAGCCAGCGCTATAAGGGACGCTGTCTGTGGTAAGCATTGGGAGGCTGCCAATCACACAACACCGCAATGCGCACACAGGTCCTACTGTGATTACATGCAAAATAAGTAAATAAAAATTCTGGCAGTCAATGCGTTTACAAGGAACTAAGTAATCTGAAAATGGAACAATCGGGGTCATGGAGATGGTTAATCAGATTACTTCTAAAATAAAGGAGATTATGCACAAGTACTGAAACTTTACAGAACATTTTCCAGTAGCACATCCAGCTGATAAACATGTCCTTGCGTGTGTTTTTAATCTAAAAACAAGAACAACATACAGCGTCTATACTTATGCATTTTGTGTTCCAAGATCAGTTCAGTGGGTATAGAGAGAGAACTCAATGTAATACTAACCAAAAAAAGCTATCAGCTGACTTACTTCAGGTAATGGGTTGCTTTACTTGTAGGTATTAGGGAATTTATGGTCACAAATTACAGTGATTACACTGAATAAACTGATTAACAACTTAAACACAGGGACTCCTTTAACTGTAAAATAAATTCCACTGACCCCCTAGCCATGCTTCATGGCCCTCCACTTTCAGAACCACTGGTTTACACAACCAATCAAGTAATCCTATAACTGTCAAAAAATCAGACGATCACATGTAAACACATTTGTTTGGACCATGGAGGGATAGCAAACCACATTATATGTTAAATATTAGGCAGCCGTTCAGGTTTAATTTAAACCAGTTAGTATCCGGGCTCACACACCATGCAGAGACAACCAGCTGAGCCCTGGATTAGTTCATCAGCGTAACACCACCATTCAAACTACTCGACATACCGAACCCGCATGGAGAACGTGTTGATGTCCTTGTCCAACTGATCGAGCAGAGCAATGGACTGGATGATCATGTTGTCAGCTCGATTTACGTTGAACTTGACCTTAGCCCGGGAGTAACTGTGACCCAGACCAAGCTGTGCTTTGGACGCGGCCTGAGCCGTGAGGCCCTTGACTAGAGCGTGAAAGTGCAAGCGCACACCTAAGGACAGAAAATACATCAGGACATCAGCACCAAACCAAGACAGTGATTAAGTCATGCTTTTACAGTGTACAGCCAATTGTTCAGTTTTTCAGTATTACGCATCAGACGTCAGTGGATCTACAGTCACATCACTACAGAGGCAGTACTGCTACAACATTATCAGATTCACATTAATTCAGCAAACCTCTGAGGATCTCCGCCACCACCCCACCAGTCTGGATGGACATGTCCAGCTCCTCCTGCAGCGCTGCGCCGATCTTGCCATCGGCCACCCCCAAC
Organism: Pangasius djambal; assembly: GCA_022985145.1. NCBI lineage: Eukaryota > Metazoa > Chordata > Actinopteri > Siluriformes > Pangasiidae > Pangasius > Pangasius djambal. The sequence continues at coordinate 20,721,127 of CM040989.1, read as the reverse complement.
ACTGCCTTCTTCTTGCCTCCTGAAGGCAAGTTGGTCTCCAAAAACAGCTTAAGATCAGCATGGACAACTCCTATGAATAAATAAAATAATAAAAAAAAAAAAGGCACTGACAGTTAGCCAAGCTCTTCTACTCAAGCTGCTTTCAGTGCACATTTTATCTCAAGTGTTCAGTTTCATGAAATGCTGTCAGCATGGTGCCTCAGTGGATTGACAGATTATTGACACATCACAACATCTGAGCCATGAATGATTCTGAAATCACAAGCCAATAAAGACTCACCTTCTGAAATGGCATTTATGTTTTCCAGGGCGGCCTGAGCAGACTTAAAGGGGAAGAAAGCCTTCAGTTTTACCACACTGTTGAATTTGCCGATGTTCAGGACACTTTCCTCCACCTGAGCAGAAAACAGCTTGGCATTAAGAGCATGCATAACTGGAAATACATTTAAAATAAATAAATAGAATGCACTGAAAATGGCTTTTTACAAATATATTAATATATACAGGGTGAAGTTTTCCTTTAACTACTCAGATCAGGACTGCAGGACAACACCGACTACATTTACATGCACATCAAATTCTGTTTATAATTCCGTCTATAGTCGGGCTGCAGTCATATTCCTGACATGATGTATGTGTGTGTATACATGTGAGTAATTATGCCCGAGTTGCCATCCATAAACACCTAGCCTACAGCTAAGCATCTGTTAGTACCCATAATTCCTTGTGGACTGAGCATGCACACACATCGCCTTTCAGTGGATTTTCTAAATAAGGAGTTTACATGCAACAAATTGTATATTGTATTGTATCCCTATTGCAACAACGTTTATATTGTATGGATCTGACAGTCTATTCCATAAAATAAATTAACTAAAAATATAATACAGAAAACCTGAAACTCATCAGCTTAAACTTTAGCACACGAATTTCAATAGAGCTGAAATGTTAAAAATGTTTATTAGAATTATTCTTATGCAACATTCTGGACATAACTATGTCTTATATAATGTACTATAACCTTCGCTGAAATGCAGTAAAAAAAACATGATGGATCAAAGAAAAAAGAAACGTCTGTACATATTTGTTAAGTAGTTTCCTGGCTATTACAAAAACAAGTGTAGTTTTTAATGGTCTAACAGCGAGAAGGCAGTGGATGAGGTAAAGCGTGGGTGCTGTGGGTGGCGCTGACCTGCGGCAGCAGCATGCCGATCTCCTCCACCTCCTTCACGGCGAACAGCGCGTATCCGGCGGCGTGCTCAAACAACACGTGTAGCAGCACCTACAGACAGGAGAAATAAATCCACATCTCAAAATTCCAGGATGCATCTGAATTCAAAAATGTATTAAAAAAAATAAATAAAAATACACATCCACGTCTTCCACAGGAAGCTCCACGTGGTGTCACCGCCGAACTGCTTCCCAGCGTTACAAAGCATCAGCACAGCGTGCAAAACTGATCTCTCTTCCAAAGCATGTGCAATAAAGTCTGATCTCGGCGCACAAGTCACCATAAGCGATCGACAGCGATTTATTTAACTTTGTCCTGTACAGAAGCTGCTTATTAGCGCCACAGCTGAAGTGGCCAACTTGAGCTGCAATCAGAGCACGTGCTCCTCCTGCAGAGCTGAACACGCACGCGGGGATAAACCCCCCTTTTTTAATTAACAAAGCTGACGATTAAAAGTCACAGACCACACAAAATAGAAAAGATGTTTTGTTTGTGAGAAATTACAAATAAAAACACTGTATTTAACTGAAGATAACGGTTTCTAGGTGATAAAAAAAAAAGAAAAAAAATATGAGTCAGTCAGGAAGAGGCCTCACTAACACTCCAGGCCTGCACTATAAAACTTATTTTCATATCCAAAACAAAACAAAAAAAGCAAATAAAAACAAGGCATTAGTATGTGGCAAGCACATGAAAACTTTATTATTATTATTTTACGTTAGAAGGAAAAACAGCGCTACATTACAAACAGGCCTGAACTAGCTTTAGCTAACTAGCCCGCTATGCTAACTAACTGTACAGGTCAACTTAAACCGCAATTATTTCTGACCAGTGTGAGCTAAACATTCCTGTTAGTACATTTAAACCTCACACTCATGCTTTTTTTTTGTGATAAAACTTCTATTTTTACACAAAAACAATAAAGTAAAAAGACGCCTCACCATGTTGAGACTGTGTCGGTGCTCCACGCGCTCCTCTGTCTCTCTGCAGCTCCGCCAGAAAAGAGCGTCTCCACGGCGCTCGTGCGCGCTGGCCGCGTGAACACCTCCACCAACTCTCGCGATATGATAAATAAGCGCGATGACGTCAGAAGGCGCGCTCGAGCGCAGGCTGTACCTCCTCGCGCTGACTCTCGGCGTCGCCATTTTCTTGCTACTTCTTTTTTCTCGCTTGTGTCTTCTTATCAGAGGGGCTAGCAAGTTAAGTTAGCAAAAAGTTGGACATAACACACATAACACACTTTCATTTCACACATAAAAGCACACATTTCATTATAAAACAAAATCAGTATAATATACAGTTATAAAATAAAAAGGTTTACAGGGCAACATGGTAGTGCAGTGTATGGTAGTATTGCTGCATCACAGCTGCAGGGTCACAGGTTCAAGCCCGTCTTTGGAGTCTTGCTCGTTCTGCCTGTAGCCACATGGGTTTTCTCTGGGTTCGCCGGTTTTCTCCCACCTCTCAGAAACATGCCAGGAGGTGGATTGGCTATGCTAAATTGCCTCTGTGGGAATGAGTGTGTGCATAGTGCCCTGTGATTGACTGGAGGTCCATCTGGGATTGGCTTTGAATCCACTGCTAGTCTGAGCGGTAACAAATGGCTACTGATGATAAATAAATAAAAGTTTTAACACTTCAACCTAATAGCACTAACCATTGATACTTCTTAATTGGAACGACACAGCTATATTAACTATAAGCACACAGAAGCTCAACCTCTTCATGGAAAACTCATCCCTAGAAAAACTATTTGCTCACCAATATGGATGGAGGAATCTATAAGTGAATATAATGAGAATCCAGTAAGCAAATAAGCTAATATCCATAATATCCTGGTGCAAAATTGTAAGTGTGACATCAAGAAGCCAAAACTGAAATAGCGTACAAACACATTAGGATGCTACCACTCTAGACACATTGTCTACACAATTAAAACATCTAAAAGTTTCACAAACACAATACAAGCTGTTAAAAGCCAGGCTGCTTCTTTACAGTTGAAAAACCATTAACAGCTATGGCATTTTATGCTTTGGTGAGCCTGAGATTTTATTAAAATCTATATTTGTAGAGATTGTGGCATTAATATGTTATGTCTCATTTCCTTCCTTCTGCGGGAAGGAAGACTTGTCACTTTTCTCTCACTGAACCCTTACTGAACACACTGGGAAATTCTGTTTCTTTTTTTTTTTTTCTTTCTTTTTTTTTTTTTAGATCTACATGGTAGATGGAGACAAGCTAGTAAGGAGACAGGTGATGAGTTCTTACATATCCAACTTGAAAGCAGTGTTAGTGTCAGAGACCTTGTTTTTATTTTTATCGTCAAAAATCCAGGTAGTGCTATAATTAAAGGCTGGTTTATGGTGGCAGTCGTAGTTCAGTGGTTAAGATGTTAACCACACAATACATTAGCTGCATTCCAAAACCATTCACACAATCCTTCATTCGGTGTAATCAGAGTGGGCTTTAATCAAAATAACCATAACTACAAATACAGAAAATAATTACTAAATAAGCCACATAGCATCCCTTAACACAAATAGGTAGTAGGTAATGTAGAAAATATCATTATTTCAATTCAGAAAAATATACCATATCAAAAGTTTCTATAAAGTACAGTAAGCATTAATAAGTACAGTTGTCTGTTTGTTGAAATTCATTTTTAGAAATACAGTTTATAAACAGTATTAATTTCATTCCTATACACCAAATAAAATATTACACCAGAGATTCCAAAAGTAGGGGTCACTTGATTTACAAATGGGTTCACAAGAGAAACTCACAATCACCTTTTTTGTTTCATGCATTTATTTTACAAATTAATATTAGAAATATCAAAGATGGATTTTGTTTGCTAATATTTTGAAATGTTACTTGAAATCACCTTAAGATACAACAAAGCCAGGAGGCATTTCACGGATTTTGAGAGCTGTAAATATTTTAGTTACGGTAAAACTTTCAATTTTTTTTTTTTTTTAAAGTTTCATTTAACGAATCCATAATTTACTTAGCTTAATTGTAATGCAACATTTACATCTGCATTTTAAATAACTGTATTTGTAGATACAGATACAGATTTATCAACAACCTAGCTGAATGTAAGCTTTGTTCTTCCTGTACCGAGGTTATGGATGTTTCGCACATTCAAAGTGATGTTCCTTGAAAGTCCCAGTCTGCTCAATTCTTGTCCAAGCTGATGAAAATGTGAAATATTTATATAAATCCTGCAAATACTGTAAAACTTTTTTGCATATAAATATGTCACATCTTATCAATTGTCCTTCATCAAGTCAGACTTCAAATTAATAATGATAAATTGAACATTTAGAAATATAACACATCAAACGTAAATTTAAATTACATAAGAATTTAATAACATACTATTTATATGTTATAGTTTCTATAATTACATAATAATTTAATAACAGTAATTAATAATATTTAATGTTTAGGAACATTGAATAAACATCTGTCTGTTTCAGAAATTATGTCTGGAAAGTTTACTCACTTTCATCAACACCAATCCTTCTATCTCAGAATTCAAAGGATTTCCATTAGCTTTGATTTTCAGCTGCAGTCTCATCACAGCACCTGTGAAAAAAGTGTTGCATTAGAATGAATAAAGCTAAGACGTTTGCATGTATGCTTTCCATATGCAATTTTACATGCACAAACATAGACAGTGTTGTGTAATTTTAAACCTAAATTAACAGTGTCTGCATTTGGAAAATCAAATATTTAGAAAATCTGGTCATTGAAATTAATAGTTTTTAACATTCACTATTAAATCTAATATAAGACGGGATCATGGTTATCTCTGTTAAGGTTCAAGAACAATTATATATTGTGTTTTAACTCACCTGGAGTGAATGCTGCTAGAGAAAAAAGAGGACAGAGTTAGAATTATAAAACATCTGAAACTCATGGAACGTCTGGAAACATTAGTACTTTAAACTCACATTAGCATGGCCAATAGATTTAGTGTCTGAAAGACTATTCTTTGTACTATCCAGATAGGAGATAAACTCACTGGTGTAGCAGATGAAAGGGAAACGGGCAAAACAGTTTTCATCTGTCCATTGGCCGGAATGATCCGCAGCTGTGCAGTGCTGATTTCGGGTCTGTTCAGTTTCACTCATTTCTCTTCCTGCTGGTCTCCAATATGTAAAACTCAAGTAGCTCTGATCAGACCATAATCGGTTCCTATACAGACCTATCCATACCTCAGCCTCGTTCGTGATGCTGAGTATCTGCTGAAGTTCCGTCTCATTCCTCACACTGGCCAGGTCTGTGTGATTTGCTCTGCAGAATCTCTGAGCTTCTTCCCAAGTCATTGTGTAATAAATCCACACATATGTATTCTTTGTACCTAAGATTGAGAGCATTGATACAATAGCTGTATCATTATTAATATTTATAAGTCCAGATCAGCCAGAGTAGCAGGTTAGAACCACTGCATGAATGTTCTCACACACTGACAGAACATATAATTCTTACCATTATAGCAAACAAAAGCCATTCCTCTAGTACATGGCCTGTCAAACCATTCCCCTCTGTAGTTCATGGAAACACACAGCTCTTGTCCATTGTAGTTATCAGGTTGATGAGACCATCCTCTGAAGTCTCTCTCTCCCTCGTGGTAGAAAGCATCATCATCCAGAGACCATCTCCAGCTGTCCTGATCATCATACAGTCCAATCCAGGCTAAACCTGAGTAGCTGCCATTTACTGTGTTAAGGAGTGTGTTCATTTCCTCCATGTTATCAATGGTAGCCAGGTCAGTGTAATTCTCTCTGCAGAATCTCTGTGCTTCAGTCCAGGTCTTATTCTCATTAATAAGATGATATTGACGAGGGAACGTTGATGACATTGCTTAAGAAGGGCAACAAAAATTAGTTATAATGTTTGTTCATTTGATTTTTATTTTAATAGGTTAGGCAGTGGGCATTCATTAGGTATAAATAATGTTAAGGAATCTATATTAGTGCTCTGGACAGACACTGTACAGATGAAGAAATGGTCACAAATCTACTCACAACTGTAACAGAAGAATGGAAAAGCTTGACTGCAGTTTTCATCTGTCCATTTCCCAGAATCACTTAATGACACAGCAGTACAGGATTCATTCTGTGCATAATTATCTGGTTGTCCAGGTTTCCAGTTGCTGAAAGAGGAGTTGCTTTTATCTGACCAAGACCTGGTTCTGTACAGGCCAATCCATACCTCACTGTAATAAATATAATCATTATTATTATTTTTATTAGATAGTAATGATCTGATTTTCTGGTTCTCAGTGTCGTTCCTCACACTGGTCAGGTCTGTGTAACGTTCTCTGCAGTAGCTCTGAGCTTCAGTCCAGTTCATGTTCTGAGTAACCAGGACATATCTTTCACTGGCATTCACCCTACCTAAAAGAGACAGATGTAATATGTAACAATTTATCAAGACAACTGTACTTGTTTAGGTAAAGTGTAGTATATGTATTTGTTTCTAAGGGTATTTTGTTTTAAGATATTTTCATTTAGAATATACTGCTGTGCTCACCATCAAAGCAAATGAACGGAAGTGTTGAAGAACAAGAGATCTCCCACCATACTGCAGAATAACTTGAAAAGTATACACACAAATCGTTTCCATCCCAGTTCCTCGGTTTTTGTATAAACCAGTTTCTAAAGCTTTTCTCTCCATCCTTGTAGAAAGAATCATCATCCAGAGACCATTTCCAGCTGCTCAGATCATTATGTAGTCCAATCCAGGTTCGGTCACTGTTCCATATGTTTATTATTTTAGTAAGGGTCAGTTCTTCTTCAGTGCTATTAATACTGGCTAAATCAACATAATTCTCTCTGCAGTATCTCTGTGCTTCATCCCAGGTCTTACTCTCATTAATGAAGTGATACTGACGAGGCAGACAGACGCTGAGGCTGAAAAACCCTATGAAAGACACAATAACAATTTTGCATAATGACTATAGCTTGAAATATATTTCCAATTTAAAATAAAGAGCGCTAATTTCTGCATGTGCAATCAGATACATTGCAGATGTATAGTTTTTAGTAAGTTTTGCAGGTGATTTTCAAAGAATACCTATGTGAATGAAGTATGCAAAATAGCAAGAGGAAGCAAAAAAAAAAAAAGGTTTTGCTTGTGCTAATTGTTGACAATAGTCATAGGTGAACCACTTGAATCAGCCAACAAATGTGCACTGGTAGTGTGAACTAGTATTAATAATCACTACAATCTCAATACAGTCCCCTGCCTCATTGTCTCATTTTTTTTGTTGTAAGTAATTGGTTTTGTAAAAGGAAGTAAAAGCTTTTGGATTTTTTCAGAGCTTGCTCTACATGCCCCAGTGAAAATATCACAATGTTTGGTAACGGAAGGATTAGATATAATCAGATCATTGTCTTTTATGAGGTTTTACCGAAAAGGGTAAGGGTTATGTCCCTCTACAATATTTGTATGTAAAGTTGCATACCATTCCAATCAACCAGTCAGTTTTGCCAGAGCCATGTAGGTGTCTTTTCAGCTGATAAAGTATACATTGGGATCCCAAAGTCTGAGAACACTAAACAAAATGCTTCTATTTTGCCAGCTTTACAAATTCAATACAAAAATATTTCATTACAAATTATACTATCAGCAATAACTTGAGTGAAAATTTAAAACAATTATAGAATATTTACATGAATTTGAAAATTGCTTAGTATTTGGAATGTCTCCCTTTTGCTTTAATGACAGCTGTTTTGACTCCAAAAGTTTGTCTAAGACCTGATGATTTATGTTCGATCAAAACCATGGGAGAGTCATCTGAACATGTTCTTCAGTGGAAGGGACAAATCTCAAGGAATATTTGACTTTTTGTACAAAGGAGTTACAAATGTCACAATGTCACAAATTTGCTTAAAATTAAACAGTGACCAACAAATCACACAGAATCTTGAACACTGAATATTTTGAACATTTCCTTTTCTTTTTATGTTTTAATTTTTTCTTTAAAAATGTATTTATTAATTGAAAAAAGCAACAGAATTTCAAAGTGGTTTCAGAAGGAAGTGTTTGGGGATGCACTAGAAGAGTAATGGCTGATGCACTTAAACGTTTTTTCCCCACATTATGTAATTATATGATCTCTCTCTCTCTCTCTCTCTCTCTCTCTCTCTCTCTCTCTCTCTCTCTCAGTGAGCTTTAACATGGTAATATTAAGTCATAGTTCAGTAAACTTTCTAATGATTTTGATGTACTTTGATGTACTTTTGGGAACTTTTAATGAAAAAAAATGTTTTTAAATCTCTTCAAATTTTAAAAACATGTTTATGCAAATTTAATACCTGCCATTTGGTCCTATCAGTTCACACTCACACACTTATGTGGGTGCAAAATTAATTTAAATCGACATCACCCTGCATGCTACACTTTTAAGTACAAATGCCCCAAAGAACAAAACCGATCAAGGCAAACATGTAAAATGGACATGCACATTGAAAGACACAATACTCTATATACCTTGTTAGTAAAAGCTTGCAAGTTTTGTTATTGAAGTTATGAAGTGTTTTTTAACAAGTAAAATTATTATCATTATTATTAAATTCAAAGTTTGCTTCAAATAATGTTCTAATTTGGTACCATGTGCAATCTTTATAAATAACTTTTAAAACCTTCTTTATATAACACAGTACAGAAAAACATACAACTCACCTAAGAGCAGCAAAAGATGAAACATGGCTCCTGGTAGAATATTAGAAACCAAAGTATAAATAAAATTATGCATTACATGAATTATGCAACTGAGTCTGATAAAATCATAATAATTGTGGTGATGGTACAGAAATGTAAGTCTTGTATTAAAATGCTTTACCTCATAGATCTTTGCTCTTGTCTCCTGTTTGCACCTTTCTGCCAACAAATCGTATCCTACCAAGAATTAATAAGAGTTCTGAACAATAGGATTAACAGCATGTGGGAGGGGCTTGGTAAGATGTAGTAAGACTGGTTATTGAATTCAACATCATGGAAATGACAGTCAAGGCGTCAGTTGACATAAAACCGTCCATGACATATTGAGGTAGATCTGACATCTGATATCTGGTAGTATATCTGATAGTGGTAATATCAGTCTGTCGGCACGTGTTTGCGTCTACTACGTTGGTCCAGACCATCATGTACCTCCTTGACTGGACAGCAGATAACATAATGCCAGTCTCTTTTCCTGGACCATTATTTTGTCTCAGGACAGTACTTGTGCATTATTACCCAACACCTAAGAGATGACATTAACCAACTGCTCCAAGGTTCAAGTCTGATTTAGTGATTTTAGAACACTATAGGAATGGAAGAATGTACTGCTTAATGTCTAAGTACAGTCGATATAAAAAGTCTACACACCCCTGTAAAAAAAACAAAACAAAAAAAAACCCAAGAAAAATCATGTCAGATCTTTTTCCACTGTTAGTATGATATAGCAACTAACAAATTCATGTGAAAGAAAAACAAATAGAAACATTTTAGGGAAAAAAAAAAGAAATACCTTACAATAACCTGCTTGCACAAGTTTGCACACCCCTTACTTAATACTTTGTTGAAGTATCGTTTGCTTGTAAAACAGCATTCAGTCTTTTTTGGGTAAGAAGTGTCTACCAACATTGATCTTGATTTGGCGATTTTATTCCACTCTTCCTTGAAAAATGCTCCAGATCTATTAAACTGTGAGGGAATCTCCTATGCACAGTCCTTCTCAAGTCATTCCACAGGTCTTTGATAGGATTTAAATCTGAGTTCTGACTGGGCCATTCCAAAACATTGATCCTCTTCTTCTGAAGACATTCCTTTGCTGACTTGGATTTGTGTTTTGGGATTTTATCATGCTGGAAGATGAACTTTTTCCTCATCTTCAGCTGTCTAACAGAAGCTTACAGTTTTGTGCCAAAATAGATTGGTATTTGGAGCTATCCTTGAGTCCCTTTGAACCCCAGCCCCAGCTGAAGAGAAGTGTGATGCTGCCACCACCATGCTTCACCACCTTTTAGAAATTTCCTTAAAAATTCTACCTTGGTCTCATCAGAACACAACACATTTAGCCACATGGTTTTGGGTGATTTAGGTGTTTTTTTTTTTATCATGAGAAAGGGTTTCAGTCACCCTACCCAATAGCCCAGCCATGTGAAGAATACAGAAAATTGTTGACATAAAAACAGGGACTGATGACTCGCCAGATATCCCTGCAGCTCCTTTAATGCTGCTGTAGATCTCTTGGTAAATTTTTCTTCTTGTGCATTTCGTCTATCCTGTTCTTGGTAATGTCACTGTGGTGCTCCATTTTCTCCACTTGTTGATGATGGCCTTCACAGTGTCCCTGGGCACATCTCATGTTTTGGAAATTCTTTTATACTCCTGTCCTGATCAATACATTTTTGACAGTGAGATTCTGTATATGCTTCTCAAGTCATTCCACAGGTCTTTGATAGGATTTAAATCTGAGTTCTGACTGGGCCATTCCAAAACATTGATCCTCTTCTTCTGAAGACATTCCTTTGCTGACTTGGATTTGTGTTTTGGGATTTTATCATGCTGGAAGATGAACTTTTTCCTCATCTTCAGCTGTCTAACAGAAGCTTACAGTTTTGTGCCAAAATAGATTGGTATTTGGAGCTATCCTTGAGTCCCTCGATTTAATTTGAACCCCAGCCCCAGCTGAAGAGAAGTGTGATGCTGCCACCACCATGCTTCACCACCTTTTAGAAATTTCCTTAAAAATTCTACCTTGGTCTCATCAGAACACAACACATTTAGCCACATGGTTTTGGGTGATTTAGGTGTTTTTTTTTTATCATGAGAAAGGGTTTCAGTCACCCTACCCAATAGCCCAGCCATGTGAAGAATACAGAAAATTGTTGACATAAAAACAGGGACTGATGACTCGCCAGATATCCCTGCAGCTCCTTTAATGCTGCTGTAGATCTCTTGGTAAATTTTTCTTCTTGTGCATTTCGTCTATCCTGTTCTTGGTAATGTCACTGTGGTGCTCCATTTTCTCCACTTGTTGATGATGGCCTTCACAGTGTCCCTGGGCACATCTCATGTTTTGGAAATTCTTTTATACTCCTGTCCTGATCAATACATTTTTGACAGTGAGATTCTGTATATGCTTTGTGAGCTCTTTGAGAACCATGGCTTCAGCAGTCAGATGAAACTAAGAAGATGTCAAGAAAATTCTACAGGAACAGCTGATCTTTCTTTGGGGTTAATCAGAATCACTCCATTGATGGCAGCTGTTTGATAATTACTTTTGAACATGAGTTTGAATATGCTTGGTTATAAAAGGGTATGCACACGTATGCAACCAGGTTATTGTAAAAAATTTTCTCCTTTTCTCTACAACATTTCTATTTGTTTTTCACTTGAGTTTTGTTGGTTGTTACATCACATTAAAGGTTTATTCTTGTGTAGAGTTTTATATGCATTGTACAATAGTGTGTGTTATCAGTAGTTTCACCTACATAAAGCTTTGGCTTTGTCCATGTCTCTCTGGCAAAATTGAATACACCCAATTGCATCAGTCACTGATTTTTCTGTCTAACCTGTATTTTCATGTCAAGGCAGGTATCCTGAAAAATAAGATTAATTATAATAACCTCTCCCAGTGGTTTCCTCTAAGTGAGGTAGGACTGGTTAGCTTTAGTGTAGAGGATTACACCTAATATCTATGACATTGGTTATTTATTAAACATAAATGCTCAAAACTAGCTTCCGCACTACTCAGTGAAACCCTGTATTCTTTTTGTATACTTCGCTCTATTCATCATGTGAAATTGTTTGGAGTGATTTTCACGCATTTTTTATGTAATAGACACATTTATGACATGTAACATTTATGACAAAGGTTTATTTCCCTGTTTATTAATCATGAATAGGATGATTCATGTGTATCTGTACCACAGAGCAGTTATTATAGGCAGGGACAGGGTGTGCTCTCTGTGAGATGCTGCCAGCTTCTTACATACTTGTGTTCAATTCAAATGTACCACTGTTATTTGAAGCTGTTATTTTCCAAAAGGATAAAAAGTTCAGTTTGCACTGCTGCACTTCAGTCTCATCTCATTTCATTTTACAGGAGTAAAAGGAGAATAACAAGACAAGAGTAACAAAAGGTGAAGCAATCACTTTTACTGTTGTAACTCCTGATCCATTATAATCAGAAACATCAAGTCATTACTGTAACTGTATGTATTTCATACATTGATTACAGAGAAAATGTTAAATGTGTAAAATAGTTTTTTGTACATAAACCAAATGCCTAAAAACACTTTTTTATAGGGGTTTTCTTAATGATATAATATTTTTACAACATTAAATATAGTTAAATAGTTGCAAAAATGTAATGGAAAAAAAATTAATTGTTTGATGATGCCTTCAATTGTTTGAATTCCTTTTCTTTTCCTTTTTTTTTATTCTTCTTATTTCTCTAATAGTCTGCTGTTCTGTTCAAAAAGCCAGTCTTTTTGCATGCTTTGTTCTCTTTGACAGTTACCTAATCATTGACTTTTACAGTATCAATTAAAATGCATTTCCTTCTATTACCTATTAATTTTATGTATTTATTTATTTATTTATTTATACAGAGAAAGTTCTTTACACTAGTGGTTCTCATCTTTTTTTTTGTGTCTGGCTGAGATTTCGCAACCCCATCCTTCAGGACTTGCCCTAAATTGTACTAAACCTGCACTTCTCCACCTAGGGGCCGTGACTGCACTGAAAACACTTTGGCTGTGTAATCCACTACTGCTATAAACACATTGCTACCTCTGCTGCCAGTCCTAGCATGTTCCTGTCTTTATCTGTGTGCCACCGACAACGTGATAAATACTGACAATGGAAGAGTCATTCTCTGAAATAACCTTTTAAGAAAGATGAAAAAAAAAATTAGGTGAATTGATCTTCTGGTTTCCTTTTTGTTTTTGTTATATATCTATGATGGAAAAAAGTCACTTAGATTACATAAAACCTTAGATTTTCCTTTAAACTTCTCTCCTGGTTTCTGTGGCAGTGCCATGATACAGCAAAATTGTGATAAGTAGGTTATCTTACCATAAAAAATTCAAACCATTAAAACTCCAACTTGACATCCGACAATACATCTTCTGACTTAAAGGTGCAGTAGTCAATTTTTTTAATCCCTTACTTGTAAAAATAACCTGGAAGATATGTACAATGTGATAAAAAACAATGGATTAAGCTGTGGCCTTAGCAAAAGTGTATTAAGTAGCTGAGAAAAGCCATTTAGAAAACTAACCTCCAGTCCAGAGTGTTTGTTTGTGTTTGTCAGTCGTTTCATAGACGCTATATGGGCCAACTAAGATTCTGAAGATGGAGCTTTGTGAACAATTCGAATAATTCAATCACTGCAGAAATCATCATGGGAATCATTCAAATGCCAAACCCACCTAACTGTTAGGGATGTGATCTACCTGATGCACCTTTAAGCATCTTCTGGTTGAGAGACATGGGTTGCTATTGAAGCGGTGGGAATTTCTACAGATAGGCCTACTTACTAAGTGATGTATTAAATCAGCCCAGTGTCTCCCTCACTGCTCTAAACAGATTAGTTTATGTATCGTTTCAACCTGAAAAAAATATGGAAGGTTTGGCATCTCTACTTGTATATGAATACATCTATTAAATAACCAGCAGTGTAAGACATTGTAGTAAATGTGAGTGAATTGTTTGTCCCGTCTTTGGTCATGATGTCATTTTGTTTTTGGTGTTTTTCTCAGTATATTTAAGGACTTCATTCACACAAATGCCGTCACTTAAGCACCATCTGCTGGACGACTGCATGAAGAAAACAATAATCCTTTGTATTTCTTGAACGTTAAATATTGAATAAGTTCAAAATACTATTATTTGCACCACAATACTGTTGAATCCTTCAATCTAATTGGTCAGAAGTTTTTTTTAGTAATTTTCTATAGCAGCAGTTCTGAGAGTAGTTCCGGCTGCAGTTAAAATGACAGGTTTATATTAATGTGCACCTTCTAGTAAGTTATCAGTTCTATAGTAACAACAGTTCTATAGTGACAACAAGTAATAAGGAGATGTTTATGTAACATTTATGGAAGGAGAGTCCAGTGTCAGTGCTTTGTAACAGTCAATGTTTTCCACTTACTGTCTTCAGGCCTGAGAAGAAGGGTTTTTGACATAATGTAAGTGAAAACAGTACCCAGCTTGTTTTGTGGACAAAAATATAATGTCATTGCTTGATAAATAAATAAATAATAATAATAAAAAATATATATATATATATATATATATATACTGCCCTCCAAAAGTTTGGAAACGCCTGAACAAAATAGGGTTTTTGGGCAATATCAGCATAAATCCTCTTTAGTTAGTGACCATTTTGCATTGATAATAAGGGACAACACAAACTATGAAAACATATTTTATTAAATAAAAAGTTTATGAACATAAACATGAACATAACATA
>CM040989.1:20681308-20706313 GCA_022985145.1 Pangasius djambal | reverse complement strand
ACACCGGCTGACTGTTTCTTCTCCAGATATGACTTGCACAGCTTGGAAGTATGCTTTGGGTCATTGTCTTGTTGAAAGATGAAGCAATGACCAATAAGGCGCTGACCAGATGGAATAGCATGTCGCTGTAAAATGCTGTGGTATCCATGCTGGTTCAATATTCCTTGGACACGATACAGGTCACCAACTTTTCCTGCTCAAAAACAGCCCCAGACCATTACACTTTAGTGATAATGACAAGTTACTTTAATGCATTTACACCAGGAAATGATAAAGATTAATGCTGATATTGTCCAAAACCTCACTTTGCTTTGGGTGTTTCCAAACTTTTGGAGGGCAGTGTATATAGTATGTTTATAGTATGTTTATAGTATGTTTTAATATGTTTTATAAGTTGTAACATTCATAATCTCTAATCTGGCCCAAGTCTGAGATTCTGCTCCTTACTAACTCTGGTTTTAATTAGAGTATTTAACTTCAGTAAAAAACCAAACAATTTTACAATATAAATCCTTATTTTACACTTTTGAATAGCATTACTTCACATAACACATAAGATAAATTCAGAAACATTTCATTGCTTCATTCAGTGTTTGTTTATTATAATGGCCTTTAATCAGCATTTAATCAACACAACCAAAACTACATTAATCCCAATACTGAAAATCAAATAGTATCCCTTAACACCCATAGCAACATTCTGCACAAATAAGTACAGTGTTTTATTTGTTGAAATTCATTTTAAGAATAGGATTCATTAGCAGTATGAATTGATTTCCAATACACCAAATAAAATATTACACAGAAGAAAATCATACTCATTCACAAATCAGTATAATTGTAGTCGTTATTATTGTTCAAAAATGTTACAAAATGAATCTTTAATTTGTTTATTTGTTACATTTATTGCATTTTAATATCTACATGCTTGTTTTAATAGAACTCTATAGCATTCCTAACTGCTCTGGAAAAGAATGATTGCTGAATAAATGAATAAATAAAAGATAAACCACCACAGAATCTGGAACATGCCTCAGTTATATTCTCAGCTTGAATGTAATCTTTTTCCTTCATGGACTGAGTTTACGGATGTTTCTCACGCGTACAGTGAAGTTGCCTGAAAGTCCCAGTCTGCTCAATTCTTGTTGAAGCTGACAAAAATATGAAATATTTAGATAAATCCTGCAAGTACTGTAAAACTCTTTTACATACAAATGCGAGACATCTCATCCAAAATAAATGTATACTCTTTCATAACACTGTTACTAGTCACATTTAATAATAATATTTAATAATATTTAATGTTTAGGAACATGGAATAAGCATCCGTCCGTTTCAGATAGAGGAAGACATTATATCAGGAAAGTTCACTCACTTCCATCAGCACCAGATTTTTAATCTGAGAGTTTAACAGATTTTCATCAGCAGTGACTTTCATTTGCAGTCCCATCACAGCACCTGTGATAAAAGTGTTAATTACAACCAATAAAATGAAAATTTGAAATTCATAAATTTACAGATTTTTTAAAATTAACATTTTAAATTAACATTCACTTAGTTAACAAAGAATTCTTATTTAAAACAGGATCATGGATATCTCTATTAATTTGACATAATCACATAAACTGTGGTTTTGCTTACCTGGAGTGAATGCTGTCAGAGCACAAGGAAGACACCGTTAGGATTAGAAAACATCTGGTGATCTTTACATCTGGAAACATTGCTATTGCCAACTTTCATAAGCATCTTTAGACATACACCTACCACTAAATTGTATTCTTGTCTTAGTGTTATATTGCATTAGGGTTATGTTGGATTTTTTTGTTTATTCTTCTTCTTCCAGTTACTCAGAAAGGAGATAAACTCACCAGTGTAGCATATAAAGGGGAAACTGGCGAAACAGTTTTCATCTGTCCATTGGCCGGAATGATCCACAGCTGTGCAGTGTTGATTTCCACGCTGTGCGGGTGAATTCATACCGTTATCAGGTTCTTCTGTTGGTTCTGGACTCGCTGGTCTCCAGTATGTAAATGTTGAGTTGCTCTGATCTGACCATAATCGGTTCCTATACAGACCTATCCATGCATCATAGCCTTTCATGATACTCTGTATTTGCTGACGTTCAGTCTCATTTCTCACACTGGCCAGGTCTGTGTAATTCGCTCTGCAAAAGCTCTGAGCTTCATCCCAAGTCTTTCGATCATAAGTCCACAAATACGTATTGTTCATACCTAAGGTTGAGAGCATTACAAAAGTCACAATTTCCCACAGACAATAGCTGTATTATAATAAGCTTTTAGTATGAGTATTATCCACTATTGTCCATATCAGCTACAATAACAGGTTAGAATGACTTAGCACAAATGTTTCCACATATTCTTACCATTATAGCAAACAAATGTCTTTCTGTAAGTACAAGGACTGTCAAACCATTCCCCTCTGTTGTCCATGGAAACACACAGCTCTTGTCCATTGTCGTTATCAGGTTGATGAGACCATCCTCTGAAGTCTCTCTCTCCCTCCTGGTAGAAAGCATCATCATCCAGAGACCATCTCCAGCTGTCCTGATCATCATACAGTCCAATCCAAGCTAAACCTGAGTAGCTGCCATTTACTGTGTTAAGGAGCGTGTTCATTTCCTCCATGTTATCAATGGTAGCCAGGTCAGTGTATTTCTCTCGGCAGTATCTCTGTGCTTCAGCCCAGGTCTTATTCTCATTAACAAAGTGATACTGATGATAGGATGTTGAGGACTTAGAGGGTCCTAAAGAGGGATAACAACAAAGATTAGTTATAACTTTTGTAGTTATAGTGGTGGTTTGTATTCATTTTGTGTAAGTAATTGTATAGAAAGAATATCGGCAATATCAACACTATTGCTATTATAGGCAGACCCTGTACAGTTTATATTTAAAAGTGCTTTGTCAATTTTATTCATGTCACAACAGAAATCTACTCACTACTGTAACAGAGGAATGGGAAAGCTTCACTACAGTTTTCATCTGTCCACTGCCCATAATAATAATCATCATTAAATGACACAGCAGTACAGGATTCATTCTGTTCATAAATATCTGGTTGTCCAGGTTTCCAGTAGCTGAAAGAGGAGTTGCTTTTATCTGACCAAGACCTGGTTCTGTACAGGCCAATCCAAAAAATATAATAATAATAAATAGATAGTAATGATCTGATCTTCTGGTTCTCAGTCTCGTTCCTCACACTGGTCAGGTCTGTGTGATGCTCTCTGCAGTATTGTTGAGCTTCAGTCCAGTTCAGGTGCTGATAAACCAGGACATATCTTTCACTGGCATTCACTCTGCCTAAAACAGACAGTATTAATATATTTTATGGGAGAAAATTGTACTTTTAGAGAATTTGTGTAGTATATTTTGAAAGCTATTTTGTTTGAAGCTACTTTCATTTAGCATAGCTGCTATGCTCACCATCAAAACAAATGAATGGAAGTGTCAGAGAACAAGTGACGTCCCACCATACAGCATCAAAACCCGAAAAGTATGCACACTGATTGATTCCAAACCAGTTTGATGGTTTGTATATATACCAGTTTCTAAAGCTTCTCTCTCCCTCCTTATAGAAAGAATCAGCATCCAGAGACCATTTCCAGCTGTTCAGATCATCATACAGTCCAATCCAGGCTAAACCTGAGTAGATGCCATTTACTGTGTTAAGGAGTGTGTTCACTTCCTCCATGTTATCAATGGTAGCCAGGTCAGTGTATTTCTCTCGGCAGTATCTCTGTGCTTCAGTCCAGGTCTTCTTCTCATTAACAAAGTAATACTGATGGCGGGTACATGACGATCCTGTGCAGAATTCTTTAAAGGACAAAACACCACAATAACATTTTCTGCAGATAAACAACATTTTCTATGCAAATATTGTTGTGAATAAACAAAAAAAATTTAAGTGGCCATATTTTTTCATCATTTTGGATATGCTTTAAAGACAAATTGTCAGAGGTTGAGAGATTCAATACAAGTTAGGTAGTGTCTTAGAAATCACAAAATTGATTTCCTCATGTTTATATTCCTGTAATTATGGAGACGTACATATCAAATTCATGCTGCTATTTTTTCCACACCTTTATACTAGTGAAAATTCTATGACCTGTCAACACAACCAAATCAGTTTGAACTTTCCTGTGGAAAATTCTGAAATGATTGACGTTTGGATTGTGGGTGGAATTAGACGTCAATGATTTTCTTATAAGTTTATTCGTATGAAATTAAATCCTTAAATGTTTGAGTTGGTTCGCCCTTTACTGCTATAACAGTCTCCACTCTAATGAGTATGCTATCCACTAGACATTGGAACATGGTTGTGTGGATTTGTGCCTGTTCAGCCACAAGGACATTAGTGAGATTGGGCAGTGATGATAGGAGAAAAGGTCTGGTGTGCAGGCAGCATTCTAACATTCTAGCATTCTAGCTCAGGGCTCTGTGCAGGCCACTAGATTTCTTCCACAGAAACCTTGGCAAACCATGGCTTTATGGACCTTGCTTTATGCACAAAGGCATTGTCATGCTGGAACAGGTTTGGACTATGCCTCTTAGTTCTAGTGAAGGGAAATGTTTGTCCAACTTTGTGGCATCAGTTTGGGGAAGGCCCACATACAATATAGGTGAGATGGTCAGGTGTCCACATACTTTGGACATATAATGTATGAATAAAAAAAATGATAAATGTTTGTGATGTTTATTTTGTTAGACTGGATAAAGCTTCATGTTTTGCAAAAAGCAATAAGTAAAGGCTGATTAGATGAACTCACTTTTATAGCAGATAAAAGGGAATGTGGCCAAGCAGTTCTCATCTGTCCAGTGGCCTGAATCTCTGAATGATACAGCAGTGCAGTGCTGATTACGATATTCCCCCTCAGAATATAAACCATTGTCTGGCTGTTCATAGGTGGCTGGTCTCCAGTTTTCATATGTGGATTCCTGTTTGTCTGACCAGAGTCTGGTCCTATATAGACCAATCCAAACATCAGAGTCACCTGTGACATTAAGGATTCTTTGATTATCTGTTGGGTTCCTCACACTGGCCAGGTCTGTGTAATACTGTCTGCAGTAATCCTGAGCTTTTGTCCAAGGCATGTACTGGCTTATCCATGTGTAATTTTCTGTTCCATTCTTTCCTGAAATGATAAATGTGCTCAATAACACCTACACCAAAAATCACACAATCACACAATCCTCATAAATTGATTATAATTGATTCTCACCATCATAGCAAACAAAAGTTAAATATGCTCTACAGTCTGCATCAAACCATCTTCCATCAGATTTAATAGAAACACACAGCTCTTGTCCATTGTCGTTATCAGGTTGATGAGACCATCCTCTGAAGTCTCTCTCTCCCTCCTGGTAGAAAGCATCATCATCCAGAGACCATCTCCAGCTGTCCTGATCATCATACTGTCCAATCCAGGCTAAACCTGAGTAGCTGCCATTTACTGTGTTAAGGAGTGTGTTCATCTCCTCCATGTTATCAATGGTAGCCAGGTCAGTGTAATTCTCTCTGCAGTATCTCTGTGCTTCAGTCCAGGTCTTCTTCTCATTAACAAAGTGATATTGACGAGAGGGTAATGATGACATTGCTAGAGGAAAAGAAAAAAAATGTTGTTTACTATGTTCATTACTTTGGAAAAGTTCATTATAGGTGGTTTGTGTTCATTAAGAGCAAGTAATGCTACTGAAAATTGGCATTATAGATAGACACAGTGTATTAAACAAGTGTTTTGTCAGCTTTTTTTTTTTTTAAATCACAGAACAGAAATCTACTCACAACTGTAACAGAGGAATGGAAAAGCTTGACCGCAATTTTCATCTGTCCATTTCCCAGAATCATTAAATGACACAGCAGTACAGGATTCATTCTGTGCATAAATATCTGGTTGTCCAGGTTTCCAGTAGCTGAAAGAGGAGTTGCTTTTATCTGACCAGGACCTGGTTCTGTACAGGCCGATCCAAAACCCATAATAATAAGTATTATTAAATATTAATGATCTGATCTTCTGGTTCTCAGTCTCGTTCCTCACACTGGTCAGGTCTGTGTAATTCTCTCTGCAGTATTGTTGAGCTTCAGTCCAGTTCAGGTACTGATAAACCACGACATATCTTTCAGTGGTATTCACTCTTCCTAAAAGAGACAAATCAAATATGGGAAAACTGTACTGTTAGAGAAACTATGTACTAAATTTAAAGTTATTTTGTTTGAAGCTATTTTAATTAAGCATATACATAACTGCTGTGCTCACCATCAAAGCAAATGAACGGATGTTTTACGGAACAAGCGTTCCCCCACCAAACTCCATCATAATACGATAAATATACACACAAACTGTTTCCATACCAGTTTGTGGGTTTGTTTATATACCAGTTTCTAAAGCTTCTCTCTCCTTCCTTGTAGAAAGAATCATCATCCAGAGACCATTTCCAGCTGTTCATATCATCATACAGTCCAATCCAGGTTCGCCTGCTGTCCCAGATGCCTATATCAGTAAGGGCCAGTTGCTCTTCAGTGTTAGTAATACTGGCTAAATCGACATAATTCTCTCTGCAGTATCTCTGTGCTTCAGCCCAGGTCTTACTCTCATTAATGAAGTGATACTGACGAGGGAGACAGATGCCGAGGCTGAAAAGCCCTATGAAAGAGGCAGTAACAGTTTTACATATTGAATATAAGTTGAGACTATTGAGGCCCTGATTTACGAAGATCAAAAATAAAGTAAGGTTTTTTGATGCAATCAGATAAATTGCATGTGTAACTTGTATTGGTTGTCTTTCTGGTGATTTAAGATTAGTTTATTGAATGACATCACACCTAGATATGAATAATAATAATGCTTTCATAATTTCTTGTCATTTCATACCGGCTGATGCTAGCTATTAGGTGAAATACCTGAGGTCAGCCATCATGCTCTGTCGAAACAGTTATGTATTTTGATCATTTATCAATTTGTCAAATGAATTCAACTGAAAAAAAAAAATGATTTGCATAGGTTACGACCAAATGTGTATCAGTTGCCATGTGAATCTCTCACACTCATAAACATTGATTAATATGGCCATGAAAGTTTGATTATTTTGTCTTTCGTCACTAGATGAATGCATCCTCTATAGTCCACTGCTGTATTTCTCCAGACAGTTTCACAACAGCTGAGGTGCACCTATGCATTTTTTACATTAATTATGTTTGATTAAAAAAAATCCTGAACTGCTTTTGTAAAATAGACAAAATAGCGTATGGTGTAATCCTGCAGTAGCTAACAATGCTATCAATATAACTAATCTATAACATAGATCTACAACATAATAATGTTTAAATATTTTACCCAGTGGTATCATATATAAAAAGAAAAACAACAGCAATGCTTATAATTATAGTAAAATGTGTGTATCATTAAGGTTCTCTACCACATATTTAGAAGGCATTCCAAACTGAGGTCAAGTGCATCCTGTTTGTTTTAATTATGTTAAGAGGTCTTTTGAACTTGACTGGAGTACAATCATGTTGATTGGACATGATTTACAATGGCACACACCTGTGTGTATAAGGTTTCACAATTCACAGTGCATGTCAGACCACGCCATGAAGTCCAAAGAACTCTCACAGATCTGGGGAAGGGTATAAAACCAATTTCTAAAGCTTAGAATATTCCAAGGAGCAGACTGAGAACCATCAAGAATCGTCCTAGCGCTGGCCGTCCAGCCAAACTCAGTATCCTCCCATCTCTGAGGAGGATTTCTGAAGCTCTTTAGGTTCTTGGTCACCTCCCTGACCAAGCGTCTTCTAGCTCAGTTACTGTCCTATTCTGTTCTACTTTCCGAGCCTTGTTTATTGGTGTTAATTTTATAAACAATAAATATATAAATAAATAAATACACAAATGAACAAATATATTGTGAAATAATTCGATAAATAAATAATACTGCTCATGATTATATAATATTTTTTTTATCATACGGTATTTTCATTCATTTTAATTTGTTTTATTTAATTTTAAGAGGTTTTATTTCATAATTCCCATTTTCATTTTATTCTGTTTTAGTCTGTCAGCCAGCACAAATGGGCTTGAACATATTTAGTGATTGGCTAATCCTTTGCTATCAGTTATTTTGCTTGGACTGGGCAGGACATTTTTTTTTTGTGCGAGATTACCTACTGGCAAAGTTGTGTGGCATATGGAAGATCTCAATGAGCTCGAAAATGCTTTCTTTAGGCAATCAAATAGATAGACAGGATTTAACAGCAGGTATTATTTTGACCTGTATTGGAGATTTGTAGTAATGCTCGGGCCCATATAATATCACCGTCAGCTGCCAGTGCTCGGGCACATGAGTGCTCTTCAAGATAGAAACGTTGACAGTGAAGTCGTTATTTAAGACTGATTGAGCACTGGGTTCATATGGAAGTTTTTATGAAGCCTTTGGCAGGGCAGGTTTTGAGGCTGAGATGAAGAAATGCCATCCAAATGCTGTCATTTTCTCATCCATGTAGTCAAGCAACCTACACTGTCCCCACCCTTCAATTCAAAATTCCTTTTCGGCTGAAATTCTTGAACTACCAATAATCTCTGAACCGGCCCCACTGGTGTTGACTGACATTACAACAGAATGAAATAAAAGTGTCATTATGCAATGCGGATGCAATTGCTGTTTAGAATTTTTATTAAAACTGGCAGACAGATCCAAAACTTGAAGCAAAATCATAAACAGAATGAGGCAAGAGGTGAGGTGATCAGCAAACAGCTCTATGAGGGCTAAATCCAAAATATAAAAACCAGAATAGCAATCACAGAAACGAAAAGGCTTGGTAAGTCAGGTAAGCGTACACTGAGCGTTACTTTGCAAAGAGTTATTGTGAGAGTCTGTGTATATATAGGGTGAGTGTGTGATTGGAATCAGGGGTGAATTCAGGTGAGTGTGAACGTGCCAGTGGAGTGAGGTGTTGGGAATTGTAGTCCGTGGTGGCCATGCATACAGGCCTTATAGGTGCATTCTGGGAATTGATTTTCTGGTGCATTCCAGTGTTGGATTGACATCCTGACTATCCAGTTTTTCATGTTCTAGGTTAATAAACTCTCTTCTGTTGTGTGAACAAACACCATATATAAAACTCGGAACTATTCTGGTTTCTTACTTGAAAAATGGAAAAGTAAAGGCTCAACTTTAACTATTCTTGGGGTTACTGTCTTAACCATATAACCGAAGCTTCAGGAATGGTCAGGTGTGCATGTTTTGTTATTATACACTCTTGTTCAGTTCAGATTTTCAAAAGTATAGAGGTAAACAGACAAAATAGCGCTGATGTCATACAGAGTCCAAAAGAGACAGAAGGGATATGATTACAGTATAACAACCTGCAATGGCTTGTTGTAAGCCAATTAAGTTGATGATTTGGTCAATCTCCCTTTCTTAAGAGGCTAAAAGCTGAATATTTCCTTATGCAGGACTCTCAGTCTGCGTGTTTGTAGAGGAAGCCTGCATACCATTTTGCACACCATTTAAAAAAGCTTTGGTTTCAATAAACAGTTGCACTACATTCCCCCACCTTATTTTTCTTTCTTTTTTGTTGGACATGACTCTTTGTTTAACTTAGAGTAAATTGTTCTCTGTGGTTTACACTGAAATACAAACAGTCTGAACTGTTTTTCTAAATTGTTCAATATCAATCAAACAGCATATTTTGAGCTTGACTAACACATTAGCATGTTGACTCATCTAAGCTTTATATTTGTTTTGAGCCTGCTTTACATGCTCTAGTAAAAATTTCATAATGTTAGTGATTGCTCTGTTAGTGATTGCTCTGTTGATGAAGTGTACAATGGGTCCAAAAGTCTGAGACTACAAGTGAAAATGCTTCTATTTTGCATACTTTGCTAATTTAAATTTTAAAAAGTGAATTAAATTATATTATCAGTAATAGCTGGTGAACTTCTTGAGTGAAAAACAGAATCTTAGAATTTTATTTTACAAGAATTTCACAATATCTTAGTTATTTATTTGTCCCCTTCTGCTTTACTGACAGCTTGCACAGCTTGAGCTGGCATGGACTCCACAAGTTTGTGTAAAATCTGATGATCCATGTTAGAGCAAATCCATGGGCGTGTTGTCTGAAAG
Source organism: Pangasius djambal (assembly GCA_022985145.1). Taxonomy (NCBI): domain Eukaryota; kingdom Metazoa; phylum Chordata; class Actinopteri; order Siluriformes; family Pangasiidae; genus Pangasius; species Pangasius djambal. The sequence continues at coordinate 20,696,174 of CM040989.1, read as the reverse complement.
TGTCTCAAAGAAAATCTGAACTTTTGTACAAAGTAGATACAAATGTCATGTCACAAATGTGCTTAAGTTTAAACAGTGATCTAAAAATTGTGCAGAATCTTGAATATTGAACATTTCCTTTATTTGTTTCCATTTTGTCTTTAATAATTTCAAGGTGTAAATGGAAAAATAATCCCAGATTTTCAATGTGGTCTCAGATTTTTGTACCCCACAGTACGTCAAGAAAGGAAATGTGGGTTGCACTGGGAAGGAGGTGTTTGGGGATGTGCTAGAAGAATAATGGTTGATACACTTAAACCTTTTCCCCCACATGCAATTATGTGATCTTTCTCCTTCTCTTTATCAGTGAGCTGTGCATTAAAACTGTTATAGAAACTAACTTTACCATGGAAAAAAAAGTCATAAATCAGTAAACATTCCCAGTATTTTGATGTACTTTCCAGTAATTTTGAGAGTGTTTAATAAAACAATTATTGTATTTTTCTTAGAATGACGAAAACATGTTTATGCAAATTTAGTACCTGCCATTCAGTCATATTAATTTGCACACAATTTTTGTTCCAGAAATATTCAGGGTGTGATACATCACAATGTGGCTGCTAAATTAATACATTTTTAATTAAAAATGCACCAAAGCAAAAATGTAAAAGGCATGTGCTCATTTGAATGATACTCCATATCCACAATACTCCATATACCTTGTTAGTAAGTCAGCTTGTTTTTTTCATTAAAGGTTATAAATTTGCATGTCTTTTTACAAGTAAATCAGCACCGCATAGTGCAAGATTATATAAATAGTTTATCTGTGTTAATTTATTATTATTATTGTTGTTATTATTATTATTATTATTATTATTATTATTATAACTATAAACATTATATACCATATAAAATAACACAAAACCATACAACTCACCCATGAACAGCAAAAACTGAAACATGGCTCCTACTGGAATATTTAAAAACAAAATATCTTTAACAGAAACATACAAAAGTATCATACATTACATGACTTATGAAACTGAATATTTATATCCAGATTGCTAAAATCATATTAATTCTGGTGATGGTAAGTCTTTTATTCAGACACTTTACCTCACGGATCTTTGCTTTTGTCTCCTGTTTGTACGTTTCTGCCAATTAATTTTGTTCTAGCGAGACTATATAAGAATTCTGAACGTTAGGATTGACAGCATGTGGGAAGGGCTTGGTAAGATGCAGTAAGACTGGTTATTAAACACCACAAGGAAGGCGTTAATTAAAGTGTCTATGCATCATTGACGGAAATGAATACAGCTACTTACAGTAACCACGAATGTTTACTCCTATCTAGTATGTTAATGTCAAGGCAGAAATCCTGGAGAACAAGATAAATTATGATCACCTCTTTCAGTACTTTCCTCTAAATGTGGTAGGACTGGTTAGTCTTATGCTTGTGAGTGTGGAAGATTGCATGCAATATCTATGACATTGTTTATTAATTGAACATACATTTTACTCACAGTTATTCATTTTCAATACTGTGATTGGGTTAGGGACATCTGAGCTGTACCACAGAGCAAACAGGGACATGGTGCACTGTCTATGACATGCTTCCAGCTTCTTACATACTCGTGATTACTTAGTGTGTAGTACTAGTATATTATATTTAGTATATCTCCTTACCACTTAGTATATGAAACTGAGAGGGTCTGCTTGCGATCATTTGTTTGGTGTTGTAGCGGAGAAAATCATGCACTGTGCACACTACTATGCACTAAGCGGTCACCGTGGGAGCGTGCTGCAAGTAATCACCAAGCACCCAAATTAGTGGGTGACTGAGAAATGGGCTAAAATCGTGTAGTGTGCATTCTACAGAATATTGGTCAGGGTTGCGATGGATCTGGAGCCCATCCCAGGAACACTGAGCTTGAGGTGGGAATACACCCAGTCCACCACAGGACACCATGCATACACATTCACACACTAATTCACACCTAGGGGCAATTTAGCATAGCCAATCAACCTACATACCTGTTTTTGGGAGGTGGGAAGAAACCTACTTGAGGACACGATGAGAACGTGCAAAACTCCACACAGACAGTACCGTGAGCTCAGTCTCAAACTGGGCACACTGCGAGGCAGCAATGGCACCCCTACACCACAGTGCCGCTTCTAAATTCTTAATTTAGAAGAAAAAAAAAAAATTCAACAATATAAATCCCTAATTTACCTTTTTGAACAGCATTGCTTCACTTAACACATTAGATAAATTCAAAAAACTTTCACACGTTCTTTCATTCAGTGCTTGGTTATTAGAACAGTCTTTAATCAACACAACCAAAACTACATTAATTCCAGTACTGAAAACAATTAAAAAAAAAAAAAAGAAAGTCAGATAGTATCCCTTAACACACATAGCCAACTGCTGATTTGATTATTGCAGAAAATATAATATATTAAACTTTTCTATAAATCCCACCAAGCAGAAATAAGTAGTGTTTTATTTGTTGACATTCATTTTAAGAATATATATTATGAGCAGTAATAAATTTCCAATAAACCAAATAAAATATTACACCTAAGAAAATCATACTTACTCACAAATCAGTATAATTACAGTCATTGCTACTGTTATGGTAAAGCCAGGAGGCATTTCAAGGCTTTTGAAGGCTTTTCTAAAATCTTTTACTGAATCTTTAATTTAATTTGCGTTTATGATTTAGATTTGCATTTTAAATATCTGTGTATACATGGAGTAATGTAGGGGTTGGAGTAACTTTACAACATTACCCAACTGCTCTAGGAATGAATGATTGCTGAATAAATGAATAAATGAAAGACAAATCACAACAAAATCAGTTATATTCTGAACATGACTGTAGTCTTTTTCCTTCATGGACTGATCTTCCGGATTTTTCTCACATTCACAGAGAAGTTGCTTGAAAGTCCCAGTCTGCTCAATTCTTGTTGAAGCTGACAAAAAATGTGAAATGTAAGAAATCCTGCAAGTACTGTAAAGCCATTTTACATATAAATATGCCACATCTCAACAAATGTAAATGTATACTTCATCATGTTGGACAACAAATATTTCCTAAGATATTGCTACATAGATTTCTACACATTATCTGCAAAATAAACATAATATAATGTCTTATACCATTGTTAATAATAGCATTTAACTTTGAGTCGTATTGAATAAGCATCTGCCTGTTACAGATAAAGGAAGACATTATATAAAGAACAGTTACTCACTTCCATCAACAAAAATCTTTGCATCTCAGAGTATAGTAGACTTTCCTCAGCTTTGACTTTCATGCGCATTCCTGTCACAGCACCTGAAAAAAGTTTTGCATTATAATCGATAAAGTAAATACATTCACATGTATGCTATACACGTGCAACTTTATACAGCTGACATATGCAGCGTATCTCCAATATTAAAAACAAATTAAATTAAACACTTTTGGAAATACTTAAATTTTGATTAGTGAAGTATGAGTTGAAATGAATTTTTTAAAAACATGTTAACTTGGTTAACTGTTAAATCTAATATACAACAGGATCATAGCTATCTACAACAAGGCTTAAGAACAGTCACATATGCAGTGTTTTTCCTCACCTGGAGTGAATGCTGTAAGAGTAAAAGAAAGACAGAGATAACATTAGAAAACACCTGGAACTCATGGAACATCTGGAATCATAGGTACTCTCAACTTTCATTAGCGTGTTTCTTTTAACTACCGCTACTAGATTGAATTCTTGTACTTGTGTTATATTGCATTAATACTATATTTTAGATTACAGTTTACTTTTCTTCATTTTACTCAGAAAGGAGATAAACTCACCAGTGTAGCAGATGAAAGGGAAACTGGCTAAACAGTTTTCATCTGTCCATTGGCCGGAATGATCCACAGCTGTGCAGTGTTGATTTCCGTATTGTCGAGGTGAATGTATACCGTTATCAGGCTCTGCTGAAAGTTCTGGAATCGCTGGTCTCCAATATGTAAAGTTCGAGTAGCTCTGATCAGACCATAATCGGTTCCTATACAGACCTATCCATACCTCATAGCCGTTTGTGATGTTGAGTATCTGCTGAAGTTCAGTCTCATTCCTCACACTGGCCAGGTCTCTGTGATTTGCTCTACAGAATCTCTGAGCTTCTTCCCAAGTCATTGTGTCATAAATCTCCACATATGTGTTGTTTGTATCTAAGGTTGGGAGGATTTGAAAAGTCACAATTTCCTACAGACAATAGCTGTATCATGGTTTATATTCATGAGTAATTTTCAGCTGTAGTAGCATATTTAAATCACTACATGAATGACGAATGTTGCCACTTACTGATATATCATTCTTACCATTATAGCAAACAAATGTCTTTCTGTCAGTACAAGGCCTGTCAAACCATTCCCCTCTGTTGTCCATGGAAACACACAGCTCTTTCCCATTGTAGTTATCAGGTTGATGTTCCCATCCTGTATATTCAGTCTCTCCCTCCTGGTAGAAAGCATCATCATCTAGTGACCATCTCCAGCTGTCCTGATCATCATACAGTCCAATCCAGGCTAAACCTGAGTAGCTGCCATTTACTGTGTTAAGGAGTGTGTCCATTTCCTCCATGTTATCAATGGTAGCCAGGTCAGTGTAATTCTCTCTGCAGTATCTCTGTGCTTCAGTCCAGGTCTTATTCTCATTAACAAAGTAATACTGGTGAGACGATGATGTCATTACTAGAGAAGGGTCACAAAATGTTAGATATTCATTTTATTGTTATTTTAGTATTAAATTATAGGTAGTGCATTCTTTAGGTATACAGTCCTCTCTGAAATATTGGAAGGCCAAGTCTTTTTGGATTGAGATCAATCAATTGATTTTCCTTCTCTTCTCAGCTTCAAAATGGCTTGCTTTTCTCCCATAGACAGCTCTCTGGTCTTTTGGTTTATCATTTTTAACAACATACGCAGTCTTCACAGGTGAAACCCTGGGCTCAAATCAAGAGTGGACATTCAGAGCTATTAATTCTTTAAACAATTAATCTAACAGGGCACACCTGTACAACAAGAAACATCTGGCAGTCACTTGTTCCAATATTTTTGATCACTTGAAAAGTGGGTTCTGTCAAAAGGTGCCTAGCTGTTTAACCAAACCGAAATGTCTTCAGTACATAGCAAAAACAAATGAATTAGCCTTGCCATTCCAATTCTTTCGGAGGGGACTGTAAGTGATATTAAGGAATGTAGCGTACATTAGTGCAATGCACAGACACTGTACTGATGAAGAAATGTGCTGTGCTTTTTCTTTATCAGAAAACAGAAAACTACTCACTACATTTCTTGTGTAAATGCTTGTATGAACATTTTACAAATAAATTTGTTCATATCCAGCTTGATAAATGAGGCCCATTATGTGTAAGTAACAGACACGGTACAGTTCATATTTAAACGTGCTGTTGCAGTTTTATTTATGACACAACAGAAATCTACTCACTACTGTAACAGAGGAATGGCAAAGCTCGAGTGCAGTTTTCATCTGTCCATTTCCCAGAATCATTAAATGACACAGCAGTACAGGATTCATTCTGTGCATAATTATCTGGTTGTCCAGGTTTCCAGTTGCTGAAAGAGGAGTTGCTTTTATCTGACCAAGACCTGGTTCTGTACAGGCCAATCCATAGAGGAATATAATAATAATAATATGAAGGAAGAAATTTAGGTAATAATGATCTGATCTTCTGGTTCTCAGTCTCATTCCTCACACTGGTCAGGTCTGTGTGATGCTCTCTGCAGTATTGTTGAGCTTCAGTCCAGTTCAGGTACTGATAAACCAGGACATATCTTTCAGTGGCATTCACTCTGCCTAAAACGGACAATTTCATTATGTAATATTTGATTGGGAAAACTGTACTTTTAGAGAAAATGTGTACTATATATATTTGGCTCTAAAGGTATTTTGTTTGAAGCTTTTTTTTTTTTTTTTTGAAATATACATATACATAACTGCTGTACTCACCATCAAAGCAAATGAATGGATTTTTTTCAGAACAAGAGATCTCCCACCATATTGCATTATATCTTGAAATGTATACACACAAACTGTTTCCATTCCAGTTCCTTGGTTTGTATATATACCAGTTTCTAAAGCTTCTCTCTCCGTCCTTGTAGAAAGAATCAGCATCCAGAGACCATTTCCAGCTGTTCAGATCATCATACAGTCCAATCCAGGCTAAACCAGAGTAGATGCCATTTACTGTGTTAAGGAGTGTGTTCATTTCCTCCATGTTATCAATGGTAGCCAGGTCAGTGTATTTGTCTCTGCAGTATCTCTGCGCTTCAGTCCAGGTCTTATTCTCATTAACAAAGTGATACTGATGGAGTGTACATGATGATCCTGTGCAGAATTCTTTAAAGGACAGAATACCATAATTAAATTTTTTGTACATCAGTAAGGATGTATGAATGAACTGTATGATGTAGGATGTATATATTATGTGAATAAACCATAATGTAAGTAGCCGCAACATTTCATTATTTTGGACATTTGGATAAGACCAAGCAAGGTTGAGCAATTCTGTGCAAGTTAGGAAGTGTCTTAATAATTACAAAATTATTAATTTCTTTAATTTCTTTGTGTTTTTGTTCTTGTAATATTCGAGATATACATATTAAATACACGCAGCTGTATTGACAACTGTGAATTTCTAAGAATTTACACAAAAAAAAATCATTAGAATTTAGCCCAGGTGTGGAAGGAAGGTGTAAGAAGTCACTGATTTCTTACACATTTATTCATTTGAAACTGAACCCTCAACTGTTTGAGCCTTTTTACCATTAAAGAAAATGGAAAATATGAATAAAAAAATACAGAGGCTGATAAATACGAAATGTGACATTTAGTTTGGTAGACTGGATAAATCTCTTAATTTTTTTTTTTTTTTGCAATAATCAATGAGTAAAGGAAAAGCAGATAAACTCACTTTTATAGCAGATAAAAGGGAATGTGGCGAAGCAGTTCTCATCTTTCCAGTGGCCTGAATCTGTGAATGATACCGCAGTGCAGTGCTGATTACCGTATTCCCACAGAACATATAAACCATTGTCTGGCTGTGCAGGTATATACGAAGTGGCTGGTCTCCAGTTTTCATATGTGGATTCCTGTTTGTCTGACCAGAGTCTGGTCCTGTATAGACCAATCCAAGCAGCAGAGCCACCTGTGACGTTGAGGATTCTTTCATTATCTGTTGGGTTCCTCACACTGGCCAGGTCTGTGTAATACTGTCTGCAGTAATCCTGAGCTTGTCTCCAGGACATGGACCAATAAATCAACCTATAATCTTCTGTTCCATTTTTTCCTGAAAGGTTAAATGTGGCCCATAACACATACAAAAAAGCAACATTTATTCTATAATACTACTACTACTACTAATAATAATAACAATAATAATAATAATAATAATTATTATTATTATTATTGTTGTTGTTGTTGTTGTTATATTCTCACCATCATAGCAGACAAAATTTAAATATGTTCCACAGTCTTCATCAAACCATGTTCCATCAGATTTAATAGAAACACACAGCTCTTTCCCATTGTAGTTATCAGGTTGATGTTCCCATCCTCTGAATTCTCTCTCTCCCTCCTGGTAGAAAGCATCATCATCCAGAGACCATCTCCAGCTGTCCAGATCATCATACTGTCCAATCCAGGCTAAACCTGAGTAGCTGCCATTTACTATGTTAAGGAGTGTGTCTATCTCGTCCATGTTATCAATGGTAGCCAGGTCAGTGTAATTCTCTCTGCAGTATCTCTGTGCTTCAGCCCAGGTCTTATTCTCATTAACAAAGTGATACTGACGAGTGGACGTTGATGACAATGCTATAGAAGAATAACAATGTTAGTTACAATGCTCAAAAGGTGGTTTGCACTGAATAAGGGTAAACAATACTAATGAAAGTGTATTGGTACTATAGGCCGACATTGTACAGTTTGTACTGAAATGTGATTTGACAGTGTTTTTTTAATCACAAAGCAGAAATCTACTCACTACTGTAACAGAGGAATGGAAAAACTTCTCCACAGTTTTCATCTGTCCATTTCCCAAGACCCTGATAATAGTAATAATAATGATAATAATCACTACTAAATGACACAGCAGTACAGGATTGATTCTGTGCATAATTATCTGGTTGTCCAGGTGCCCAGTTGCTGAATGAAGAGTTGCTTTTATCTGACCAAAACCTGGTTCTGTACAGGCCAATCCAAACATCGTAATAATTATAACCAGATAATGATCTGATCTTCTGGTTCTCAGTCTCGTTCCTCACACTGGTCAGGTCTGTGTAATGCTCTCTGCAGTATCTCTGAGCTTCAGTCCAGTTCAAGCTCTGAATAACCAGGACATATCTTTCAGTGGCATTGACTCTACCTAAAACAAACAGTTTCAATATGTAAAATTTGAAAAATATGTAAAATTTAAACAAGTTTTTGACTAAAAAATCATATTCTACAGATATTGTTTGGAGCTATTTTCTTTTAGAATATACATAACAGCTATGCTCACCATCAAAGCAAATAAATGGAAGTGTTGAAGAACAAGGGCCCTCCCTCCATACTCCATAATAACTTGAAAAGTATACACACAAACTGTTTCCATTCCAGTTCCTCTGTTTCTGTATGTACCAGTTTCTAAAGCTTCTCTCTCCCTCTTTGTAGAAAGAATCATTATCCAGAGACCATTTCCAGCTGCTCAGATCATCATACAATCCAATCCAGGTTTGGCTGCTGTTCCAGATGTCTAACATGTTGGTAATGGTCAGTTCCTCTTCAGTGTTATTAATACTGGCTAAATCAACATAATTCTCTCTGCAGTATCTCTGTGCTTCCGCCCAGGTCTTATTCTCACTGATGAAGTGATACTGACGAGGGAGACAGATGCCGAGGCTGAAAAACCCTATGAAAGACACAATAACATTTTTGTATGTTGAATGTAAATTTAAATGTATTACCACTGAGGCCCTGATTTACTAAGATCAAAAATAAAGAGTCCTAATATGAAATCAAATTTCCATGTATGTAGTCAGTGGGCATTTACAGGTGATTTAAGAATAACTGATTCAAAAGTGGGGGGAAACTTAGAAAAAAGGTTTGGGCTAATTGTTCATAATAGCCATTGGTAAGTAGGTTTGGAAATGCTACAAGCTTCTCGTGGTTTAAAGTAGCTACGTTTTCAACTGTGATATGACTTTATCATACCCCTAATTTATTGTACCAAATAAGAATATACTTGCTTTGGCCAGAGTATGGAGTAATTGTAAATCATTAATGCAACTCCCTATCTGTTTTTAAGTATGTGTGTGTGTGTGTGTTTGTGTGTGTATGTGTGTGCGTGTGTGTGTGTGTGTGTCTGTAATACTTTGCCCGAATATTATTATGCCATCACTGCGACCTTGATATTAGTTTTTAGCCTTCCATCTAATATCACCTTCAGCTGCCAGTGCTTGGGTGGATGAGTGCTCTTCAAGATATAGACATTGACAATGAAGTTGTCATTTGGACTGTCAGTTAAGGCTGATTGAGCACCATGTTCATATGGAAGTTAATATGGAAGTTCATATGGAAGCCTTTGCTAAGGACAGACTGCTGTTTAGTCAGTATTTGGTCCTGAGATGAAGGAATGCCTTCCAGAAGGTTGGCAGCCTATTCCTATTTAAGAAGTTCAGAAATAGTCTTTTCAGCAATATAATCAAGCAGCCTACACTTTCCCCACACTTCTACTTGAAAAGAATGCAGACTATGTAATGATTGGTATTTGGTGTGCTGTTGATTTGGCCAGATTGTATGGACAGACAATGATCTCTGGCCCCGCCCCACTGATGTTGACTAAAGGATTAAAACAGAATGAAATAAACAACTTTTTATGAAATAAACGTAGTAATATTAAATAAAAGACAATCGTTATGAAATTAAAGTAGTCTTTTAAAAAACATTGTGAATTAAAAACAAGTTTCTACCTTTGTTTAAACAAATCTACTAATCTTTCTTATGCTATTGGGTTGCCTAACTTTTTCCTATTACATGTTATTGTTATAAGTATATTTTCCATAAAGAAGCTATTATCAAGCTATTTAGCTTATAGTAATAACCAGCTGACCACATTGAAATGAAATGGGGGAAAGAAGGAAAATGAATGTAAATACTGTTATGGAAACACCTAAGAAGAACACACTTGAAGCCATAGGTTTTTTTGTAGCCAGAGGAAACCCCTGAAGCACAGGGAGAATATGCAAACTCTGTGCACACAGGGTGGAGACGGGAATCAAAACCCCAAACCTGGAGGTGCGAGGCAAACGTGCTAACCACTAAGTCACTGTGCTGCCCCTTAGAACTATTCTTTGCTTCTAATTTAAACATGGTCAAATAAATGCTCAACTCCAGCAGAATCACAGAATCGTACGACATTCTTGTTCAGTTCACATATTCAAAAGTACATATGTAAAAAGCAGACACAAATATTATATACTTACAGATAATTAAACACTTAACTCAGCAAACAAATTAATAATGTGAACTAATATTGGTATTAGAGACATACAAAGGCATACAACTCACCTAAGAGCAGCAAAAGTCGAAACATGACTCCGCTTCTATATATGGAAAGACTGATTAACAGACACGTCTGAAAAAAGTACAACTAACCGAAACAGTTGAGTAAATCATGCAGTTATATTTTGAAACTGTGTTTTTTTTAAAGCCAGATTGCTAAAATCATATTAAATCTGATGAAGACACAGGAATCTGAATTTCCTTTTTAAGCTATTTACCTCATGGATGTCTGCCGTCTCCTGTTTGCACCTTTTTGTCACTCGACTTTGTTTTAACAAGACTAGATAAGAATTCTGAACAATAGGAATGAAATCATGTGTGAAGGGCTTGAAAATATGTAGAAAGACTGGTTATTGAATGCAGCAACATTAACATCACAATAAAGATGTCAATTAAAGTAATTGAACTAATCGTCAAAACTAAAACAATCATATATTGTATACACACACTAACTATTATTCCTATTCCTGTTAAGTTATGCCACAATTTCCTTAGGAAACCTTTATTCTTTAGTCAGAAGGTTTCTATGAGTTGCTACATATTTGTGTGACGAATGGATATATTAATGAATTTGTTTAACTGCTTATTTCCAGGTTTGATTACTAGGCACTGTTTCAGGCAAAACATTGAGCCTCACCTTGCTTCTTTAGTTCACCTTTTATCTCAGTGTAACATCACTCATTCCTTCAGTAAATGTACTGAATTTTTGATTTTCGATAATTTTTGATAGGGGTGTCATGGTCCGCTTCTGACATACAGTATCATATCTTTCATGTTTGCAATGCAGGTATGAGGAAGTCTTTTCTCATAGGGCAAAGAAATGATTAGACGTTACCTTATTTTTGTAAAATCCACTATAAAATAAAATATGAATATAAATCCTGAATACTTTAAAATAGAAATTAGTCTGGTTAAGAATTTCTGAGAAGAGTGGGGTTCATATTACAGACAACGTGCTGTCTCAAAGAAAGCCATTTTCTTCACCTTGGAAGAAAACCCCTTTTATACTCTTACATCTTAGACATGGACACATACTTCTGTCTCTCTGTCTCTGTAACTTGTGGTCTGATTTCCTTAAGCCGAATTACATGTGATGCAGCGTGATTTGTGCATCTTGACAAACACCACAGTTAAACTGAGCTACGCTTCCTGCATAGCTTTCTGAAATTAGGCACACAAGTGGAATATACACATAAAAAATGAAACATGACTTTATCTTTGGTACACACAATGTCTCTTCAGTAATTCATTCCATGCACTCTGTTGCTGCAGGGTCTAAAAGCAGTTATGGCCTACAAAGAAATAAATGAATTTTTTTACATTAGAAAATTGTGCAATGTAGTGTGGTTGTACTGAGATCAGTTTATTAAAACATATTTTTAGTTCCTTTACCTTCAATGTTTAGTTCCTGGAGCATATAGTATCTAGTCACTATCTAGTTTCTAAAGCATGTATCTGTATAGTTTGTGGTACATATCACTGCATAACTCCTGGGCCATGTTGTTTTGCTCTTTTCCATTATGTTTTTCAATGTCAGTGGCTTTAGCATTTTTTACCCCTTCTGCACATGCTTGCCTGTCTGTGTCAGGTTTCCCCTGTTTGGTGAAGGATATAGCCCTGTTGTCCTACATTCACTGTTACTTTGTTTTCTGACCTGGTTGTAATAACAAATGTGTATTTTTTTCCTGATAGAGTTATAGAAGACATGCTTCCATGACGTGCCTATATGTTATTCATGTTTTTAGGAGAATACCATCTCCTCTCCATTTCTTGGGATGTGTTTTGTTTTGTATCATCTTTCCACATCCATTTTATTTATTATTCTTTTACATTTACATTTACATTTATGGCATTTGGCAGACGCCCTTATCCAGAGCGACTTACAATAGTGCTTTGAAGTCTATCAAAAATACATTCTGATATTGGCTCCCTAGGTCACAAACTAGCAATACCAGCAGTCCAAAACTCTGTTGGGAGTTTTTTTTTTTGTGTGTGTGTGTGTGTGTGTGTGTGTGTAAGTGCTAACCTAAGTACTTTATGAAGAGGTAAGTCTTTAGACATTGTTTGAAGACTGCCAGTGACTCAGCTGTTCGGACATCTAGGGGAAGTTCATTCCACCACCTTTGTGCCAGAACAGAGAAGAGTAATATTTCTTTTAAATATTATGTTCAATCAAAAAAAAAAAAAAAAAAACCTGACTGGCATCAATCCTCTGATTTGGATCAGAATGAGCCTCCTGTTCATAACTTGCATTTGTCATTTTGAAAAATCTGAACCGCAACAGAGAGACCTATGCATTCTTTTCCTTTATTGGTAACAGCCTCCTGGCAATTTTCACTGTTGTTATAAAACATATTTTACCCATTTAGGTATAAATATTGTCTCATTATTCAACTGCTTTCCACTGACTGTTAATGCTGTTAATGACCATTTGTGACAGTTGATCCACTTTCTTACTGTATGCATTCACAAAAAAAAAGCTTTAGTTAATGTAAAGCATGTGCGTTTACTCTCAAATACTGCCAACTCGTACAAATATTGTACTTAATATTGTAGTTAAAAAAATTAACTCCTTTATAGTAAATTATAAGCTGATTAGATGTTTTATGTGAGTAATTATCAACTACCACATCCCTTATGTTGGTTTTATTCTTTGTGGTAATTATGCATAAATATTGCATAATTACTGCTTATTTTTTTGTTTCCAACCACAATTCCCAACCTGTACTCCAGGCCACAAACAAACAATGATGACCAAGTAAAATTAAGAACGAAAAACAAAATTTGTGAGACATGGTGGCTCAGCAGGTAGCATTGCTTCCTCACAGCTCCAGGGTCCACCGTTCGGTCCTGAGCTTAGGTGAATATCTGTGTGGAGTTTTGCATGTTCTCCCGATGTCCATATGGGTTTCCTCTGGGTTCTCCAGATTCCTCCGACCTTTCAAAAAAATTTAGGTGAACTAGCTACAATAAATTACCCCTAGATGTGAAACTGTATTCAATAATATATTAAGTGTGTTTACAAAGTACTACTTCTCAATACTTTTAACTGAAAGCAGATGTTAGTGCTGTCCTGTGTAATGGGGAACTGTGTGTAATGTTTATCCAGCAGCTCAGAGCCATCAGCCTCTTACAGTACTCAAATTCTTTGGCTCCTATGGCTTGGCCTTGGGCCTCTGGAGCTGGGAGGACGAGAGAGAGCAGTCACTTTTCTGACTTCATAATGGGCACTATTGCTACCTCCTGGATGGCACTTAGAGGAGTGTCACTTCTGAACAACTGTGAAGTAGCAACACAAAGCTCATTGACTAACTTTGCCACATATTGCAGATTGAATTTTGCTTCATTGCAACTCATGGTGAACTTCAGCAATTCTCATCCTCAATACATATGGCGTCCACTAGTTCCAAAGGAAACTGCCCTGGTTCTACGACTAAGTAATGAGTTGCCATTGCCACCTGGGTCACTCACCTTGACCAAAATGGCTATGAGATTAGCTTGATGCATATGTAGCAAGTACAGTTTATTAGATTATTAGTGTGACCCCATGTGTGTAACCTTCTGAACACCTTCTATGGAGTTTCTGCACTAACTGTGTGGCCAGTCCTCCAGTCTCCAGTTTTGCCTTCCTAGTTCACCCGTCCAAGAGGAGGAGGCTTTCTGGCAGTGGGGTCAACTCCCCCCACCAGTGGGTGCCCACCCTGCATTCTTAGTGGCTTCACCTTTCCCAGTGTTGCCCAGTGTGTGTTCCCCCTCCCAGCCCACGCTGGAGGGCATCCCATCACTCTTTATTTCCTGGTTCCAAAGAGGGAGGGCTCTCTTCGTCCTATTTTGGATCTCAGAGTGTTGAACAAATATTTGAGGAAATACGCTTTCAGCATGTTGAGAACGGTGGTTTATTAGAAAATCTTTCCACCAAAAAGAAAAACAACTATGATTTTGTAAAGGAATAGTTCAGCTGTAAAAATAGTGGTAAGTTCTCACAACAGAGATACAGAGAAAGCTCAAAGTTCGTATGCAGATAGACAGTTTATTACTTGGAAAGATGACATGGACGTTTTGTTTATATCATTCCTATTCCAATTCTTTATACAAAAGATATTTTAGCACAATAGTCAGACTGTAGATGCCGACGTCTCCCCCACAAGGGGGCCTGAGCAAATAGTTTAAAATGGTCTTTAATCAACATTTAATCAACACAACCAAAACTACATTAATCCCAATACTGAAAATTAATAAATGAAAGTTGCATAGTATCCCTTAACACACATAACCAACTATT
>CM040989.1:20669710-20681208 GCA_022985145.1 Pangasius djambal | reverse complement strand
TCCCTTAACACACATAACCAACTATTGATATGATTATTGCAAATCAGAAAATATAACATCAAATATTCTATAAATCCCACTAAACACAAATAAATACAGTGTTCTAATTGTTCTAATATATTTTATACCCAATATTAATTGATTTCCAACACACTGTATAAATTATTTGTTTGTAGACACCTAAGAACATAATTCTTCTAATTTATATAGCTGCAGCCATTATTATTATTATGGTCAAAGCCAGGAGGCACTTCAAGGTTTTTGAGAGCTGTAGATATTTTTACAGTAAAATGTTCTGTAGAAGTTGCTCTAGGAATAAATGATTGATGAATGAATGAATGCATAAATGAAAGAAAAATCACCTCAAAATCTGGAATATGGTTGGAACAGTTATATTCTGAACCTGAATGTAGTCTTCTTCCTTCATGGCCTGAGCTTACGGATGTTTCTCACTTTCACCGTGAAGTTGCTTGAAAGTCCCAGGCTGCTCAATTCTTGCTGAAGCTGACAAAAATGTGAAATATTTATATAAATCCTGCAAGTACTGTAAAACTAAGTACAGATAAGACAAATCTCATCAAATTCATCGTTAGACAACAAATCTAACAAATCAACAAATAATGAACATTATGTAATGTTTAAAAACTTTAATAAAATATAATAATTATATTTAATAACATTTCATGTTTAGGAACATTGAATAAGAGTTCTTGTTTCAGATAGAGGAAGACATTATAGCAGGAAAGTTCACTCACTTCCATCAGCACCAGTCTTTTAATCTGAGAGTTTAACAGATTTTCATCAGCAGTG
This sequence comes from Pangasius djambal, assembly GCA_022985145.1. Taxonomy (NCBI): domain Eukaryota; kingdom Metazoa; phylum Chordata; class Actinopteri; order Siluriformes; family Pangasiidae; genus Pangasius; species Pangasius djambal. The sequence continues at coordinate 20,680,398 of CM040989.1, read as the reverse complement.
ACTTTCATTTGCAGTCCCATCACAGCAGCTGTGATAAAAGTGTTAATTACAACCAATAAAGTGAAATTTGAAAATTCACAAATGTAGAAAACCCTGTTATTACATAGAAATGAATGAACATTCACTTCGTTAACTAATAATTCTAATGTAAAACACCATAAATACATTTTACATATATATATATATATATATATACTAAGTTCACATAATCACATAAACTGTGGTTTTGCTTACCTGGAGTGAATGCTGTCAGAGCACAAGGAAGACACAGTTAGGATTAGAAAACATCTGGTAATTTTTCTCAAGATAGAAACATTGCTACTGCCAACTTACACAAGCATGCTTAGGCATACAACTACCATTAGATTGTATTCCTGCATTAGGGTAATTTTGTATTTTTTTCATTCATTGTTTATTGTTCTTCCAGTTACTCAGAAAGGAGATAAACTCACCAGTGTAGCATATAAAGGGGAAACTGGCGAAACAGTTTTCATCTGTCCATTGGCCGGAATGATCCACAGCTGTGCAGTGTTGATTTCCACGCTGTGCGGGTGAATTCATACCGTTATCGGGTTCTTCTGTTGGTTCTGGACTCGCTGGTCTCCAGTATGTAAATGTTGAGTTGCTCTGATCAGACCATAATCGGTTCCTATACAGACCTATCCATGCATCATAGCCTTTCATGATACTCTGTATTTGCTGACGTTCAGTCTCATTTCTCACACTGGCCAGGTCTGTGTAATTCGCTCTGCAAAAGCTCTGAGCTTCATCCCAAGTCTTTTGATCATAAATCCACAAATACGTATTGTTCATATCTAAGGTTGAGAGCATTACAAAAGTCACAATTTCCCACAGACAATAGCTGTATTATAATTAGCTTTTAGTATGAATAGTATCCACTATTGTCCATATCAGCTACAATAACAGGTTAGAATGACTTAGCACAAATGTTTCCACATATTCTTACCATTATAGCAAACAAATGACTTTCTGTCAGTACATGGCCTGTCAAACCATTCCCCTCTGTTGTCCATGGAAACACACAGCTCTTTCCCATTGTAGTTATCAGGTTGATGTTCCCATCCTCTATATTCTCTCTCTCCCTCCTTGTAGAAAGCATCATCATCTAGTGACCATCTCCAGCTGTCCAGATCATCATACAGTCCAATCCAGGCTAAACCTGAGTAGCTGCCATTTACTGTGTTAAGGAGTGTGTTCATTTCCACCATATTATCAATGGTAGCCAGGTCAGTGTAATTCTCTCTGCAGTATCTCTGTGCTTCAGTCCAGGTCTTATTCTCATTAACAAAGTGATAGTGACGAGAGAATAATGATGACATTGCTAGAAAAGGATAACAAAAATGTTAGAATGTTTGCTGTTTTAAAAAAAGGTAGATTAGAGATGCTTTGCATTCATGCACTATTGACAGACCGTGCACAGTTTATTTTTAAAAGCGCTTTGTCAATTTTATTCATTTCACAAAATAATTCTACTCACTATTGTAGCAGAGGAATGGAAAAGCTTGACCGCAGTTTTCATCTGTCCATTTCCCAGAATCATTAAATGACACAGCAGTACAGGATTGATTCTGTGCATAATTATCTGGTTGTCCAGGTTTCCAGTAGCTGAAAGAGGAGTTGCTTTTATCTGACCAGGACCTGGTTCTGTACAGGCCGATCCATAGAGGAGTATAATAATAATAATAATAATAATAATGATAATAATAATAATAATAATCATCATCATCATAATAATAATTCTTATTAGATAGTAATGCTCTTATCATCTGGTTCTCAGTCTCGTTCCTCACACTGGTCAGGTCTGTGTAATGCTCTCTGCAGTATTTCTGAGCTTCAGTCCAATTCATGTTCTGAGTAACCAGGACATATCTTTCACTGGCATTCACCCTACCTGAGAGACAGTTTCAATATGTAACATTTTATATGCAATACTTTACTTTTAGAGAATATCTTTACTTGTTTTTAAGGCTTTTTCATTTGAATGTGAACTGCTGTGCTCACCATCAAAGCAAACAAATGGAAGTGTTGTAGAACAAGAGATCTCCCACCATTCTGCAGAATAACTTGAAATGTACACACACAAACTGTTTCCATTCCAGTTCCTTGGTTTGTATATATACCAGTTTCTAAAGCTTCTCTCTCCGTCCTTGTAGAAAGAATCAGCATCCAGAGACCATCTCCAGCTGTTCAGATCATCATACAGTCCAATCCAGGCTAAACCTGAGTAGCTGCCATTTACTGTGTTAAGGAGTGTGTTCACTTCCTCCATGTTATCAATGGTAGCCAGGTCAGTGTAATTCTCTCGGCAGAATCTCTGCGCTTCAGTCCAGGTCTTATTCTCATTAACAAAGTGATACTGATGGAGGGTACATGACGAGCCTGTGCAGGATCCTTTAAAGGACAGAATACCATATTATACATTTCTGCTCATCAATAAAGATGTATAACTGAAAATTTTAGATAGATAGATAGATAGATAGGTAGATAGATAGATAGATAGATAGATAGATAGATAGATAGATCAATTTGTTCATCCCAGAGGGAAATTCACATATTACATCAGCACAGATAGTTAGAAAGTAGACTAAAAGTAATTAACCTCAAAAAAAAAAAAAAAAAAATATATATATATATATAAAGAATGCATTCTAAGAGTGTGACATGGTAGTGCAGTGGGTTGTAAACTTTTGTAGACACAAGCAGCAAACGTGAGTGGAATTAAAGTGGCAGGAAAGTTGCAAACTTCTACAGAAGTTAGGTAGTATCATAGAAATGACAAAAATTAATTTTATCATGTTTTCAAATTCATGCTGCTACATTTTCAAACATTTATTGTAATGAAAATCCTATGAATTAATTAATGTTTGGACTGGGGTGGAAGGAAGCTGTCATTCCACACAAGATAATTTATATGAAATCAAAATTTTAACTGTTTGATCCTTTTTACCATAAAAGAAAATGTTTTGTTTAATTGATTTTGTTTAATATGCAGTACTGCGTAAAAGTCTTAGGCACATGCAAAGAAGTGCTGCAGAGCGAAGATGCCTTCAAAAACAATGAAATTAAATGTTTCTACATTTAAAAAAATACTATAAAGAGCAGTAAACAGTAATAAATGAAACAAACTCAATATTTGGTGTGACGATCCTTCACTTAAAAAAAAAAAGTAGTCTCAGGTACAGTGTGTGCAGCTTTATAGTTTTATAAGGAAATGAGCTGTAAGTGTTACTGAGCATCTTGCAGAACCAGCCGCAGTTCTTCTGGAGACTTTGACTGTCACACTTGCTTCTTATTTTTGCAGCAAAACTCAGCAGCCTTCATTATGCTTTTTTGTCTGAAACGTGGTCTCTTATGTAATATGCTGCTTCCTTTACTGACATACAAACATGTTTCTGTAACATTTAATTTTGTGCTGGAAAACTAATGTTTGGAAATCTAAAATGTTTTTGTACTGACACGATAACGTAGAAGTCATAAAATAAAAATCTATAACAAAGTTTGTACTAAAAAAAAATATGGTACATAAGACTTTTGCACAGTACTGTATTTGTGAGATTTATTTTGTTAGACTGGATAAAGCTTCATGTTTTGCAAAAAGCAATAAGTAAAGGCTGATTAGATGAACTCACTTTTATAGCAGATAAAAGGGAATGTGGCCAAGCAGTTCTCATCTGTCCAGTGGCCTGAATCTCTGAATGATACAGCAGTGCAGTGCTGATTACCGTATTCCCACAGAACATATAAACCATTGTCTGGCTGTTCATAGGTGGCTGGTCTCCAGTTTTCATATGTGGATTCCTGTTTGTCTGACCAGAGTCTGGTCCTGTATAGACCAATCCAAGCAGCAGAGCCACCTGTGACGTTGAGGATTCTTTGATTATCTGTTGGGTTCCTCACACTGGCCAGGTCTGTGTAATACTGTCTGCAGTAATCCTGAGCTTTTGTCCAAGGCATGTACTGGCTTATCCATGTGTAATTTTCTGTTCCATTCTTTCCTGAAATGATAAATGTGCTCAATAACACATAAACCAAAAATCACACAGTTTGTCCTCATTAATTAATTTTATTTTCTCACCATCATAGCAAACAAAAGTCAAATATGCTCTACAGTCTGCATCAAACCATCTTCCATCAGATCTAATATAAACACACAGCTCTTGTCCATTGTAATTATCAGGTTGATGAGGCCATCTTCTGAAGTCTCTCTCTCCCTCCTGGTAGAAAGCATCATCATCCAGAGACCATCTCCAGCTGTCCTGATCATCATACTGTCCAATCCAGGCTAAACCTGAGTAGCTGCCATTTACTGTGTTAAGGAGTGTGTTCATTTCCTCCATGTTATCAATGGTAGCCAGGTCAGTGTATTTCTCTCGGCAGTATCTCTGTGCTTCAGCCCAGGTCTTATTCTCATTAACAAAGTGATACTGACGAGAGGGTAATGATGACACTGTTAGAAACAAAAACAAAAATGTTAGTTATAATGTTTGCTCTTTTTTTTGTTTAAAGATAGATTATAGGTGCTTTGCATTCATGCACTATTGAGACACTGTACAGTTCATATTTAAAATAATAAATTATAGTTAATAATTAATAGTTTGGTGCTTTGTCAATTTTATTCATGTCACAACAGAAATCTACTCACTACTGTAACAGAGGAATGGAAAAGCTCGAGTGCAGTTTTCATCTGTCCATTTCCCAGAATCATTAAATGACACAGCAGTACAGGATTCATTCTGTTCATAATTATCTGGTTGTCCAGGTTTCCAGTTGCTGAAAGAGGAGTTGCTTTTATCTGACCAGGACCTGGTTCTGTACAGGCCGATCCAAAAATCATAGTAATAATAATTTGAATTAGATAATAAGGAACTTATCATCTGGTTCTCAGTCTCGTTCCTCACACTGGTCAGGTCTGTGTAATGCTCTCTGCAGTATTTCTGAGCTTCAGTCCAGTTCATTTTCTGAGCAACCAGGACATATCTTTCACTGGCATTCACTCTGCCTAAGAGACAGTTTCAATATGTAACATTTTAAGCCGAAAACCTTAGCTTCAGAGAAAATGTGTACTATATTTATGTGTTTATAAATATAGTACACATAAATATAGTACACATAAATATAGTACAATATTTATGTGTACTATATTTATGTGTTTATAAAGCTATTTGCTTTAAGCTGTTTTCCATTTAGAATATACATAACTGCTGTGCTTACCGTCAAAGCAAATGAATGGATGATTTGAAGAACAAGAGATCTCCCACCACATTGTAAAATAACTCGAAAGCACTGCACACAAGCTGTTTCCATTCCAGTTCCTCGGTTTCTGTATATACCAGTTTCTAAAACTTCTCTCTCCCTCCTTGTAGAAAGAATCATCATCCAGAGACCATTTCCAGCTGTTCAGATCATCATACAGTCCAATCCAGGTTCTTGTGTTGTTGATGTCTATTATGTCAGTAAGGGCCAGTTGCTCTTCAGTGTTAGTAATACTGGCTAAATCAACATAATTCTCTCTGCAGTATCTCTGTGCTTCAGCCCAGGTCTTACTCTCGTTGATGAAGTGATATTGATGAGGGAGACAGACGCTGAGGCTGAAAATCCCTAACCACACAAACAAAGTGCAAATTGCACAAATAAAAAGAAGTTCATTATTTTTGGTCTGAACAAAAAATTGTTAGAGCTTTTACCGCATTTGGTATTCAATTCAAAAACAACATTAAGCCAGTAGAGCATTATGGGTCTGAAACACCAATAAAGTTATACTTCATTAATGCAACTCCCTATCTGTGTTCAAGTGTGTGTGTTTGTGTCTTCTAGATATAGACATTGATGAAGTTGTCATGTGTTTAACACTGATTGAGCACCATGCTCATATGGAAGTTTGTATGGAGGTCGTCGGCAATGACAGACTGCTGTTGCAACAGTCTTTGAAGCTTAGGCAAAGAAATATCATACGAACTGTTGGCAGAATCTCTGTGAATTTCAGAAATCATTTTGTCAGCCACATAGTCAAGCAGCCTACACTTTCCCCACACTTCAACAAAGAATACAGACTATGTAATGAAAATGAAGCCGTTGTGAATTAAAAACCTGTTGTAAACCTGTTATATTAAATATTCCTGACATATAGACAGAGAGAGAGAGAGAGAGAGAGAGAGAGAGAGAGAGAGAGAACTTTATTGAGCCCTGAGCAAAATGGTTTTGGTGCAGTACCACAAACAACAGAAATGACAAGGACATAGACTATGCACAGACAACACAAATTAAAGTAGATTAATTAGAGTTGAATCTTAGAAATCTTTACATAAATCTCAGGACATTTGGTATGTCCCCCATTGCTTTCATGAGAGTGCGCACTCAAGCTGGCACGGACTCCACAAGTTTGTGTAAAACCTGACGATCCATGTTCAAAACCATCGGAGTGTCATCTCTACACATGCTTTAAAGGAAGGAGTAAGATTCAAGGAAAATCTGACCTTTTGTACAAAGGAGTTAATGTGGGCAAAATAACAAATTAGCATAATTTAATTTATAGTGACATAGTGCAGAATTTTGAACATTCAAAATGTTGAACATTTCTGTTTTAATTTTATTTCCCAAAATTCTAAAACATATTTTTCATTTCCAGTTTAAAATAATTTGTTCAAATTCATTCGAAATTCATTTAAATTCATTTAAGTAAATCAGCTTGCAATTTTTTTTTTTTTTAATTTTTGCAAAAAATTTAATTTTTTTTTTTTTACAAATTAGCAGTACATAGTACAAGAGTATAGTTTGTCTGTTAAATTATTATTATTATTATTATTATTATTATTATTATTATTATTATTATTATTATTCAGTCTACCTGATGTGTAGTCTTTATATATAGAAAATATATAATATGTATAATAAATATATAAAGAAGAAAGCAACATACAAAACATACAACTTACCCAAGAGCAGCAACACTTGGAACATGGCTCCTAGAAGAATATTAGAAAAGAAAGTATGAACTAGAAACACACAAGGAAATCATGCATTACATGAATTATAAAACAGAGTCTTTACAGCCAGATTGCTAAAATCATATTAATTCTGGTGATGGTAAAGTAATATAAGTCTGTTATTCAAATACTTTACCTCATGGATCTTTGCTCTCGTCTCCTGTTTGTATGTTTCTGCCAATTAATTTTGTTTTACAAAGACTAAATAAGGACACTAGGATTGACAGCATATGGGAAGGGCTTGGTAAGAGGTAAGACTGGTTATTAAACATCACAATGAAGGTGTCAATTAACATTAATCTCTCCATGCCAAATTAAGGTACAAAAATATCTGAAATATGATAGTATACTGTACCTGTCAGTCTCAGAACAATGCTTGTGCATTATTCCCAAACTCATAAGAGTTGACTTTTAATCAAGTTCTCCTTAATAAGCTTCAAATCTGGTTTAGTGATTCTAAAACAGTATAGGAAAGGATGAAAATACTGGAAAACGCCTAAGTACAAGTAAAGTATGGTATGCTTTCAATAGTGTTCACCCACCTAAAGGTATCACTTTTGTCTTTGCACCATTGACAGGAATGAATACACCCAACTGCATTAACTGATTTGTTTTGCCTAACCTGTATAATATTATCAAGATTAAGAACCTCTCCCAGTAGTTTACTCTAAATGTGGCAGGACTGGTTCACTTTATGCAGTGTAAAGTTTAAACATAATAAGTAAGACACTGTTTATTAATTACACATAGATTTTACTCACAACTCAGTAGGACGTTCTTCTTCTTTTTTTGAAAATTCTTTTCTTGTTCTTTTTGTAGTTTTCTCTCGATTCCTTATGTGAAATTGTTTTAGTGATTAGGGTAAGGACACCTGAACTTCACAAACGTGTAGTAATAGACATGTTTTTCAAATATGACAATTAAGACTGGTTCACATGGATCAGTACACATGCGGGGAAGTGGTAGCTCAGTGGTTAAGATGTTGGACTTCTGACCTAAAGGTTGAAAGTTCAAATCCCAGCCACTGCTGGGCCCTTAAGCAAGGCCCTTAACCCTCAACTGCTCATGTGTATAAATGAGATAATTGTAAGTTGCCCTGGATAAGGGCGTCTGCCAGATGCCGTAAATGAATGCTTCCGCAGGGCAAATATTACAGGCTGGGTGTAATTTTTACATACTTGTGATAACTTTGTCATAAGTCACAGCACAGACTGTTCAAGGCAGATGGATTTCCACCCTCCATATAGGACGACAAGGACTGGGGCCTAAGAATCAGAAATAGTCCTTACGTACGTTACCATGTTTTAGATATTTATCTCCAGGTTTGCTCACTAATATGCTGTTTCATGTAAAACACTTGCATCGCCTAGCTTCTTTATTTCATCTTTTACCTCAGTGTAACAGTGTTCAGTCCAATCAGGCACCGAATACTTTCCACGTTCCTTTATTCCATGCCTCTGGTTCCCACAATATGTCCAAAGCCAAGTTATGATGTATGTCATGTTTGGGAAGCTGGGATGTGCTTACATATATATATATATATATATATATATATATATATATATATATATATATATATATATATATATATATATATAAAGAGCATGTTCTCATTTGGTTCTTTTTTACAGGTACAGTTTATTACAAATCTAATGACATTATGGTTTAATGACGTGTCTTTGGAATTTATTGTGTGGTATGGGGACAAAATATGAAATATAGCCGTTTTGTTCAGGGATTGATTTTAAAAGTCTTCAGTAGTCATAGTCTAAGCTGTTATTTTCCGAAAGGGTCAAAAGTTCAGTTTTCATCTTATTTCATTTCATTTTTCAGAAGTAAAATATGAATAACAATGAAAAAGTGAAGCAGTCCTTTGTGCTGTCATGACTCCTGATCCATTATTATCACAAACACAAGAACCATCATGTCATTACTGTAGCTGTTGCATACTTCTTAAATGTAGTTATTTCAGAGCACACTGACAGGAGAGGGCAGAGTTACATGAGTAAAATAGATCGTATTTGTATATATATTTAACCTCTATACTTCTTTATAGGGGCTTTCATAATGATAAAATATTTTTTCAACATAAATGCTATTTAAACACATTTTGGTTGGAGCTGTAAAGATTGTCTAAATTCAGGCTGGTGTCCCTCACTGCTCTATACAGATCAGTGTATTTATCATTTTAAATCAGGTCATTTATTTTCCCATTCTGCTAGACTGAGGCTAATTGCTGAACTTGGCATCCTTACTTGTAGATGCTGCAGTTAGTTTTTCTTATTTGTAGTTTTTCATAGTGACATTGTGAGATGTAGCACATTAGAGTGAGAGCAGAATGAAGACAGCTCTTGCCCTGTCTTTGGGCATCATGTTGAGTGAGTGACACTAATGCAGTCACTTAAGCTCCATCTACTGGGCGACTATGGGAAAAAAATATAATCCTGCATATTTCTTGGGTGTAAATATTCCAAAATTCAACAGCACTTTGTATTTATACCACAATGCTGTTGAATTCTCAGATATGATTGGTTCAATGGTGTTGATTAATTTTCTAAAATGACAGTTCTGAGAGTAGTTCCAGTTGCAATTCAAAAACAAGTTTCTGTCAAGGTGCTCTTTCTAATAAGTTATGAATTCTGTAGTAACAACTCATTGACAGGGAGGTGGGAATGCATCCAGTCCTTCTGAATAGCATTACTTCACATAACACATAAGCTATATTCACAAACCTTTTACACGTTTTCTTCATTCATTGTTTGTTTGTTGAATGGTTTTTAATCAACATTTAATGAAACACAAACATGACTACAATAATCCCAATACTCACATCAATTAATAAATGAAAGCACATGGTATCCCTTAATGCCCAGCCAACTGTTGATCCAATTATTGCAAATCAGAAAATATAACAGATCAAAATTTTCCACGAATCACACTAAACACAAATACATTTTTATTTGTTGAAATTCATTTTAAGAAATAGTATAAATTCAATATTTCGAATGATGATACTTTGTTTAAAAAAAAAAACAACAATAGTAGTCTCAGGTACACTTTGTGCAGTCTAATAAGAAAATACCAAAAAAAGGTTTTACTGAGCATCTTAGAGAATTTCCCACAATTCTTCTGCAGACTTTGACTGTTGCACTTTTTTTTTTTTGCAATCAAAACCTTGCAGCCTTCATTATTTTTTCTGAAAAGTGGCATGTTACTTAATATGTTGCTTTCTTTTCCTGATGATGCAGGAGTAGTAGAGGGTGGAGGAGAGCTGTGAGGTGGAGAAGGGGAAGGGATTGGATCAGAGGTGGCAGGTACCTCTGGAGTCCTGGCAGGGTCTGGATAGTGTGTCTATAGGCAAAACAAAAAAAATTGCAAGCTAAATAACAAAAAAAAGTACCAGACATGTAGGGACATTTCACCAAAGCCATGAGAAAATGTTTACACATTCACATTTCATGCAAAATGCAGTAAAACGGTGTGCAACTGTTTTGTTATGAATACAGAAGCTGCAATCAAATTGAGCTGAATAAAGTCGTTATTATAGGTGCACTAGCCTAACTCATGACATTCACTAATGCACATAACTAGCTAAAGTATTTGTATGCACATCTGGATTTAGCATCAGACAAACACAACTACGTGCTGGCTTACTGCTAGTTCAGCAACCTAAAGGTACATAAG
>CM040989.1:20651418-20665647 GCA_022985145.1 Pangasius djambal | reverse complement strand
ATGGGGTTAAGGTCAGGTGATTGGGCAGGCCACTCCATGATAGACAAGACACCGGCTCGGATGCCTAGAGTATGTAGAGCTGTAATAGCTGCTAATGGGGATTTCTTTGATGAATCCAAAATTTGAGTATTTTTCTATGTTATGTTCATGTTTATGTTCATAAAATTTTTATTTAATAAAATATGTTTTCATAGTTTGTTTTGTCCCTTATTATCAATGCAAAATGGTCACTAACTAAAGAGGATTTATGCTGATATTGCCCAAAAACCCTATTTTGTTCAGGCATTTCCAAACTTTTGGAGGGCAGTGTATATACTAAGTTCACATAATCACATAAACTGTGGTTTTGCTTACCTGGAGTGAATGCTGTCAGAGCACAAAGAAGACACAGTTAGGATTAGAAAACATCTGGTAATTTTTCTCAAGATAGAAACATTGCTACTGCCAACTTTCACAAGCATGCTTAGACATACAACTACCATTAGACTGTATTCCTGCATTAGGGTAATTTTGTAGTTTTTTTCCCCATTCATTGTTTATTGTTCTTCCAGTTACTCAGAAAGGAGATAAACTCACCAGTGTAGCAGATGAAAGGGAAACTGGCGAAACAGTTTTCATCTGTCCATTGGCCGGAATGATCCACAGCTGTGCAGTGTTGATTTCCGTATTGTCGAGGTGAATGTATACCGTTATCAGGTTCTGCTGTTGGTTCTGGACTCGCTGGTCTCCAATATGTAAATGTTAAGTTGCTCTGATCTGACCATAATCGGTTCCTATACAGACCTATCCATGCATCATAGCCTTTCATGATACTCTGTATTTGCTGAAGTTCAGTCTCATTTCTCACACTGGCCAGGTCTGTGTAATTCGCTCTGCAAAAGCTCTGAGCTTCATCCCAAGTCTTTTGATCATAAATCCACAAATACGTATTGTTCATATCTAAGGTTGAGAGCATTACAAAAGTCACAATTTCCCACAGACAATAGCTGTATTATAATTAGCTTTTAGTATGAGTATTATCCACTATTGTCCATATCAGCTACAATAACAGGTTAGAATGACTTAGCACAAATGTTTCCACATATTCTTACCATTATAGCAAACAAATGACTTTCTGTCAGTACAAGGACTGTCAAACCATTTCCCTCTGTTGTCCATGGAAACACACAGCTCTTTCCCATTGTAGTTATCAGGTTGATGAGACCATCCTCTATATTCTCTCTCTCCCTCCTGGTAGAAAGCATCATCATCTAGTGACCATCTCCAGCTGTCCAGATCATCATACTGTCCAATCCAGGCTAAACCTGAGTAGCTGCCATTTACTGTGTTAAGGAGTGTGTCCATTTCCTCCATGTTATCAATGGTAGCCAGGTCAGTGTATTTCTCTCGGCAGTATCTCTGTGCTTCAGCCCAGGTCTTATTCTCATTAACAAAGTGATAGTGACGAGAGAATAATGATGACATTGCTAGAAAAGGATAACAAAAATGTTATAATGTTTGCTGTTTTTTTTCAAAGGTAGATTATAGATGCTCTGCATTCATGCACTATTGAGACCCTGTACAGTTCATTTTTAAAAGTGCTTTGTCAATTTTATTCATGTCACAAAAGAAATCTACTCACTACTGTAACAGAGGAATGGAAAAGCTTGACCGCAGTTTTCATCTGTCCATTTCCCAGAATCACTTAATGACACAGCAGTACAGGATTGATTCTGTGCATAATTATCTGGTTGTCCAGGTTTCCAGTTGCTGAAAGAGGAGTTGCTTTTATCTGACCAAGACCTGGTTCTGTACAGGCCAATCCATAGAGGAATATTATAATAATAATAATAATAATGATGATGATAATTCGATAGTAATGCTCTTATCATCTGGTTCTCAGTCTCGTTCCTCACACTGGTCAGGTCTGTGTAATGCTCTCTGCAGTATTTCTGAGCTTCAGTCCAGTTCATGTTCTGAGTAACCAGGACATATCTTTCACTGGCATTCACCCTACCTGAGAGACAGTTTCAATATGTAACATTTTATATGCAATACTTTACTTTTAGAGAATATCTTAACTTGTTTATAAGGCTTTTTCATTTGAATGTGAACTGCTGTGCTCACCATCAAAGCAAATGAATGGAAGTGTTGTAGAACAAGAGATCTCCCACCATTCTGCAGAATAACTCGATAAGTATACACACAAACTGTTTCCATTCCAGTTCCTTTGTTTGTATATATACCAGTTTCTAAAGCTTCTCTCTTCCTCCTTGTAGAAAGAATCAGCATCCAGAGACCATCTCCAGCTGTTCAGATCATCATACAGTCCAATCCAGGCTAAACCTGAGTAGCTGCCATTTACTGTGTTAAGGAGTGTGTTCACTTCCTCCATGTTATCAATGGTAGCCAGGTCAGTGTATTTCTCTCGGCAGTATCTCTGCGCTTCAGTCCAGGTCTTATTCTCATTAACAAAGTGATACTGATGGAGGGTACATGATGATCCTGTGCAGGATTCTTTAAAGGACAGAATACCATATTATAAATTTCTGCTCATCAATAAAGATGTAGAACTGAAAATTTTAGATAGATAGATAGATAGATAGATAGATAGATAGATCAATTTGTTCATCCCAGAGGGAAATTCACATATTACAGCAGCACAGATAGTTAGAAAGTAGACTAAAAGTAATTAACATTATAAATGAAATAAAATAAGAATATATATATATATATATATATATATATATATATATATATATATATATATATATAGTCTAAGAGTGTGACATGGTAGTGCAGTGGGTTGTAAACTTTTGTAGATACAAAGAGCAGACTTGAGTGGAATTAAAGTGGCAGTGCAATGCAAACATTAAAAATATTTGCATATTAACATTTTATATGCAAACATTACATGAATAAACAAAAAGAACTCTTTTTTAAGTCAACATAAAGTTTAATTATTTTGGATATGCTTTTAAGGCAAATTATCAAAAGTTGAAAACTTCTACAGAAGTTAGGTAGTATCATAGAAATCACAAAAAAATTTTTTATCATGTTTTCATTCCTATAATCGTGGAGATGTACATATCAAACTCATGCTGCTACATTTTCAAACATTTATTGTAATGAAAATCCTATGAGTTGCCAACACAGGTGCACAACTGTGAATTCCTAATAATGTGCAGAAATAAATTTGGACTTTCCTGTGGAAAGCTATGAATTAATTAATGTTTGGACTGGGGTGGAAGGAAGCTGTCATTCCACACAAGATTATTCATATGAAATCAAAATTTTAATTGTTTGATCCTTTTTACCATAAAAGAAAATGCTATCATATTATGTGAATAAAAATGTTTCGTTTCATTGATATTGTTTAATATGCAGTACTGTGCAAAAGTCTTAGGCACATGCAAAGCAATGCTGCAGAGCAAACATGTCTTCAAAAATAATGAAATTAAATGTTTCTACATTTAAAAAAAATACTATAAAGGGCAGTAAATAGTAATAAATGAAACAAAGTTAATATTTGGTGTGATGATCCTTCACTTAAAAAAAACAAAAACGTAGTAGTCTCAGGTACAATTTGTGCGGTTTTATAAGGAAATGAGCTGTAAGTGTTACTGAGCATCTTGAGGAACCAGCCTCAGCTGTTCTGGAGACTTTGACTGTCACACTTGCTTCTCATTTTTGCAGCGAAACCCAGCAGCCTTCATTATGTTTTTTTTTCTGAAAAGTGTCTCTTATGTAATATGCTGCTTTATTTACTGACATACAAACATTTTTCTGTAACATTTAATTTTGTGCTGGAAAACTAATGTTTGGAAATCTAAAATGTTTTTGTACTGACACGATAATGTAGAAGTCATAAAATAAAAATCTATAACAAAGTTTGTACTAAAAAAAATAGGGTGTCTAAGACTTTTGCACAGTACTGTATTTGTGAGATTTATTTTGTTAGACTGGATAAACCTTTATTTTTTGAGAAAAGCAATAAGTAAAGGCTGATTAGATGAACTCACTTTTATAGCAGATAAAAGGGAATGTGGCCAAGCAGTTCTCATCTGTCCAGTGGCCTGAATCTCTGAATGATACAGCAGTGCAGTGCTGATTACGATATTCCCCCTCAGAATATAAACCATTGTCTGGCTGTTCATAGGTGGCTGGTCTCCAGTTTTCATATGTGGATTCCTGTTTGTCTGACCAGAGTCTGGTCCTATATAGACCAATCCAAGCAGCAGAGCCACCTGTGACATTGAGGATTCTTTGATTATCTGTTGGGTTCCTCACACTGGCCAGGTCTGTGTAATACTGTCTGCAGTAATCCTGAGCTTTTGTCCAAGGCATGTACTGGTTTATCCATGTGTAATTTTCTATTCCATTCTTTCCTGAAATGATAAATGTGCTCAATAACACTTAAACCAAAAATCACACAGTTTGTCCTCATTAATTAATTTTATTTTCTCACCATCATAGCAAACAAAAGTCAAATATGCTCTACAGTCTGCATCAAACCATCTTCCATCAGATCTAATAGAAACACACAGCTCTTGTCCATTGTAGTTATCAGGTTGATGTTCCCATCCTCTATATTCTCTCTCTCCCTCCTGGTAGAAAGCATCATCATCCAGAGACCATCTCCAGCTGTCCTGATCATCATACTGTCCAATCCAGGCTAAACCTGAGTAGCTGCCATTTACTGTGTTAAGGAGTGTGTTCATTTCCTCCATGTTATCAATGGTAGCCAGGTCAGTGTAATTCTCTCTGCAGTATCTCTGTGCTTCAGTCCAGGTCTTTCTCTCAATAACAAAGTGATACTGACGAGAGGGTAATGATGACATTGCTAGAAACAAAAACAAAAATGTTAGTTATAATGTTTGCTGATTTTCTTTAAAAAGGTAGATTATAGGTGCTTTGCATTCATGCACTATTGAGACACTGTACGGTTCATATTTAAAATAATAAATTATAGTTAATAATTAATAACTAGGTGCTTTGCCAATTTTATTCATGTCACAACAGAAATCTACTCACTCTTGTAGCAGAGGAATGGAAAAGCTCGAGTGCAGTTTTCATCTGTCCATTTCCCAGAATCATTAAATGACACAGCAGTACAGGATTGATTCTGTGCATAATTATCTGGTTGTCCAGGTTTCCAGTAGCTGAAAGAGGAGTTGCTTTTATCTGACCAAGACCTGGTTCTGTACAGGCCAATCCAAAACCCATAATAATAATAATTAGAATTAGATAATAAGGAACTTATCATCTGGTTCTCAGTCTCGTTCCTCACACTTATCAGGTCTGTGTGATGCTTTCTGCAGTATCTCTGAGCTTCAGTCCAGTTCATTTTCTGAGCAACCAGGACATATCTTTCACTGGCATTCACTCTGCCTAAAACAGACAGTTTCGATATGTAACATTTTTAGTGGAATACTTCAGCTTCAGAGGAAATGTGTACTATCTTTACACTGCATGAAAAGAGTCAAATCTGGAAGTATTTGGAAATAGTTTGTGAGATGTATGAGGTTAAAATGGACCCAGGTTATGCAAAACATAAATTTTTCACAAACGCCCATGTATCTCATGTCAGCGGCCATTTTCAGGAATCCATGAAATTTGACGGACTATTACGGTTGAAATTCGGCTAGTTTTGAGGACTGCTGGTTGTCGTGCTGTGTGAGGGCCTTTCATATGTTAATGACTGCAAATTGTAAGGTGTTAGGTGTCTGCTGTGGTCTCAGACAACAGGGGAGGAAAAAAGCTTGCTGTTTTGTAGGTCACAGCAAACTATTTTACTGCAAAGAAATACTGACTAAATTAAACAACCTAATGCAAAAATTAACCAAACAGAGGTAATATAGAATAACTACATATTTAAATAGCTATTTTTGACAATTTGACAATGACACAAAATAATTTTGACTTGAACCATTTTTCTAAAATAAGGAGATTTATCTTACCACATTATTGTTAGCACCTACACTGTCATATGCTGGCATAATGGCTAAAGTTAAATGATTAATGGATCATTCAGTACAGTTACCTAGCAAATCAAGAAATATCAAACACACAGCATTCCAGGATGTAAAAAAGAGTTTATTTAAGGATATTTTCTTACAGTACAGGTAGTAAAGAAACTGAAAGCAAACAAGTGTCCACTTAAAAACAGTTACAGTAGTAAACCAAAATTGAAAAATGTAATAAAAAAATATTAAAGAATAAGATTTATTAACACTTGGTGTCAGTATGAAAACTATCTTCAGGAATAAATTAGCCCTAAATCTCAACCATTGTGCAAAGTGGTATTATTACCGGTGGTATTAGTACTATTAATCTTTTGTCTGACTTAATTGCACAGGAGAGCTACGAAGGACACATCTGATTGCAATACATACCACAGGTAGGAATGCTGCTGCAGAGTCGGTTTGTGCCCCTTAAACTCCACAGACCCCCCAAAGAAATGTCTGTCTAGATGAGGGTGCAACCATATTATCTTTGCAACAACATGCTTAAAAGTACAGGCAAGAGATTTTACCACAAGAAACTTCTCATGATCCCAGGACGCAGCTCTGCATTTGGGTCTAGGACTGGTTCCTCAAAGCTGGACTCACTAAAACACCACTTAGCAGAAACACAGGCAGACTTTTCAGCCCTGCAACCACTAACAGAAAGAGTTACTCCAAGACTCCTTACTTTAGTGCACATCCTGGCCAAACAGCCCACTTGAGTGATAAAACTGTTTGGATATATTTTATGGTACACTGACAACAGTATATCCCTTTCAGATTCTCCTAGCACAATGTCCTGGAATGGGGCAGTGGCTCAATTATGTTTAAATCTTCCAAAAGAAGTGTTTCGGTTGAGATCTGGGCATAATGCTTTATACGTCATGTCAGTAGTACTGTTAAGTGACAAGACCCATATCTTTGCTTGCCAAGATGTTGACAAATTCAGCACTATAATCACAATCCATTGGCATATGTAACTGCTGGTTCTGCTGAAAATGCCTCATGACTTGAACTTCAATGTTTCCGTTGTTGTTATGATACTGCCCTAACATTCCATTGAACCTCTCAAAAGAAAAGCACCAAAATAAATAGACAGGAAAAAAATCTCAAAATTTTTTTTATGCACACCTTCAGTGGTTGTTGACAAATTAAACACACCTTCTGGTGGATCTGGAACTTCAATCGACTGCATGTCTTCTTCATTAGGCATGCACAAATTCCCTTCACATGGATTGCCATAGTTTCCTGTAATAAAATAAAGAAATTTAGAATCAGCTATAGTTACATATGTACCCAGTTATTCAACTATGATAGAAGATAACAATATCGATTTTTGCAAATCCCTGGGTTAATATCTGCAGTTTTATACCTTGTTATGGAACTGGTCTTTGTGGCTTCACTTAGACAGGGAGTGATTGTTTGAATATCTACTGAGAGCACCTGTTAATCACCCTGCACTTGAGCATCTTGTTATCATATGCATATGGGCCATTCATAACAATAACTGAAATGTTGAATAGCTGTTTTGATGTAAACAGGACGTTTTTTTTTTTTTGGTCTTCATGAATTTAGCAAATCAAGAAAACTTGATTTTGAAAGCCAAAATCACAAAGCTTAATCAAAATCTGCCATAATACCCATACTTTGCAACTAACTTATAACTTATATAGCTTAACAACAACTTTATAAGCTGAAAATAAATACAATTTCTTGAAAATATGAATACAATAACCCTTATGTGAGCATACCATAGCTAAATAACAACTTAATAATATTTAAAATTTGTAAAATTTTTACATTACCAGACTAAATGAAAGGACTTACCCAGCAGAACATCATCCTCCACATCCACTCTCCTCCAAAGGCTCTCTTGCCTGCTTTGTTATCAATAGCAGATTGTCCTTCCATGTTGATGGAAAAAGGATCACTCACTGATCTGCGCTAGGTTTGGTTCCCCGGCCAGGAATCAAACCCAGGCCAGAGCGACAAGAGCAGTGGTTAAGTTACTGTTATGTTTTGCAGTTGCTGGAGTCCAGGTCTAAGGTCCTGCAGACAGACTTGGAAAGAGAACTATGCGAGACAGCAGCTGTGGACACGATGTCCGATGAAGAAGACGGTGTTGTTGATGTGGGTTATTAAACCACCAGCACAGAGAAGCCCTTAACTGTCAGCTCTGTGCCAGGAACTATAGGAAAGACTGGATGCAGACCCACACTATGCTGGCACCCATCACTTTCCTGTGATGGCAAGTGACACAGAGTCAGAGGGGAGTTCATTTATTGAACTCTAATTGCACATCCTGATATTGTTTTAGATTTTACTGAAGTTTATTTATTTTATTTTTTTTGGTGTTATGTTTTATTTTTAATATTCCATATTTTATTGTTAGTTTGTATATTTTATTTGTGTTACGTTTTGGACATTCCATGTTATTCTTGTTATTCTGTATATTTCATTCTTGTAATATTCAAATCCCAATTATTGTCTCAGCATTTATATTGTGAACAATATTGATTGAAGGCCTGTAACGAGATGTACAAACTAAGGCCTTTGTTGGTTTTGGGTGGGCTGAAATTTAAGTCCAACTGATAAAATGCAAAAAAATGGCCATATCAAGGAAGGTTACGTCAGTCACTATACACCTGAAATGGTGTATAATCTGATGTATACACAATTGTTATGTCGTGCAATTTGACACTCCTAGCCAGTACATTTCTGAATATGTCCAAAATACAGTGGCATATACAGGAGTCTACTGGTCTGATTACAACTCTTTTCATGCAGTATTATGGGTTTATAAAGCTATTTGCTTTGAACTGTTTTCCTTTAGAATACACATAACTGCTGTGCTCACCATCAAAGCAAATGAATGGAAGATTTGAAGAACAAGAGATCTCCCACCATACTGTAGAATAACTCGATAAGCATACACACAAACTGTTTCCATTCCAGTTCCAGCTTGGTTTGATTATATACCAGTTTCTAAAGCTTCTCCCTCCCTCCTTGTAGAAAGAATCATCATCCAGAGACCATCTCCAGCTGTTCAGATCATCATACAGTCCAATCCAGGTTCTTTTGCTGTCCCAGATGTCAACTATATCAGTAAGGGCCAGTTGCTCTTGAGTGGTATTAATACTGGCTAAATCGACATAATTCTCTCTGCAGTATCTCTGTGCTTCAGCCCAGGTCTTACTCTCATTAATGAAGTGATACTGACGAGGGAGACAGACGCCGAGGCTGAAAAACCCTATTGAAGAGACAATACCAGTTTTGCATATTCATTATTGCTTAAAAATATTACCACTAAGCTCCTGATTAACTAGGATCTAAATTAAGGACTGCTAAATTGTGTGTGCAGATGTGCTAGATGTGAGTAGTTAGTGGGCGCATTGTAGATGTTTTCAAAATAACTGTGTTATCAGGTAGGGAGGAACATTGATCATCATTCATGAGAGCCATTGTTGAGTCACTATTTGTCAAGAGTTCCACCTCTCAGTGTGTAGTTCCCAGTGCAAATAGCGCTGCTTTCATGTTGTTTAATGTAATGTTCACATTGTCATGTGTTTCATGTTTTGATTTGTGTCTTGTCTCTGCCCCTGTCTTGTTATTGGTTTATCTGTTCCACCATGAATTAATTCCTGATTAGTTAGTCTATTTAAGCTCTTCTGTGTGTTTGTCTTATTGCAAAGTTTCATTCAGTTAATTTGTATTTCCAAGCCTGTGTTTCACTGTTTCTAGTTTTCATAGTTACGTCCTAGTTTTGACCCTTGCCCTTTACATGTGTGATTATGGATATTCTGTGTTTGATGATGCCTACCTGTTATTTGATTCATGCTACAGACTTTAATGATTATTATTGGACTTGTGCTAATAAAAGACATGCTGGTTTTACACATGTTGCATTGTGACTCCTCAATTTGCATGTTACATTATCCTAAGTCATGTCCTGAAGCTTAGCCACGAAGGGTAAGAAACTCTTGGATGTGCGATGGACACTGAATGTAATGTCTTATTTAGATCTGTGCCAGAAAGACATTTATTTGGAGTTCTTTAAAATATATTTTCAGTTATGCAATAAACAGATTTAGAAAAGCTTTGAGTTTTTTTTTTTCACACTTCCAGAAAGTCCCAGAATGTTTGCGTGAGGTTTGAAAGACCACTAAAGAAGTAAAAAGTAGACACAAAAGCAATATTTCTGAACTACTTAAAAAGCAATTAGAACATATAAATTACCTATCAATTATTCATTAGTAGTGTGAGCTAATACTGGTCTAGTCAGATAAAAGGTTTACAGGATTACAGGATTTACGTTATTACAGACTGTGGTAAATCACAGTGCGGGTGCTAATTTAATTCTATTTGAATTGACACAAAGGCATGAAAGTGCAATACTCATTAAGGTAAACATATAAAACAGACATGATCAATTGAAAGATGTTATATGCTATAGATCCGGTGTTTAAATCAGTTTGCATGTTTTGTAAGGAGGTTTACAATTGATTACAACAGGGCTATACAATACAAGAGTATGTAAAGACAAACTATAGAACTAGTTTATCTATGTTAAATAATAATAATAATAATAATAATAATAATAATAATAATTGTTGTTGTTGTTGTTGTTGTTGACTTCAGTGTACCTGATAAGCTTAACATCTTCTATTATGGTATCATGTGCACTCTTTATCATAACTTGAAAAAGTTTTTTGTATATAACATAACACACAAAAACACACAACTCACCAAAGAGCACCAAAAGTCGACCCATGGCTCTGGTAGGATATCAAGAAAAAGTATGATTAAGAGAAACATCTGAGGAAATCATGCCTTAGATAAATTTTATAGCCAGATTGTTAAAATCATTGTCAAGTCTTCAGGTCTTGTGATGGCACAGTAATCTAAATTTCCTATTCAAATGATTTACCTCATAGATGTCTGCTGTCTCCTGTTTGCACCGTTTTGCCACTCGATTTTGTTTCAGCCAGACTGAATAAGTAGGAGGAGCTTGGTTAGATATAGCAAGACTGGTTATTAAACACTGCAACATTAAAACCACAGTGAACATGTCAATTAAAATAAGAGCATCCATGACAAATTGGAGTAGTGTGAAAACTTAAAGAGTTATATATAAATCCTAATGTTCACCACACTTTTAAAATTGAAATATTATTTACATAAAAAAATAAGAAAGTGTAGGAAAGGTAAGAAAGTGCTTCAGCACATTTTCAACACCACTGGCTTCATTTTACAAATCTAACTGGTTAAGAACTGGTTCTTCAGTTCTTCAAAGCCATGTAGCTTCTAAAGATGTACTTCTAGACCATGTACTCAGTAGTGTTTTTCACTGATGTGAGAGTTGATCCACTCTCTTACTGCTTGTCTTCACAAAGTTAGCTTTGACGTCTCCTTTATAGTAAACTATTAGCTAAATAAATGTTATGAAATTACCAAACACTCTGTCCATTTTGTTGGTTTTATTCTTTTTGTTAATTATGTGGTTGTGATCTGCTTAAGTTGTTGAATAAATTTAAGCATGTCTAGCTAAAATCAGTGATGGCAAACTACAAACTTGTTAATGCAAAAAAAATCATCGCAATCAAGTAAGCTTTAACCAAGTAAGCTTTAAGCCTTAAATTTAACTAAAAATAGTTTACGGTAAATTCTAATCATGTAGCTGGTTTAAAAACCCACAAACTTCCTGATCCTTGTACCGCAAGAGTGTCGTTGAAACTAGAGCCATGGGCAGGGCAAGGAATGCGGAACATATTCAAAAAAAAGGATATGTTCACACTAGGTCAGGTTTCCTCAAACAATTATTTTACATATAAGGTTTTTAGAACTTGTTGCAAATTTATTTGAAAAAATAAAATAAAATCTCTAATTGAGGTAAGTATTCAGACCTATTACTCAGTACTTTGTAGAAGCACCTTTGGCAACAGTTAGAGCTTCTGAGTCTTCTTGGGTAACTCTCTACAAGCTTTGCACACCTGGATTTGGGCAGTTTCTCCCATCTTCGGGTGTCTTCACAGATGTTCTATGGGGTTTAAGTCTGGGCTTTGGCTGGGCCACTCAAGGACATTCAGAGACTTGTCCCAGTCTGGTCCAATGTTGTCTTGGCTGTGTGCTTCGGGTCGCTGTCATGCTGAAAGGAGAAACAATGGCCCAGTCTGTAGTTGTGTGCATGCTGGAGTAGGTGGAGTTCTTCAAGGAACTCTCTGTATTTGGCTAAATTCATCTTTCCCTCAATTCTGAACAGTCTCTTTTTTCTCTGCCGCTGAGAACTACTCCCATAGCATGAGGCTGGGACCGCCATGCTTCATCATAGGGATGGTATTATCAGTTAATAAGCAGCATGTTGTTTTGCTGGACGTAGCACAGTCTTTGTCTTATCAGATCAGAGAATTCTTTTCCTCAGACTCTCAGTCTTTTAAATCAAACTCTCAGTCTTTTAAATCTTCGCTTTTTAATCAAGAGTGACTTTCACGTGTGATGAACTTAAATTCTGCCTGGGCCACATTAGCAGTATTGTGAGCCTTTGAAGGACCATGATATGAGGGTATTCATTTTAAAAAACATTATATTTAAAATAGTTAAAATTTCTATGGAAAAAAAGGCGCTAACATACAATATTCAACTTGATTGACTATTAGGTGATAATGTTTATTATACTGATTACAATTTTAACACATATACCGTATACACAATATGGCTCAAAGTGTGTGGACACCTGACCATCACAGCCATAAGTGGTTCTTCTCCAAACAGTTGCCACAAAGTTGGAAGCACACAATTGTATAGGATGTCTTTCTATGCTGTAGCATTACACTTTCATTTCACTGGGACTAAGTGGCCTAGCTCAAATATGTTCTAACATTACAATGGGCCTGTGCATAAAGCATGGGTTATAAAGAAACTGTTGGCCAAGATTGGAGTGGAAGAACCCTGACCTCAACACCCTTGGGATGAATTGCAACACTGACTGTGCCCCAGGCCTGGGCATCAATGGCCATCAATGCTGGGCACTCAATGCACGCAGAAGATATGAGACACTCACCTGACATCAATGCCTGACCTCACTAATGCTCTTGTCAACTCCTTTATTGTAAACTATAAGCTGATTAAATCTTTAGGTGAGTAACTACCAAACATCATATCGCTTTTGGTTGGTTTTATTCTTCGTGGTAATTATGTGGTTACTGTCTGTCTGGAGTGTCACATGTTCACCCCATATTCAAGACCACGCCACTAGGTGAATTGATGAATTAGCACATCATGGCCAGTGCTCCGAGGATAGGCTCTGGTTGTAATTTATTTGCAGTTACTTCACACATCTTTGGCATTAAACAAGAAATGAAAAAGAAAGACAATTCATACAAAACGGAAGGTAATTTTTAGTTGAAGTGTACTTCCAAAGTACTCATATACAATACTATACTGTGTAATGATTGGAACTGGGTGTAATGTTTATCCAGCTGTTCAGCGCTTAGATGTCAGCCTCTCACAGTACTCAAATTCTTTGACTCCAATGGCTTGATCTCGAGCCTCTGGAGCTGGGAGGACAAGGGAGCAGTCACTGTCGAAATATTTTCCAGAGATCCCCTCGGTCTCCTCCGCCACCGAACAGTATATTGTACTAACTGCACCTTCTTGAGCAGACTGCAGAGAAGCGACATGAACACAAACACATAGCATCTGATTGGAAGTTCACTGATTAAACACATACTCTATCTGATTTAAAGTAGCATGAAGAAATGTGTTCTTTAGTTGTATATAATGCTCTCTTCTTTGGCTCTTGAGTATCCGGTGTTATGTGACTGAGAGTTACATGCCAAAGCAGTTTAAACATTACCTTGAAGAAGAACGTTCCCACTATGTTGAAGATTAAGCGAAGAATCCAGTTATAGTGTCTCATAACTTCAGTCATAACAACACCTGGGTGTAGCGAGTTTGCTGTCACACCTAAAAGGAAAAAGGACCCTTTAGACTTAAATTCATTGAAGGGTTAGATTACTTAATTACAGAGAAACCATAGAGCATGAAGATATGACATTTTTACTAATTAAACTTAAATTTTAAAAAATTGTATTATCAGATAATTTTTCAAAAAATATCTGCCAATAGAACAAGACTATATCAAGCTTGAAATTAATAAAAATGTTTATAAATATGTTTAATAATCTTATATTTGGTTTTATTATATAAAATACTACATAAATGTGGCTATATTCAGCATCATTTCATT
>CM040989.1:20616343-20643861 GCA_022985145.1 Pangasius djambal | reverse complement strand
CAGGTGGCATCCTATGACAGTTCCACGCTGGAATTCACTGAGCTCCTGAGAGCGGCCCATTCTTTCACAAATGTTTGTAAAAACAGTCTGCATGCCTAAGTGCTTGATTTTATACACCTGTGGCCAGGCCAAGTGATTAGGACACCTGATTCTGATCATTTGGATGGGTGACCGAATACTTTTGGTAATATAGTGTACAGTATGTTCTCATGAGGAAAGAATGTTCGACGACAAACATGAGTGGAATATCACTGGAATACAACACAGATGTGACTGTGGCAAGAAAAATAATCCCTGAGATGATGTGAAGGAAACTCAAAACTCACACGGACAGTAACCCGAGCTGAAGATTGACCCGGCAATCCAGGAGCTGTGAAGCAGCGGTGCTCTGAGCATGTTATCCTGGAGCATGAGCAGCAGTTTGGAAAAGAGAAGCAGTTGGCTGGCTACGTGTGTTTCAGAGGAAGTTGTGTTAGCCTTCGCCCTTCTGCTGTGCTGGGGCTGTTGTGTGATAAGAGAAAGCTGACTGGTGGGAAATTGGCAGATGACCAAATAGGAAGGAAAGAAAGGTACTTAAATCCATATCCATTGTATTCTATGGATTGGGCCAGAATGTAAACAAATGCAAAAAAAAAAAAATAATAATAATAATAAAAATACTGCATTCATAGAATGTATGAATATATTAAGAATGACTTATTATTGGACTTGTGAAATATTTGGTGTAGAAATAGTTTAGTGTTTTCTTATAAAAATATAATTATTATTATATATTATACTTTTTTAAATAACAAAAGCTATAAAATGTACCATAGAATTTTACAGTGCATGCAACAGCTGTTAAAGGAACAACCAACATATTGTTTTTTTGTATGGTATTAGTCCACTACAAGCCTCCAGAACAGCTTCAGTGCACCTTGGCCCAGATTTTACAAGTCTCTGGAACCACACAGGAGTGATGAACACCATTCCTCCAAAAGATATTCCCTTGGTAAGTGTTTTGATGATGGTGTTGGAGCGCCACGTCTAACACGTCACCTCAAAATAGGTGTTCAGGTGGGTGTAGATCTAGTGACTGTGATAGCCACAGCATATGTTTACATCATTCTCGTTCCTGTCCTGTGGATAGGGGCAAAAGCACACAAACAGTGCAATTATATAAGAACTGGACCCTTGACACACAAGACAAGAACACACAAGGTATAGTGTGACTTGTAGATGGAATTGTGTGTACACTAGCCTGTCATTCATTACTGCTATTACTAGCCTACCCTTTATGAACTCAAAGAGGAACAACAAGGATATTTGATCCATTTGGATGACAGGTGTTTTTGGCAAAATATATACTGTAGTATTCGTACTAGATACTTACTTAATCCCGGTATTTGTCTGACCGCTTATGACAACAGACTACTGTGATTAGTGCTGTAACATTAGCCAGGGTTAGCAAAGAAAGTCAAAGCAGGAGTGTTTTTTGCTTAAATAGCCAAAATAGCCATATTCAATCAATGATATTTAAAAAAAAAAAATGAAATGGATGGAAAACTAACACTACTCAACACTAACAAAGACTGAGCTAAACATGAAATACGGAAACTATTGTTCGAAGAAATATTAATAGAATACTTGAATACAAGGTTGTTCAAATAAAAGTTTATATCATAGTGTCACACTTATTTATTGATTAACACTGAAAAGATTACACATGAATTCAAAACTATGATGCAATTTTCTTTTACGACATGGTGGATTTTTTTAAACTGAACATTTAAAGGTCATGTGGGCTGGGAATAACCTCAGTGGCCTCAGATCTCCTAAAAAAAATACAACTCTGCCAATACCCAGGCCGACTGCTACCCAGAAGGCTATAGGGCTGTTTTGGGGGGTGTGTGACTGGGAGGGACAAGAAAGGGGACGCTTTACACAGCTAACCACGTGAACACATAGGGGAAATGCACAACATCTGTAACTCAGCCGATTTACAGCAGGAACACACAAGGGTTGGATTTGGAGTCTAATAGGAAGAAGAGAAGGAGAGAAAAATGGCAAGCATGCTGGAGGAGGGGAAGGTTGAGGAGCCAAATAAGGCCAGAAGAAGAACCACATGCTGGATTAGGAAGAAGCATGTTCGCGTAGGCCTAGCAGAAACTCTCAGCACATTTGTTATGATGGTACGATGACTCAATTCATGCCGAGTACACATTTCATAAAACCACATAACCATTCTACCATCTTCCATCTCAATGTAATTGAGTTTTAGATATAATTATTTAAGTTCTACATTTTAAAGGCAATCTATTTGCAACAATGAAAGAACATTTCCACACAGATATAAAGTCAAATTTACATATAGCCACATCCGCATCATGGATTTCAGATGAAAATAGGATCAAAATCCTATTTTTAGAAGCAAAGCGAAATCCACAGGACCTATATCATTACCAAAGAGACATTTACCTTACTCCACAAATGGTTTTGTGTGTGTCAGAAGAATGTATGTATTTTGATAATGTGTCAAAATCTTACTCAATTAAAAGTGGAAGTATCCAGCTAAAATGTGTTCAAGTGAAAGTTTAAAAGTTGCTAATTTTAAAAGTACTCATGTATTAAAAAAGTAAAAGGTTAATGGTTTTAACTGATGAAACTAAGGTCATGTTTTATGTGAAAACTAACTTTTATGACTTATTTAAACTTGTTAGAAGAGGATACTTGTTTTAAAGCAGATATGCCTAGCCTGTTATTAGCATGTTAGCTACAGGAATTGATGCTAGTCTAACCTGGCATTAGCCAAGAAAGCAGGTCAGATTGGTTAAATATAGCCAGTTAATGTTAACAAATTAGTGAAACTTGCCTGCATTTTTTCAAATTAGATTGATTTCTTGCCCTCTAGGTAGGCAAAGGAGATCTTATTTTATAAAAGTCTTTGCTTACACCAATATATTAAAATATTTTACTGAGGTAGGGCCAGGGTCGTGCATCCTCAAGTTCCACACTGCAGTCCGTTGGCTTAGCCATTGTTAAATGCACACGGATAGATATAACGCTAAGGACACTGTGTAGGATTAGAAGGTCACCGCAGATGATGAACTGATTTGACTCTTTACAGTTTTTCTACATTTATGAACTTAATGATTGGATGCTAAACTGTCTTGAAGACTCTTCTGTGGTGGACAACTTACTGACTGTTACAAAGTGCTGACGCTTGAAAAGCTTCACCATATCGAGTATACATTTTTCTTTGTTAAATAAGAACACAAACACAGTTTAAAAAAAAAAATCTCTTTATTACTAGGCTTAGATTATATTCAGTGTCTGCAGTACAAGTCCTTGTGAATGAGTTGCTGCTACAGAAATCTGATATCTAGAATATCTCTTATCTTTTGTACACTTAGCTAGTCACAAGCTTGAAATCTTGCACGTCTGCGTATATGCTCGCCTGTATGCTGGTTTCTCGTGGCGACGCAAACGTTTGAACACCATGACAGAATGAGCTTTTCAAAGCCAGATCACTGGATTGATAACTTGTTTACAGCATTATGTCTTTAAAAGTTATTAGAGATTGATTTTAAACGGTAAGTATGGTTTGTAGTTTGTAATTTCTAACAAATGACCTCTTAATGTGAACATATTAGGTTCTTGGCCATGTTTAGTGATGAAAATTGCCAGACTCTTTAAAGGAAAGTAGAATCAGGCTCACGTTTAAATGAAAAAACATTAGCTTCAGTCACACACATGCTGCAGTTTAAAACTCTTTAAATTTCTCTTATTGTCAATAATCTGCAGAACCTTTAAATGTAATGTCATATATTAATGCCTATGATGTATATTCAAATATATAACATTTGGTAGAGGGCAGGTCTGCAGTTTAGCCACTGACTGTACCTTGAACTGCATTTGTTTTGATACCTGTTATCTTCTGGTGATATGGACTTATACCCTCAACCCTGAGAATTTTTGTTTGTGTTTCAGGTGTTTGGTCTAGGTTCTGTTGCTCAGGTGGTCACAGGAGGGGGGGTTTTTGGAGATTACCTGAGCATTAATCTGGGTTTTGGTCTTGGTGTAGCGATGGGGGTGCATGCTGGTGGGAAAGTGTCAGGTAAGCTGCTGAAACATGCATGTGCATGTCTGTCTAAGTGTTCTTTTTTGCCATGCTTTTTGTTAATCTGCTGAAGTGATCAGTGACCTTTGTTGGTATTATTTGGAAATCTGTTCCAAGTCTGATAAGACTGTAAGATCGCATCTTTTCACTGACTGCTTTGCCACCAGTAAGTATCAGCACTTCCTTTTACCTCTCACTAGGACTGAATTCATCCTTGTGTTTGGTTAAAAGCATTTGCCACATGATATGTATAAATATAAGTAAGGTTCTCAAGTTTTCTCATATCCAAATTTAAATATTTCAGTGAATATTTAATATATATTTAATTTAGTGAATATTTAGTGAATATTTAAATATTGCAGTATATTTCACTTTACTAAAGCTACAGTATATAGGGTTACATTAGGTTACATAGGTTACACTCCATCTGCATAAGCCCATCATGTCAACAGACATGAACCTAGATAAGTAAGGAATAAAACATGGTGGTGTGTGCTGTTAAAGGAAAATAATCAGTGACGAGGTGGTGTGATGCAGCATGAAGCACAGTTACTATTACCACCCCGAAGTTGATTATTTTCAATCACTGCACATCCCGAAGTGTTTTATTCTCCTTATACCACCTTTAGTTAATAAGTCACAAAAATGTAGCCTGTTACATTAAAAGCATCATGGCTTGATCTTATCCTGACAAAGTCACTTGAATCAGGTGTTGAAGAAAGCAGTGATGGTTAACTGACACTTATTAAATGTTTCTGTAGGTTTATGCCACTTGTCAGGGATGGTTTATATATACAGTAAGTGTCAAGTAGCTCCATGAATGTGACCCTTAAGTAATGTATTGCAGGGGAAAATATTACTTTTAGGATTTATGGTGAATATTTAACATATACTCACAGAAGCAGGTAGCATTGCCAGTTACAGAAGATTTATATCTTTTAAATCTCTAAAGAAGTGGGTCTTGAATAAGAAATGTTAGTGTTCTGATCTTATTACTCAGGTGCTCACATGAACGCAGCAGTGACGTTTACTATGTGCGTACTTGGCCGTCTGAGCTGGAAGATGCTTCCACTCTATGTAGTTGCACAACTTCTGGGCTCCTTTATTGCTGCAGGAACAGTTTTCACCCTGTACTATGGTGAATGAACATGCACAATCAGTTTTAAACCTTTAAAAATTAATAAAGTATTTTAACCACTAAAACGTTTCAACTTAAATGTTTATAGATGCTATATACCACTACTGCGAAGGAAACTTCACGGTGTTTGGCCCCAAAGCAACAGCGGGGATCTTTGCCACATATCCAGCTCCTTATCTCTCAGTACAAGCTGGATTTTTGGACCAGGTAAGACATTCTGTAATAACTGAAAAACTTGTCTTATCTTGTCATGGAGAGATAACAGATAACTTCATCAAAAGAGAGAAAAGTTAATAAAATGGCTCATGACCACATTGTGAGATAGAAACTCATTATGACTTCAGTATTCCTTCATTTATAATTTAGAATTTGAATATTCCAGTATATTTCCATCTGCCTCACTCAGGTTCTTGGCACTGCCATGCTGTTACTATGTCTGATGGCTCTGGCAGATAAGAGGAACCAGCCTGCCCCATCTGGTGGAGAGCCTGTGGCTGTTGGGGCTCTTGTATTGCTGATTGGAGTTTCCATGGGCAGCAACAGTGGCTATGCCATCAATCCCACCCGAGACTTGGGGCCTAGAGTCTTTACAGCGATTGCAGGCTGGGGATTAGAGGTATTCAGGTAAATAGAATGCATAATAGATTACATTTTAATTATGATAGACAGGATTGTAAAGAACTCAGAGCCCTTCTTGTCCAGAAACTGAACTGATAATTTGATTGGCTGCTCTGAGTTTCTGCTTTCGCCCCCCACATAAACAAACCAAGCATTTCAGGTTCTGTGAAAAAACAGACATATAGTATACTATACCTAAAAATCCCAGATAAATGCATGTAGTTAGTGGGCGAGTGGTGAGAGATTTTCAAAGAATATTTATTCATTCATCATTCACTCATCTTGAATATCTACTTCATCTTGGTGGATGCAGAGCCTATATCCACGAGACGGGAGTACCATACATACCACTAGAGGCAATTTTGCGTAGCCAATCCACCTGGTTTTAGGAAGTGGAAGGAAACCAGAAAACTCAAAGGAAACCCAAGCAGACACGGGAGAATGAAACCCTCAAAAGAGTACATGACCTGTTATTTAGCTCATCTAACAGACCCTGTTAGTAAATTAGCTTGCACATATTTTTTCAGGTGTTGTCAAGTTTCCACCAGCATACCTTTAGTAAAATAGGACCTATATGTCCACCATAAAACCTTTAATTACATTATGATTTATCTTTATTGTCTTAAATGAATTTTCAGCAATGGTATGGTGGTGCAGCAGGCAGCATTGTGGCCTCACAGCCCCAGGGTCCTCTGTTTGATTGTGACCAAGGGTTTGGAGTTTCACACATTGTCCAGGTTCTCCAGTTTCCTCCCTAAAATATGCTGCTAGGTGGATTGGCTGTGCTAAAGTGCCCCTAGGTGTGTGCACAGTGCCATGTAATGACTGGCGTCCCATCTAGGGTGTACTTCCATCTCATGCCCAGCATTCTGGGATAGCCTGCGGATCCACCACAACCCTGACCGAGATATAGCACTTACCGATGAGGAATGAATGAATGAATGAATGTATTTCCACTTCTGTCGTTTCCACAGGGCAGGCAGCTTTTGGTGGTGGGTGCCCTTGGTGGCGCCATTAGTGGGTGGAGTAACTGGAGCTTTGATATACAAAGCTTTTGTGGAACTGCTCCATCCCAAGCATACGGAGAGAAAACCTGAGCACAGTGGATCATCAGAGTGCATAGCGCTGGATCAGTGTAAGAAAGACAACGCAGACAAGTGTGTGAACTGTCAACAAGTCGAGTACCACTGGTACCATGAAGACAAGAGAGAGGATCTAGTGAAAAACTAGATCTCACAGTGAGACCAGTCTAGTATAGTAAAGAAGCGATGAAATCAGCTCCTGCCTGTTTCAGTGGACGGATGATTGGAACCTGTTTGGATCTTCTGAACATCGGAGTTCAAAAACTCACTAGACAAGCAATTGCCATGACCATTGACAATGAACTGGAACGAAGGAACTGTTTTTTTCCTCTCTTAAACATTTCCTGTTCAAATGCATTTGAATAACAAGCCTATAATTTCACGCTGCCACATTAGCAGGACCATTAAACTACGTGTTCGTATGGAAGAACCACAAAACTGCATCACATTTTTAAATCTCACAGGGGCCATATTTAAATGTTTTATTTTTAAACATTTCAGATTATTTTTTAAAATTTATTTAGCCACGGTAAATTGTTTTTATCATCTTGCTAGAGTTTAAGTTTCGTAGGCTATCCCAGATACACGTGACAAGGTTGGTTTAGTTATAGAAAATCAATCCCTCACCAGACTTGTGACTTGTTTATTAACTTATAAGTTAATAAGACAAAAATTGCAGATTGACTTGTTAGAGAAACGGTAAAAAACCCAAAGCCTTCCATCTTGAAGACTTTCCCATGTCAGACAACTGTTACAAAGCGGTGATAAACGTCACCATCTCAATGATTACAGGTTTATCTTTCTTAAACAGCATAGTCATTGATTAGTAGGCTTAGATTACGTGGCACATCCACCGTACAAGTCATTGCGAATGAGTTGTTGTTATAGAAACAATGATGTATTAGAAGGAGCATGCTAATACAGTATAAACCTGTGATTTAAATTATAGCAAGAACTACTGCCAGAACTGCTGTTATAGGAAATTAATCAACACTTTCTGACCCATCAGAATTGAGAATTCAAAAGTGCTGTAGTGTACATTTGCTGAAGGTTTAATCAATTTAGATTACACAAAGGAAGACAGCTTGCAGTGAAGCTAAATGGGATATTTTCCATCATTCATCACACTGACAGAACCTGATGCTTCTTGCTTTGCATAAACCTGAACTTGGGATTCATGCACAATTACAATATTGCACACTCAACAATACATTTGGATATGTTCAAATAAAACATTCTATCCCCAGTGGCCACGTGCTTGTCTCTTCATGCTTTGCCTGCCCTTGATCCCCGACCCTTGGCAGGACCTCCACTTGCTGGGGCCTGGCTGGCCTGCTTCTTCTTGGGAGCAGGGGGTTTGGTTTTGCCACGGAAAGCCTTGTCTGGGTCCAGCTTGTTCAGGAATGTTTCACCAGGCGTATCGAGATGGGAGTCACCATGGAATGTAAGAGGCTGATAAAGAGATGCCCATTGCTGTATCAAAACACAGAGAGAGAGAGTTCAAGAATGATCACTGTGCTGGGTGGCAGTCACATGCCAGATCAATCAGCGGCTGGTGACGGTGTGTAACATCAGGAATCCAGGCCACTGAAGAGGCTCATTAAGAAACACAGTAAAAGAGTCAGTGGAAAATCTAACTTAATACCGAACACATTGCATGGAAGTGTTACTGCATCAATAAAAAAAAAAAGTAAAGAAGTTTTATCATCTTGCACTGGTTTTCTGTTTTCTTGATAAGGGTAAAAGTGTAGGTCTTTCTTCTATTGTCTAAACCATGTCTGCAGATTTTTTAAATATTAAGAAGTTTATTATTTAACATAGAAATTATCCTTTATGATCTTCAAACCAAAGAAAGATGACACAGCTGCATGTCTGATAGTGAAAGTAGTATAGTTCTTATTAGTAAACCGAGAATCTAGTACCAAATTATGAACAGTGATTATGACAGATGGTGAAGTTTTAAAGAAACATGCAAACTGTCACGTATTTCCCCCTCGCGTCGAGCGCTGCATGCACGCTACGGTGCATTCTTCTGTTATGTCAAGTTTTTTTTTTTTTTTTTTTTACGTTGCCACGTGTGTTTTGTTTTGGTTCACGTCTCGTCACCTCCCATGTCTTGTCACTGGTTGTCTCCCTCCTGTGTCTTCATTACTCTCGGCTGTTTTCACTTTGCCCCCTTGATTAGTTTGTGTATTTAAACCGTTCAGTGTTTGTCTACCTGACTTCACCGAGCCGTTTCGTTCGGTGTTGTTACTTTCCAGTTCTTGATCTAGGTCTGTTTCCTGGTCTGTGTATTTTGGATTTTCCCTGACATTGCTGTTTGCTGATCGCCTGACCTCTGTCCGTGTACTGTTCCCGATTTCGATTCACGTTTTGGATTTGTCTGCCTGCTCTCCTAAATAAAACGCTTAACTGCACTTGCATCCATCTCAGCCTTCTCTCCCATGACACAAATGAGAAGCAAAGGTAACATTTAACCTTTCAGAGGAAAAAAATAGGATTAATAAGATCTACTTTCATAAATAGCTTCTAAAAAAACACTATAATGTACAGTGTGTATGTTAGTGATTTACATGTGTCTATATGCTGTCAGCCTTTAAGTGTTTTTTTATTTATAGTTTTAATATTTAATGTAGCCTGATGGTAACTCGAGGTGATGTGATGATGAGTTTACTCCTACCTTGGCTTGCGGACTGGGCCCGTATGGGGTAAAGGCGTACTGCCACTCCGGCAGCCCTAAATGTGTTATCATGAGCCTGTAGTATGCAGTGAAGGAGGAAGTGAGAAAGTGCCAGTATAGCGACCGGTCCAGGAACCATATTTCATTCTGTTCAGCCACGGCGTCTAGACATCACCAGCCATCAGGACGTACAATAAAGAACAACACAAAATGACAGAATGAGTGATTTGCACATTATATCATCATCTTTTACACTTGCTCTGTGTTCGGCTTCAGATGGATGATCACCTGGAGTGCAGTTTTTGTAAACAAGGCAGACCCTGCCGTTTCCACCACAGGGGTCAAGCTCAAAGATTCGGCTACGGGAGTCAAAGTGAGGCTCTTCTCGTTCCTTTGATCCTAGAGAATTAACAAAAAAGGCTTTAAGATACAGTTATTCAATGTGAAGGAACAGCTTACATAAATATAGCTTACAGTAATAATAATGTACTGTGAAAATGGTGTGAAAATGGTGTGAAATGTGAAACGCACTGGAATAAAATTTTCTAACATTTCCTCACTTTCTAATTCATCCTTGAAGTCAAGGTCAGCTAACGTGGGTGCACTAGGGAGGGAGTAAATGTTGGACTGCACCAGCAGACGAAGCTTCGCTACACTGTTGATTACCATGCAGCCAACAGGGACCGGCTCATCTGTAAAACACAGTTATTCAGAACAACTATTAACAGGAAACAAGAAACTCCTAGCAGACAGAGAGAGAAAAAAACTCACATCAAAAAAACCCTGCTGTTGGTGGATGAGACGCCTAATTTTATACTCAGATGTGCAACAGAAAATAGCAAGACCAAAGTCTGATAATAGGCAAAAGAGACCACAGTCTTGCCAATTTGGCTCACAAGATCAAGATTTGTGACTTCAGAGGTCAAAATTAACCTAGATAAAGTTGGTGCGATGCGAACAGAACCCGCTACCAGAAGCAAACAGACATCTTTCACCCTCCACGTCCTTTCCCCTTCAGTGAATGTGCTTTTGCACTAGGTTTTTAATTTTATTTTATAATTTTATTCATGTTTGGAGCAGTAACTGCAGTTTTGTCTGAAAACGCAAAACAGTTAGTTAGTAGTTTTTAGGTCTCTTCCATATTGCCATAACAAGGGATCAGATATCGCGAATGTTACGGCTAAACCATAAGCATCGGCTCTTCTGGATTCCTTGATATTGAGATGATCAGCATGGAAAGAAGCAGCACAGCGGCACAGCTGGCTGCAATCCTGAGCCCCTACTAGCATGTTCTCGTCATGTCCATGTGGATTTCCTCTGGGTTCTCTGGTTTCCTCCCACCCCCCAAAAACAAACCAATCAGTAATTCAGCGACTCAAATTGTGAATGTGTGTGTAATTGTGTGTGTGTCCTGGGATGGATGAACGGGTGTCCCATCCAGGTGTCCTCCCGCCTCGTGCTCAGTGTTTCCA
The DNA here is from genome assembly GCA_022985145.1 of Pangasius djambal. NCBI lineage: Eukaryota > Metazoa > Chordata > Actinopteri > Siluriformes > Pangasiidae > Pangasius > Pangasius djambal. The sequence continues at coordinate 20,632,772 of CM040989.1, read as the reverse complement.
GGATAGGCTCAGAATCCACCGTGATCCTGAGCAGCGATGTGCGAATGAATGAAAAAGCTGGAACTCACTTTCCAGCTTGGAGCTCCAGGTAAGCGTGAAGCCATCTGTGGTGAGGTAGAAGTCTTTCAGGTCCTCCGGCAAAGTGCAGTTGTTTTTCTGAAGGACACAGAAGCACATATATATATATATATATCCCTGATGTACATCTCCATTCATTCGCAGAAATATGTGTTGTTTTATAGTAACTGTTTTATTATTTTTTTTATTTACCTGCTCCCATGACAGGAGGCATCGCTTCTCTGCAGGTTCTCTCTCAACAAACCGCACATCTGACACACTGGGAAGACTTTCTGGGGATGTAATGAAAAAAACAGATTTAATAAATGATGTTAATGAGCAATAAAGAGACTAAACCAGGAGTTCTGCATATATTTTGATGCTTCTCCTGTCTAATACACCTCACTCAGCTCATGCAATGCTGGATGATTATGTGATGAGGTGAATCAGGTGGCTTAGCAAAAAAAAACAGAAATATGCAGTCTTTAAATAAAATAATCCTAATCCTTTCTCACCTAAAACCCGGGTTATTCCGAGGCAAAGTCTTTCTGAAAACCCCTTGATGAGTGTCTTTTCATCCTTCGCATCCTCCATTCCCACCTCCCTGTGTCTTTTTTTTTTTAGACCCACCGCATTCTGGTAAATCCCGCCTTCTGCGCTAGGGTTGGCTAGGGCTCTGTGTTGATTCGAAAAAGAGTCGATTCTCCGATGCCAGGCCATGGACGGTTATGTGCCAGGCATTGAGAATCGAGACTCGTCTTCAGTGACTCGGAGTCGATTCCCAGCGGTGAAATGGATTCAGCTCGTGCACCGAAAACGTAAAAATGGTGAAGTAAGAGTTTTATTTCTGTCACAAATGTGATATTTTTACTTTTATTCGATATTATTTTATTTTAGAAACAAAGTAAAATATCAAATTTACGACATAAATAAATGAATAGCCAAACAAACAAACAATGCTAATGCTAAGGCACTATAAAAATACCTATCTCATTTATCAGTTCAGATTATAACATTAACTAAAATTTTAATTGTTGTGAGCAAATAATAGCATTTATCATTTAGACTATAATACTATCATAATGGTATATTATCTACTTAATTAATTGTACAATTTATTATTTATTTGACGGGATCTCCTGTCCCTGAAAATTATTGTGCAGAATCGATTCTGACCCTCGGAATCGAAATCTGAGTCGACTCCAACTGGGAATCAAACAACTCTCATGTATGTAGCGTTAGTTGTCTGAACACGGGTGTGAAAAGTAAAGTAGAGGCTGAAAACGTCACACAAACACACAGTAACCAAAAACACAGAAATACTGATTGTCTATTGGGCAATGAAATGATAGACGGCACGTTTAGCGAATAATACAATCCGAGCAGGGCTTAGCCTACAGGAATAAACCAATCACAATCACGGAAGGCAAAAAAAGGAGGAGTTTTCTAGGTTCCCCTGGAAGTGGCGGTTTGTTTCAATATGGCGGCGGTTACTGAGGGAGAAACGGATACTGCTGGGATTTATTGGATTAACGACAGTATCCTTCACGTTTTTGTCGTATTTTTGTTCGTATGTAGCTTAAGGATGTGGTTTATTATTACAGCTCATTATGTTTAGGTGTTGTTAATAGTATTAGTTACACATTATAAACAGTGGGTTGAAGAAAATGGTTCCTGATATGAAGTGTGAAGACAACTGCAGTGACATGTGTAAACATTATTATTATTATTATTATTATTATTATTATTATTATTATATAATGTATTGGGAATATGTTTTGCTTTAGTGACCTGCAGTTGTACTAGTATCCCTTTTTCTGGCATCCTGTAACACTTGAACTAAAAGCCATAGATATTTAGGTAAGTTACCTTAATTATTTCTAGTTACTTACATAATTTATTCCACATTTAACAGAATTCTGTTTACTCTGAAAATTCAATTACTGGTATATTAATATGATATTAAAGTTATAAGCTAAGGAAAAAGAAATGTAAATGTTTATCTGTATGTCTTGCCATCTCCGCAACAGCAACAAACTGCTTTTGAATACAGAACTTGAGAAAATCTTGCTTAACCATGAACAGCTTCAGAAGACGAGCGGTCCGTAGTGTTTGCTCCAGGTGAGACATGAAATGAAACAATTAATCAAAATAACCAAAGCCTGTGGAACAAGAGAGAACCTGGTCACTTGTCACAGTTCGTCTATGCAGTATTGAGAGTTTCTGATGTTAAAGACAGAACATTCCGCAATATTATACGTAACTACAAATGGATAAAGTGTACAACACAATCTTGCATAAGCTTTCTGCCTGGTAGGAAGAGCTAAGATGTATCGTTTACTCGTCTGATTTTTTTTTTTTTAAACTCCTTTTTTGTTGCCCCTTTTTCAGGCATGAGTCAAAAGATGGGAGTGAAGTCTGTGTCCAAAATCAGTAATGAAAGGAAGGTCAAAGGGAGGACTGGGAAAACGCCGGGCCGAGGAACAGATTTACCCGTGGCGAAGACATCTTTACAGAAGATCTCAGGATTTTCGTCCAAATCCAAAACTCCACCCCAGGAGTCAGAAACGTCACCGACTCAGGTGTGTAAGCGTTTATTTTACACTCCCAGATGGAACAGATGGAAGCGAACTTACCCTGCTTCTTTTTACTTTTTTACAGGACGTCTCTCGTAGATTGCAGGTCAAGAGCAAGGCTTCGTTGAAGGACCTTTGTCCAGAAGACAAGCGTCGCATCGCCAACCTGATTGAAGAGCTGGCAAAGTACAAATGCTTCTCATGCACATCTCTCCCATTTCTGTGGCTGGGTAACATGATCAGAGAATTCACGCTGCTCGAAAAGCGTGGCTATTGAAGTACCACGGGGGCATCAATTATAAAATCAGTGGATCTTTATGATAAATAACCCTAGCGCATGTGATATCTTTCAAATGGGGGCAAAAGTGTGATTTTATTTTCCCCCGTTACACTGAATGTATGTATGAATTTCTTGCTCTTGATCTTGGCGTACTCCTACTCTGCATAGTCTTCCCTGCTAATTAGCTAATTAACAGACTTGGACTGTTGTAACAGAGAATATTTCTAGGCCACTGAAAACAGTGTTTGATCTAAAATGCCTTTTTTTGCTTCTCTAATTAATGTGCTTGTTTGGTAAAGTTTTGACCCCATCTCAAAAAGTCATAGTTTTTCATGACAGATTGAAAGAATATAAAGAAAAATCAGGGATTAAAAGGTGAAATAGTGCTTTATTCCTCTTTTACCACAGCGATTTATCAGATGACATCAGATGAAATGCTGTACGTTTTATCCATTTATATATGTTATCGCTTATGTTACAGCAGCTATGAACAATATAAACATTCCCTCACCAGCCACTCTTTTTTTTCGTTCTCTCTCGACGTTAATAAGACACAAGTGCATCTTGTCACTGGACACTTGAATCTCCTTCCATAGAGATTAAATAAACATATTCTCAACGATTACACGTTTTTAAATCAATTTATGTGGAGTAAAGAAGCGATAAGGTATTAGAGGTGTGAATATACAAATTGAAATACCGTCAGAGCTGCAGTTATTGAAAATGAATCCACATCTGACCAATCAGATTCGAGCATTCAGCAGCACTGTACTATAACTCTGATTTAATGCCATGAGTTTGAACGAGTTTTCTTTTTCTAAGTGTTGTGTCTGATTTGTCCGCCCTGCAGAGTAAGTGAAGAGAAAGAGGAGTCTGTGCAGAGGCTCAAAGATGAACAGGAGACGTTTGAGAAAAAGATCCAGCAGCTGGAAGAGCAGAACGGACTCATCGTACAGGAAAGAGAAAGTATCCTTTGTTATCCAGGTTTGTGGAAGTGCTGGAAGTGTAGAAGTTTCTCATGTCTGCTTATTTGTCGACTTTTGCATGGTGTTTGCCAACGTGTACACTGGAGGGCAGAGCAGCATATTAAATAAGAATGAACAGAACACAGAACGAAGTCTCGCGTTTCACTGTAGTGGAAAGTAGAGAGAAGAAGCGAGGTACAAAAGAGGGTGCAAAATTTTTTGTATGCATGGCTGACGTCTGATGACTTTTTTTTTAATTATTATTTTTATAAAGTTAAAAGTAAACAATACAAGATACCATCAAATGTTGCTTTTGTACTAATTTTGCTGAATTCTGAAGTCGGCTTTTCGATATTGAAGCAGATTATTTGTCACTCTCTTTGATCAGATGTGTAAATCTAGGCCGTTGGCAGATGAAAATGTTCACTTCAGCAGTACGAGATACATTTTTGCTTTTAAAACAGAACTTGAAGTACATATCTAACTCGTACAATAAAATTGACCCTGGTTTTTCCCCTAATGGAAAGTTTGCATATCTGACTTATTGTGTGGTTATGTCGTGTATGGAGAAGAAGGTGGGTTTTTATTTATTTATTTATTTATTTATTTATTGGGGAAAACATTTTTTACATAGGCCTTTTTTTTTTTGGCCGGACAATGTGTGTGCAATACCTATGGCTTTACAGCAGGGGACAGTGTTGTTTAACCACAATTCCCTCCCTTTTCTATACTTTCATTCTGCTAAAGCGGCATTTTAAACCCAGGACAACAATCCAAACTCATCTTCTGGATGTTCTCCATATTTAAATGACATATAAGCGTGAGTGAGTTTGGCGTAAGATGCTGGTGATAATCTGTAGTATGATAGGCTGAAACTTTTGTTTGTATGCTCTGTGAGTATTTGTCGGCTTTGGGATAAGGCTTACACGTCGTTTAAACCGGTTTACTTTTTGGACTAGCAAGAATGCTTAAGCTTTTCTTTTTTTTTTTTTTACCTCCATGACAGCTCATCATTCAGTCTAGTAGTTTACAGCATCCGATATTTGGCAGCTCCACTGTATTTTGCCATTTTGACGTGGGTCAAAGAACGCCGAAGCGTCAATTTCGCTCAACAACATGAAATATGAGGGGTAATCACCGGCTGGTAAATTGCCCTACTGGCACCAGAGCTCAGAAATTAGCAGCGCGCAACTCAATTAAGTGCACTTTAGCTGCACGTCCTGGCATTTGCACTAAACCTCAAACCCTATTAAAAAGAGATTTGACTCTAAGACAAACTACGAGGGTCTCCTGTGGTGATGGGCTGTCTGAAGGCACCGCAGAGACGCTGGCTTTTCGGGTTGTTCGAAAAGGTTAAGGGGAGGCGAAAGGCAAACTCATTTAAGGAGACTTGTGTCGAATAATCTCCAGAACAATCAACTCCATCTTATCTGCCAAGACCAGCGTTATCATGGGGATTCTTCATCTTTGGATTGAAGTGTAAAAAAAAAAAAATTATTAAAGTCTCTGATGTAGGATGAAATTCAAAACTTATGCATAGAATGAAATTAGAATTTTTTATCACTTCTTCTTTGGCATCCTACGCTACGGATCTGAGCACTAGATTCCATTATAGAGAGAGACGCCTTGTTCCACTATAAACAAATTTACATCAAGCGCCATACAAGACACAAAAGGGAAATAGAATGCATTCATCAATATCATTAATCTTCTTTAGGTTTGGGTGGCAGTGCTTTGAAGAGCATTGATGGATGGGAATACTAAAACCACTTTTGTAATAGTTTGTTTGCTTGGTTATGAGTTTGTTGATTCTCTGGTTCTTTGGGGCAAGAACCCATGAATTAGCTTTCCATCACAAAGCCATTACTCAAGGTTTTCATGAGTAATTACTTTCGCACACGTTCTGATAACTGGAAATGACAAACCACATTTTTGTAATAAGTGAAATCTAGCTGTCCTGCTAATCAATTTGTATCACAGCTTATGCACACACACAGACATAGACACACACACACACACACACACACACACACACAAATGTACTCGATGACTCGGCTTGCTTGGTACTGAGCTGTTAAAATATTCTCTTCAGCAGGATTTTGTTCCACCTTGAGGCGGATTTCATTATTTCATTTCTGTGCAGGCTGACAGGGGAGTGAATCATGTTGACAGTGCCTGTCTGAAATATCGAATGCGAACTGTGTGTTTTTTGGACGGGGGAGGAGACGCCATCGGCCGCGCTTTTCCCTCCCCTGATGTCGGGGCCGTGAAGCTCAGTGCGATTGGCAGGTGACCGGCGGAGTTGCCACGGTGTACGGTGCGCTGTGTGAGAGAATCTTATCAGTCGCGCTCCACTCGCTCCAGTTGTTTGGAGTTCCTGCTGTTTGTGTGCATGTCTACGCCCCACCTGCCTATCGAAAAATCCAAAGACTCCTCAGCAAGTGGGATCGTGCGTGTATGTGACGTGCTGCATTAACGAGATGAGCTGCGCGCACTCGACGAGCTTTCCATCCTGTTTTAAAACGAGAGCCGTGCTTATTCTCTATTAGAAAAGTCGACAGTTGTCTGTGGGTTGTCAGTTATTCCTAGTGCTGTCTGTCTGTACAGCTCAGAGTATGTGGAGATGTATATTATATTATACTAAACTGTACTGTACTGTACTGTACTGTACTATACCATACCTCAGTATTATGAGGTTGTATCAGGGTTAACGAATGGGAGACAGAACCTTATAATACTAATGTCACAATATATGATTTAATCAAAATGTCTTGAAAGTAAGGAATTAAACACTTGAGGGTTTGCTGTTCTAGGAAAACAATCAACAGCAGGGTGATGTGACATGGCCCGACACCAAATGGAGTTACTTTTGGCACCACACAGTTGATTATTTTCCAACAACTCCAACACACTACTTGTACCACGGCAATTTGTGTTTATAGTTTATATAGCTAATAGTTACAAGTAATACCGTGGAACATCTATGAGACAAGTTCCTTCCTTCACCAGTCTCTGTTGTGCTTTTAATAAGATGGGAAAAAAAATGCAGTTTGTCATGTTACCAAGAAGCCGCAAAGCTCAAACTCCTCTGTCCTGAAGACACTTCCATGGTGGGAAACTTCCTGACTGTTACAAAGTGCTGACACTGGAGACTCCTTCCATAAACGTTAAATTAAGGTCTCCTTACAGAAGGCTTAACCATATCCATGAGTATATGGTTTTCTTTGCTAAATAACAAGACATTTTTAATCGTTTTATAATTAGGCTGAGATTATGCGAAGCGTCTGCTATACAAGTGGCTGTGAATAAGCTGTTACATAGAAATAATAACGTATTAGTCAACACCTGAGCAGTCAGGTTTGAGAAATCAGTAACAGCACTATACTGGTTTATAGCAACTACATCAGTAGTATTGGAGGATCTACACATGCACTGTGTCATTTAAAAAAGAAAACAGACCGAGCTTTGAGAACCACGGCTCTAAGCTGTAAATGCGTTTAAATATACATGAGGCTTTGGGCTTATAAAACATATGCTGTAAAGTTAAAAGGCAGAACCACTGAAAGCTGAATTTGCACGTGTGTGTGTGTGGGCTGGTGACAGAGGGAAAGAAGCTGAGCTGGCTATGTCACGCCGTCATTAGACGGCCCACTCGGCGTGACAGCGGTTCTGCTCCACATCGGTTCTGTTCTAGCTGCTACAGTGTGCGTGCCAGCTTCCTGTCTCCGAGCTTGGCACTGTGCCTTGCCCTGGCCAGCCATACGCAGATGGAGGAGTCTGTGAAGCCTTCGTCTTGAAGAAACTGGTGTCATCCCCCAGCAGTGAGCCTGTTTCTCTGCTCCTTTTCTCACTCGCTGCACTTTTCACCAAGTCACAAAAGCGCCGGCTGCTTAAATTCAATCACGGATGTGTTATCGCCACAAGCCATGATCGCCTCCTTTTGTCATTGATATAAGTTAATGTGTGTCGTTTACAGGACAGCAATTGGATTTTTTTTAATAGAAAGATTTCAGAATTGCACATTAATTCTTTAATGATTTAATGAAATAAATTATATATTACGTATAAATTATAATTCTCATACGTGGTTTGTTTTTGGCTGATCAAATCCTGAAAGTATTACACACCCTAGACAGTCAGTGTGTCCTAAAAGTAAACAAAAGTCCTGCCTTTTTCTTCTTTGTGCCTTGTAATTTATGCACTTGTCTCTCCTTATCAACGTTCAGTGGACAAAACCTCACTGGAGGAAAGTGGATTGGTTTGTGTGGCTGGGAGTGAGCACAGTAGTGGAGTTATTCAGTGTGTATTGCCCCTTGACCTGCACTTCAGGCTTGCAGCAGCAGTACAAGGAGTGTCAGGAGCTGCTGGGACTCTATCAGCAGTACCTTTCCCAACAGCAGGAGAAACTCAACCAGTCCATCTCCCAGCTGAATCACTCCCACTTCCACTGCAAGGTAAGCTGTGTGTGCAAATGTGATATGAAGCGCCTAGGATTTTGATATTATTATTATTATTATTATTATTATTATTATTATTATTATTTTAAATGCAATTTTCCTCCAAGTCTAGTCGGTTCCCACCCACTACTACATGACCAGTCTGGGAGGGTGAGATCTAATGTGTGTCTCGAGGCATGTGAAACCAACTAGCACATCTTTTCTAACTGCTGCTCATGAAACAACCACAGAATTTACTCTTAAATGTCTTTTATTCAAACGTATGTCCAATTTTCCCATAGTACTCTCAGTTTCTCCCCTTAAGTAGTTTTTTGTCAGTATCTTTGGTACATACTGTATATACACAGTTAGAAGGCTGATAACAGGTTACAAAATGGGACAATAGCGCATTATAACACATTGTAGTGACTCATTAAAATGATACTGAGCAGTAGATTTAGAGCGGTAGAGTCTTGGCACAGCAAGACAATGGACTCTCTTATCCTCTTTTCTTCTTCTTCTTCCACCACTGTAGTAAGAAAAAAGTAGTTTGTCCTTTGACCTTGGCTGTGAGTAATGCATGTTTTCATGCTCCGTGACCTCCTCTTGAATTAGTCAGCAGCCCACTCCTGTCCTCGAGGAGGCGGACACTTCCCCTTTGCCCTGAGTGTTTATCTCTTGTTTGGATGACCTTGGGTTACTGCACATGCTGGTAGATAATCCATCCACCACATTCTCAACAGCTCCCTACAGTACAGTGGGTTTATGCTGCATTATTATGAAGTCAGTGGCCATCTCACTGTCTCACCTCTCTCCACAGATAGCCAGCAGTGAGAGAACATTAAGCAGAGCCCATAGTGGGAGTGGGAGAGGTGCCGCTCTCGATGGATCTTATTTGGATCCCCGTAATTCGGGAAGAACAGGGTCAGCAGGTTGTGCTCACTCATTTTTAGCTGGCGTCTGTTCTGGGCCGTCCTCCATGCCCTCACGTTGTATTGAGCATGACAGAGGAAGCCATGAGGAAGACACAGCAGGGGTCCACAAGTGTTCAGGCGGTGGTTGGAGTGAGCCAGCCCATGATATACGCTCTAAAAGGGATCAGGTGGCCAATGATGCCACCAAGCCGAGAGACTCGTGGCACGGATTGGGACTGAAAAATGGAACCGGGTGCTGCGCAGAGCCCAGTGAGACCATACCCTACATTGGCAGGGAGGACTGGGAGGAGAAACGCCAGCGTTTGCTGGTTCAGAAGAAGCAGCTGGAGGTGGAAAGAGAGAGGCTGCAGGCTCGACTTGCTGAGCAAGAAGAGAGGCTGCTAAAACAGAACCAGGAGCTCAGACAGTCCCGTCTCAACCACAGCAAGTACGGCAAATTCAAAGTATTTGAATGTCTTCACTTTTTTCTCTGGTAACACAGCACCCTCTGCTTTCAGGTTCCAGCAAGAATTAGAGCAGACCTTTAATGAAATCAGATTTAATGAAGCACCTCAAACCAGTGTCACTGCAGATCCACACAGGTAATATGCACTGAATTTCTATTCATTAAAAATAGCTCTTATGTAACACTGTAAGACTAAATTCAGGTGCTGTTTCAGTAGGGATTTCATTATTATTATTATTTCAGTGTGTCTGTGTGTGTGTGTGTGCAGCAGGGAGCTTGTGTATCACCAGGCTGTCTTTTCTAGAAACAGATCTCTCTATATCTCTCTCGCTTATTCTTCATTTGATCCTGCAGTGAAAGAAAAGAGGGAGGTCTTCAGGTCTTGAAGGGAAGTGTCAGACAGCCTTTAAATGAAATTCAACCACAGGAGCACAACCTTCAACAAGCTGAACCCAGACCTTCAAATGGTAGGATGTGCGAATGCATTTGTGTAGAGAAACAGATTGAGATCATACACTTTTAATGATCAAATGCTCATATGAATTAATGTTCGAATTGCTGTAGTTGAAACTTATTTTTCTCCTGAAGATCTCTCCGCAGTTGCTAAGAAGGATATGGCCACCTCTCCTGTGCATTCCCAGAACTTCCGAAAGTCTTCTCTACAACGGACGTTGCCCGTCAGCCATCCCAGAACCCCCGAGTCATCAAAGTAAGCTAAGCTGGTCTTAAGCAACTTGCATACCCAACATCTTTCCAGGGTATATCCTTAAATATTATATGCGGTCCGAATTGGGGTTGAAAGAATGGGTCACATTCTTTTGTACCATATAGTTTATGTAGTTATACTTCATCCTGCCTGTCACATAACCGGATGAATCCAGTAAACTTTCAGTTTTCAAATGAGCTTCACTACTAGCATGCCATGAGGCTTTTTTCCTCCATCTGACCTTATAGGATGTCTGATTTAGCACTAACGTACAGGAAACCTGATTCACTACAAGGGCTGAACAAATCATAAAACCATTAGCCAGACTAGGCAAGTAAAAGCTCCAGTGTGTTGCCCAGTCCCATGTTTTGGTTGCTCAGAAACCAAACTGACTAGGGTAAAAATCTTAGGTACTATGCACTCAAGTAAAATTCCAGAATAGGGAACAACTCGGCCGTGATTATTATTCATGTGCCCTCGACAGAAAAGTCAGCAAGTCATTAATTAACATGTTCTCTTCGTTCTCTTTGCACATAAAAGCTACATTTATGGTCAGTGTTTGACCACACGGTTATAAGTTATCTAATGGCTTATCTAAATTATTTTGCTCGGTTTCATCAGTGTTTCCACACACCTGCACTTCTCCGGTTGCTGGATGACAGAAAAAAAATACTAGTGGTTACTCTAGTGACATACTTGTCCGCCGGGCAAGAACGCATTTAAAAAAAACCCAGGTGCATTCAAAATGTAGTCTTAAACCCAATGTGCAGTTTACACTCATCTTGTAAAGGCTCATCAAATGAAAAGAGTAAATAGTAAATTACAGCGTTTTCCCTAGAGTGGTGACTTTGAAATGACTGTGAAATGGAAATGCAGTCTTACGTGTCTGCTGTTGTTCTGTGTTCCAATAATAACCAGCCTACGGGACAGCAGGGAGCAACAAATTAGCTTACTTGTTGCTTCACTACAATTATTTCAGCTTCTTTTTGCAACCCTGTTTTGTACAAACCTTGAATTGCAGCTGATACTATTGTGTTGCACAAGCTATCAGTTTTTTTTTTAATGTGTGAAGGAGCGGTTGCTTTGAGGACTAGTCACTCGTTTTCTGTCACATTGAATAACACCGAAGGCAAGGCAAGGGTTAACATTAGAAGAAAGTCTGTTGAAATAGATGCCTCATATTTGTAGTTAATGAGCACTGGCATAGCCGAATAAGCTAGTACAGGGGTCATTAGCTAGCGGCATGATCCGGATGTGGACGCAGAAAAGTATTTCAGTGGACTGAACTGAGTACGTGGAAAAAGTACTGTAGTAGAGCTGATAAATGTACAAAGAAACCTAGCCGTAGTGACACTAGATTTCTAGCATAAACCAGTTCGGCATCTGTAGCAGATCTTCTGTTAATGTTCTGTTTATCCAGTGACGTGCATTTTATATAAATCCTTTAGCTGAAGGCAGCTCATCGGACCGAAGACTAGCTACAGGGTTACTGGAAGGGAACTGATGACATGGTTTAAGAAATATTCCAATGTGAAAAATCAGTGTTGAAATATGAATTGCCAAAGTGGTTATTATGTGTTTATTCTGCTTGCGTCAAATTCAGAACAGATGTATCTGATCTGTTCAGAGTCCATGGCTCTAGTCAAAAGTGGTCACCGATGTGAAACAAAATGTAACTGCTTTGAATTGTCTTATTCATAGCCATAAGACATTGTTAATGGTGCAGCATTAAAGTCGTGTAATCGCCATTCTGTCATGTCAGTTGCTTACCTGGACCCTGTATGCATGGGATTTTAAGTACAAATTTTAGAGCTAGAATGTAGTTTTGTTTCCCTTCCGTATTTCTGTTTCTCTGTGTCAGAAATAATATACATACTGCTTTATACATGATTGTAGATTGTGGAAATGTGGCTTTGCATGAGCAACTCATTTCATTTAATTTCTGCTCGTCACTTTGGCCATTCCGCAGCAGAGCAGTTTTTATTTTAACATTCAAAAATAAATAAAAAATAGAGCGCCTGACAGGAGCAGCACTCAACAAGTCCAATAAAAAGACCCATCCGAATAAATGCAATTTAACAAGCGTGGTTTTGGATTGAGTGAAAAGAGGAGGAAAGGCAGCAGTTCTGGCTGAACAACACAGCAGGGCTCCTTTCCCCAATGCAAAGAGACGGGAGTGTAGCGCCGTGTAAACGTATTAATTGTGTTTCGGGAAATGTTGCTACTCTGATGGAGCTTTTCTTTATGCTACTGAAAAGAACATGGGGTGATGTATGGATGAAGGAAAGAAAACAAAAAACAGGAAAAGCGGTTTAGTCTGAATGCGGCGTATGAGATAGTAGAGGAACTAAATGAAGATTTTTGCCGGCTAGCGCTCAGGCTGACAGGAGCCAAGCTGAGTCCCATTAGCTGGCATAGCAGGCCTCAGCAGCAGGTGTAATTGAACAGAGTTCTCCAGCCCGGGCCACGAATGCACAGCCTCCCCCCGCTTAATGAGAAAGAGAGAGGCAGAGAATGAATCACTGAACACTAGCATGAGACACACTCGGAGAAAGGGAAGGAAATTCATTACTGTTTCCCTTTAACGTGGAAAGGTAATTAATGTGACAGCATGTCTTTTCTTTTTTTTTTCCCACCCCCTTTCTGAGCCCAAGTACGTCTCGCTTAGTACGGCATCCTCTGAAAAATGTGAAATATTTGTAAGTCATTTGTAAAGAGTTCTCGCTATTTTATGAATATACTGTCTTGCGAGCTAATTGCCTTCTCCTTTCAACAGCATGTATTGTGAATATTTCACGTTAACACAAGCCCAGATCCTTTCTTTAATAACTGGACCTCTGTGCTATTGACGAGCAATAAATCAGCCTCGTTTGCATATGGCCGAGAATGATATGGACGGTATATCCAGAGAATAAGAGAGCTGGCTGGGAGGGGGATTCTCATTGTCCTCATCTTGCAGACAAGCATGGTGCCTTTGTGATCAGCGGGATCCATGAATCCCGAGTGGCTGCTTCACATTAAAATTCTCATTTCATTGTAATGAAACGGATCTAAAACCCAGGAGTGCACTATATGCAAGATCTGACTATTGGGAAAATGCCACCTAAAATCCAACTTCAAACCCAAAAGCTTCAACTATCCAATTGATTTAGAAGAAGTAGTAGATGGACAAGGCTGAATAGTTTGACTTTTTTAATATCAAAGTAGTCTAATCCTGATGAGGGCTCAGATTCTATCGACATGACGGTGCTTAAGCTAACAAGCTGCGTGGAAAGTACGTTTATTTATGGGCAATAAATATTTTATTGTAGTCCACCGTCCTGGGGCTTCTTTTGCATTATTTAATTGTGAATCTGATTTGAGGGAATCGATGAAGCTTGTCATTTTAAGGGTTTTGTTTTGCAGAGGTTTGTACAGGGAATAGAACAAGGAGTCCTACCTACAACTCACTTATTAACTGAATTAATAGGCTTTTAATGAATTAGTGTTGATGTGAATTCTTGAATATTTTGAATAGTGCTATTAAAATGAATTCTAATTAGCTCTGAAGTTAGTTAATAGTGCATGCATTTAAACTGTATTGCATATGAACAATTTAATATTTAATGTTCTTTTTTTTTTTTTTTTAAATATTATTAAATGTGTAAACACTTGTTTAATTTGAATAAAAAAAGGAAATGTAACTTCAGATTTGTATGAGTGCATCTGCAACTGCCGTTAAAATTAAAAGTTAGAGGTCACTATGAATCTGTAGTGATCCCAAAGCCAAAGATGCCAATGTTTTCTGATTGTCATTTTGTACAAAAGCTAGCGATCTGGCTAATGTTGGTTATATATGGATGTAGGCTATATAAGGTGGGATACATTTTGCTTTATGAACATGACAAGCGATCATAAATTACATTTGCTGTCAAAACTACACTGTTATCATGTATTGTTTTATCTAATCTGTACACAATAGTGCTGTTGAATTCTCAAATCCAGTTGGTCAGAAGGTGTTGATTCATTTTCCACAGCAGCAGCTCAGTCAGTGGTTCCAGCTGCAAGCTAAAGCACAGGTTTATATTAATGCCCTCGTTCAAATACGTTATCATTTCTACAGTAACAGCTACAGTAACAGCACAGGGACTTGTATGGTGTATGCGCCATATAAATGGGCTGAAAAAAAAGTGTGTATTTGTTGATACTGTGTGTTTTTCTGTGAGGAGATTTTATTTAAACTTTTTGGAGGAGTCTCCAGTGTCAGGGCTATGTAACCTTCAGAGGTAAAGCTATAACTAGGTTTTAGTCTGAAACTAGGTTTTAAGTTTAGTCTTCAGGACTTTCAGGACACTTTGTGGTTTGTACCCTGCACCCATTGTGCACCCTGAAATGCATTATTTTCGGTCTGGAGTGTGTTATTCCACTTATACTACTGCGATTTGCTACCAATTACAATGTTGAATTTATTATTGAGCAACACGTCATGCATTTTAACAGCTTATAGGTAGATTTAATGTTATGGGACATCCAAGAGGCAAGTTAGATCCTGTTCTCACCTACTCTATAGCTGTGATAAACAGTCTCTCTCTCTCTCTCTCTCTCTCTCTCTCAAAAATGTAGCCTGTCATCCTACCGAGAAACTTCTCAGAGCTGGCTTTCCTGAACTTGGACACTTTGACTGTTACAAAGCACTTATAATAGTGCTTTTTTCTCCCAATAGAAAAACATCACCACATCTCACTGATTATGCGTTATAGTTAGTTAAACAGCACGTTTTTAAAGTTTGTTTATTATTAATCTTAGATTATGTCGAGTGTCTGGTGTACAAGTTCCCGTGTATGAGCTATGAGTTACTATAGGGGAAAAAAGTGTATTAGAATGATCACATAAATATTAATATAAATATGAACTTATTGTTCATGTTACAGCTGGAACTACTTTCCAAGCCGAAAATAACGCACACCTTCTGACCAATCAGATTGGAGCTTTCAACCACGCTGAGGTACAAAAATAGATAAAGTGTACATGTCATTGTTTAACAATTGTTAGCATGGACAAATTGCTGTGGTATAAGAGGAATAAAACACATAGGGATGAAACACAACTGAGACACT
Organism: Pangasius djambal; assembly: GCA_022985145.1. Classification (NCBI taxonomy): domain Eukaryota; kingdom Metazoa; phylum Chordata; class Actinopteri; order Siluriformes; family Pangasiidae; genus Pangasius; species Pangasius djambal. Next base: position 20,617,276 of record CM040989.1, on the reverse strand, counting down.
TGGCAATTAATAAACCTCAGAGTGATAACAGTAACTCCGTTTTTGTGTCATGCCGCATCACCCCAGCCCATCGTTGATCTTTTTACTGTAACATCACACCTCATCATGTTTTATTCCTTACATAGCAACCAGCTATTATTACCAACTTGATCACTGATCGATAAAATCTGTCAGACAGCATTGTCAGTTAGGTCACGTCTACATTGTTGTAGTGCTCACGTCCACACACTCTCAGTATCTCACAACAGTTTAAAGAGGAGATTAATATAAGCCTACAATACAACATTTTAGAGCTTTCTAATTTTTTTATTCAGAAAAATAAGTCTTTTGGGTGACGTATTTTGGACGGAGCATTTGATAGGCCAACTATATTTGGGCCTTTTCACAGAAGAAAAGTCCAGTAATTTTATCTTGGTGAAAAGACTGAGTGTGGTCTCGATAGAGAGTGTGTAATGAGAGTTTTCCTGCCTATAGGCTCTGCACTTACTTTCTCCGCACTCTCTTTTTGCTTTCTGTTGATTAGGAATAAATTGACATGCATTTTTGCCAGTTTAGGATTTTTGTAATTATTATTATTATTACTGTTTGGCCTCCAAATGAAAGGAGCACTCGAGCGTTTCGGACATTTTTAATGAGAATGGTAAAATAACTGGGTCTGAGGACGAGGAAGCTAATAAACACTCTTTTGTTTGGCTTTACTGAAGCAGAGCTGAAACCCCATCACAGCGTCTCTCCGAATTAGAGCGTTTGGATGAACGATTTCCAGTCGTCTCCACTGATAAACCTATAGGGTTTTGGATTAGCAGGACTGTCTCTTAAGTGACATCAATATCTCATGTTCACTTCCCAGTGCCTCTTATGAAAAGCAGTGAAAGGGTTTGGAAGATATGACTGCCAGAGACATTAGCATTCTTTCCAGCGATATCCTCCTAA
>CM040989.1:20596785-20616243 GCA_022985145.1 Pangasius djambal | reverse complement strand
TTTTTGGCACTCACTTGTATTCTCACTATAGTTTCCCTAAATGTAGATATATGAGAGAATGCTAGTGTTTTGTAAATCTAATTGGCGATCTATTTATGGAAAGACAAAATGTAAGTGTATATCTTTATGTAGGTGAGACTGTTATCTTTATGGTGATAAATTACAGAAAAGGTGTCTTCTGGACACTGACTAACTGTTTAAAAGAAAGATTTAGACCAGGCATAGAGAGCCTTGTAACAGCAAGCAGTGGTGACACATTCTCATATTAAAGCTGCGTAGCAATGAGTAGCTGATTGCATTCTCTAATGCTGCTTTATATTCAGCAAGTTTATGTTCGTAAACGGTTGTCTATAGGCTCCAATATTGTGATGCGCATCTTGTGTCACAACAATATCTTAAACCATCATATGTATTCAACTGTGGTCAGAAATATGGCAAAACGATTCATAAACTCTCTAATCTGATTGGTCAGAACAGCTCTGACAAGTGTCATTCAAATCATTTTGTTTATATTAATAAGTTTATATTAATGTGTATTAACTGTTATAATGCATTATCATTTTTATAGCAACAGCTAAATAACAGGAACATGGATGGAAGAGGCTCTACATAACCAAAAACTAATGTTAGAACAGCAAAAACAGATTTTCTCCCTTTTAGTCATGGCTAATTCCCACCCACCAGGTAGCTCTCCACTATCACGCGACAGCTACCAGTCAGGGAGGGTGAAGGCTATCATGCCTCTCTTGGACTCCCAAGATTTGAACTTGCCATCTCAGGATTAGAGCGGAAACGCTTTTCCGTTGCGCCCAACTATCGTTAATTAAAAAAGAAAAGTCTTATTTAAAAAAGAGAAAACTGGTGAAGTTTGGTATAAGGAGTTGTTTGGTTAACGTTTACAGAAGGCGTTTCCAGTGTCAGTGCTTTGTAACTGTCAGTACGTTTTCCACCACAGGAAAGTCTTCAGGGCAGAGAACTTTGTGCTTTCTGGTTACGGAATTGGTCTGTAGAAATGCACTTTAATTGCTAATTAGCTCACTACTTTTTCACCTAGTCAGTGAGTTTTCCAGACAAGCATGAGACTGGGCAAGCATACTAGAGCTTTTATTTTCCTGGTGGGCTGCTAATGAATGTATGATTTGTCCACCCATGAGCATGTAGTGATGTAGTTATTTCTTTCAGCAGAGTAGTGCTGATATGAGACATGATTAACATAGGTGCTTGGTTTTCTTTCTTTCTTTTTTTTTTTTTTATCCACAAACAATGATGTAAATTTATGCTGCTTAAGATTAACTGACAATTATATGAACAGCATAAGAGTGTTCTCTAAGAATTCATGTTTAATACGTGTCGTGGTGTCGTGTAATCATCTGACTCTGTTCTTACTGAATAATTTATCAAACCCCCTGACTGACACGTGGAATCTCATTTAGCCTAATCTTTGTTTATTTTATTTATGCATTCTCTCTTCTGAGGAAGGCAAAGTCTCATTCACATTCTCTCCACGTGCACAGTTCCTTTGTTTCAATACCCCAGACTTTCCCATTCATTGGTATTCAACAGAATGATTAGCATTAATCATACGTAACATTTCTGAGGTATGTGTTCGCTTTGTAACACACATTGTTACACTTTTATTTATTTATTTTTTTTATTTTGATCAAGCTTTTGTAACTTTTCTCTCATGCAGGTTGGATTCCTCTCTGATTGAGCTTTTGGATATTTTTAGTCCGATTAGTAACACAGAGAGATGCAGAGTCAGCTCGTCTACACACAGGAGTCTCACTGGCCCTTGTCATACTCTCGCTGCCATTCGGCCCTTGTGCACCTCTGTGCTTTCTCCCCGAGGCCAAACTCAGCCCTCAGAGGAAGAGCTGCAGGAGAGTCAGATTCTGGAGGACATCTTCTTCATCTGCTAAAAAAAAAATAAAAGCATCTCCACCAGAACCTTAATGAGAACACACAACGCTGCCTAATAATGTACATGGAGCTTAATCGCTAACCATAAAACAACTGTGCATTATTTCATTTCTAATTTCATTACTGGATTTCTAATTATTTGTTCGATTGTTGGTCTCAAATTGCTTTACAATGCCTTTGTATTGCTGCCTTAATTGAAAACTTATGCCAAAGTAATCATGGGTTTTATTATTTGTAAGATTAACTTTTTTTTTTTAATCTAATGATAATAAACATGTATTTATTCATTTTTGCTTGTGTGGTCCAAATTAAGGTGTACACTTCCTGACTAAATATATAAAAGTGTGTGTGTGTGTGTGTGTGTGTGTGTGTATATGTATGTATGTATGTATGTGTATATGTATGTATGTATGTATGTATTTATAAATTGGAGCACATTTCTAACAGTTTTTTTCTGTATGTCTTTTTATCAGAAGAGCTCACACTTTGCATTATGCATCTTTGCATTACGCAAAGATGATGAGTTGCATAGTGAATAGTGAGAAAATCAGTCGATTAAATTAAAAATTAAAAACAAGCATATGCAAATTCCACCAACAGTTTCCTTATTCATCAGTTTCATCTTTGGCGTGTCTGTATGATTAGACTCGCATCCGGTTAGAGCGTGGGTAAAACTGAGGGTAACTTTTTAGCAGGCTGAAAAATGCTTGTCTTCTAATCAACTAATACAGTCACTAGTTGCCTCTGTGGGAATGCTGACTTCTTGTGGAAAACAGTGAGGCAGGTGGACTTAGTGTGAAAATACATTACATACATTACGTGCTTTTTGAACATCCCATTCCAGATTTAGTCTCCTTTTACTGATATAATAGTCTCCACTCTTCTGGGAAGGCTTTCCACTAGATGTTGGAGTGTGGCTGTGGGGATTTGCATTCATTCAGCTACAAGAGCATTAGTGAGATCAGGCGCTGATGTTGGTGAGGAGGTCTGGGGTGCAGTTGGTGTCCCACTTCATCCCAAAGGTGTTCAGTGGGGTTGAGGTCAGGGCTCTGTGCAGGACACTCGAGTTCTTCCACTCCAACCTTGGCAAAACATGTCTTCATGGAGCTCGCTTTGTGTACAGGGGCATTGTCATGCTGGAACATGTTTGGACCTTTTAGTTCCAGTGAAGTGAAACCGTAATGCTACAGCATACAAATACATTCTATACAGTTGTGTGCTTCCAACTTTGTGGCAACAGTTTGAGGAAGGACCACATATGTGTGTGAGGGTCAGGTGTCCACAAAGTTTTGGCTGTATAGTGTATTTCAGAATAAATGAGATCAATTCGGCAGTCATCTTCACAAGACTATGCTGGATTTTTTTCTTTTGCTTTAATGAACATTAACACGATGTCACTTCGCATGAAGCATCAAGGTGCACTAGAAAAGCTGCCCTAGACTGCAGATACTTTTGTTGTCCTTTAAAGCTAATTCAAATTTGATTAAAATCTTGCAATGTGGCATGGTAAATTGTGTTGTGATGGCGCTGTCTGAGCCGCGGGTTGCGCATCACTATCCAGTGCGGGTTGGTGCTTTCTTTGCCACACAAATAAAACAGCCAAAAAATGGCGATGTCCTGTAACAGCTGTTGAAGAGACAACTAGTTGACTAGTCTAATGCTTTTTTTTATGTTACTGTCTGACTAGTAATTATTTGATGGATAATTACAGAAAAACAAGTATTTTGTGTCTATATTGATTGATACTGATGAATTATGCACAATAAGATGTGGAACCTGAACTAACAAATTTAAAAAAAAAAAAAAAAAGGTCACTTTTGATTTCCCGTTATCTTTAAAAGAGGCTTAAGCAAAGAGCTTTGATTCACATACACATCCTTTTGGAAATGATATATACACTACTATTTGGAGTGCATTAGTTGTGCAGCATTAAATTATTACAATGCTTCTCCCTTGCCAAATCCCGCTCACATTATATTTCAAATAATTCTGTTTATAGGACAGCACTTACGATGCACTTAAGGAGTGTTTGTATTTCATTATAATGTGTATCAGAATGTGCCAAAATTTTCCACTCCTATTTCTACGGCCCTTCAGACGTTTTTCAGAACATAGTTATGAACTTTGTTCTTGTGTAACGCGAAATGCATTCATCATACTAGCACAATACCAGTTGGTCTGGATGAAGCATTCACACATTAAAAGTTTATATTGATTGGTTTTAGTTTAATCCTGGTATTAGTTTATCAAAAGTTTTGTACCCTAACTTGTGAAAATGCTTGTATATTACCTTGATTTGAAGTGGTTTGAAGTGGCTGCAGTCTACAATCAGCAACGCCACCAACCCATAAAATGAACAGACAGATAAAACACCACATAAAAAGGCTCGTACACAGCAGGAAATCGGGGAGGCATAACGCTGGTTTATTCTAGACTGTGCTTTATTATCGGGCTAAGCGGAGACGCATCATTCAGTAAAATTACAAAACGAGAGTCCGGGGAGCAGAAGGAATGCGCAGTTCAGAGGTACAGCAGGAGCAGTTAAAGCACTCTGACTGCTAATAGCTCTCTCTCATTGGAACAGACTTGGCAATCATTCACACAGAAAACCCAGCACCCTCAAGTGTGCTCAAAATTCTGACAACTCCCTTTTTTCTTTTCTGTTCTTTTCTTTCTTTCTTTTTTTTTTTTTTTTAACCATTTGTTGCTTGCCATTTGCAATGCCCTTGGATGAATTTTGGATGTAGGTCGTGAAGATAGCAAGCGCTGAGATAGCACGGAATGGCTGAGGAGACAGATGGGTTAGCATCCCGAGCTCACGCAGGAGTCATAGGAACGCAAACGAGCCAGGGCAGTTTATTGGATTTCATACGAATGAAGTCCAGGGGTGGAAAAGTACAGAAAAAAAAAATACACTTAAGGAAAAAGAAGTGGTTTTGTGGTGTAAAGCAGTCAAAATTATATTTGTTCAAATGTGTCGCACCAGTTGTAGTGCCCATACAACTTAGTGTAAATGTTAAATATTTTATACCACAGCCATGTTAAATTCTCAAATCTGATTGGTCAGAAGGTGTGGATTAATTTTTCTATGACAGTATTTATTTTATTTAATAAAGAAAAACAGAATCACTGATATGGTGAAGTTCTCGCAGGGAGATGCTTAACATTTATGGAAGGAGTCTCCAGTGTCAGAGTTTCTAACAGTTTTCCACCACAGTAAAGTCTTCAAATCTTAGTAACAAGCTGTGTGTGTGTGTGTGCGTGTGTGTGTGTGTGTTTTTTTTTTGCTTTGTTTTATTAACTTCATGAAAAACAGTGTAAGTGATACAGGAACTAACTTGTTTTGTGGATTTTCCACATTAAATGTAACTAGAAGTGGATAATGGATTTTGGATTGCTTGGATTGTTGGCAAAGAAATATATTTTAGAGTAATGAGTAATTGAGATTTATAGCAAGTCGCCATTAGGGAATTTTTCTCAGGGAATGCAGAAATCCACTAAAATGATATGTATACACAAACACTTAAGTACTTTTCCACCCTGATGAAGGTTTAAACAGCTTTAAACGCTAACCCATGTGGCTCGTGTGAATTCTTATGAATCTGGAACCGTGAGTGTGTTTGGGAATTAGTGCAGGTTTTCAGTGAGGGTAGAAAAGCACACAGCAGATTGCAGAACATCGTAATGGATCAGAACAATGACATAATTGTCTTCTATATTTCCAAGAAAAGATGAGCAGTAGACCCTGGTGGCCATTTTCCCCACTGGGCCACACAATCGTTTTCAGACTCAGGTGCCCCGCCCCCTAACCATGCCAAGTTTCACTCTTGTATTCATGTAATTTTAAGTTTCATAATCATTCAGTCCATGTAGATAGAAGTAAAAGTCCTATAAAATATGCAAACCTATATACAGAGAAAAAACAGAGCAAAAAAAAAAAAAAACATTTACAGTATATTCAGTAGTTTATGTATATATTTATATATAATAAAATAATAACACTTCTGCTCTGTTTCTTGGTAGTTTATCAACCATACATTTTTAAAATCATGTAAACAGTTGTAGCTGAAACGTTGCATGAGTGGAAATCGCAAAGCAGGAAGTGAGCCAGTGAGACATTGAGACTGACGCGTGGAGACGGAGCGAGGTATGGATTAAGAGCAGAACGAGCACTTCATGATACAACTGTTTGAACATCATAGCGAGCTTTCGTAGTGTACCTGAACGCTTATCTTTCGAAGAGGTCCGGATGGTGCAATGCGACATTCTTTTGAACGAATTCTTTTCACGAAATCCTTTACAACCTTTATAATACAGCAATTTAATCAAAAGCATGAAAAAAGCAAGGCGCTGACCTTCTAATGATGATCCGCTAGAAATTCGAAACATGACCCCTCCCCCCTCCCCCTCCCCACCTCGACATTTTTAGCCCAAGCGAAAACAGCCATACCAAAATACATCTCAGCTCTTCGAACAACACTTGTAAACACACTGTGGATGGAGATGTGAATAATTTTTGTTTTTAAGCTTTGCAAAACATGTGCGTAATGCCCGCGTAATTGGAACCCTAAGCAAAAAATTTTGAGTTTTGTATTCTGCGAGTTGCATTGCAACAGATCGGCTTTCCAGACGCATGTAAAAAGTAAGAAGCTGAAGGCTGCAAAAAAGAGCAGTGCCTCTGGAGAGTTTGACATCATCATCATCATCATCATCATCATCATTATCGTTGTCTTAAATGGCGGCTAGCAGTGTTCGGAGCACAGTGCTAATATGAGAGGCAACCAGGTGACACCGTGCACCTGTACCTGCTGGCAACCCGACGCTACATGCACTGACCACTGACGCAGGAGATCCCAAGTGTCACGGTTCAAATTAAAGCTGGCGTAATACTGCAATATGTGTGTCTGTGTGTGTGTGTGTGTGTGTGTGGGTTTGCAAAGGTACACAAGAGGGCCGAGAGGCAGATATGTCTAAGATAACGCAACGTTCTGTCCTAACTCCTGTGGAAATGATCCTGAATCTCTTGAAGCCTGATTCTTTTGAAACTCTCCGACGAGAGGAGGCCTTTTTGCATTTTTCAGTAGCATATACACATATATACATCAATCTCTAAGCACACACTCCTTCATACTTGTGTGTGTGTGTGTGTGTGTGTGTGTGTGTTGGCATACAAGGTTATCAGAAAGAGGAATGCCTGCAGTTCGAGAGCTGCCAGATATGAGTCTCTTCCCGTTAGTTAAATTCCAAGCCGAGCGGAGGTTCAAATTCCAGTTTAAATCTACAAAAAAATTACAGTTCTACATATTGAATAGCTGGTTCTATATATATGTACACACATATAAAATATATGCATATAAATACATATAGGTTTGGGGGTTAATATCATATGTATCCATATATACGCTGGAGGTGTGCATATATATATGAATCCATCTTTTTTTTCCCCCCATGATTTTGCAATACATATACATATTAAATGTACGCTAAATAGAAACGGGTTTGTTACATCTCAAACCTGCGATGGTTTTTTTTTAAACTACAAGGTCAGGATGTTGAGATTAAAAAAGGTAAGGCTGCGATATGGAACAACCCTTCCCATGTACCCTTCAGCCCAAATGAGAAGAGAAAAAAAAAAATAGATATATTTTTTTTTTCCATTTGTAAACTAGCGAAGTGAGGAGCCTCCTCAGGGCGTCTCGTATGATTTTGCCAGTATTCAAAAGCATATCAGCAATCTATATGTATGCATTTATACATATAATCTTATATATTCTACGTATACATCTTTTTTTTTTTTTTCGTAAATACAACTCTTAAACCGATTGGCACAGCAAAGGAGATGCAGTGGTCTGAGTATGTTACAGCTACGAGTCTCTCTTTTTTTTTTTTTTTTTTTCTGAATCGATAAAAAGGTTTGGTCTTTTTGGTCCCTACACAACTAAGGAATGACGGATTAAGTCTCCCAGAGGAGTGCGGCCGCAGTTCTTCGTGGCAGCTCTCGCCTCTGGAAACGGACAGGCACTCCGAGATAAAGATGGCCATCCACAACCACATCAAGCTTGTTTCCTGAAGCGTCGCATCCATCCAAAAAGTTTTTTGTTTTTTTCCAAAATGGTTCTTTTTTTTTAAAAAGTTTCTCAGTCCCTTATTACACAATATCCCCTCCCCCCAAAAGTTTGCGTTTTCAAAAGTGTTTTGTTTTTCTTTTGCCTTGTTCGTAGAGTCACTCTCAGATGTTCTTCTTTTTCTTTTTTTTTTTGTTGATATTTTCTGTGGTTCTAAATGAGTAGGGTTCCTATCAGGCAGGCTGTGGAGACTCAGAAAGGGAGTCCGATATGGTTGTGGAACACGGCGGCTCTCCTGAGTTTCCAGCGAGCTCCTAAAGGTCCACTGAGCTTTTGCGGTGATGGTGTGTCGTGCGCTGTGGCATCACCGCATGTCCAACACACCCCTCAGTCTCACGTTCACACCCCCCAGCCACGTTGAGCTTGTCCTTTTGTGTCTCTTTTGTGTGTTAGTCATGTTATCAACACGTGTTCCCACTCTACAAAACCTAGAAGAAGGGAAACAAAAGAAGAATAAATCAATCACGTATTCTTTCGAAGCCAAGAAAGGGAAACTTTTAAAAAGGAAATGTCAGTTATTGAGTTATTTGGTGGGGAATCAGGCTGTGAGGTCTAATTCAGCAGTGTAGCAGGCTGAGGTGCCTCAGCAGTAGGATGATGGTTTGAGACACAGGGAGCCAGTGAAAATGACAGAAAGGGAGATATACCACGGTGAGGACTAATCCCATCACCACTACCACCCTACACTGAACACTGAGAAATATTTCAATGGCCAAGTGTCTGCTTCATAAAGCATGGAGTGCTGTTATAGAAAATAAAGTATGACAGCGTATTGCGATGAAGCGGACCTACTGTTACCATCCCGAAACGGATTATTCTCAACAACTTCAAGTGATTTATTCCTCTTATACCACAACAATTTTCCAACACAAACTTTTTTTTTAATTAAAGAGCAACACACTGCACGTTTTATTAGTTTATAATTACATTTAATGTTGTGGAATGTCTGTACAACAAATTAGTTCCTGCTATCAACTGTTATAGCAGCTATAAATATTTGTTTCCTCACCAGCTTTTCTGTTTGTTTCTCTTTCTCTTGAAGTATAACAATCCGAAAAAATTGTAGCTTGTCAAGTTAGTGAGAAACCGAAAAGTCTGTTGTGTGCTGATACTTTAGACTCCTGCTGTAAATATTAAACAAACGTCTCCTCTTCACCATATCAACGATTATACGTCTTCTTTGTTAAATAGCAATACATTTATATTTCCTTTAATATTAGGACTACTTTATGTGCTAAAGTCTTAGTAATGAACTGTTGCTATAGAAACGATTGATTTGAATTACACCCAGCACAACTGTCAGAGCTGCTATTATAGAAAATGAATCTGTCCAATCAGATTTGAATTCAGATTCAACACCACTGTGCAAAAAATATAGCACGGAGAAATGGAGATGTTTTCCTAATGCATAATACGCATCATGATATTTAATTCTGCTTGTTTTGCTGGCAGATGACTGCAGTTTAACGCAGTATAAACTATGGTCTTCTTGATTTTTTTTCCTAAGAGGCTGTAACTTTTTGCCCACTGTTTTGTGTGTGTGTGTGTGTGTGTGTGTGTGGACATAAGTGTGGAGGTAGGTCTGACCTGTTGTTCCCCCAGTGCTACAGTGGCCTTCACCTCCAGGGTGAGGGACATCAGGGGGCGGGGCTAATAAGGGCGGTTGGCGTCTTTTGGCCTTTTGAGCTGCACTTTGAGTCTCTTCATGCCGATCTGGAAGCCATTCATGGACTGGATGGCAGCCTGGGCACTGGCTGGGTTATCGAAGCTCACAAAGCCTGAAAACAAGAGGCAAGGAAGGAGATATGGAGGAAGGGAGGGAGGAAGAGAGACAGAAAGGACAGCAGGTTAAGACGTGCCTGTTGAATGAGGCAAGATTGAAGAGATGGAATGGTTAGGATGAGATCCAAATGAGATCCAAGGCAAACAAAAGGCAGAGAGAGGCTGAGAAAGAGACAGAGAGAAAGAGACATCCATGACGGCGTAAAGATGAAACAGTGAAAGGAGCATCGACCACGGTTACTTGAGTCACATGACCTCAGGAGCGCGTTAACATTTAACAACTATGCACAAAACCAGTCCATACAGCACAACAGCATACACACTCATATCAATGTGAAACAACACGGGAACATGCAAACCTACAGAACAATATGCATTAAGACCAAATCATTCAGAACGGACAGTTGTTTATGTCTCTCTTGGACAGAATCTCTTCCAAAATTAGTGCATTATACACTACAAACCAGGTGCTCTACACAGTATCAACTGCTTAAGCAGGAGAAACTGGTACGTATTGGATGTTTAAAACAGAAGAAACGCCTATAATCTGGGTAACAGGGTTCAACTTTCAAAGTAAGCTAGTTAGTCAATATCACAATATCACTGAAAATAAAGAAAAAGAATGAGAGCACTTTTCTTCTTCCAGTGATCTTCAGAAAATGTGGATGCTACAATGTGGTTGTGGAAGATTCTAAATAGGGGTGAATGTGTTCAGATAACAGGGGTTGAGTGAAAGTGAATTAAAATGTACATTTTTCAATACCTATAATGTAAAAAGATGTTTCAAGCATGACATGTCATACTGATTTGCACAGTAATGCAAAAATAAGTATTTAATGATTATATTTAAAGGTAAAGTGTAGTTATAGTGCATGTGACAGGCAAAAGCAGGTTTGTTTTCTATGTGCTGGAGATAGGTTTTATTAATGTTTTGAGTTATTTATCTGAAACATGCACACTGGTTGTTGTGAAGGACACTTTACCTATGTTTAAAATGTCTTATCAGTAATATCAGAAGGATACAAATAGCACCCCAATCGTGGAATCACCCTGATACGGCCTTCGATATGACATGATGTGATAGCTTTATTAAGAAACTCCGCAGTTGGTGCAGTATGTATTTCAGAGTAAGGGAGGTACAACTCCGAATAAATCAGAATTCTGGCAGAGATATACTTCAGCACCTTGGCATGGTTAAGAGCTGTGCACAGCAGCTCTGCTGTGAAAGTAGCAGCACAGCCAGGGAACTGATAGATTTATTGGGAGCACCCACACGTTAAAGTGTTTACATTTTTGGCAAGATCAGAGCAAAAGTCTTAGGTTAAGATTAAAGATGTCTGACATTATCATTCTGGGCCAAGCATCCTACAGATGATTAAGCTATACTGCAGAGAGCTCAGCCTACAAGAAGTTTGGGGTGGTAGGTATAGGTTTGGGAGTTTGAGTGTCACACTTCCGGTGTTAGGTTTTGGGTTGGGAAGTTAAGTTTGGAGTTAGAGGTGGAGGTGGTAGGTTTGGGAATTGGGCTGTCATGTCTGCGATTTGGGTGGCAGGTTTTGGGTTTGGGGTGTTGACTTTAGGGTTTGAGACTGAGGTGGTGGGTTTAGGGTTTGGGACTGAGGTGGTGGGTTTAGGGTTTGGGACTGGGGTGGTGGGTTTAGGGTTTATGATTGGGGTGTTGAGTTTAGGGTTTGGGACTAGGGTGGTGGGTTTAGGGTTTTTGGGTGGCAGGTTTTGTATTTGGCCTTGGGGTGTTGGGTTTAGGGTTTGGTAGAAGCAACTGTTGAGGGAATGATGAATACTAACGAAAGTCTATGATTAAAAAAAAAACAGGTGTAGAATTAGGTTTGGGTGTTATATTTGGGGTTTGAGGTCTTTAGGAGCTGAGACATTTTTGGAGGTTTGAGGTTGTTAGGTGTTAGGTTTAGGGTTTGGATGTTGGGTTTTGGAGTTAGGGTTTGTGGTTAAGGTGGAAGGTTTGTTTGTAGGTTTGTGGTTTGAGTGTGTGGCTTTAGGTTTTGGTTTTGGGGTGTTGGATTTGTGGGTTAAGGTTTTAGTTTGGGGGTTTGTATTTGGGGTATAGGGTTTGTGGTTTAAGGTTTTAGATTTGGAGGTTTGTGGTTTAAGGTTTGGGTGCTGGAGTTTTGGGTTCATAGTTTAAGGTTTTAGTTTTGGGGTTTGAGTTTGGAGTGTTGGATCTGTGGTTTAAAATTTTAGATTTGGAGGTTTGTGGTTTAAGGTTTTAGTGTTGCGTGTGTGTTTGAGAGTTGGTGGATAAGATTATGATTTTGGGGTCTAGGTCTGAAGTTTGGAAACTATAAGGTACTTCTGTGACTCTGGATAAGGACAGTTGATAAATGCTACAGTTGTTGTGGGAAACACCTGCATTATCTGAGTGATTAAGCAATATATAAACTTGTACAAAGAAGCAACACATATTTTGACTTTATCTCTAAAACAGATATAATTTAGGAGTGTGTTTTGTCTAAATTCGGTATTCTGTGACTCAGCAGACAAGTGTATTAATTAAACCATAAAAAAGAAAAAGACAGATCTACAATTTATTATGCATATAACAGAAGCCTATATGTAGTATCTCAGTGAAATAAAACACTGCCTTCATTGTTATTGTATCATTATAAAGCTTTAAAGCTAAAAGCTTGAACATATTCTTCCTCCAGTTCCCTAGTTTTCTGTTATTTTAGCTTAGCCAGCATTTCAGCACCTCACATCTCAGCAAAGTTTCCTACTAACTATAGGGCTTTATATTAAGCTCAAATCAAATAGTGCTGTGTTCGTTGATGCATATACTGCCTCTGATAAGTGAATCAGCCAATGGAGCTGGAGATAGTGTTCATTTGAATATAGATACTCATTTTTGTTACAAGTAGGGCACATCAAAACATCTCGCACCCCTCAGCAAATTTCCTCTTTCCAGTCGAGTGTTCCTCACTGATCACTGAGTAAAATCCACTACAGTGCCTCCTCTCGTGTCTTTTTTTTTTTTTTTTTTTTTTGCGCCTCGTCTCTATTTTCTAAGAGCTTAGCCGTGGTAGAGAAATGAGGTCAAAACATTAGTAGTGAGAGAATAAGAATGATAGTAATCTTTGCAGGTGTTTTATCATTTTTACCCACCAAAGCATTTACTTTGGTTTGTCGCCCGATCCACAAACACTTTGGAGGAGATGACATTACCGAAAGGCAGGAACATCTGCATCAGCTCGCCATCCCCAAACTCCTGAGGGAGGTGGTAGATGAACAGGTTACAGCCTTCCGGCCCTGCAGAGTGGCACAGAGATGGAGGAAGACGGATAGACAGATAAGAAGAGATGAAGCCGGGAAAGAAAGATTTGAAGAGAGACAAAAGGTGAACGGGATAAAGCAGAGATTGGAAGAAAAGAGAGAATATATTGACATGAGGAGAATGAAGAGGAGGTGAGGGCAGAGAAGAAGACATAAAAGGAGAAATTAGAATAAGCAGCCTGGATAGCAGGCAGAGTGAAGAAAGAGAGATTGAGAGAGAGAGAGAGAGAGAGAGAAAATGAGAGAGAGCGCTTGAAAAGGATGAGACTATCAGTTCAATCAGTTTTCTGTTTCTGCACACACATTTGCTACAATCTTGAAAAAAGCGGCTATAATTCAGTTCATCAGTACTGTTCAATATGAGGAATATTTTCACTTTTCCTTCCATGTAGTTAGACAGGTTTTATTCTCTTAGCCAGAAGAGTGATGAATTGCTTCAGTACAGTGTGGATAATATGAGCTTCTGATGTTACACAAAGTAAGAGCATCTTTCACCACAGCAGCCACTGGAGGGAGGCATAGCCACAGGCATTTTCATAATTGTGTAACATCAGCAAATCCAGCTGATGCCCGTTTACTAAACAAATATTCGGTTTATACGCTCAGCACGTTCACATTCATTACAATAAAGCTGCATCTTTCACATCAAGCATCACAGTCGTAGCTGTTCAAATTGACTGAATGAAAAGACTCATTTATGAGTTCCAAAAGACCAGTCGTGAGCAGGGATACATCAATACCACTGTGGTCAGACCATGTGCAAGTACGAGCACGTGCTTTTTTTTTTTTTGGCGCACATTGTTAGGAGCTTTCTGACAACTATGATTTCTTTGCCCAACTCCAGAAGTGATGCAGTTGACCTCATGGACATTGTGTGCCTTCAATGAAATGAAGTCTTAAAATAGTAATTAAAATACAAGCTTTAGCTTATACTTCAGGCTAGAATAAATTACAACTAATAAACTGCACCACCCGCTGATGAGAAAAGCTACAGTAGTGCTTGCTAAAGTTAGATAGAAAACTACAACCACTATTTTTTATTATTTTTAATGCATTGAAATTGTAATAATGGGATTTCTTTCCCATCTCAGTTGTTTTCCATGCTAACAGGCAAGAGTAGGCTCAAGTAGATCTGAGATATGGATATTGAAATGTGACACTGCTCACAGTACACATTATCTGATTGAATTTTTATAAAATTTATTATGACATCTGACTGAGCGGGTTTAGAAACACCATTTGATTCTAATCCGGTTCAATTCACAATCCAAAAAAAATGTCAGCAACAGCAAAATAATGTTGAAATCATGCCAGAAGCTACAATGCAAGCCCAGCATTCGAGTTCCTATAGACAGAAATCCACAGGACAGGCAGTCTCACCTTCTCTCTGCTGCTGGGGGATTATAGGAGGAGGCTGAGGAAAGGCCTGGCTGATCTGTCCGTATGCAGCCGGGTAGGCTGCTGAGACACACACATATGCCGATGTGTCAGAACCTACATTTACAAACGCCATCTGTCACGAAAACACTGTCGCATATACATACACTTCCGCTATGGCTAACACTTGTTGAATGCAAGCATGCATGAACACACAGAGCAGCCTCTCTTGCAGAGTGACAGACCTGCATATTGCTGGACTCCTGCATACGCCTGCTGAAGAGGATCAGCTGCTGTGGGACTCTGGGCTGGAGAGAGGGAGAAAGCGAGAGAGAGAGAGAGAGAGAGAGAGAGAGAGAGAGACAGAGACAGAGAGATAGTGAGAAAAGCTGTACACAGATCAGGACGTAAAAGCTTCTGTGGAGGGCACAGACCATATTTGTGTGGGCATGCAAACCTGGAGTCAGTGTTGCCAACACTTTTCAGGGGAAAGTAGCTAGGGCATGCTCAAAAAGTCACCATTTTATATCATTTGCACATTCAATTAATTTTCATGATCATTTGCATATCAAAACATGCTACATGAAGAACGAAGATTTTTACTACTTGTAAACATCGCTAAGAAGAGAGTTTAAAACAAAGAATAAAGCAGCATGTGGGTGAGACTAACAATGGTGAGCAGTGATCGGGAAACGGGATTGGTCATTGGGAAACAGTGGTGATCAGTGATTGGTCATTGGGCTTGTGAGTCAATCGAACCTGCTGTCTCCACTGTTGCTAGGCTCTTTTTTGAAGTTACAGTTGCTAAAGGGGTATAAAAAGTCACCAAATCAAGCAACAAAGTCACTAAGCTGGCAACACTGCATAGAGTCAGTGAGTTCACCCACATCCCCTCCCCGCTCCTACTCTCACTCCATCCCCAAACAATTAAGCTGTGGGAAGGAGCCTGAGCTCTGGCAAAGTTTCCCCAACACGAGGGAGAGCTGGATTGGCAGCTACAGTGTGCATGGAAAACAATATACATCTACACCTCCACACTCACATCAATCCATCCTGAGCTCCTGCGGCAATATACGCACTGCTATATCACTCTTCATCGAGCACGACGCAACGTGGCTGAAACTGCAGTATCCACTTCCTCGGCTTTTAGGTAAAAAAAAAAGCTCATTTGCCCGGTTTAAAGATTTGGGAACGTGCACTGACATATGAGATCAGGGAAGTGGCTATAAAGCATGCTGATCACATCAGTTCTAGCTATTACCTCAACAAATTGAATGGTGTCAAATCCCACAATGCCTTGCATGAATGCATACTATAAGCAGTGACTATGCAAGAATGAGCCAAATGCTATCAAATAACATTAACGCACTACAGACACAAACTGGTGCTACAGCTACAATGTACAAACACCCATACACACGAAAAGACATCACACTAGACAAGACAAGACACACAGCAATCAGAGGGGGAAAAAAAAAGATGAAGGCGCTTTGGTACCTTCAGATAGAGAAGAGAGGAAACAGCTTCCCTGTACCCCAAAACAACTCCGCTGAGCGACGCCCAAGCCGCCCTTCTCCGAGTCTTCCCTAAAAACCACCTCCTGCAACACTGAGACACAGCCAGGAAACACACGTTGGATTTCCGCCTCATTGAGACGCAACAGGCACACTAAAAAACTCGCTGCATTTGTGTATAGCTCCGCTAAGGCTATACTTCATGTATAAAATCGGGGAAAGAACAGCTCTGAGAGCTTACACATGGAGAATAAAGCCAGGAAGTGATGAAGAACAGAAATAAACAGTGTGTTTAATTACGCTAGCTGAAGTAAAAGTAATTATCCAAAATGATATCAAGTAAAATAGTAGGAAAACTCATTATAGAAGTGGGAATCTCATTTTAAATGGAGCAAGTAGCGAGTGAAAGAAAACAAGTTTATGAAAGAGATAAATATATTTTTATGATCCAGTTCTCTCTCTCTGCCTGTTTTTTTTTTCACCCAGGAAAATAACTGTTATCTTCAAGCTCAATGCGTGGATTTATTTATTTATTTTTTTTCTCAAAAAATGGGTTTAACTACTTGGACAAATGTTAGAAAGATACATATTATTCTAAATCATTTATTGACTCTAACATCTGCAGTTTCTAGACCTATAATAGATATATAATTTTAACAGTACTAAAATCAATGTTAAAAATAGTACTAAAAACAATTAACATGCAACAAGTCTGCTGGTTTCTACATTTCAGGCTTCTGTGTATATATTTCTAGCTTAGAAATGAGCCCTGCCCCCTGTGGGAACAGAGTCGCCCCCTTCCCATTCTTGCCCCCTTCCTTTATAAGCTTTAACTGTTTGTTTGAACAGTTGGCCAGGGAAAGGAGAAGGCTTTTGAATGTTTCATTACAATTGCGATTCGCATTGCTGGAAGAAGAGGACTCTGGAAATGTAAACTGCTGCTTTAAGAGTGACTGCGTCTTAAAGCAAAAAGGCGTGGTGGTCTCGGAAAACCAGGCGGATGTCGCTGTGGCTGAATTCTGGCCAACGTGTTGTGGTGGGTTTTGGCCAAAATTGGGTTTTCCATACTTTGACACCTCATTTTTACAAAATCATAAATGCATTTCATCAGAAACACTGGACTATTTCTCTGCAAAGCTGTTTGGTAGGGATCCAGATTAAGTCTGCTTTCCTAACACTTTCAATCTCATGACTTGAAGTGGCTGGATAGTTATATGCCACAGCAAAATGGATATAAGACTAATCCCACAAAAATCAGTTTGTAATCAGATACACGGTCAAAATGTCTGCAGAATCAACTTTACTGGTGGTCGAGATACATACAAAAAACTTTTCAGAAGTCTGTTTATAGTTTTTCCTAGGCCACCGCACAATTACATAAATTCACCAACCCTTACGAAAACAGAAATCAAGTATGAAAACTTACCAAAGGTACAAAAAAGTAAAAATGTTGTTCTTACAGCAGTATATTAGTTATGTGACAATATTTCAGTTCCTATCATGGTAATTATTAAAAATGTGATCAGTTTATGATATCATCAATACAGCACACATAACTAATATACTGCTGTAATAACAAAGTTTTACTTTGTCCTGAACATGTTCTAAACTTTGCTGGAACATGTAATTGGTGAAAAGAATTACGGGATTACCTTGAACATAAAAGCTCAACACAGTGCTTTGTTCACGTTTAGCAAAAGTCTCTTGCTACATTACAAACTGGACATGGTTTTATTATCACGGTCTATTGCATAACCTACTCAATACAGTTTATACAGTTTATATATCCACTATAGTTTCACCTCCTATAGCCTCAAAATGTTGCCTTACTTTAAAAGTTACTTTTTGTTCCAAATGTTTCTCTGGAAACTTAATTTCTACTAGATCAACTATATACAGTACATATGTATGTTTTATGTGAGGTGTTAGATAAAAGAATGATACCTGGATATGGGTGGATCCCGTTGGTGAACACGGCCTCGGCAGGGGGCTGGCCATTGGCCTGAGGAGGGGGCAGTCCTGTGAAACCGTTAACACTGATTGGAGAGGGGATGCTGGTCACTGTGGGAGCGGTAATGCCAGGGGGCGTGCTCCCTCCTGAGGGCGGAGCCAACAACAAACGTGAACAGGACCCATGGTGCAACGCCTTTTATTCTACGAACAAGCTCTCTTTCCTCTAACTTTCTCAGTTTAGTGCAGCTTGACTTTCAAATTACCTCAGTTTAGTAATGAGTAAACAAAAATAACAGCTGTGGAATAATACTGAAAAGTAAAAAAAAAAAAAACACACTAATTAAACAAACCGGTGATAAAATCCTGGCAATAATAGCAGAGTCCTGCAGAGAGCTAGAATTAACATTTATTTCATAATTAAAAAGACATTTCATCTTTAAAAGCTAAAGTATTTCTGGTTTATGGTAATTGGTTCATTAAGAAGCAGAAGCTAATTGGGCACAAGGTAAAAAGAAAAGTGCTCTTTTTTGCATTATAATGAATAGGGATGATAATAAGTAAATAAATAAATGAGTTCATACATTATAATGAATATTTAGACAAAACAGGACGTGCTTATGTATGTGTGTGTGTGTGTGTGTAGTGGTGTGTGTGTGTGTGTGTAGTGGTGTGTGGACTCACCTGACGTGGGGGTCATGGGGGCTCCTGGAAGGCCGTTGATGGTGGCCATGTGCTGCATCTGAGCTGCAGCGAACGCAGCCATAGGACTGAGATACGCTCCCTGTCCTACAGACGCCATCAGTGCTGCCTGCTGCTGCACCTAATGGACACACACACATACACACACACACACACACACGTCCAAATCAGCTTATAAGTAAAAAAATAATCAATAACATGGTGGTGTGATGTGGCCTGACATGAAGCAGAGTTACTCTTTCCACCCTGAAGTTGATTATCTTCCAATAACAGCATATTCTGAAGTATATCACATCGACTTGTTAATGATTACAATTTTTCTGAATTAAGGAATGACACATCATACTGTTTATCTGTTTATATCCTCATCAGCCTTTCTATTTTTCTCTCTCTCGACGTCAGTAAGCATAATCAGCGCAGCTTGTCATGTTACTGAGAAACCACAAAGCAAAATGAAGTCCTCATGTTGGAAAACCTACTGACTGATTCAAAGCACTGACAATGGAGACTCCTTCCATAAATGTTAATTAAACATCTCCTTACAGAAAACTTCACCACAATTGCAAGGATTGCACAATTTATTATTAATTATTAATTGATAATGCATTAGAATGAGTGCATTAATATAAACTTGTGACATCCTCTGACCAATCAGATTCGAGAATTCAACAGTGCTTTGGTATAATATAATATAATATGATATAATATGATATAATATAATATAATATAATATAATATAATATAATATAATATAATATAATATAATATAATATAATGAAACTTGT
>CM040989.1:20387451-20594951 GCA_022985145.1 Pangasius djambal | reverse complement strand
AATCATCTAACTTGCAATCTAATATGCAAATATCTGATATTACCCTCTAATTAGCATATTCATAGAATCTGTATTTCCTGATGAGCGTGCCTTTGTTTGCTGTTTAATTACCTTTTTTTCCAGAACCACCACATCAAACAACTTGTTTTTCATTGAAAATATTTGTTGTTTTTTTTTTAATATAAAAGTTTTGGTGACTCTCTGTATGTTCTAATATATTATCATTTCTTTATTGCGACTTATTCACAGGAACTTGCATGTTGGACGGTCCATATAATCTAAGCCTAATAATAAATGGATTAAAAAACATACTGTTATTTAACAAGCAAAAACATGTAATCATTGATACGGTGAAGCTTTTGTAAGGAGATTATGTAGTAATTCAACATTTATGGAAGGAGTCTCCAGTGTCAGTGCTTTCTTGCAACATGAAAAGTTGTGTTTTTGGTGTTTTTTAAAGTTGTTTGGCGGGATAAGAGCAAATTTATGAACTTTTATAGGCAATAAAATTAATACTATGACGGCATTTTAGGGCCACTTAAAAAAAAAAAAGATAATTTTGATAATAAAGTTATAATATTTCGAGAAAAAGTAGTATTAAGAGGAAAGAAATCATATTACAAGAGAAAAATCGAAATATTTTGAGAACAAAGTCATAATACTATGACAAAATGGTACATATTTGTATGTTAAAATGAGGGACATTGAGGATTTGGTGAAGTTTTTTTCTTGAAATATTACTAACTTATTCTCAAAATATTGAGGCTTTTTGCTTGTAATATCAAAGTTATGACTTTTATTCTCAAAATATTAGGAATGTATTCTTTAAATCTCGTATTTTAATAAACAAAATTCCATTGTACATGTTAGAATGACAATAAAGCTTCTTCTTCCTTTTACTTTTCAAACCGTTGCCCCAAATCATTCGTTTTTGTGCAAAATCTTCGCATACATTTTGCGTGAGATCAGGCTGGATCATCAAGACATCATCTTTAAACTGGTGCAAATGCTTTTTGAATTTAATTTCCCTGAATTACAAGACAAGATTAATAAAAGCTCAGACAAGCTGTGACTCCTCGATGCTGCCGAGTAAATCACGCAGGCTTTTTACTACTCCGTGAGGCAGGGTAATGAAATGTGTAAGTATGAAGCAGATTCTGTAAAATCCTTTGACTTGTGGGCTTTACGGCTCTTTATTATTCATACTTTTATTTACATGATTATGAAGATATTATTAAATCACAGATCAGGAGGAGAGAGATGAAAGCTGCATTGTTTTGTGCTAAATATTTTTATTCTAAGGCAAGTCTGGAAACAAAGGACAAACTACACATTTTTTAGTTTATGCGGGAAGATGATGGAATTAGACACCCGCGTGCACACAAGCATGTACACACACACACACACACACACACACACACACACACACACACACACACACACACACACACAATAACATCTGGTTAATTGTTGATGTGTGGAGACTGTTCAAGCAACAAAGTAAAGGTAATTAAATAAATAAAGTGCAGACATTTCCTGGACTTTAACTTGATTGGACCGAAAATTTCACGCTGTTCTTTAAGTATCAGTTCTTTTAATGAGATTTTTTTTTACATGAAACCAGACATATATGGGAAACATATACTGTATACTAAAATATATATATATAGCTAGCCTCTCTTTCTTTTTCCCTCCTGAAGTTAAAAAGACAAAAATACAGCTCGCTGTGTTACCGAAAAAGGCTATGGTAACTCAAATAACTAACATTTGGCAACCGTGGTGAGCAGAAAAGCATGTCAGAGGGCACAAACTCCAAACCTTGAAGTGGATGGGCTACAACAGCAGAAGAAAACATTGAGTTCCAGTCCTGTGAGCCATGAACAGGAATCGGAGGCTATCAGTGGGCACAGACTCACCCAGACTGGACAGAAGATTGGAAAAAACTTTGGTCTTTTTCCTTCTTTGGCCATTTTTCTCATCAACAAGGCGTTTCTGCCTGCAGATCTGCTGCTCAATGAATGCTTTTGTTTTTTGAACCATTCTGTGTAAACCCTAAGAGACAATCCCAAGAGATCAGCAGTTTCTGAAAGCTGGTCTGGTACCAAAAAAAATCATACCAGGGATTAAAATCTCTGAAATCGCATTTTCCCCCATTGTGATGTTTGATGTGAACATAACCGAAACTCTTGACCTGTACCTGCATGATTTTATGCATTGCTCTGCTGCCACATGATTGGTTAATTGGATACGTGCATGAATGAGCAGGTGTATAGGTGTTCCTAATAAAGTGGATAGTGAGTGTACATACACTATAGTAGTAAGTCCATGTGCTTCATGCTTGGTTTACTTCTATCTTGTGCTTTCATTCCTTCCTCTGTTATGATCCTCTCTGCACTCGTCAGCGCGACTTCATCATCTCGCTTCCTCCCTGTTCCCTCTCTCTCACTGACCTCCAGCTTCCTGCCTCCCTCTCCCTCTCGTGACTAGATGGCTGGGGGATGGACTGAGCAGCGGGAGGCATCAAGGGGCTTTTCAGAGGCACGGGGTGATTTTAAAGGCCTAACTGCTGGATATATTTGGTGGTCTGATAGGGCAAAGTGCAGAGACAATTCATCTGTCAAGTGTGAATAAGAAAAGATGGTCTCAGTTTGAGAGTGCCGGTGGGAGGAGGGAGGGGTGTTGCTGGATGGAGAGAATGGAGGGAATAGGTGCATCTGTCTCTAATTCTCTGGTGTGCTTGTCTTTCTCATTGTGAAGCCATCCATCCCACTTAGGCAAAAACAAGTCCAAAAATAGAAAGGAAAAGTTGTTGGCTAGCTGTCACCCTCCACACAGGGATGCACCATTTCCATTATTTATTATTATTATTATTATTATTATTATTATTTTTACAATTCATGCATCCAAACTCAAATGTTCTATTTTGCCATGCTGTTACTTGTAGAGGTGAGGATCCCCCCCCCCCCTTTTTTTTTTTACTTCAGTTCTAATTCTTCTTCTTTTTCATCTTATTGTTTTTATTTATTTACTTGTCCTGCAACCATCCAAACTCAAATATTCTCAGTTGCCATGCAGTTACTTGAAGTAATTAACTTTTTTCTTTCTTTCTTTTTAAACCCTCTCCACTGATTATTATTATTATTATTATTATTTTATTTTTTCTTTCTTTCTTTCTTTCAAACTGAAATAGTATCTTTTATCTTTTTATCTTATAATAATGATTTTCTTATGATGACGTCAAACTTAGGACGATGATTTTCAACCATCCAAACTCACATGTTCTCTTTTTGCCGTGCTGTTACTGGTATGTGATTGTGACCAGTGACCTTTGTTGCTAGTGCTTATGAGTTTAACTTCGGACGACTCTACTTCATCCCACAGTCTGAGTGACTGCTTTGTGACTAGGGCTTGTAACTATTTTTCCAACCCCTGTATTCATTTCTCTCTCTCTCTCTCTCTCTCTCTCTCTCTCTCTGTGTGTGTGTTTGTGGGTTTGTAGCACTTCTGAGTACATTTACATTTACATTTATTCCTGTGGCAGACGCTTTCATCCAAGGAGACTTACAAGTGAGGCAGAACACAATCCAAGCATCTTGCTGTTAAAGGAGCTGACAGCGATACAAGTGCTGTGGAAATAGATTTCCACCAACCAGAAACCAGAGCAGGAAATTCAGAGAGAGAAAGAGCGAGAGACAAATAAACATAAGAGGAAGAACTCAGAAGGGCTACAAGTAAAAACAGAGGTGGGTTGTTGCATACTACATTTACTCTCTTACCTTTAATTTTCTATAAATTCTACTTTTAGAAGATTGAATTTGGGTATTTTTTTTTACTTACGAGTAATTTTGTTGCATTAATTGGCTGTATTTGTAGCTTGTTTCCTTCATTACAGATCTTTAGTTTATTTTGGCTCTTCACTTCCTGTCACTATAGCACTTGCATGAACTCGCATTAGCCTCAAGTCTTTCCATTTACAGACTTTTCATCCTTTTCATCATTGCCTTCTGTAAGTCGCTCTAGAGCCATCGTTCTCACAGTAGAGTCTGTGAAGCAGAGCCGGGGGGGTCTGTAATTTTTAGTGGAAATCACAAGCCTTCATTATTAAAGCTATTATATTTATTGTTGGGTTTTTATAGTTATTACCCTGGCAAATTGAATTGAATGGTTTTAATCCAAAACTCAATAACTCAAAAACCGGTAGTCTATAAATAATGTCAATTTAATAATGAATAAAAATGTGTTTTGTTGGTGGAACATTCCAGAACAATTAGTTCTACAACTCCAGTAAATAGACAGATTTGTTACCATACACCTTTAAATAATGAGCTGAATATTTGGTTAGCTAGATTATGTTCATAAAACAAATCTGTGCTGAGGAGATCCTTGTAGTTTTTTCCTTTACGGTGTGTAAAGTTTGAGAAACTACTCTAGAGCATCAGCCGAATGGCTAAAAGGAATTGTACGTGTAGCACTTCTGCTAATGCGTCCTCCATCTGTGGGAGTAAAAAAAAATGATAGGTGCATTAAATTTGACTGCAACTGAATACTAAATAATTACATAATTACAATTTACATGTTAATTCCTAGTGTCTGTGAATCTGTTTTTTTCTACAAATTTGCTGCACTGATTTCTGGTCAGTGGGTGTCCATGCTGATGTCGTCAGGACGCCCTCTCAATGTCCTCAGAGAAGGACATCTTTTTGTACACTACCAATTCAGTATATAGTAAACATCACAGGTGCAGCAAGAGTGGTAGAGGACGTCCTTCACGCCCAGCGCTATCAGACTGTACAACTCATCCACCCTGTGTTACCTGTGCAATTACACAATGTTATTTATTATTGATTCTTTTTCTTATGGACCATCACACATTTACTTAGTTTACTGCAATATGGATACTCTAATCTATCCATCCATCCATCCATCCATCTACCAAAGTTTTCTACACACCTTCGTCATTTTTAGTCTTCTAGTTATAATAAAGAAGTCATTAACACTACTAAATAACACACATGGAGTTTGGCAGGTAAGACAGAAAGACTGAAGTGGAAATTATTTTGACTCACTTCTATGCCAATAAAAATACTTACTAATATATAATACTACTAATAAATAACCAGCGCTAAATCTGTTGTGTATGGCTTACGGCTTTGTGTAGGCAGACCGGCCCGTCCTCCGTTTATACGGCGCCATTTCTTTTGTCATAATTAAATGATTAGTTTTATGTGTCTTAATTTATGGGTTTGTGCTGGCTTGCTTTCTTTAACTAAGGCCAATAATATAAAATGACTGGGTTTCGCGAAATGTTCTCGATGATATTTTTAGTCCCTGACCTAGTGAACTAGCATGAGGATATGTTTATGATCGAGACCCTTAAATGCTTAAGGGCATCTGCTGTAACCATAATAAAAATAAACAGTTTAAACTCAACAGTATATTTCAGACATAAAAGTGCACTAATCCATGCAAATTATATGATCTGAACTCGACCAAGTCGAGGTTTATATTACTTAGTCTTCTTATCTGTAAATTTACACACACTCAGGAGCACGAGTAGGTTAAGAGCGTTTTTCCGAATTTACCAGATTTTCATGAATACCAACTCTCTTGTGAAAACGCTCGTTCGAATGATTTTACGAATAAATCTGTTCATATCCAGTTTGATAAATGAGGCCCAATGTGTCCACCTGCCATCTTACCTTCTGGGAGAGCTACTTCTTACAGGAGCATGGAATTGAATGCTCAGCCCATTTGCATTAAAATGATTATGAAGCCTCAATCCAATACAGCTTCTTATTTATGATTCCCATATGCCATATCCCATAAATGAATGATTTAAGCGCCCGTAAACTATAGTGTTGATCAAATGTACATTTATAACACTCGCATGAAGCGCTATGTGTACCTTCTACAACTTTCTGTCAAGTGCCATGAATACGCTGTTAATAAAAACGAGGTAATAACATAAAAACAATCAGTAGGGCAATCAGTCAGCTCATGGATGGGGTTCTCTCTTGCATGTAAAGACGTGGTTGCAAAGTTTCAGAAAACCACCAGGATCATCTTACACATTTTGACATAAACCTTTCATTAATCCTCCACCATTGCTTATGAATGTGTTATAAAGGCACTATGTATTGTCTTAGTGTAAGAGTTCTCTGTCACTTCTATTCTACAGAAGCAACATTTTAAAACATATATATATATATATATATATATATATGTGTGTGTGTGTGTGTGTGTGTGTGTGTGTGTGTGTGTGTGGCGGTCGGGGAAACTCATCTTTTGACACTTCTGCTTTGAGAATATATTTAACAGAAAAAATGCGGGGAAAAAAAAGAATGAATTTTTATGTACTACTTACTCTTGCCTTGGTGTTCAGCAAAAAAAAAAGCAAAAAAAAAAAAAGCGCAGCTTTAACAAGCACAGCTGTAAAAATGGCTGTAGGATATGAATAAAGATCTGCATAATTTTCATGGTCAGATTTATTACATTTAGATTTTATTTATCAAATGCAAATTAAATCAATAATGCAGCAGTGTGTTTGAGGCAGTAAGTTTGTTTCAGTGGAACTGGAAGGTGATCTTTAAATACAGTTTTCTCTATTTTTTTTTTTCTTTCGGGGGTAAAAACAGACTTACTGTAGTTTTCAGAACTACTGTATATATAGTAGACAGTGTCACAATTTCACCATGTGAAGAGTTTTCCCAGGCCGCCACACATATAGAGGACATTTCCTTAATGTTTGCAAAGTTACCTGAGCATCCTTTTATTATTTTCAGCATAAAGTTGTCCAGCAGCTCAAAATTAGTTGCCGGCTATCATTACAGGGAAATTACAGGTCACGATCGAGTCAACTGTGTTGCGTTAGACGCTTTTGCAGACATTTAAAAAATATTCCATTTTAATTCCTTAATAGCTGACATATACACATAGGCATATATAAATAATTTAAAAAGAACCTTTGCTGTGGTGTTTCAGGGCACTGGTGTTAGCTATTTTAAAAACTTGTATTTTGAAATCACGAAAAGTTGTGGATAAGTGCTTTCAGGGTCAAAGTTCAGAAGAATGAGCAGCCATTTCAAACAGCACCAGCAGATTTTCTCTCCACGTGTTATAAGATATCGATTTACTACTAAATTCTATTTTTTCTTGTGGATCGTTTAGATGTGTCAATGTGTCACCTTTCAATCTTAATTTTAATTTCAATATATATATTTTTTTTACTAAAACACTATTGTTTGTTCTGGGTAATGACTCACTTATAAGTTGCCTTGGCCAAACGCTTCTGCCAAATGAATGAATAAGTGAAACGAGTGAATAAGTGCAAGCAGTTAATAAGTGACGTATTATTAGAGATCTATCTAAAGCGAATCAAAACAGACACCTTCTTTTATCTTTTTCTTTAACGAAGAGCACGTATGTAACGCGAGTGAAGAACGGTCTGGTCTCCTCTGGGTCCTGTAGCCCTGTCATCTCTGATCGAGGCGTGCCATTAAATATGACACTTACGATCGGGACTCACCCTGACGTCTGGTGGTAATAGTGATGCTGATTTAAGACGACAGGGACGCACAAAAGAAAAGAAGAGAGAATGAAAAGCAAAGCGCTACCTCCTCTGCTCTCGCTGTCGGCAGGTTTCACCTGGATCGGCCTGTTCATCTGTGCAGCGAGAGAAGGATGGACGAGGAAGGGGAGAAAAGACAGGGTAGGGGAGGAGAGGGAGAGAGAGAAAAAGAGAAAGAGCCAGATGTTAGATTTCAGAGTGAACATAAAAAGACAGGTGCAGCATTCATACACATTTTATACAGTACAGATATGTCTCAGTGAGGATGCCTCAGCTGTGTGTGTGTGCGTGCGTGTGTGTGTTAGACACTGAGAAATAAAAGAGAACGACAGAGCGTGGGTATGCCATATGTCAAATACATACATATAGGCATGTGTGCGTGAGTGTCAACGGACAGCTTTGTGTGTGTGTGTGTGTGTGTGTGTGTGTGTTGGTTTAATTTCCAGGCTGAGAGCAGCGCCATGTGAAAGCCTCGCGCCATTTAAAAGCGTTTCATTTTTCTGCCGTCACTCGTGGCAGGTTCCCAACCAACTCCACCTCAATAATACATGCATACCGCTGAGCGGTCGGCACCAATCAATTTTTAATAATGCCAATCGCCACGCTGCCAGAGGGGAGGGGCGGAGAGAGGGGAGGAGGGCAGGAGGGGAAGAACACGGCTCCGCCACTGAACCCTGGCAGTGCAGGAGGAGAATAGCAGGAACTAAAAGAAAAAAAGACAGAGCAATAACGAACGAAAGAAAGAAGTGGAGAGAGAGGCGAAAGAGACTGCGGTGTAACAGGTCTTTAGGATTAAAGTACACAAGGTGTAAATGTGTGTTTTGTGCATTATAGGAAGGGAAGCACTATATGAATATCGTGATCAGTTACATCATTTTAATGAATATTAGCAATGTCGTCAATGTATAACACTCTTACTGTAATCACAGTAACAAGTTTTACTGGCAATGTGTTAGCAAAAGTTGTGATGTACATATCAGTGACAATTTAAAAGAAATTTATTCAATACAAAAGTCATTCTGACTGATCACCTTTAACCAGTACCTAATCATCTCTAACCTGATGGGAGTGGCCTCTTCCAGGATGACTCCGCCCCCACCCACAGGGCACAAGAGCTCGCTGAATACGTTGATGAGTAGGAAAATGATTTAAATAATATGATATTGTGCACATACTTGCGCATTTCTAATATTTTGCTCAGTATTGGAATTACAATTATTTATCATATTTGAGCAAAAGTATTGCATTTCTTTCACAGTGTAGCCTTGTAAGACTAAAATCTTTCAAATATATACATTTGTCAGAATTAAAATAATGTTCCTTAGCTACATGAATTAAAGCATGTGAATGGAGAGCACGATATAATTCACCAGCGTCATATCTAACTGTTGCCAAATAGCTAACTTCAGCTTCCTGATCTCTCAGTCCATCCAGCGCTGTTGGATTCTCGATTCTGATTGGTCAAAAGGTGTTTTATTTTCTATAACAGCAGCTCTGGCAACAGCTCTGGCTGCAAGGTGTATATTAATGCCCTCTAATGCTCTAATACACTATTCTGTTGGACAGTGGAAGGAGTCTCCAGTGTTCGTGCTTTGTAACAATCTACAAAGCTGTTCCTCGAAGTTTTCCAGCATGGGAAAATCTTTAGAGTAAGCCGCATCACAACACCACATCACTGATTATTTTGCTATAACAGCAAAACCCAAAGTGTTTTATTCCTCTTATATTCCTCTTATCCCACAAAATCCTTATCACAATTATAAGTGTGATTTATTGTGCATCCATAGTGTATTATAAAGTGTTCGCTGAAAATTATTATTCTACAGTGCAATAAATAACCCACAGTAATATAGTCAGACTGCACAAAGGCCACTGAGGTGCTTTCACTTAGGTCCAGTAGACATGAAAATGTCCCTCGATGGGAACTGAATTAAGAAACAGACCCGTGGCCTTACATAAAGTTCACTTGTT
The DNA here is from genome assembly GCA_022985145.1 of Pangasius djambal. Taxonomy (NCBI): domain Eukaryota; kingdom Metazoa; phylum Chordata; class Actinopteri; order Siluriformes; family Pangasiidae; genus Pangasius; species Pangasius djambal. The sequence continues at coordinate 20,585,413 of CM040989.1, read as the reverse complement.
TTTAGTCATAATCGCATGCACATACACACACACCACACATACACAGACACACACACCCCACACATACACACATATACACACAGTCTGTTTTCCTTCTCCTCCTTCAGCTCCCTCTATTTTTGCCCTTAAAGCCTGGCGAACAATTTTAATGCATTTTAATGCATTATTTATTTTTCCGTGCCTGCTGATAGCACAAGAGAAAAAGAGGGAGGGGCGAGAGACGGAAAGAGACAGAGTGAAAGAAAGAGGTGAAGAGACAGGAATAAAGAAGGGTTGATTGGGACGGAAACTGGGGAACAGACCAAGGTCAGGTACACCGATGCCAGTAGCGGACAGCCCACCCCCATCTCCCCCAAACTCACCCCCATCTTCACCAAATCCACCCCCCATCGCCCCAAACCCACTCCCATTACCACCGAGCCCTCCCCCATTGCCCCCAAACCCCATCTCATCCCCCCCAAACCCACCCCCTTCGCCCTCAGGCCCACTTCTATCTCCACCAAATCCACCCCAATCTCCACCAAATCCACCCCCATCTTCCACAAACCCAACCCCATCGCACCCAAACCCACCCCCATCGCAACCAAACCCACCCCCATATCTACCACACTATCCCAGCAGGTCCGTCCTCACATACATTGTAATGCCTCACTGTTTTCCTCACCTGCACACACACGCACAAATGTGTGTGCACATACGTACATGCGCAAGCACACAATTTGCACATACATACACACATAAGGATGCTAAAGTAAACGTGAGTTGCCTCAGTTTGCTCGGGGAAACTGGGGCTGATAGAAAGCTCCCAACATTCAGACCCATTATTCCCATTTGATGTGATCTTTTCTTTCTTTTCTTTCTGGAAGTTGGGAATTTTTTTTTTTTAGCATATGGTAATGATGAACAAAATAAAGTCTCAACCCTGAAATTCCACTTAAGTCTACCTGTACTAAATGCAAGCTAATTTCCTGAGAGTTTGCAGGCTACTTAGATATTGTTGGTGATACAAAACCATAGCTGTTGTGGTATATTTTGAAGTGTTTTGCTGCCATTAAATAAATCATTAGGAAAAAGAAGCTGCAAATCGAGATTTTAATACTGAAAACCCAATCCTGTTTATCTGTGACAAAACTGACCAACATCTGACTAGCCAGCTAGCTATTAGATATAGCAGGAGGCCATTTGCTTTCTTTAAGAGTGTAAAGCTGTGGAGATGTTCCTTGGTCATTAAAAGCAACAAAAATGATTAAAATGACATGTTTAAGGTTTTACATACCACATATTTGCCTCACTACTGTCTTAACATTGCTAGTCGCTTACATCGGTGAAGAAACTAGTGAGGTAATCTGGTGTAACTGCTTGTGTTTGAGCCTCAGTTAAGCACTCACAGCAAGATGGCAGCATTGAGCAAGCCAGCCTACAACAAGCACATCTCCTATATTTTACTGTGTTGTGGGAGCAAAAAAAAAGAAATCCTTCCTGTGCCTTGATTTTACACAAAGAAACATCAGGAAACATGAGTGGAGACAAAGGATTACACACAAATACTTGGGAATAAACTCAAACATATGCACACACACTCGGCCATCGGTATTTCCATGAATAACAGAAATATCACAATAACGCGCAATAGTGCAAGCATGCCCGCACACACACATACACACACACACACACAAGCAACACACACACGCGTGCACACACACAGCATTACTCCATTCTGTCGACCCGCAGGGAGGCCTTGCCTTGCCGTAAGGATCTCTGTGAGGCTCCGTAGAGCTTTATGGATAAATCAGCTGCCAGAGCAACATGCTGCTTGACTTCTCTCTCCTCTGCCACTGAATCTTGGTTTCACAGTTTCACCTTTTGCTTCCGGTTTTCAACCTGCATTTTCATTAAGACCTACAGCAGGAGGAACTGCCCGTTGCATCTGGAGCATTACTGCTTTTCAGTCCTCTGAGTGAGGTTGATTATTTTTCTGTAAAACTTTAGATATTGCTAACGAGCGATATGGACCATTGCCATACAGCTTGCCATATACCATATATGATCCTAGTCAAATTTTTATGAACACTGAGATTACTGTGATTGGTACCACATAGAAACCATAATCATGGCTATAGATGTTCGTCCTTGGATAGCCTTAGGACTGTGATTGCTAAGAACAGTTTGCACTCAAGTCTCCATCATTGAACAGTTAATAACTTCAGTTCAATACAACAGATTTTAAGTTAAAACTGATGAATTCAGAAATGCTCTGATGCTGGTGTTGCTCAGATGGGAGGATGGGTTCCATTTTGAGTCTGGTTCCTCTCAAGGTTTCTTCCTCACGTTGTCTCAGGGAGTTTTTCCTTGCCACAGTCACCTCTGGCTTGCTCATTAAGGCTATATGTCTATATTTTAGCATTTTTGTTTCAATGACCTCATTTAAAAAAAAATCTTAAATTTGAAAATTGAAATAAGGAATAAGTTTTAGTCAAGCAAGAAATGTTTATCTTATCAGACAAGATCAAAAATCTTTATCACTCTAATTAGGCACTTGTAGCACACCACATATTTATGATTTACAGTTAATACTAGCACTGTCTATGAGTCTTTCCTCTGTAGGTTTAATGGCTTTACCCTCTAAGTGTTTATAAGTTCCACAAAGATTTAGGTTTCCTTATTTAAGTCATATTCTTGTTCGAAACAGAAACTCAGTATGTTCAAAAGATTTGACTGGCAGTATATGTATTCATTCATTTAGCCTTAGTAACCATTTCAGGAGTGGTCTTCTACTGTTGCAGCCCATCTACCTCAATGAGTTCTGTGTTATGTGTTCTGAGATGCTTTTCAGCTCACCACGGTTGTAAAGACTAGATATTCAAGTTATTCGAGCTTTCCTGTCAGCTCGAACCAGTTTGGCAATTTCTCCTCTGACATCTCTCATCAAAAATGCACCACTGTATCAAGAAAAGGTTAGAAAGTGACTGTGAATAAATAGATATTGTACGAGTCTCTGTATTCAGACTCTTTTATTCATAATCAGTATCTGTAACTTTCCTATATCAAAGGTCCAACACTACACACAGTTATCCTCGTTAATATGCTATTAAATTAACAGCGCCTCGCTCTCTGTGCATGCCAGTCGAAGTAAAAGGATGTGGCCTAGTCAGAGGGGCATGGCCTCAAATCAGAATCAAATTCTATCACATTAAACCAGTTTATTCCTATTATAATGAATCAGTGCCTGCGTTTTTAACTTTCATACATGTCATTGTTGATCACGTATCAAGATACGCATATCATCTTAGCAGCAGATTTATACATCCATAATTTCTTCCTATTTATTCACTAAAATAAGTTCATTTACTCAGCACAGATGTTTTATACCTGCTTGGCAAAGTCTAATTTAGTATGTGTCTGTTAAACAGCAACTCCTACTACACATTTTTCATCCAATTTAAGAAGGATACATTTTCTTTCTGTTTTTTTTTTTTCTCCAGCCTGACAAAATGAGGAGGAAAAACCATTCAGGTGTAGGGAAGAGAAAGGATCTGCCTGTATTTTATCCTTTTCGACAGAGTGCATTGCGAGTCAGGACAAGACAGCCAAGAATACAAATACTAAATAAAAAACATGAAGATAAATTATGAATTCGCTGGTCTTTGCTTCTCTAGCTCTCTTTCCCTGACACATATACACACACACAGGCTCCTGGAACAATCATTATGACATATAATAAATGAGTTAAGGGCTGGCACAGTGAAACACTGTTATGTGTTGATGTTATGTGCATGATAATCTAAGTCAAAATGGTACAGGAAGTTAGGCTCAGTTTCTAAGAGTTCAAAAGGGTTGCTTCCCTTTTCCAGATTCCTGCTGCATTTCATCCAGTGCACACAGGTGTCAGCTAAAATTTGGATTTAGCTGAATTTTTAAATCACTACTGTGCTCGTAACTCGTGCTCATTTCAAATCCCTTTCCCTTTTTACACAAGTGGATCCTAAGATAAGTCTTTAAACTGTCAGAGGCCTGTGGCTTATTGTAACTCGTCCTGAATGACATCCAGCACACTGTCTGAAACTCTTACAATCCCCATGTCTCCTACCACAGCCTGCTGTAAAGCCTGCCTATCTTCACCCACCAGCGAAACCATTCTGCACCTTGACAGCGTCCAAAGGGTTCAATTAAAGGATCAAGAAGTGTGAAATATTACATGCATTTGGAGGCAGTCCCATAAATTGTGTCGAACCAAAATGAGACAACTTTACTAGAGTGAGTGAAAATGAGAGAACTTCTCCCAGGGTTTCAGAGAACGTGACCTTGCTTTGCTTAGGAGCCTCAGGGTAACAGCTGCACTCTAAAACACCCTCCTCATTATTCAGTGTGAATGGTATGACAATATCACAGCTATAAAGAATACTGCACTGTGAATACAGTGACTTACTGACTGGCAGACGGGTTTTAAGTCACGACTCTGGCTGTGTCTGGCTGCTGAATTAACTACAATGCTCTGAAAGGAAATGCATGAATGCAACCCTTAATTTAGTCATATCCTGCCAAGTTATGGATCACTAGCCTGATCGATATGATCTCACGAAGGATACATCATTACTTTTAACATTACGCACAAACAACTCTGCATAATGTGCACAACAAGAATAAAACAATACCAACATAATAGTGTGAGATTAACTTATTAAACCTGAACTAATCTATTATGAAATTATGCATCTCCTGTCAATCGCAACAGGATTACACATATGAAAGCAATAAACAGCTCCAATAAGCTGCCTCTGGTGATTACAACAAGAGCAGTAAAAAGACAACATAGATCTGACAACAGAAAATAAAATAAAGAGAAAGAGTGAGAGAGATGACTGGAGTGAAGTGTAAGGAAAAATGCCACAATGGTTTTTACAGTTATTTCTTGTCTTTATTGCTTCCTTTAATTCCTTCCTTCCCACTGAACTTCCTACCTTTCTTTATTCCGTCCTTCCTTCCAATTAGACACCTGTCTGAAAGAACTTCCATTTACTTCTGATGAACTTCTCGCTGACTGAACTTCCTCCCTTCAGACAGAACTTCCTTTCAACCAAACTTCCTTCCAAACAACATCCATCTGAATGTCTTCATGAAACTGACCAACAGTCTAACTTACTTGCTTTCTTCCTGAGTGAACTCCCTTCCAGTTGAACTTTCGTAATTCTGATCAAACTTCCCCTTTTTGACCAAACTTTCTTCTGAACATCCATCTGAGCTTTCTAAATTCCAACCAAGTTTCTTCCAAATAACTTACACTTCCTGCCTTACTTCCTGGCCATATACCGAAACGCCCTGTTTTTGATCAACATATTTTGATCAAATAGGTCTATTCCACTTGTCATTGGTTCTCCTGGGCATCCACCTGGCCTGTGCCGCAGACATTGTCCCAGTTACTCTATCCCAGATCCCGTGATCACACTGTTGCTTACTTACATCCTACCTCACGAGTGAACATCCTCCAGAGTGGTGAATTACAGAGTGACCGAAGAGATTTCAGCCACAACGTTATGATAAGCAACCTGAATTTTGGTTATATCCTTCCTTCTTTCTTTGCTTTCTTTCCTATGAAAGCAACTCCAATTTGGTTATTTATCCTTCCTTCCTTCTTTCTTTCCTTCTTTCCTTCCTTTCCTCCTCATTCCTTCCTTCCTCCCTTCCAATGAAAGCAACCCCAATTTACTTATATCCTTCCTTCTTTCCCCCCTTCCATCCTTTATTCAGTGAAAACACCCTCAATTTGGTTCCTTCCTTCTTTCTTTTCTTCCTTCTTTATCATGAAAGCACCCCAATTTGGTTACATCCTTCCTTGACTTTTCCCATTAAAGCAATCCCAATTCGGTTATATCCTTCCTTGCCTTTTTTGGTTATTTTCTTTCTTCCTTCCTTTCTTCCAATGAAAGCAACCCCAATCTGGGTATATCCTTCCTTCCCTCCCTCCTTCCATCTTTATTCCTTCACTCTCTTTCTTTCTGTTTGTCAGCTTATTTTGCAGTGTGTTGTTGCTTGGCCATAAATCCTAAATTCTCACTCAGAAGTAGGCATAAATCACGCTGCACCACAGACCTGCCTTCACTGTATTTGCTTTTACTTATCTAATGAATAAAAAATGAAAAACAAGCCCAAAGCTTATCAAACAGGGGAGTCTCTCACTCTCTTTCTCCTTTCCCCTCCTGCCTTTTTGATCCTCCCTACAATACCCTGGTACAAAAGTGGTGGCTCTTAGTGCACTTGTGTAATTGGTGGAAGATTATTTATGAGTTTTACAGTGGTGCTTCCATTTGTTGCCCCTCTTTACGCATGACTGGAGGGGCAATCAGGGCTCGAGCATCATTCTGCTTGTGATTTGGGTGCATGAACCTGACCTTGTGCTGCTCTTCTCATAGAGTCACAAGAGGTGAATGAGTGAGAGGTGGAGGGAGACAGAAGCGTATCTCTTTCTTCCTAGGGGAGTGCTGAGGAGAATGTGAGAGAGCTGTGGATATTCTTAGACATACATAAGACTGCACCTATTGTACACCACTAGAGGAAAAGAGCATGGGGGGTGACTTTCAAGATTCTAATAGGTTATGAGGAGACTGCACACTTTTTGTCTGATTTTTGATTGGAGAATATGCCATAAATGAGGGAAGATCACATACTAATGACTGGAGATGACAAACATGTTAATAAAAGGAACTGAACACACCAAATATCCAAACGTGTTAGAAGAAGCTAGCAAGATAGCAAGAAAAAATATGGACATTTCACCTGACAAGCTACAGTAGTTACTAGTGCTCTTAACCACAAATCAATTAGTTTGTCCTCCATTGAGGACCATCAGGGAAGCCACAAATGCTTTTCTGTACTCTCTGTTTTCATTGGCCATTGATGCTATTCATTCAAATTTGAGTTGCTGACCAACTGACACTATTAGACTAGGTTCAGAGTCAGGTAGAAAAAAAAATCAATATACTCAGGTTCACGGAGTGGCCTGAAACTTGATCAGGATGCAAGAAATTAGAGCCTGTGTTCCTCCCACACTTGTCAAGCTGACCATCAAGTCTGACTGCCCCAAAAATCTGCAGACCAACCATCCTTGGTCTGGCTGGCTACCAGCTGCCAAAATACAGGCTGAGTTGACCATAAAACTGGTAGACCATATTTACCTCCTGTTTCCTTTCTACCAGCTGGCAAAATTGTCTACCAGTTTGACTAGCTCGGCATGTGTTTTGGCAGGTGCTAGCTGGTCAGACTAAGCTGGATTCTTCATAATCTGTTAGGATCTTGAAAGCCACCACCCCCTTCCCCATGCTCTGAGTGGTGTACAATAGGTGAAGTCTTTGTATGTCTAAGAGTATCCAGCACAGACTTGGATCAATTACAAATTGTGGCAATAATCAAGGTAAAGGTCATTATGTACTCACAATGAAATTAATCTTGATTTAAGACATGTGGTAGACCAATGTCTTGTATGTACACCTACTCTAGCTACCTATGAAAAGAAAACCTCTACTGGCAGAAGTGTAACTAACTACCCTTTCTAGCAGTGAGGTGGATACATCACTGCTTTTTAAATCAAGCAGCTTGTAAACAGTTAAATTCTTTTAGCATCTGAGTAGTGGATCATCCACGAAATTGTTTTTCATCTAAGAATGTCCCACTCAGTGCAGCGAGGGCTACATATGCCTTAATTATGACATGTGCTTTCTCAGTTCAGCCCTTGATTAATTTGCCTATTTCTATCCTCCTGTTACTTTGTCTCACTGATAAGTCTCAGTTAATGTGTGATGTTGCCCTGTTTGTCAGTTCCGGTTTTCCGACTCTCGACTGCTTCCCATTTCTCTATTATGGATTATAATTGCTTAATTTTGATTACTGCTCTGACCCCTGCTAGGAACTCAGATGACAATTTGAGGAGTAGCCATAATAATAAACACATTGAGTGTACACACTTGTGTCCTGGCTCTGACCGTATAGTACAAAGAAATGTTTACAAGATATGTAACAATTATCTATTATTAATAGTTTTGTAACAAAATTAGCAGTATCAGTATCAAGTGTAGCTAACTGCATTTTTAAAAGAAGCTTGCCTGACATTGGCTCTTCAGTAAACATTGCTCTAGGGCTTTAAATTTCCATTTTCAGATTAGACAAACTTCTGCATATGCGAATTTATGCTATTTGTGTCAACTTCTGACAGCATGAATGATTTTTGTCAGGCTGGCTGACTCTTTTATATCTCTCATCATAAATCTGCAAAACGCAGGCCACAGCTAGCTTTGGTTTTCGACGCGAATTAACACCTTTTACCATTACATGCAGAACTAGCATGTTTTAAATTGAGCACATCACACACAGTTCACATACTGTATAATGCACACACAGACATGCACACACATCATCATCCTTCCTGCCAGCTTTCCTCCCTTATCCCATCATCAGCCATCAGCAGCCTGCCTGATTAAATATAGAACAAACACACACATGCAGACATCGGCATTGAGAAAAAAACAGCTGATACCACTAAGAGCTTCCTTCTGCTCCTACTGAAGCTGAACTATGGAGAATCGAAGCTAATTTGGTGAGTGGTTTTGTGAACACAGACCTTGCATGCTCGCAATGATCGATCACTGAGCTTGCATTGTAGTCGAGTTGCTAAGTGTGTTACGTTGCTAACGGTTCACAACAGCTACCTGCCTATCATTCTTTTCTCCCCTCTGATGGCTCCCAATCACTCATAGATTATGCTGGACATTTCAAGAAATTGCTGCCTGATGAAAAAAAATATTCTATTTGTGCTGCAGCGATTAGTCCATGTCAACACAAAAAAAAATGATTGATGAGAATTTTCAGAATTGCTGCATCATTCATCGAAGGAAGACGAAATGCGCTTTTAGCCAAATGACAGTCTTCAGAGGACACAGTGACTTATTTGTATAATTAGTAAAATGGCGACCTCAGTGACAGGGCAATTTTTGAAACGATGACCGAATGATAAGCAGCCACAATGATCTATGCTTCTAGTCACATTATCAGTGTGGATTTGTGGCCTCATAAAGTATGTGAAAAAATGTAAATAAAAATTACATTACATACTGTATATGTACAGTATGTCAAATAAATGGCATGTGTATAAGACTTAGAGGAACTAAGCCATAACCAACATGCAAAATCGCTCTCGTTTGCTAGAACTTCTACAATTTTTGGAGGAGATTGAAGCAGGACATGATTACAGCATGATTATCATTTGATTATAGCTAGTTAGTGCTAATTTCAAAACCATTTTTTAGCTATCTAGCATCGCTAATAAGCACTAGTTCATTGAAAAAAAAAATATGATAGCATAAATGTTTATATTTCTTGTATTTGACCAAAAATTAAATGTAGTGTTACAAAAATAAGCAAAATGCACTTCTGTTTCTTAGCACTGGATGTTATAAACAAGTTGTATGAACTGCCCTGTAGTTGATTTGCTAATAGCAACATATCCCAAAGTGTTTTCTTCCTCTTTTACCACAGCAATTTGCCAATTACTGTATGTTGTATAATAGCGATGAACATTGTTTATCTTCCGCCCCCTCTTTCTTGAAATTAAAAACAGCAAACACATGAGTATTGTCATATAACCAAGAAGCTCTTTGGTAGAAAGCACTGACACTGGAGACTCCTTCCAAAAAAATAAACATCACCTCAGAAAGCTTCACCATGTCAACAATTATATGCATTTTTTAAAATCTTTTTATATGGAGCGTCCACCATACAAGTCCCTGTTGAACGAGGTGTTACTATAGAAACGATAACCTTATAATATAAAATATATTTAAAATATATTTATAGTGTTGAGTGATAGTATAGCAAGACGGGTTTCAGATTATTTCAATTATTTGATTCGTTGAAAGTATAAGCAATATATGTAGGCAGTTATTGAAATAGCAAATCATTTGCTACAATTCGGCATCTTAACCATATCAAACTATGATATTGCATCATAATTCTCCCCGAAACTAAACGACAGCTGGCTGTCTCAGAGGCGTAAATTAAAGTCAAAGACAGCAAACCGCAACACAGTTTTTAACTGAGGCAGACATATTGCTCCAGGAATGGTAGTAATCTCTTCAGAGCAGGATATAGTCACAAATACCTTGTAAAGATGCCCTGAGTATAGTAACTGTCTAGCATGAGCAGCTGCTGTCACATTCAGAGAATAACACACCTGTGAGAAGCCCTTGAATCTCACTCGTTTTTACAAGGAATAACACGTGCATCTGTGCTCATAAAAGACTTTAATGCAAATGCATTCCCATGAGCACTCCAACAATAACCTTCACACACACTTCTGCATGGATTCTCCAATAATTATAATTGCAGGCACACGCACACACTTACTTCATGTATGGCATGATTAAAAGCTGTAGTGTATTGGTACAACGGGGGTTTTAGTAATGTTCCAAGTTTTTTTTTTCCAATCCTACTCCCACTTGCTCCTGAAGCAATTCTGACCAATCCCGACACGTCCAGAGTTATTACTTATGTTTGCACCTGCCTGCGATATTTTCTAACAAATGTAGCTGGTTTTATTTCCCAAAATACAAATAAATTAGTGATTGAAACCAATGTGACCCCGAGCAAGATAAAGCATTTACAGAAGACGAATGAATGAAAGTGGTAAAGGTGTTAGCACCAGGCAAGGCACCCGACAGACACCCATTTTGATGAACGTGGCTTTATTTGTCCCTCAAGCTTCATTTCTCTGTAAAGGTAAAACACATGTGCTCTAGCGACTGTATCTATTTTCGAAACATTTTAACAAACTGATCTCAACCTGAATAGTGATGGACAGGCGTCCCATTCAGGGTGTATTCCCATATTTTGCCCAGTGTTCCTGGAATCTACTGTGACCCTGAGCAGGATAAACCGCTCAGTATGAATGAATACTGACCTTTCATTTTGATAATTTTCTTTTCACTGGAATGTTAACAAGGTCAAATTTAACAGACATTAAAGTTACCAGACTTTTGGACAGACATGGCATTACCAAAGAACGACTAAAGAATATATGAGATTTCATGCACGCTTGAAATGTTGACTGTGTGCTACAGGAGTATTATTTTTTTTTATTGACACAGCACTATTCAAGCACACAGTGAATAATGTTTGAAACTCACATATTAAAGTAAAGTAGTCTCATAAAATTAAAAGGCAATATAATGGTGGCAATCACACATTCTTTTTTTTTTTTTTTAAATAATCCCTAGCCTGTGGCCTGTGACTCCATATTGATTTCTCCATCTGTTCCTGAGTGCAAAAAAAGGCCAATGTTGCTTCATAACCAGATTTTTCATCTTTTCGGTATGTGTAGTAGTAGTAAACACATGTCATATTTCTTCCTTCACAACTCAGAAGTACAGCCTGCTACACGGTTTTAAATTAAACTTAATGGTTAATTTAAGCTTAACTTAAAACTAATTCCTCCTTATTTACGGATCCTTCGAATAGGAAAGGATGTGGGGGCATTTCGTTTTGTGTATTGAATTCCCAAGAACATTGGAAGCATGAGCCAAAACGGGAAAAAAAAGCCTTTGTTTTGTTTTTTTTCTTAGTGCTCTTTGTTGCAAAACTCACAGTTGCAGAACTAGCTATGTAATATTAGCTATTCACTGAACCACTATGTTTCCTTCAAAAATCACATTACAAAAGGGGTGTATATGAGCTTTGGTTCAACCAGTAAGGAAAACTGAGATACTACAGAATCGTAAAGCAGCTTATTTACCCATTCAGTTAGAAACAGAAAGAAACCTTAGCTGTGCTCTTGCACTGGAAGACTAAAATATAGATATAATGCTAATACCACATATGAGGTTTAAACTAGAACCTTGAAGCATTTGGTAAGGCATCTACATAGATTTGCTGTCGATCACCAGAGTTTTTAGTTGTCACAGATGCTTTATTATTCTGATAGATTAGACAGGAACTCTAAGATAAACACTGAGAGGAAGTCCCTCAGTATCTAGGCTCAATACTGAGGTTATTGAATTGCTTCAGCTCACAACACCTTCAAACTGATCTTTTCCTTTGATGGAAGAATGTGTCTATATCAAATAAAAGCCTGCCTTTTTCTTTTAGTATAGCAAGAAAAATACACAGACTCACAATTGACAGCTTTGCAGCTCTTAAAGCTGCCACAGAAAATACACAATAATCTTGTTTTGTTTTACTGACACCAATAAAATACAACAGTTTGATACAATTATTTTGTAATGACAACAAATCAAACCACTGCAATATCTATATATTGTATTGTAAGAAAAGTAGAGAAAAAGGTAGGGGCCCCTATATTTAACATATTGTTCCCCCCAAATATAATATTATATTTTTAATATTAATATTTATTATTAATATTAAAAGATTGTTTGATGGTAGCCCTTAAAAGAATAAATAACCAACTATTTTTATTTTCGCAACCCACCGAAATTAATTTATGGCTGCCAGCACAACACACAACGTGCTTCTGAGTTGTTTCACACGCGAGTGTGACTTACATCAAGTGCAGCACACAGGCGCGTGTTTCAACCTGTGTTTCAGACCGCGCTTAAGCCAGCTGTGGTAGAAACTTGCATTACCATATATATGGCGGTTTATGGTAACTACCCTTCGGATGGCTTTGCAATGTATGTGCTATAAACATACATTGTTTACATCACAGGCTGTTTCGGTATTATTCTTTTCCAAGTTTACACAGGTCAGAAGAAATGCGGCTGTGGGCCTTGTGTTTGATACATGCGCCATAATGCTTCTTTCTGATTAGCTTAGCTTTTTGGACTATTAAGGAAGCATGCTTCAAGGCAGTTAGGTTCCCACTCACAAACTTCCTGTTCTGTAAGCTACTATCTCGTGCTGCCACTTAGTGTGAAAGAAGAGGTAGAGCTCATAATGAATATCAAAGGGAAATATCATGATACACCTCAGAGAAGCAAAATTCATCTCGCAATATTTGAGATGACGATATTCTGTCTCATACCCACTATCTACCCTCTTCCATGTATGTAAAAGTCGACTCAATCCTGTTTTCTTCTAGGTATTATTAACAAACTTTTCTGGACTTCTAAACTTTTAGACTATGATTAGTCTATTCAATTCAATTCAATTTTATTGAAGCTCTCCTTGTGTCTACATGGGTTTCCTCCAGGTTCTCTGTACATAGATTGGCTACAAATGTGTGAATGTGTGTGTGTGTGTGTGTGTGTGTATGGTGCCCTGCAATGGACTGATGTGCCATTCAGGATGGATTCCGCCTCACATTCTGCATTCCTGGGATAGGCTTCGGGCGCACGCTGACCAGAATAAAGTGGTTACTGAAGATGATTGATTTCTGAAGGCCCAGCGCTGGCATTCTTTTCGTTTACTTAGATGTGCTTTTCTTTCTAATATTTAGTTCTTCTATGAATTGCTGACCATTCTTTTCAGATGTTTCATATAAAAAAAAGACCACGTAGATGAAAATCCCACGTCTTTCTCTGTATCCCTCTCTCCCTTTCTCACATTCACACAATACAAAGAATGAAATTTGGACCAAACACCGCTTCACCTTCAAAGAATAATGGATAACAAAGAGCATGAGTCAGTGAAATCAGTTTCTCGGGTGCACTTATCTCCCCCGTGCTTTCTGACGAGTTCTCCATTCATCTGTACTCTACACACTGCATCACCCAAAGCTCCCTGCAAGGGAGGCTGCAGCCTCTTGGAAGATGATTAAAATCTTAAATAATTTAAAACACAAAAAGAGAGGGACAGAGAGAGAGAAAGAGAGACAGACAGAGAGAGAGAGGGAGAGAGAGAGAGAGTAAGAGAGAAGCACGCACATTGCGCTGAAAGGCAACACTGTAATATTTTTGACCTTTGGAAGAGAAGTGAAATAGTGTCCTTCTCTTCACTGGGTGTGTGGAGAGCCTTTAATTTACTCCCTCTCCTTTGCAGACACCTTCTTCTGTGAACTCGGGGAGGGCAGCCAAGCCGGCCAGCTTGAGCTCCCATACAGTGAAGGGTATCATTTTCATTATTAATGCCCAAGAGTTAGACCCAAAATGTGCCGGGTAAATATGCAATCAAGAGCTGGCCGAGAACAGCGAGTTCCCTGCGTGAGGTTAAAGAGGACCGAGCAAACATTTGGGAGGAGTGCCGGCATCTACGTCATTTTTACGACTGGAACTATCTGGAATGCAATACACACGTGTAATCACGGGTCATTTGGGTGACTGTCAGTTAGCTGGGACAAATAAAGGAATTGGATATGATTTTATGAATCAGTGACAGTGGCGAGGAAAAATTCCTTGGGGGGACCAAACTCAAAAGCAGACTCCATAACCAGACACGTGACCTGGGGTGGGACACGGTGGATCCTGACCCTATCCAGGGAGCACTGTGCGTGAAGCAGGCAAAAACACCCTGCATGGGACATACACATTCATACCTAGGGTAATTTAGAGGCTAATCATAGCCAATGTACTTTGGGAGGAAACCAGAGAACCCAGAGGAAATCCACATGAATACACTGAGAATATGCAAAACTCCACACAGACAGTAACTCAAGTTCAGAATTGAACCAGGGACCCTAGAGCTGTAAGACAGTTAGGCTACCCCCTACGCCACCCTCGAATCAGTGCATTTACATAGATACTTTAGGCATGGATATATCTATAAGTATTGTAATGTATGTAATGACTTTGCAACTCTTCAGTATGAACAGTGAACTGAACTCTCTCTTTTTTAGGACGTAAGAAAGCTGCAGTGTGTCTCAGGAGATTGGACTGTCTGTTACAAGCAGAGAAAGTCCTGTCTGGCTCTCTCTCCAGAGACTTGGCCCACCATTTACACAGCCAAACAAAAATCAATGGCTTAATGATCCAAAACCAGTAATAGAAAGAGTAAAAAAAAAAACACACACTCCCTCTAAAACAATAAAATGTCTTTTGGCAAATGCAGCTCCATTCTGTGTCACAGTGTGTGCCCGTATGCGTGTGTGTGTGTGTGTGTGTGTGTGTGTGTATGTGTGAGTGTGAGTGTGCTCACCCTGGCTTGGTGGTGCAAAACATATTGATTTATTGATTGTCTGTTTTTTGCCCGGCCTCCTTCACTCTTCCTCTTCCTCCGTGTGCCCTGCTGTAGAAGCTGCAGGGACGGGAAGACCGAGAGCGTGCTGCGAGTCAGCTGTCCTGGTGCTTATATCATCCAGATTTATTAGCCAGGGTCATGACCAAATCAAAACCTTGACCCATCTGCTCACTACAATTTACAAGTACCTTCCAGGAGCTTGTGAGATTTTGGCAGGGGCTGCGCTGCCCCTTCTGGGCCGGTGCCCTGGGGTAAGCCCACCTTCTCGGGGTAATTTAATGATTAGTGGACGGCTCATGCTTTATGATTTACCGCTGTGAAGCGTAGACCTGTGCTTGTTATCCTGCATCAGTCTATCATCTTAGCACATAGTGTTAATCCTTTTAGCTAGACTAGGGATGCCAAAACTTTTTCTGTCCTGTGAACCCATTCAACCTAAATTATGTACTTTATGTATCCTTGAGGCTTTAAATTACGTAAAATCTTTGTAATAAACAGCACTTGTTACATAAAGCATAAATCATGTAGCAGCAGAACAATGCTTAAAGTCACACAGATACACGTCAAGAGCTTCAGTTAATGTTCACATCAAACCTCAGAATGGGGTAAAAATGTGATCTCGGTGATTTTGATCATGGTGTGGTTGTTATTGCCAGCTGATTTGAGTATTGCAGAAATCTCCTAAAAGCACACCAGTCTCAAGACTGTACACAGAATAGTGCTAAATAAATAAACAAACAAACAAACAAATAAATAAATAAATAAAAATAAAAGACATCAGCAGTTCTGTGGGTAGAAACACCTTTTTGATGAGAGAGGTTAGAGGAGAATGGCTAGACTGGTTCAAACTGACCTGAAGGTTATGGTAACTCAAATAACCACTCTTTACAACCGTGGTGAGTAGAAAAACATCTCAAAATGTGCACCTCGAAACTTGATGCAGATGGGCTACAACAGCAGAAGACCACATCGGGTTCCACTCCTGTCATGCTACAGTGGGCACATAGTCACTAAACCTGGACAGGGGAAGATTGGAAAAAGACAAGGTAAAATTTTTTCTTATGAATGTCAAATCCCCGAGCTAGATTTTCAAGGATGTGTCCACCATAAAGAATGAACGTTGTAACATCAGCACAATGAGATATTTGGCCGCTGTGATCAGATAGCACAAGCAGGGGAGGATCCTAAATCCACACGCAGACCCAGTGTCTGAAAGGGGCCGTTCAGTACCCATTCATCTCGCTCTCCCTTTTAAATGAACTCGTGTCCATTTGGTTCGCGTAGTGTGCACTGCA
The DNA here is from genome assembly GCA_022985145.1 of Pangasius djambal. Taxonomy (NCBI): domain Eukaryota; kingdom Metazoa; phylum Chordata; class Actinopteri; order Siluriformes; family Pangasiidae; genus Pangasius; species Pangasius djambal. The sequence goes on along the minus strand of CM040989.1, from coordinate 20,569,007 downwards.
GGAGCCACAGGTAGGCCGCATTGAACCGCTGACAAAAATAATCACCGCAATAAAAGTGAGAAAAAAGAAACCCTCAGCGCTATGAAAAAAAAAGTGCAAAGTCAGTGAGCGGAGGAGCGGCTCCTCGATCCGAGTGTGGTTGTCATGACGACTTGTTATCCCCACTACTCCCTGAGGCAGCTGGGAAATCAGGAGGGGAGGGCTACTGGGATCGAGGCTATTCTTAAACACACAGCAACAGGCAAATGCAATTACAGACACAGCGAGCCAGTGGCCTAATCAAATCAGCAGGGAGGGATGGAGGCGAGAGGCGGGGGCCTGTCGGAAGCCTGCCACTCTCCTGGAAAAGCTCAGCCAGATGCAGGGCATGCTCCACACACGCACACACACATGCACACACACACGCACACACACACACACGCACACACTGACGAATGATGGAAAAAAACTAATCTGATATGAAGGAAGCCCAGGATGATAGACCTGTTATCTCCTCCAGCTCTTTTCCCATCATGCATAAAGCCCTACTCATCTCCTTTTCCAGAAAGGTATTTACATGTCTTCCCAAGGGTCTCAGTGTCCACTGTGTGGATGTGACGGGTGAGGTGTGACCGGGCCTGTCTCCTGTCTCATGGTGCTAATGAGTAGGGTAATTACTGACGGCCTAGGCTGAGGGAGGCAGCGAGAGCGGCGAGGGATGCTGCTTAGTTAACCTCCCCCATGACGCACAAGCACGTTTAATTAAACTGAACTCTCAGGGACCTTGCAGAGACTGAGAAAGAATAGCGAGGAGAAATTATACTGATTCTTTTGTTAGGGCTATTTTTAACCTCTGTATGGGACACCTCCTCAGCCTGATACTCGCTTTGAGTGGCTTCCTTTATCCGGCTGATATAAAGGAAGACACACACACACACACACACACACGCACTGCTTAGTTCTCATCAGTAAGAAAACGCTACTGCTAGTAACACACTAAACTGCGCTAAACATTGGTGTGTCCACACGAGCATTCGAGCATGCGGGAAAAATGAATACTGTAGTCAAAGAAGTGCCGTACAAATCAAACAGGTTTGATTTTCACTCTAATGGAAGTTTTACGTGAAACTAAATCTTCCAGTGTTCTGGTTTGAACTCAATCGCTGAACGATCACTTTTTCGATCAATCTAAGGCTGTACAACGTGGGCTAAAACATTAAGCTGTTTAATACTGAAATAATGATTATCCCATGTATCCATCCATTTTAGGAACACACTATTTATTTAAGCTTAAATTTCTTCTTTAATCAAAATTAGACTGGTCCCTAATTCAGTTAAAATGAATTTATTTATTTATTTATTTATTTATTTATTTATTTATTTATTTCATTCCTGCGTTTTGGTATTTAAAGTTTCATCTAATATTTATTTAATTTATTTAATCTCCTTATACATTTTGTACTTTTATTTTCACTTTATATTCTTTTTTCCTCTGCATTTTATTACATTACAATGTTACAAGATAAAAAAAAAATATTCACAAAAAAATCACCTGTTTTTTTAAAGAATTATTTTGTTGCACTACAAAGGAAATAAAATAATTACCTGTCTGCTAAAGCCCATCAGGTTCTACCAAAAATAATTGGTTCTCAGTGAAATGAGCTGCAGATCCTCGATTGATTCAGATTTTTGCTGCCTGTCATGTTGGGCTCAGTGGTTAAAGCTCTGATCTAGTGATCAAAAGAGTGGGATTAAATCCTTGCATACAGAGAGACGTACCACAGGTTAAAGAAAAAAAAAAAATCCCAGCAGATTAGCTAAAAATCAACATAAAATCTGCAAAACAGGTAAAGACTACCACAGAGGTCAGGCAGGATGGATTACATTCCAGTGGTTTGATATTATAGATTGTAATGGGAAACTGAATTTCCACTCCTACTGCAAAGTTTTAGGTCTCCGAACCCTACAAGACAATGTTCTGAAAGAAGCAGAACCATCCAAAGAACGCTTGAGGAACATTCTTTCCCAGCGTGCACTATAATGAGGGCCTGGTCCATTAAGGCTGCTTTCTGTATTTAATCAAACCAACCAGGAAAGTCTTTCAAAAGTGTAATCAAAGAAATAAATTGTCATCCTCAATTGTCTTCGGTCACCATCTTAAACATCTGGGCTCCTTTGAGCCTCCCACTGGTTGCCTGCTGTTTTATACAAGAGCAATTCCTCTCTGCTTTCTACCGTCCTGCCTGAACAAATGAGGGAGAACAGAGAGAGAGAGAGAGAGAGAGAGAGAGAGAGAGAGAGAGAGAGAGAGAGAGAGAGAGAGAGAGAGAACGCAAGAGGGGTGTGGATGTCAAAAGCCGAGAAAGTGTGTGTAGAATAGCATGGCTTGTTTAATTCATCAAAACTGGCCTCATAGAGAGTTGTAGTTTTAAACTTTAATGAAAGGGCCCTAAAGTCCTGAAGTAGCAAAATGAATAGGGGAGGAAATATAAAATAGGGAACTTGGAGAGAGACGGGGAGAGAACTTGGGGAGACTTCAGCAAAACAATCCTTCTCTGTCATTACTTTGGGCTCTGTTCTGCGATACACACAAACACACAATCACGCACACGGTCTACTTTGCCCATGTTTATTGGCTCATGCTGGTGCAGCCAGTGATGTGAGTTCAATGTGTCAGCAGAACTAGCTCTCCTGCTGCTAGAACTCAGCCCATGCCTTCCTCCATTGTGTATGTGTGTTTGGGGAAACTCATAAAAATGACAGTGTATGAATAAATAACTGCATCTGAATTCAAGTTTTGTCCTCATGCATGCTTTCACACAGGTGCTACACTAAGGCAAATAGGAAGTGTGCATTCTCTGCAAAACTGAGCATAGACACGGTTTTGTGTTGTGTAGATATCTCACTACCATCTGTGGACTCTTTCACACCTATCAGTCTGGTGGTGTTGTCTGAATTGAGTGAATTCGATTCTTTTGGTACATTTAACATTTTATTCTGTTTTGTTTTTGTTTTCTTACTGCACATAATTAAACAAACCAAAAAGCAAAAAATAATAATAATAATAATCGGTCAGAATTACGATGACAGGAAAAGTAAACAAACCTTTGCCAGGTGTGTGTAGAGATCATAAAAATCTTGTGTTCGTTCAAATCTCTTGAACATGTCACACTCCTGCAGCGCTACAGCTCTGCCCTTTGGTTCAGTTTGCGCTTCGTGGATCAGTTTAGCAGTTCACATCTACAGAAAAAAAGTTGCCCGCAACTCAAAATACTAAAATATTTGGTTCATTTGGATTGATTCAGAGTTGAATTGCTTTCTCACTGCAAATGAACTGCACTAGAGTTCAACTGGAAACACATTGTGACTACCTCACTCAGGTCTCAGCTCTCATTTATTGAGCTCTAGCTCCATGTTCCATGTTCAACAAATGAAAGAGGAAACAGACTATTTCTGATTTGCACTTGGGAAATGGACTAGTTCTGGTTTCGACTCAGGAAACGGGCTAGTTCTGGCCTGGACTCAGGAAATAGACTTGTTCTGATTGGGTATTGGGAAACAGACTAGTTCTGATTTAAATGGACTAGTTCTAATTTGGACTTGGGAAACAGACTAAAAACTGTACACAAACACCAAACTTAACATTGTTGTGGACCTCACCACCTTCACCAAAACCTGTGACCACTAATGTACTAACCCTCTCTTGGCCCATTCGAAATGCCAGTCCTGTGTCTGGGGCCACTGGGAGGTCATTAGTTTGTTTAATGTAGCCTGAACTCTTAAAAATGGTCCATACCGACAATAACGATCTACAGGCTGCACCATCTGTGTGTCAGAACTCCAGTGGTGCAAAGCTTGTCAGTGACTCATCAGTCTGAAAGTGCCGCCTTGACGCACCTCATCACTCCACACTACATGCTACACACTACAACACCCCAGCAGCCCATACCAAATCTGACAACCATCTATGTATTGTCAGCCTATTTAACATCTGCAAATACTTGGCACAGGGGGGAAGACTAGGTCCCCATTTTTTGTGCACTTCTCCTAATTAGCTGTCAGTGCAGAATCATCAGTTGATGCTCCCGCAGCTCTGCAGTGATAATGGGGGGACAACAAGAAAGACTCAGAGTGGGCCTCGGCAAGTTTGGTTCCTGTCCAAAAACATTCCAAGGTTGTCCCATGAGGGACCCAATCCATCAAAGTGATTTTTCCCCCTTCCCCCACTAACACCAGCCCTCTTCTCCTTTGCAACGTAATCATTTTCCTCTCACTGGGTGTGACATTGATTCATAAAGTACGCCTCGGCAGATGCCAGAGTTTGGGAGTGTCATCGAGTGCATGGCTATGTGTGTGTGTGTGTGGGTGTGTGTTGGGGGTGGGGGGTGGGGGGGGCCCTTTCTGCACTCGCTAAGCCAATAGCATTTAGCTTTAATAGCTCAGTAGGGGGATGTGTCATGTTATAGGGTCACCAGGTTAAGGATCCGGGTTTGGCCTGCCATCGCCTTGACCTTCTCGGCTGATAAAGTGCCATCTTGCTGGTGTTGATGTGTCTTAAGGAGGTCACGAGGCCGGGCAGATGTACAAGTCTAATCACGGAGTCTGGCTCAGGGCGGTGAGACTGCATAATCCACCTTCAGCAAGCTGTATCCTGAGGCTAAAGTATAGACACGATCAGGGGTGGAAAAGTATACAGTATATATACAGTACAGAGGTGATAATATAGATACTGTGTCAAAATTATATGGCGCTCATCCTCAAGTTCAACACTACAGTCCATATTGAGTTGTATGGCTAGCTATAGCATTAACTACTTTGTCTTAGCATGAGAAGGTCACGACATATATGATGCCGAACAGTCACGATTCTTGATGTTAATTACTATATACATATACATGTGTGTTATTATATGTGACGATTCTACATTATTAACACTCAAGTAAAATTACAAACATGCCAAAAATTATGCTTAAGTATAGTAATGTATTGAAGTATTGAAATATTTGAAATATTTTTCACCCCTCATCTAGGACACATCATTTAGCAGGCTGCTAAGCAAGTTTCTAGTAGAAGAACAAGGGCATCCTGGGTCACGCTCAGCGCTGCTGTATTAAGAGCAATACTGTAGCTGTCACTGCCTCATCCTCATCAAGAGGACAGACATTTCCATAAGACGTTCAGCGTGGGCGCTAATACTGTCGATCTCTGAACCCTAACATCTCATCACACTAATGGACACTGACTCTGTTTAATCAACAATCTCTGGGACTCGGAAAATGGTGGTCACTTGCATACAAGGGAGGAAGAGAATACAGAATGCTGTCAAGTCTTGCTTCTTGGTACAGAGCACAATAAAATCCAATGACAAGCAGATTTACATAAAACTATTCCTTTGCACTTTTTCAGCTCGCTTCACACAAGGGACAAACAGACCGGGGCCACATTCACTGCGCTGTATAAGCGCTTTTGCAGTCAAAGAGTCAGCTTCGGGATTCTCATTGAATCCGCGCTTCCTGTTTTGCCATTTATGGACTTGAGGCTGGACTTGAAGTAATTCATTTTACAGATATCACCACTTTAAAAACTGCTTTATGTATTCTTTTACGTATAATTCCATGTCAGTTCAAATACACCGGTCCTTAACTAGCCTTGATATGATAAAAGTTGCAGATGTTAGCGTCTCGGAGCACTTATGCAGGCAATTTGTCTGCGACACAACTGGGAAGTAAAGAATGAATTAAAGTACAATAGCTTGTCTGTGCTGACAACAACACATCCCGGCTGTTTAACAAGTTTCCTTCCTTGCTGAATGGACATTCTCACAAGGCTAATTGGCATTAGGCTACATCATAGCTTGATAAAACACAATTACTGATACGCCGCTTTCATAAATCCATATTTGCCGTGTTTTAATTAGGTTTTGCAAACTAAGCATACCTTCAGAGCCTAATTATGGTGCACATCTACTAAAGCCTAATGATGTAGATGCTTTTTTTGTGCTGCACAGGCCATTGGGGGATGAAACTGCATCTGTGAGTTTGAGACACACGCAGCAATCAAAACGCAACTTTATCAGAAGCAGCAGAAAAACTGCAGCCAAGTTGCATTGGATGACAGGGGTGGTACATCACGAAGCAAGTTCAACATATCTATATTTGTTAAGGAGAGCTGGTTCAGCTATTACAATACCGACAAGTCAGGCTTTAGCACCGTGCCTTCCTGTCTCAGTGGTCAGAAAATTTGTCTGCAAAAGAAACTGCTCTGCAACGTTACAAATGCACCAAAGACTCTCCACTGAACAGGCGGTCCAGTGCTTGCTATGAGTTTTTTTTAAACCAATTTAACGTGTGATAAATGTACCTCGACTCTTGACTGTTTGGGGGAAAAAAAAAAAACAAAAGAAAACTTGCTGAGCTGTTAGAGTGAAATCGGGCTGCCGTGTAGTAAAAAAAACACAAAATGGAAAACTACAAGGTCTAATAAATGCATTTAGACAGGCCTAAACGGCTAAACTGTACATGTCTCCGGAATGTCTTCAACCAATCTGCTTATAATTGCTTTATTTCACCAAAAAAAACAAAACAAATAGTTTTGAGGTATTTGTTTAAACCCTGTTTTATCCTGCTTATAGCTTAGACACACCAATAGGTTCAATGAATTCCTTTCGAAGTGACATGGAACAGCGATTTTTATATTTAGCCATGGAAATGTACTTTTTTTCTTTAAATTGTGACAGTAAAGTATTGGTGAATTGCAAATAATCCAGAGACCTTTCTGATGTCAAGCAACAATGGTAGTTTGCTAACACAATGTGCTGTTACAGGAAACAATCAACAACTTAAAGCGTGAAGCAGAGTTACTGTTACCCTCTCAGCATGTCCCAAAGTCTTTTATTCCTCTTCTTCCACAGCAATTTCCCAATGTTTACAATTATTAGTCCTTAGTGAATGACACTGGACACTCCTTCATAAACGTTAATTAACATCTCTCCACAGAAAACTTCACTATATTAATAGTTATGCATCACAGTAATTATGCATAATAGATGCGTCTCTATTACGCATCATAGATAGATAGATAGATAGAGTATAATAAGGGCGAACAAAAGAGATCGGCAGAGAGACAGAGGGTACTTGCTGGACTGGACTGAGTCCCTCTGGGTAAAGAAAAAAGTGTAGAGAGGGAGATATTAGGGAAAGGAGAGAGAGAACTCTGTCAGAGTGATTGTTCTGCCATGCGGAAAGGTGACACACAGACGTGTGAGCAGGCCCTCCAGAGATGAAGAGAGAGAGAGAGAGAAAGAGAGAGCAGGAGAGCGCGAGTGTGAGACACAGTCGGAGACAGAGGAAGGGGGAAGCACGCACAGTTTGTTGACTTTTGAGGATGGGGATGCCAGCTCATAAGTTTGTGCATGCAACTTATGGGAAATGACTCAACTGTTAGTTAAAAATAAATCTAAAGGGCACTCATATGAAGCCCAGAAGACTTACTGAATGCTTACTTAAGACAAACAATGAGCCTCATTTTTTTTAGCTTTTAGTAAAGTTGTGTGTAAATGTTTTCGTAGGACAAAACAAATGAAAAATAGCTGCAAGGTTTACACACATTTCAGTAAATCTGACTGTCGTTGTACTCATGTGCATATGTTCATAAATCCCAATCATAGATGATTTACATGTAGTGATGCCTGCAAAACTCCGTAAAAAGTAAAGCTCACAGAGGGCTGAAAATGACAAAATGACAAATCAAGTGATCTAAATCGTCCAGTAATGCAGCTCAGCCACTGCAGAGCGTCAGCTACGACAGACACACGTTAACTGTTCCACCTGTTATAGGGTGCCATTACTTGTGTCCTAATTGAATGGCTAGTCTTATTTATGGATATTTTTTGATTGCTTTCACAAAAGATTCCTGCGTGCAATTGAAATAAATAAGCAATTTCAACCTGACAAGTAGCAAATGAAAATATTAGCAAAAGTATCTACCAATGCAACAAGACTATTCTAAACTTGAAATTAGTAAAAACTGGCTAGAAATAGGCTTCATAACCTTATATTTGGAAATACTAGCTACATTTGACTATATTCAAGATATTTTCACTTGCTAAGATGTCATTTTTTGTAGTGCAATTATACCAGTCTCTTTATGTATGAGTCTCCTTACATGTGTCAGAAATACAAATTAAATTATATTTATCAACAGAAATACAAATAAAACACACAAAAAGTGGAAAGAAGACTCATCCTTAGAGCGAAACGAGCAAGTGCAACGTGACACAACACACACGACAGACTACATGCAACAGAAGCTTAGCATAGAAACAGAGGAAAAACACAGATCTTAAATAGGGATGAAACATAACACAGGTGAGTATGATCAGGAAGACATGTGACAGGGTGATGTGATATGCTGGGGCTGATGGGAAAATGAGTTCAGCGTGGCCTAAACCAGCACTGATGTGACAATATGTATGTATAATTTACACAAACTCGGGAGAAGTCATAGGATAGGAACTTTTTTTTATCTGAGCTAACGGGATACTCATGTATACCGTATTTCTTGTGTAAATGCTCCAACGAGAAATTTCTGAATAAATCTGTTTGAATACAGCTTAATAAATTAGGCTAACTAATCCAAAGAGCTGAAAAGTCAAACATAACTGAAATAAAATGGCTTTCTTTGATTATGTATGTTCAGTTTGTGCTTAGATTCACTATAAACCTAATAAATCATGTTTTATATATGATTTAATCATGCTTTTTAAATGAGTTTTATAAGAGTAAAATTGTAGATATATTTCAGTGTGTTCTTTTTTTAATCTAATATCTAACATATTTCTTTTGTGAGACCTCAATGTCAGACAATTTAACTTTCAATATAGCAGATTTTCAAAGATGCAGTACTTTAACTAAAGCTAATACACGATAATCTACTGTACCCAATTAAACCAATTAATGCGAAATAAGTGAGATTTTGCATTTTGTTCAATTTCATAGAAATGAAGTCGGAAGAAAGCGTATGAACTCTAACCCTTAAATCATTTCAGTCAGAGTGGTACCACTGTCCTGACACTGGAGACTCCTTCCGTAAACGTTAAATAAATATCTCTTTTACATTTCTTCGTTAAATACGTAAAAAAAAAGCACGTTTTAAAATTTGTTTATTATTAGGTGTAGATTCTGTTGCGTGTCCTCCACATTATACGCTAAGCTCTACATTATGTATTATGTGCTAAGCTGTACGTGTGAGGAGTTTTGAAAATGTGAACTTGGCCACGACTGAAGTTTGTTAGCAGTTGATAGCAAGAAAAAAAACTGTAATTGAGTTGCTGTGAATTTGCCACACGAGAATAAAAACGTAGAAATAAAGAATAAAATGCTGACAGGTTTGATTCAAGTCATGCATCAGGGCAAAGCAAGGCCAGTTGGGTTGCTTGAACACACAGTTTTGATCGTGTTTACAGCTTACATTTACACACACACACACACACACACACACGGACGCACAACCAGAGGAGGTAGTGCATGTTAACACAGCAGGCCCGAGAGTACAGAATGTGAATGCTATAATCCTGTATAATTCTCTCTGTATGGCCGACAGGCCAGCCGAGTCCGACGTGATTATTCCAGAAAATATTAATAATTAAAACTCTCACTGCAAGAAAAAAAAAGAGAGAGTGGAAAAAAACACTGTATAAGTATGAGGGCCAAGAGAGAAAGACAGAGAATGAGAGATGAAGTGAACAAGAGGAAGAGAGAGAGAGAGAGCAGGAGTACGAAAGCATGATTTAACAAATGCTGCTTCCTCTGCTTTCCTGTGCTCTGCTGTCTCGTCCCTCGGTAGCAGCATCCCACACACACACACACACACACACACACACACACACACACACACACACTGGCTGCATTTAGAGCAGGCAAAATCCACCGTTTCCTCCACTCTCCTCCTTAGAGAACAGAGACGTGGATGATGTAGGAAGGAGACTGAGAGAGAGAGAGAGAGAGAGAGAGAGAGACAGAGAGAGAGAGAGAGAAAGACAGAGAGGATGACACAGCAATTGTGTGACAGAGGGAGAAAGAAGGAAGAGACGGCAAAAGAAATTAACCATGCTTTGAGGCAATGAAAAAGGAAAGGGCTAGACAGAGAGGCCCACAATGCACTGAGAAAGAACTGTGTGTGTGTGTGTGTGTGTGTCTCTGCAAGATGAAAGAGGGAGCAAGTGAAAGCCAGACATACAAAACAAGGAATATTCATGAAGTCTAGAAGGGGTGGAATACATTTTCATTATATATGATATGTATCACAATATTTAGCTTTGCTAAGGAAATGCATGCTCTAGGGTAAAACATCATATGTAAAAAATATATATGGTTTTAATTATATTTTCATTTAATACGTACACTTTATCTAGACAGAAATGCGCTCACCAGCCACTTTAATAGGAACACCTGTATTCCTGTTCATTCATGCTGTTATCCAAGAACAGGAATCTGAGGCTACAGTGACCACCGAATCCGGATAATTCAGGAATGGAAAGACATCGCCTGGTCTTTTTCCAGTCTCCAGCTGTCCATTTTCAGTGCCCACTAAGCCTCCCGATTTCAGCTGACACAAGAGATGCTTTTCAGCTCACCACGGTTGTAAAGAGTGGTTATTTGTGTTACCGTAGCCTTCATGTCAGCTTGAACCAATCTGACGATTTTTTTTTCTGATCTCTCTCATCAACGAGGCCTTTTTCCTACCGCAGAACTGCCACTGGCTGGATGTTTTTTTTGTTTTTCATACCATGCTGTAAAATCCTGGGCACTGTTCTGCATGAAAATCCCAGGAGATCAGCAGTTTCTGAAATACTCAAACCAGCCCATCTGGCACCAAGTTACTGAGATCACATTTTTCCCCATTGTGATTTTTACATTACAATATGAACATTAACTGAAGGTCTTGGCCTGTGTCCGCATGCTTTTATGCATAGCTCTTCTTCTACATGATTGCCAGGTGATGAGTACTATAAGTGTATAGAGGTACTCATGATACCCTTGCATCTTTCATAATGGTGGGATCTAACGGCACAATATTGGTATAAAGTCATCATATTGCTCACCCATAACCAAGCAGAAGTAATATCTTTATATAACCTTTGAGAGTGCAGTAGTGAACAATCTATGCACACGGACACAGTTTAATGCCAAAGAACCCCATACTCTATTAAAACTGAGATTAAACCCTCGGTATGATTTTTTTTTTTATTTGTGCATCAACTAGGGCTGAGGAACACAATGGGATATCAATATTACAGAATACGTGATAAATTACTTCACATCACAGCACTGTTAGGTTCTCGATTGGTCAGAAGGTGTTGATTAATTTTCTAGAACAGCAGCTCTGACAGTAGTTTCGGCTATATTTCAAATCACAGGTTAATATTAATGCACTCGTTCTAATACGTCAGTGTTTATAAAGATCTAAGTCTAAATACTAAATGGATTAAGAAATGTGATGTTATTTAGCAAAGTAAAATGGATAATCATTGGTTTGGTAAAGATTGATGGACAGAGACCTTTATTTAAGATGTTATAGAAGGAGTCTCCGGTGTCAGTGCTTTGTAACAGGCAGCTTTTTTTTAATATTAAAAAATGTAATCATTGGCTAATTGCTGTGGCATATGAGGAATAAATCACTTTGCGACGTGGTGTTATAGAAACATAATGAACTCTGAGACCTTTTGTGGATTTTATAAGTTAGTGAGTAAATGAATTTTTCCAGCGGAGGAAAATGTGTTCAAATTGTTGCACGCTCGCAACAGAGAGAGATTAAGTTTAAAAAAAAGTATTCATTTAAAAGAGACCCTGAACAGAAAATAAAATACTCCAAGAATGAATCATGAGAAAGCTTATATATGAGGAAGATGTTCATTGTTCTGATAAGCCAGAAATAAGCGTGCACGAGCAAAAGATGAGCAAGAACATGTGCGCACACACGCACACACACACACACACACACACACACACAGAGTGTGTGTGAGAGAGAGAGAGAGATATTCTGAATCCAGCATCACGGACAGCACCTATCGATCGCTTCCCAGCACACATCACCACAACTTTCACAAATTGCTATTGAGAAGTGACCTGTAATGCAATTACTGCCCAATCCAGGGCAGAAGTGGCCATCAATAATTAAAAGGCGGCCGAGTCGCGGCTCGCTGTCCCGCTTTTATTTCCCGTGTTGTTATCCTCACGTGCGCCGCCTCGGCTACCAAGCTGTTGCGCCGCTGGGCCTGGAATAAGATTTGTGAAAATATGTCTTTCAATAAAACCAATCATGGCGGACGGATGCCCGCTGCTGCTGAGTTTATTATTCCAGTAGAATATGTCTCCCACAGAAGGCCAGACCACAGCGGCGCAATATTAACCGTCAACAAATCACAGAGCCCAACTGCCGTCTGTGCACCGCCACCGTTATTAGCAGTTATATCATCTGCCTGTTGTCTCAGTTGCTCCGTAGAGCACACAGTGCTTAAACCGAGTCAGCAATAGCGCAATAGCGTTGTGTAAAGTTTGCTTATCCTTCGACCACCTTGCTGTCATGAGCTTTTTTCGCTGTGGAGGCAGAATATTCCTCTGAGAATAACTGACATTTCATACAGCAGGCTGACAGCAGTTCTTTTTCGGTGATTAACAATGTATTAGGCTCTATGTACATATACAATTACCATCCACTTTATTAGGAACACCTGTACACCTGCACGTTCATGCACTTATCTAATCGACCAATCATGTGGCTGCAGCACAATGCAAAAAAATCATGCAGTTACAGGTCAAGAGCTTCAGTTAAAGTTCACATCAAACATCAGAATGTGAAAAAAGTATGATCTCTGTAACTTTGATCGTGGCATGGATGTTGGTACCAGATGGGCTGGTTTGAGTATTTGCTGATCTCCTAGGATTTTCACACACACAACAGTCTCTAGAGTTTACACAGAATGGTGCGAAAAACAAAAAACATTGACTGAGCAAAGGTTCTGTGGGTGGAAATGCCTTGTTGATGAGAGAAGGTCAGAGGACAACAGCCAGATTGGTTCGAGCTGCCAGGAAGGATATAATAACTATAGTAATACAGTAACTCTCTACATCCGTGGTGAGCAGAAAAGCATCTCAGCATGCACAGAACATTGAACTTTGAGGTGGATGAGCTACAACAGCAGAAGAGCACGTTGGGTTCCACTCCTGTCGGGCAAGAACAAGAATCTGAGGCTATCAAGAATCTGGGCACAGACTCAGCCAAACTGGACAGCAATCTAGTGCTCTAGTAATCTAAAACTATTTAAAATAGGGCATTAGTAGAGCATTTTTTTCCACAAAACAATCAGCACATTTTTTCTGTGATATTTTTTAGATGCAAAAATGTTTTAAATGTGTATTTATTTATTTATAAAGAGGTGAAGGAGCGTATTAATATCTTAAGTACCTACCCTATTTTTTACATAAATAATTCTCTTTAAAACATTATCATCTATCAGATGATCATGTCTTGACTTTCACCTGCATGGTGACCATGTTACCTGCAAGTGCGAATATGAAAAATAACATTAATTAAATAATATAATGTAATATTTCTGCCATACATTATTTTCAGTCTAAATATTCTGCTTCGCTTCAAAAGGTTTTTGTTTTATATTGGCTTTAATTTTGGATTTGTAATAAATAGTACCGCTAATAAATAGTAAATATAGTAAACGAAAAAATATATATATAAATTTTACTCTGCAGCAGAACAAATTCCCCCAAAAAACTCTGAATCCAGTAGAGAAAACAAAACAGCCTGCTCCTCTTGTATATAAATGAAGGAATGAAGACAACAGAGAAAGTGCGTGTCAGAGACAGAAAGTGCAAAGAAAGTTTCACTATCTGTAAGTTTGAGGCGCAATTCTTTCCCTTCTTCCTCTTTTGCTCGGAGAACAAGTTCATATTGACCACGGCAGTGACTTATTGAAAGAGCTGCCATGAAAATGGGTTGCACAGTCAATCAATGGCATGGATTTCTGGGTCGGAGTATTATCTCACACAATCGGCCAACAGTGAGCGCGCAAGCGAGCGAGCGAGAGAGGGAGAGAGAGAGTGAGAGGGAATAGAAATGTGACGGGGGGTCTTGTGTTCTGTCCCCTTTTTTCCTTCCGCCATCATTTTCACTTTCTCTGTAGCATGCGTGTGGCATGTGACATCTAGTAATGTATTTCTATATGAGGTCAGAAATCACGCATCGATCCACGGCCTTTATCCCACCCACTGCCTCTGAGTCACTCAGCACCAGATTTCTGTTTGAAAAATATTGTTATGAGAGTGAGGGAGCGTGTGTGTTTTGGCTTCCCTGCATACACACGTGTGTGTTGTTGTTCTAGGTATTTACATGACTCTAACGGCAAACAGCATGCACATGACTCAGCGGTGACTGTTTTCGGATGAATATTCATGCGCATGGGCATGCATTGGTAAACACAGACAGAGACGGAAATCTGTGGGACAAGATCCTGTGCCAAAATCAATAGAGTCTGCAGAGCCGAGCTCGATCCGGACGCACCTCGCGTTACACCTGTCCAGTGCTGGCTCGTCCACAGCGGCAGGTTGGCCAGAGCCCCATCATATCTCTCAGCTGTTCAACAAATATTAATCTTCATAAAGTCCTCATTTACAACTCCATACATTTTAAATTATGCTGAAGTACTGATTAGCTCTTTTCGTTTTTTTTTTTTTTTTAAAGTGTTACTATTTTACAGATATAAGCTGACGTTCCATTGATTTGCTCGCTTTTCAGGATGATGCGCAATCATAGGGTGGCGTGATCACAGCCCCATTTAGCTCCATAGAGTTATTATTGCATCTAGTGGTCAAAAACGGAAACTACAACAAGCGCTAATAGAGGCCCATTAAGGCAGGAATCACGCTGCCCCATACTCGCGCTACACACATCTTGTTTTTTTCGTTTTTTTTGCAAAGATTAGGACAGGAGCAGGACGAGTATGGAGATTATTACTGCGATTCAGATTTTGATGCTTACGGATTCTGATTTTCATTCTGATTTAGATTTTCACTGTGATTCAGATTTTGATTCTCACTGTGATTCTGATTCACAGGCTGATTTTGACTCTCAGTCTAATTTGAATTCTCATTGTGATTCTGATACTCATCCTGATTTGGATTTGCATTTTGTTTCTGATTCTGATTCTGATTCTCAAACTGATTTGGATTCTCATTGTGATTCTGATTCTCGGACT
Organism: Pangasius djambal; assembly: GCA_022985145.1. Lineage (NCBI taxonomy): Eukaryota > Metazoa > Chordata > Actinopteri > Siluriformes > Pangasiidae > Pangasius > Pangasius djambal. Next base: position 20,553,760 of record CM040989.1, on the reverse strand, counting down.
GATTCTGCTTCTCATTACAATTCTGTCTGATTTGAATTCTCGTTGTGATTCTGATTTTCAGTGTCATTCAGATTCGGAGTCTGATTCTGATTCTTATTCTCACTGTGATTGTGATTCTCATTGTGATTCTGATTCTCACTTTGGCTCTGATTCTCCTTGTGATTCTCTTCCAGATTCAAATTCTGATTCGAATTCTGATCGTCATATTCTGATTCTCATTGTGATTCAGATTCTGATTCTGATTCTGATTCTCATTGTAATTCTGATTCTCATTCAGATTTCTTTCATTGTGATTCAGATTCTCTTTGTGATTGTGATTTTGATTGTGATTTTGCTTCTGATACTCTTTCTTACTCGGATTCTCATTGTGATTCAGATTCTAATTCATGATGGTTTACAGTCTCGTGTTATTTACACACTTTCTCTGTCCCTCTAGTTCACCCTGATGCTGCTCTAGTTGTCTTGTGCAGTTCAGAGCTCTTGGAGTGGACTAAATCAAATGAGGCCAATTGAAATGATTTTTTTTTTTATCCAACTGAAAGAGGTGGTTAATCCATTTAATGATCCGTTAAATAGAAAGGTAATCGACATGTAAACTTTGGGATCTAATTACTCGCAGATTACAGTCTGAATCTGTGCATGCAATTCTGGCTACAGTGATGACTCTGATTATTGAAAACATGATTTATTTGTCGCAGTGTTTCGGCCCATTTAAGAACAAAATGGGTTTTTTTTTGTGTTTATCAGTTTATAATATTATCATGCCTATTTTCTTTCAAACGAATACACCACACAGAGGCTTGCTCACATTAAGTACCAAAGTACCAAACTGTACTTTTCCTTGTCCTTAAATTCAATCGATGTGTTTTCTAGGTAAAAGTTAGCGACAAGGATATGTACAGTTAGGTACGCGGGACGACAAAAATCATGATCATGTGCTTTAATTGTTGCCCTAAATGAAAGATGCAAAACAAAAAACAAACAAACAAAAAAAATCCGGTCCTATACGGATGCAAAGTTCATGTTACAAATTTATATAAATGTACAAGAATCATATGGAACACACACACATTCCTGTTCTCACCATTTGATAATGAAATTTGGAGTATGGGTGGGCGATAGGACAAAACTATCATATCACGATATTTGTAGACATTTCTGTGGTACGTGATATGTACCTGTGAATTTTAACTAAATGATTATACTTTTAATTATTATGTATAAAAATAAATGTTTGAACAAAACAGGGAGGAAAAATCAATTCTGTAATTAAATAAATACGTGTAATAAATTTCAAATAAATTAATTTTGCAATTTTAAAGATGGTGTAATAATTTCATATTTAATAATTTCACTTTTAATCAGAATTTGTAATTAATGTAGTTTAAAAAAATACAAAAATGGTATAAACTGATATTGTGATATTTGCGATATATCGGAAAATTGCATTGTGCCATAATTTATCACGACATTGATTTCATCAATCATCATATGGCGTATGGAATTTGGAATTTGGAAACTACTAATTTGGAGTACGTTTGCTGATAGTGACAAAATGTACGTACACAAATGAAGTGCATGTATACGCAGGTAAAATGGTGAAGTAACACTAGCTACTGCTGGTTGTTATGGTAACACTGATGCCTACTGTTGTTTGAAATTATTCCTACTGACAAAACCCTTTGCTGGAAGTCTTCATAGCATTGCGCAGCCGTTATTATTCTACTGGAACTGTAGAATATCCGTGCACTGATATTCTTTTGCACTCGACACACTATTTTCACTTTAAGTCTTTTATGTTCCACTCTGTCAGACGACAATAAAACTGAAAGAACGGAAGAGGATCGGGAGCATTACATAAAAGGCAGGCTGGAGCAAGCAGCACTATTGGCTGTGTTTGAGTCAGTGTATCATTAGCTTGGGGCTAACATTAGCATTCGGCCTGGACTCCTCTTTCTGTCTCTCTCTCCTTCTCGCCTGCTCTCTCAGCTTCAGGCTGACAGCAGCTCGGGATGCTGCACATCATCAGACCTTTCGAACGTAAAAAACAACTTTCCTAAAATCTATCAAGACGTCAAGTGAACTGGAAAAAACGAGCGAGGGAGAGGGAGAGAGAGAGAGTAAAAGAGAGAGGAAAGAGGAGAGCGAGCGAGTAACTATAAAAGAGAGAAAGCTAGGAAGAGTGAATATAAAAGAAGGGCGTAAGAATGAAAGGGAAGAGAGAGGCTAAAGGAGGGAGAGAAAGAAAAGAGAAAAAGTGAAAGGATGAGAGTTTTGAAGAGCGAGATGGAGAGAATTTAAAAAGGAAGAAAGGGAAAGAGAAAGTATAAAAGATGAAGGATCACAAAAGATGAAGAATCAGGATCAGATAGATAGATAGATAGATAGAGAGGTAGGAGAGAGAGGGACAAAGAGAAGTGTCAGTGGGACAGAGATAAAAAGAACGTATGAAAGACAGTGATAGAGAGGAAGCAAAGAAAGAGAGATAGAGAAAGAGGGCATAAAAGAAAGATGATAAGAGTATAAAAGTGAGAGGTCTCAGGGGAGGAAGATGTGGGCAGAGAGAGACAGAGAGAGAGAGAGAGAGAAGGAAAGAAAGAGTGAGAGAGTGTATAAAAGGAGAGAAAGAAGAAGGGAGAGAAAGTAATTGGGAGGAAGGTGACAGGAAAGAGAGAAAGGGAAAAATAAGGTATAAAAAGAGGTATAAAGGTCTCAGGGGTAAGAAGAGACAGAGAGAAAGAGTGAAAGTAAATGACAGGTAATAGATAAAGAAAGGAAGAGAGAGAAGGAAGAGGAGTATAAAATAGGGATACCCATGAGAGAGTGAGATAGAGGAAAGGTATAGATAGAGAGATAGAGAGAGGATACAGAAGAAGGAGAGAGACATGGACAAAGAGACGAAGTCTCAGAGGGATAGAGAGCAGGGGTGTAAAAGTGAGAGGGAGAGATAGTAATACAGAGGACAGAGGACAGGAAGGAGAGAGAGAGAAAGAGGGTATAAACGAGAGATGATGGGAGAGTATAAAAGAGGGAGAAAGGTCTCTGGGGAGGAAGAGATAGGGAGAAAGCGAGAGACAGAGAGAGAGAGAGAGTAAAAAGGAAGAGTGACAGAAATGTGAGAGTTAGAAGCCTCAGAAGGATAGAGATTCAGATTGATATTTGTTTATTTATTTACAGTAATGTTTAGCTTGATCTTAGATTTCTTTTTGAAGTTAGGCCACATCCCAAATGGTTTCATGTTTACTTTGCTCAGTCCCTAAACAGTGTGTTACATAATGGAGCTGCACATCCTACCCTCCATACATAATATCAGCACACTTGTGTTCCTGTTTGTGCTATCATTAAATAAACAAACTCACTTTGTCTTGTGTTCAGTAGTTCAACCTGTATGAGAGACACACATCAGTGAGAGAGACACACAGGGAGAGACACACATCAGTGAGAGAGACACACAGGGAGAGACACACATCAGTGAGAGAGACACACAAAGAGAGACACACAGCAGTGAGAGAGATGCACAGCCATGAGAGAGACACACAGCAGTTAGAGAGACACACATCAGTGAGAGATTCATGCAGCAGTGAGAGAGACACAGGGAGAGACACACAGCAATGAGAGAGACACACATCAGTGAGAGAGACATGCAGCAGTGAGAGAGACACACAGGGAGAGACACAAAGCAGTGAGAGAGATACACAGCCATGAGAGAAACATACACAGAGAGACACACAGCAGTGAGAGAGACACACAACAGTGAGAGAGCTACACAGCAGTGAGAGAGACATACAGGGACAGACCGACATCAGTGAGAGAGAGACACACAGCAGTGAGAGAGACACACAGGGAGAAACATACAGGGAGAGACACACAGCAGTGAGACAGACATGGAACAGTGAGAGAGACACACACAGGGAGAGACACACAGCAGTGAGAGAGACACACAACAGTGAGAGAGATACACAGCAGTGAGAGAGACTTGTAGCACCAAGAGACACACAGCAGTGAAAGAGACATGCAGCAATGAGAGAGACACAGCAGTGAGACATATGGAGCAGTGAGAAAGACATGCAGCAGTGACGCAGTCGTAAGAGAGAGACATGCAGCAGTAAAAGAGAGACAAGCAGTAGTGAGAGAGACACAAAGTAGTGAGAGAGAGACACACAGAGACATGGATCAATGAGAGAGAGAGAGACACAGCGGTGAAAGAGACACAAAGTAGTGAGAGAGAGAGACAGACAGCAGTGAGAGAGTCATGCAGCATTGAGAGAGTCATGGCAGAGAGAGACAGATGCACAGCAGAGCGAGAGAGATACACAGTAAAAGAGACATGGAGCAGTGAAAGAGACACACCGCAGTGAGAAAGAGACGTGGCAGAAGAGAGAGAGACACCATCCAATAACCTCCCCCAGTAAATATCAGGGTGTGCTGTTATGGGAAATTAACCAACATTGGGGTGGTGTGATGCGGCTTGACATGAAATCGGAGTTAGTGTTTTATTACTCTTATGCCACAGCAATTTTCAAGCAATTACTGGTTTTCAATTTATTTAATGAACAAAACAACTTTATTAATTAGAGAATGACACTATAATTTTTTTTATCCATTTATTATTACATTTTATGTTGTGGAACGCAAATTGGTACTATAGACCTAAAAGTTAAACCTGGCAGCTGGAACTACTGTCCGAGTCATGCTGTTAAAAAAAAACTAACCAACGCTTAATCAATCACTCTCGTCAAGGTTTGTTTAACAGTAATACCAGTCCCACAAAGTTGGTTTTGCTCACTTAGCGCTCACAAAAATGAGCCGCTGCCTCCTGCATCACACCTCTGATTGCTAATTAGCGTTCCTATTAAACGATAGCCACGAGTACTGACTTCGATTAAAGTCGTTTGCAGCGGCTGCCTCTAAATTTCCATGGCTCTGTGTCCTCATAATGAGACGTGGCTTTGGATCATGACTTACACATCAGCAGAACAGCCATTAACACCAAACCACAGAATGGTCATGTTACACTCATTCACTTGAACAAAAAACGGGGGGAAATATAAAACCTACAGTATACGCACACTCTTGAGATATTTGACCGATATAAGTCAATTTTTCATTGATTTGCTCACTTTTCTAGATTTTACGCAATCGTGGGGCAGGCGCCATACTGCCCCTCTTAGCTCCGTAGAGTTATTATTGTACTTAGTCAAAAATGGGAAATGCAACAAGAATTAACAGAGGGCTGCTGGGGCAGGAATCACACCGCCACATACTCGACAGAGGAACAGCAAACAGGATAGTTCATAACATGGTTGCCACAATCATGGTTTTTATGCCAAATTGGCTAGTTTAAAAAAAAAATCCATAGCCACCCATGATCATATTGTTTTATTTATCTATGAAGATTTTGTTTCAAAGCAAACAACTGGGATTAAATGTAACAAATGTCCACAAACAAAGGCAAAGTGTAAGTGCAGACAGGGTGTCCATAATGTTCAGAACCATTTCTACTATAAGCTATATTGCAAGGATTGGGAGACGGAAAGGGGGATTATGGAGTGGATAATGTCAGAAATGCGTGCGCACCACGGTGACCTTGTTTCCCATGCAAAGGCTGAGAAAAAGAGGGAAAAGTGTCTCCCTTTTCCAATGCTCAATTTTTCGGGGGATAGTTTTAGGTCTTTCTTGTGGTTTTTGAGATGTAGTAGAGCTGGAAATTTTGCCGAAACCTGGCAACCCTGGCTAATGATATTAGCGCTAATATGTGCAATGAGAAACCTGCTGTATAGAACACAGCTGAACAAAGAGATTTGTAAGGTGCAAAAGATGTAGTTACTGTAGCTGTTAATCCAGAATAGAACACAGAAAGTGTCTACGGTGTGTGTGTGTGTGAAACAGGGAAAGGAAGTAGCACCCAAAGCGAAGTCACTTCCCTTCTTCTGTCTCGTTCTCTGTCTCTGCTCTGCATCTACGTCATAATCACTCGCATCAGAGATGTACAGCTTGATACGGTGACTGTCGACCTCCCTGGAGGCTTCATTAAAACAGAGCACACCAAACTGAACCGAACCGAGCAAGAGCTGACAGAGACACATCAAAACACACGCATTCACACACACACACTGACACACATGCAGCAGCAACAATATGTGAAGAAAGGCTTCTGTTGCTTCTTTTTATGCCATAAAATGTGTGCGGATGTTAACGTGTGCACACGCACTTGTGCTTTCACACAAGCTATAAATAAGACTGAGTGCTTTCTGAAGCTATGGAAAGTAGACGTCTGCTAGTAATGTGTGTGTGTGTGTGTGTGTGTGAGAGAGAGAGAGAGAGAGAGAGAGAGAGAGAAAACGCAATAAGCATTTTTGTCAGTACTAGCATATTTGTGTAGTGTGTGGGATTTGTGTTTATATTCAAGTACCTGTTTGCTGCAGAAGGAAAAGTCCTGGGGGTGGAGTTGGACCTGAACCAAAAGTCCAGGGGGCGGAGACAACTCAGTGTGTTTCAGGCTGGAGTGTTTAGGATTTAGGATGTGTGTTGTTCCATGTTGTTCACTGTCTCATGGACTAGGGATTAGGGTTATAGGCGGAGTTGGATCAGGTCCAGCTCCACCTCCTGGACTTTTGCAGCAAGGACTGTCTCTATGCATTGGCTCGAGAAATAGGATGACCTACCCCTGGCAATGTCTTCTGCTCATGCAGGGCCGTCTGGGCTTTCAGCGCTGACTCTCTGGCACAGTATGTGAGAAAGGCACAGCCTAACAGAGAGAGAGAGAGAGAGAGAGAGATACATTCATTACATTACAGAAATAAGCACTCAGAATGAAAGAACAGAAAAAAAATCAAAACTTGTTTTAGTGCATACCATCAAAACAACAGCAAAAATAAGCATACGAGGTTCTCTCGCAAATCTGACGGATGAGACAAGGGTGCAAACATGCAGTCAACAAGCCGTCAGATATCTGCCGCGTGAATCGCAGTCTTGTTTTGACATGTGTGTGTGTGAGTGTGGGAGTGTGTGTGTTTGGGCAAGAACGTGAGGAATGCGTGTGCTGCACGGGTTAGAGATGCAGAAACGGGATGATGGCAGAACCGAAAGACAGGGTGAGTGACAGAGAACTGCTGTCATCTATTCCTGTGACAACTCAGGAGTGTCCATATGCTCAGTTCCTCCTAATCCTTACTTCGCACCTGCATCGCGTGTGTATGTGTGTGTGTGTGTGTGTGTGTGTGTTTTGCTTAAGAAGAGCATGCACTTTGCTACATCCCAAAAATGCTAATTTTCCTCACATATGCTTGGTATCTCTCCAACAAACAAGTTTGTCCTTGCTGTAATACAAAAAAAAAAAAAGAGGTCCCCCTTAAGGGAACGGGGAGAGTGCGGGGGAAGAAAAAGTACAACAATTAGCATGCCATTTGTAAATGAAGTGGGTAAATATGACTATGCGAAATCTGTTTTAATTGTTAATATTTATAAATGCTAATGCTTATGCTAATTCGGTTTTAATACTAAACCTACAGTAGATTAATTCTGGGAAGCGGAAAAAAAAATAAATCTTGCTGGGACGGTTTACCTTCACGGTCTGTTTATTACCTAGTAATGGATGTCCCATAGACCCATACCATCTGTTCAGATCTTAAATAAGTACAATAATATGATTATATTAAAGTACGCAATATATCTAACCTTCATCTTAGGTGTTAGGGGGAAAAAACACTTGGTGTAAAGTGTTTGATTCTCACAGTGTGTCTGGGGTTCAAATCCTTTACAAGCCTTTGCTTATTAAAACACAATCTGTTTCCGTTTCTATAGTAACAGATAAAAAGGTAATCATTGATACGGTGAAGTTTCCTGCCAGGAGATGTTTATTTGCCATTTGTACAGCAGGAAAAGGTCTTCAGGGCAGTGGATTTTACATTTAGATTTTCTTTTTAACATGAAAATTGTTAGCTTTGGCAAATAGCTGTGGTATAAGAGGAATAAAACACTTCGTGATGTGCTGTTATGGGAAAAGAATTCATTTTTGGGTGGTCACAGTAATTCATCACACAACCTCGTCGTTGATTATTTTCCTATAACAGCACTCAAAATCGTGTTGTATTCCTCACATGTTAAACTTCTGTAGAACGCCTTCATGAATTTTTCAAGATATTAGCAAATCAAGCTCTAAATCTGTATAATACATTTTTTCAGAAATTTTTTCTGCATATTTGTGCATCATTTGTGTTAATCGTCAACGTAGCTCAAAGCAAAAACCCTGAAACACTGAACACTCACATTTTTCTGGATGTATGCATTGAAAAGAACAGCAAACAAATTCATCACGTCAGTTTGGACCTTTGATATATGAAATTATTTGTTATGAGTCCTAGAATAACAGGCTGTAATATCTAGCATGGATGATAAATAACACTTCTGGCTGTTCTGGTGAACGTATATGAGCGAGCTTCTTTTTCATTACGCCGCAGGTTTATGAGGTCATTATTTGTACTGTCGTAGAAAAGCGAATAAATTTTGAAGCTATGAAGTGAGAGTGGAGCTTGTGGATTAAATGACTGAAATGAATGAGCGTCCAATTTCTCTGGAAGCGGATCAGGACTGGATGATGAAACGGTTAAGATGCAGCTTTATTTTTTAATCGAAGATGACCAGAAATTAATGGATGTTAGTGGAAAGCTTCTCGCAACTCGTGCCTGTGTGTGTGTGTGTGTGCGTGTGTGTAAAGAATGTGACAGGCAATGAAGTCATTTTTATCTCATATTCTCATATTCTCTTATTTCACCTTGGTCAAAATTACCTCAATATTATCTCTAATATACAGCGCAAATGTTCTTTTAATTGGTTTTTCATGTCCACATGAAAAATTTAGCCCAGCACATAAAGCTGAAAATATCTTTTTAAACTAACTGTACAATTTAATAACAATTTAAAAGAGACTGTTTAAGGTAAGGATAAGAGATGAGGAAGAAGAAACGCAGGCCACTCAGCAGCACTACAGGGACACCATGGACACACACACACACACATACACAAACACGTACACACACACACACACGCTCACGCACACTCCCCGAGGCTTGAGCATGAGTCAGCATTAATGTTCCCTGCTGTCCGTTGCGTGTGTTTAACCCTGGCTGCGCCGTCGTCACTGTGTGTGTGTGTTTGCCTCCTGCAGCCCTGCCTGGCTTTTTTAATTAACTCTGACTCATTAGCAACGGGGAGCGCTCAGTGAGACAGCCTGGCTCACTCCCTTCTGAGGGTCTGTCATTCTGCCATGTTACAGAACATGCTAGCACTCTCACGGGACACGTGTCCACGCTCCAAAACACACACACACACACACACACACTCACACACACACACACACACACTCACACACAGTCTTGTATTAGTATCTTCGTAGGTGTTGAACCATCATTTTTTTATTTCCATTAATTTGCATCATCTATGTACTTAATAATACTACACCTTATTTTAATACTATCCTTAACCTTAATACCCAAAGTGAAGTAAACCAGGAAGTGGATTTCGAGTCTGGGTAAACAGGTTCAACAAACCGAGAAAAAAAAAAGTTCTTTCCTTTTCATTTGGCTTTCATTTAGCGTGTGTGTTTAATCGTAATGCATTTCAGACACCCCCCACCTGCTGCGCTACACACATCAGCCAAGACATAATCTAGCTGGAGAAAGGTTTTATTAGCATGCCAGGATGACAGATCATTTTTTTCAGAATCGGGAACATGTAGGAATGTGGAAACACTGACTAAACTGAGGAAAATAAAGTCCAGCTCCAAGCTGTCCTGCTTTAAGTAACAGTCACCTCATAGTTACACATATCGTGATAAAATAAAGATGCTAACTCAAATACCTCTTACATGCATTGCTAGAAAGGAACACTGCACCTCAAAACTTTAGATTTTTGTCTCAGGGCACGACCATAATGTCCTACTTTAGGAACTTGGTTAAAAAGAAAATAACGTATCATATATCATTTATCTTCACTTATCCTAATGCACCTAACTAGCTAACTAGCTTGCTATCAGTTCCTGTCACTAAAACCTTATAATTGTCATGTAAAAATAATTAGCCTAGGTGGTGAATCAGTATATCACGTACACAAGTTCGGGCACTTGTAAGGACCCTGGCTCACTACACATCAGGACACTGATGACTCAATTTCCAACGACATGACTACGTACTCACGTTGTAAAACGTCACCACTGGCATTTATCAACAACAGGCAGGACTGATATCTTTCTGTCATTATATGTCATATAAATTTGTTAGCTTAATCACACGTGTTTCTGTCATGGTGCTTCAAGCAGGATTGTAGGCTAGCTAGTGGATTTTTTAAATGATTAACACGTAAAAGTCGTTAGACTCGAACAAACCGTATATACAACGTCAAATAAAGTAAAAAATCGCTAACGTAAGTAATCAAGCTACTGAGTTGGCTGAGAGTTTGTCCGTCATTTTTGTTTTTCGAGCTGAGAGACTTCAGAAAATATGACGTCTTTTCCAGTAAAGGAACATAATGAGCATCGATGCTCCCTGTTTTTTGCGGTGCATTGTGGGATTTTTTTAGGGAGTGAAAGATCCAGTGCACTGGATTTTGTGATTGAGACAGCCCTTAAAATGGCCGACTCCCTGATCAGTGCCCTGAATACTGATCTAGGGAGCTGATTGAGACGCACCCCTGGTTTTATTTACACAATAAAATTCGCCATCTTGCTAGCCTACATAGCTTGCGGTTTTCATTCCTCTAGCTAAGTCTAGCTAACTAATACTACAGCTGCACCTAAACATAACCTTTATCTTAACTTCACTACCCAAAAATAATAATATATGTAGAGAAAAAAAAAACACATTTTCATAGGGTTCAACTAAATGTCCTCGCAATGTGAAAACTGTCATGTGTTCTCATCATAAAGGGAACACTTAGTCCTCACAAAGAATATAATATATGACCACACACACACACACACACACACACACATACACACACACACACACACACACACAATGTATGAGCTGAAACAGTGGGGGGCCTATTTTTGTTCTTCCCCTAAAAGCAATTCTACTCTTCTCCTCTCAGCTCAGGCGTTCGCTTTATCGGGAGTGGAGAGTGTGTGGAGCCGCACAAACAGGACGGATAAGAGAAGCAAGGCAGAGATTGCATAGAAACAAGGGAGGGAGCGAGCGAGGGAGGGGTGGGAGACGCCAGAGAGAGTGCTAGAGTAAATGGTTTGTGGAAAAGGACGACAGAGGAATGAAGAAAGAGTTAGGGTAGGGAAGAGTGTGCGGTGTGCAGGCTGAGGGAAGTGTGCTGAAAGAGGCAGCTAGGGTGAGTGAGACAGAGACACAGACAGAGAGTGAGAGACAGAGAGAGAGAGAGAGAGAGAGAGAGAGAGAGAGAGAGAGAGAAGATAAGATCTCCTGGCTTCTGTGAACACTATCCCGTAGTATCCTACACTCGTTTCTTATCTCACCGACTGCAGACACCCCTAAGGGACACACACACACACACACACCTACACAGAAACAACTAGAACTGAGTGACTAAATGTAGAGAAAGTAAGACAAAGGGCAATGTATATCCAGTGTACGCTGCAATTTCTCTTAACAAAGCGAAAGAAGATGTCTGAATACATTAAATAAAGGTCAAAACATTTCGTATAGAATTTTCTTTTTTTTGGCTGAAGTATTCAGCTGACATTTGGTCCAGCTACATAAAGTTCTTTGCTTATGACATGAATGGCGACAACAGTTTAATCAAGCTTATGGCTATAAATAAGACAATTCAAAGTGTTTTGTTTTGTTTCATACTGGCGCTTCATGTTACCACTTCTGACTAGTGGCGTGGATTTGACATAGGGAAAAAATCGGCATAATTCTTTTTCCATTCATATTTAAACATTGTCTTTTTTAAAAAAAATCCATGTTGGCAGTTTGCTAATCAAACCAGAGTAGGTAAATAAAAGGAAAAAAAAATAGCTAGTCTCCGGTCTGATGCGCTGCCTTAAGCTAAATAATTTACATACAGTAAATACATGTGATTAGCTGCGTCTGTGACTGTGACATTTTTTTGAAGTTTTGAAAAATGGAGTCGCTGGTCTATGGCTAGTTTATCTTCAGATGTTTATCACAGCTCTGCTGATGAAATAAGGCAGTCCATGACCGCTGCACTAGACAGCAGTATATACCTAAAACATGGGACAAAAATTCATCAATATACTATGATAATCAAAGTAGCAATAAACTTTTTTCTGTAGGAATACATGTAAGGAAAAGATATGAAAAGATTTCAACAAATGGCCAGTCTATAGATTACATAAAAGAAGAAGTAATTCAGGAGGTGGAATTAGGCAGAATATCTACATTAAAAAGTATGTTTAAATGTAAGTTTTAAATCTCTAATTTGTGAGAACACCATTGCAAGGAAGCTGGCATACATGAATGCAGAGCTGCTAGCTAATGACTGAGGCTAAAGATTTAGCTAGCACGTAACCATTAAATGTTTTCTATATGGACAATATAAAGGTAGAATGTCACTGAAAACAGCACCAAATTATTGGAAATATCAACATTTCTCTCAGATGTGTTGGTTAAATACTAGGAAAACACTCAGTATGACTAAAATTACACTGTAATTCCACTTAGCATCGACCACAAGCCACAAGGTTCTGCTACGTAAAGAAACGTCAACACTGAGTCACAATTTATAAACAATGAGGTAGTATAAAATGTCAACGTCTCAAGCAGTCTTTTATGGATAACTACAGGGACATAAGGTAAAGTATCTAAAATGGAAATGCTACTGTATTAATTTAGTTTAATTTAATGTCCTCAAATCAAAAGGGAACGTGCAAGAAGTCGCGTTTTACTTTTGACTTCTTAGAATGGAGGAACTTTTTCCCGATGAGATTTTAAACATTTCAGTCAGAGCTCACAAAGCAGCCTGGAGTGTATTCCCAAGATGCAGAACACCTTTTTCACTCGGGCTGAAAGAGATTTATTCAAATGAAGCTTGCTAGCCCGACCTGTCTTTGTATGCTTAAGTGTTGTAAATGAAAAAGCATATTTTGTTGAACTAAAGCTAAAATTCACGCTGTTTCTGGCAGATGGCTCAGGTTACTAATGCTCCGCTTATACCTTTTTAAAACAGACTTCAAAATAGGAGTTCACATTGACAACAAAGGGCCCTGGGGAATTCTCAAAGATTTAATAACACAATGTAATTAATATTGTTTTCCTCTTTTTTTTATCTAACACACCTGCTTCCAAGCTGTCAAAGCCTGTAGGTCATAATCTACGAGACTTCTTATAAAAAAAAAAATTCCCAGTGTTTACAAGCTAAAAAATGGCCTGAAGTTAATTTAAGTAGTCATCTGAAAGGGATGACATTTACTGCAACATGTAGCTGAGCAACAGCCTAACTACGATGTTGGACTTGCTCACCCTGGTTTACATTATCCTGCGAAAATCAATAGCTGCTCATCAGACGTTTACGGACCTGAGTGTGAATGACTGGCGTGCTGCTGTTCTGTCAATCTCCTGCTTTCTAATGGAGACTGAAAGCAAAGCTTCCCTATCCTCCTCTCTGTCTGCCCCACAAGTCGCTGGTAATTTAAATACGCTGTCCTCTAAGGTCTGACTATTCAAGGTCGGAGTATGAAATACTCTGGCAGGCCCCTCCTTTGCACATCTCCCTCAAATATTTAATTGGAAGCAGTAAACCCCTGATTAAATAAAAATGCACTTTGAAAACTGCAATATGAGCTCCGTGAGTAATTTGAGCGAGAGAGGCAGAGAAACCAGGGGAGGCAGAAGGTAAAAGAAAGTTGGGGGGTGGGTGGGGGTGGGGGGGGGTGCAGAGAAATTTCCAATTACTACTCTGAGACCATGGCAGTCCTTTTCTTTCTTCCTTTTTTATTTCTTTTTTTTTTTTTTTAATTCAATAGACCTTAAATATTCAGGAGCTGTTTCTGGAGACTAATGAGTCCTCGTCTTGAGTGATATTATTCCAGTGGAATGGAACAGAAGTGGGACTGAACATTAGGAAAAAAAAAAAAAAAAAAGATGGGAGATGCATTTCTAATGGAGTATAATACCAGGCCTGCCTCCCTCCCATCAATGAAGAGGAACCTTGAAATGGCATTCGGCTGTGTCCCAACTCCGCCTCCCGCTTCCAGATAGTGTGTGCCATCTGCAGGGCCTCCGGAGGAGCGTGGCTGTGTGGACTGTAAGTCCCGCTTAATCGATTGGCAGAGGAGGAAAAAAGGCCCGGCTCTAATGTGTTGCATGTGAAGGATTTAGTGTGGAGTTGAGCTGCGGAATCAATGGAGCAGAAAATGCATCATTACAACGTTGTCCCCCCATGCACTGCTCCAAGAAAACTAAGCAGGAAAGTATATACACACATATGCACAAAGCCCTTACCTGATAATACGCACGCTTTCAGAAGAGCTGACAAAGGCAGACTATAGCAATTCCACCTTTATTTGCTCACAGAATGGTCCTATTTTCTTACTCACAAAATCTGCTTGTTAGCGCTCCTGATCTGTTTTGCTATCTTCCTTTGATAACATTTGCTATATTGTGAAAGCGTACATCTAGAAAGCAACAATTCCAGATGTATGCCTGATCACATCTATAGCCGGCTGCCTACTAAAAGTGGTTTTGAGTACAGAATACAGAATTCCATTGAAACCATCCTTTTCTCCACAATGATGAAAAGCTAAAGGTCAGTAACAATTCAGAAACTTGGTATCATCTTCCCACTCTACGCTTTTACCTGTTTTGCACTTGAAATGTGCAACTTTTAGATCATGAACTCGCATTGACAATCCATCTCTCACCCAGATACACTTCCTGAAGATGAATGAATTAATAATAAAGAACCGTCTTGCATAGAGAAACACTGCTGGGTTCTACATAGAAGCTTTCCCCACAGGGACAAACCAGATTTTGCTGTCACACAATCGCACAAACGTCACATCTGGTTCTTACACTGTACTATCAGACATATACTGTTTCCTTATAAGTATAGTCAGTGCTTTTGGCTTAAGTTTGAACTTAACAAAAAACAAAAATACTCAAACAAATGTAGCTCTTCACTTTAATATTCTCTCCAAAGCCACGCCCAATAAACTAGGCCAGAATGTCTGAATCTGGGTGCAAAACCGTAAGCTTTCTGAATTGACAAGCAACATGACTGAAAGACAAGTAGAGAGACTTTCTTGTCCTGATTGGTTGGGTGTTGGTGGTAACCATATCCAGGTAAAGATAAATCACAGAGATGAGCGTGTTTTTACAATGTATGCATCACACCATAAGCTCTATGCTATACTATGTGCTATGGTCACATGTCCATAACATGTACACATGCAATATATGTGCTAATAACTTTCTGAAACGTTGCTTCTCTGACAAGTAATTTTAAATGTCATCTGTATTTTATGTTTCTATGTTTTTAACGTGGCCAGTTCTTGGTTTTGGTTTGGTCTGGGCATACTCCATGCTACACCTCTAACTCTACATGTAAAAGTAGATCACTCCGAATAGACCTAGGAAGAGAACTTCGCCAAATATTACAGAAAGTGTTCAGGCAGGTCCTTCAAATGAAAGATACATAATGTCACCTTCTGGACAGATTGGATAGTAGTTCAACAGGAGTGTACTCCAGGAGACACTGAATTAGCAGCCAGCCGTGTAGGGTGAAATGCAAACTGCCCGTAAGTATTGAGGTTAAAAGAGTCTGCCAAGTGCTGAAATACAAGAACTGAAGGTTACAATAATAGATGCCAAGAAATGTCTTGAGTGCACCAAATATTCCCACAGCACTGCTGGAGCGAATAAAGAATGTCTCTCTGTGCGTGTCTGTGTGTGTATGTGTGTGTGTGTGTGTGAGAATGCTCTTTTCTGCAACTGAACTAAACGTTAATGGAAGTGATATGTCAATTATCGTCACACTTAGAATTGTAATGCAACTGACCAACATTTGATTAACACACAAACTTAATGGAAAAGTTCAATAAATCACCGTGCCCTTGCTCACGGAGTGACGAGATATGTGAATTGGTTGTAGTAAGGTTTCTTGGAGGGCAGGACAAAAGGGAAACACCAGCATGGTGGAGCTAATTGAGTCCGAGACAGGGTGACCTGCCCCTGCCGCGTCGTCCTTCCACTGCCGCAGAGACAAACAGCTTCTTAATATTCCGCCGCTTTCTTCTCCTCGCTGCTGTCCCCTCGCTGTCCTCCTGTCCTTATACTCGGTTGGACAAGAAAAATACAGGACGTTCGGAGCAAAGACGTGAATCGTTCAGCTTCTACTCCTCGACCCATCAATTCCTCTGCCTTAATTGGCTTTATTAGGCAAGATGAAGAGTGTGTTGTGTGTGTCTCAGCTTTCTCTATAACTGTCATCCTCAAGAGAAACCCTGGCTAATTGTTTTCCCTCCATCTTTTGTGTCATAGTGGAATGGGGTCCTGTGGGATTATTAGCAAGCAAGGGTCCCTCAATAATTCATCCAAAGCTATTTATATACAGTCCTCTAAACTCTCCCTGAGTGGGCTTATCTGTCTTACAGGAGAGTGAAACATGAGGGAGAGACAAGCATAAGAAAGGGAAAAAAAAGGGCTGTAAAAGGGGCAAGAGTGAGCAGAAGGAGAGAAAGTGGCTGAGACCAAGAAAGAGATTGAATAAGAGATGGAGTGAGCCTCTTTTCAGCCGAGACACAATGACCTGTTTCTCCTGTGCTTTTGAGTTTCAAGGTGACGCCAGCACTCTCTCTCTCTCTCTCTCTCTCTCTCTCTCTCCCCTTGTCTTCCATGCCAAACGAACAAAAGTGCCATCCCGGGAATACGCCCGCTCGCAAAACACTCATTAATGGCTTCTAATCTGTCAGCTTTTCCCCCCATTTAACGCAATTAAGACATTTGCTAAAGCTAACATGGACTGGCAATCAACTCCAAGGACACACGAAACAGACATAATAGGATTTGTAAACACCCGACTCTTTATCAAACGTGCACTTGCAAACCAGTCCAATGAGTGTGCCACTAATGCTAAAGAGATCAACACACGCCGGAGAGAATGTCAGCTGCTCTCTACTGGAGAAACACACACACACACATACACACACACACACACTAATACAGGCTCACACACACCTTTAGGCTGCTGCATGCTGATACCCATATTTTTTGGCGTAAATGGAAAGCACTGCTAAACCGCTACGGCTGATCCGTCTCTTGCTTGCAAAGTATTTCCACTATCTTCATAATTATTAATATTTATGCCTTTGGCAGACCAGCTGCTCTCTCTTGCTCTCACTCTCTCCCTCTAAGTGAACCACAAATTTTCATTTTAACATCTCAATTTCAAACAGATCATCAAGCTGATTTGGAGTTTGAGCATCAACAGCACTCAAACTTCAATCGGAAACCAGTTTTTGCGACCATTTGCGTCTGTGGTTGGCCAACAAACATCAGAGGAACTTCAGCAATTCAAAGTTAAATGCATGGCTGGCTGATACAAATGGGCTAATGTGGCTTTCAAGGGAAAAACGGTGTTTTAAAAAATGGCCTGAAGTGTATTATTTTTCTACTTTTCTGGAAGCAAGAACAACACCACCAACAGCCGTGAGACAAAAAAAAAACATACAGGATAGTATGAAATATGGAGCTGATTTCTTTTTAGCCCAGACCATAGATTTACAAAGCTTATCAGTCATGTGAAGTGACTACACTTGGTAAAACACACCCTAGATTCCATCTCCATTGCCTTTGGAGTAGAAAATTTGGAGGAACCTTTGGAGGAGAAGCACTGCTTAGTTTAGCACACTGTTTAGTGTGCTTGCTATTCATGGTATGATTGCAAGCTTAAAAAGTGTTAAAAAAAACTCTTTCAATTCCATCTTCCTACATGTACAAGTAATAGTTTTTTGCCTATGATGAGACCTCATACTATAAGGCTGAACCCTAATGGTTTCATAATAGTAATGAATGGTCACTGATCGATAGTAGAATATTTTTAGCCCTCCCGTTAAAGCCATCACTGCTTAGATGTATTAGCTCAATTGTATTTTGGAGCCACAGCAAGGGACATCATTAACACACCATTACACCAAAGTTTGGAAGACCACAGTGAGCGGTAACACTTGCCACCTCTGGCCATCTCATGTTCAGGCCTCCACGATCTCCAGGGAGGATGGGACACCACTGTTCATCATTAGGCCCTGATGAGGACATACCATCTGCACTCTTCCACCTTCCTGTCTTGGCTGAGCGGTCAGCGGGGTGGGGTAGGATTGGACGAAGCTGCTGTTGGAGGTGCTGGTCTGAGACCCGGTGCTGTGATTAAAAACCTGTGCTAATAGACTCTGGCATGCGAGGGACAGGCTGCTGGGGTTAGCCTGGGATCTCTGAGGCCATTAAATTGCAAATGAGTGATAATGTGCTGGAGAAATTCCTTTTAGATCTTGCCCAGGCGCTTCAGACACAAGGATCTCATATACACAAACATATTCCAAGTCCAGGAGCAGCTGATCCCAGTGGCCACTGAACAGCTGCATTCCTCCTCTCTATCCAGCTCTAGCTATCACCCTTCTATATTTTCAGTCTCTCTTTCTGTTTCAGAGCTACCACCTGGAATGTCACGTTAAAGACCCTGCCGTACTACATTTGCAAGCAAAATTCTATACTGACGTATAGAATTAAAGTAAAAATCCAAAATCTGCAGAGAGAAGGGTTTATATAACATGCCAGCGTGAATATATATTATTCTGGATTTGATGTTATAACTGTCATCTACTTTGTGTTCTTTGCTGTTTGTGTTTGGCTTGTTAACTAGCAATATTTCTTTCTCTATATACAGTAGCTAACACTTGAAATGCCCAGTCAACTAGCTTTCTGTCCACGTCTATGAATTTACTCTTTCGACCAGTTGCGCCACTACTTTGGCACAAACACTTTTGCTTTCTTTCTGTGTATAGCTAGCTCCTGCAATGCAAAGGCCCGGTCACACTGGCTGAATTTACATCATCGACCAGTTGCAACACTACTTTTGCTGCTTTGGCAGAACTGAAACGAAATTAGTTATTAAAAATAGGCAGTGTGCTTCACACACAGTCAGTCTGGAAGCTGGATTAGATGGCAACTGTCTGTTAATTTTTTGTTTTTTTTTAATGATTTATTGTTGGTGAGTTAGCAACCTCAGACAGATTGGCAAGCAAGGTAGATTGCCAGCAGGCCCGTGTGTTTACGTAGTACTTGATTTATTGCGGTTACGAAGCCAGAGAAAGCCGAAATTCCTGAGGAACCAAAATTGAGTACTTTTTTTTTATCGCCTATCTGGTAGTCCTTCCTTGGTTATATGTATTTCAAAATATGTGTGACTTCAGCATTTAAAAATACCCACCTTCTTTAAACAAACCTGAAGTTAACTAATTCCGGAGTTTAAATAAAACACTCACATCCCCACATGTCTCTCTTACAGCACTGTCCAATGTCTCATGACTCATTTTGCCCAGGCCTGCTCCTCCTCCTGCTGCACCGGAAGGTCATTCTGAATCCGAGGCCACAATGGTCACAGAATAGTGCTTAAATCTTTAAAAACGTCATCTATAAATTACTGCAGAGGACAGAGGGGTCACTGCCGAGGGTGGAATCCAGCCACAAGCCATCAATCTGCAGGGAGGATGACATCTGTCTCTGGGACTCCCCTGATCTCTCTCGCTCTCATCTTTTCCCCTCACCCTAGTGCTTTTTCTACCAGTACCTGCATGGAGGCTCTATTTCTTTCCTTTCCGTGGTTCTCTCCCAGAAAAAAAGGAAGTCTCTTATATAGAAAGAAAAAGCATTTTCGGCACTTCTTGCACTTTTAATACAACAATCTCTGGACATGTTTAAGTAGCCTAAAAAATACTGACTTCATAACCAACCCTTAATAATTTATCCTAATCTAGCTATGCCTTCCAAAAGCTTTCCATCTTTGCTTTATCAGTCAAACTGATTTTTAATTCATGGAATGAGTCTCTGAGCAGAATACGGGCGAGATTAAAAATGGGCCTGACCTATCAGCATTTTGTTTTTAATTTGGAGTCTCGTATCAGCCACATCTTGTCTGCATGTTCAGGCCTGTTGCAATGTAATAGTAGTAGCCTGAGACCTACAGCATAAAAAACGTGGATGCTCAGCTGAAAAACTTTTGGCTTATGCCGTCTATTGCCCTCGACTGGTTGATATCAGGCTCACTTAACTCCATTGGCGTTCAATGCAATAAATATTCCAACATTAAAATCCTATTTACATTCTGCAGTAAGTGAGGAAAATCGCTAATGAGTATTTATTTGATGACAATGCTTCCATTAAAAATCTCATGCCCCTATGAATAACAAATGCACTGTTTCAGTAGACACCGAGCTAATTATAATCTCATAATGGTTTACTGTTTCAGAGTCTAGCGAGTCTGTGTGTATGCAAATGCCTCAGATGTCTTGCAGGCGATGAACTCCTCAACTGGCTTTTCTGGTGTATAAATATAAAAGACGTGATGAAACACACTAACTTTTTCTACCTTTCTACACACAAAAAATAAATGTTTCTGCTTTTTGATAAAAGACGTATGAGAAAATTCAAACCTCATGGGAACCTGCATGGGCCTACAGCATCAATATTTTTATGTTCCTCTACCATAATGGAGATATTTGATGTCAGCCGGGTACACACACACATCCTTTCTCCCCCACTCTCGCTCTTGTAGGCGTCCGGCTTCGCGTTTTTGCCGCAAGCCGGTATCATCTCCATCTCTATTTCCTCTTCGTGTTCCACGCCGCTGATGAAGTGCACCCTATCCACCCCAACCTGACACACACCTCTCCAGCTGCCTCGCCATGCTTGCATTGGAAATGACTAGCCTCTACCCGGCACCACCATATATCACACGCTGCATAATGAAAACTCAAGCCAGTGATGCACAATGCCACATTACCATATGCAGGCAACCCAGGAGACCCAGCGTTATGTGCACGTTGCACTTATTCATCCGAAGCACAAAACACAGATGTACCCGTGCTGGTTATTGTGATACATCACATGCAACATGACCAATTTTAATACGCTGTTGCTAAGAAGATGGAATTTTCTTGGATGGAATTAATCAAATTTGCACTGATTAAATTTTATATAGATGCTCAAGTGCATGAGGAAGAAACTGCACAGGGGAGAGCTGGCACAATCGTAGAGCATTTGTTTTCTCGAAATACACTTCAGTACGTCTCTATACAAGTATGTCATTTCTACATGTCCATTTGGGAAAAAAAAACAGTGGGATTAGACCACTCTTGCTGGAGATATTTGTAAAAAAAAAAAATTGTAGCAGGTAAGTTAAAAAATGATACAGATATTTTTTCTAATATGTTTTTTCCTTACATGTTCAAAACCTGAATTCTGTGCAGTCGTGTACACTAGTATTCAAAAGTAGTGTGTGCTACTGATGCTTGGAAGATGGGTGAGAAAATATGGGTGCGACCTGCAGTACAACTGTAACATCTGTTATACAGAGACTGTAAGCAGAGGTGGACTGACAGTATGACAAAGCACTGACACAGAAAAGACGTGCCCACTAATTCCCACACTCACAAAAAGATAAATTGCAATTGATAAGACTTTGTTTAATTATGGTTAAACCATTGTAACCATGTTAAAAGCATGGGTTCCAAACCGTGGGTTTTTTAATATCACCGAAAACTATGGGAACCATGATTGTCATGGCTAGTATACAGCATGTTTACCATGGTGACTATGATCTAAAAAAAACAGTACAATACAGTGTACATGATGTTACTGAGGTCTGTAATTTGAGTAACTCAGACCAAAAAATGTTACAATTAGGTTTGTGCGATATAACAATTTAAGTATCTTAACACAATATTACACTGCCACGTATTACCAGACCTGGCAACCTTTACGTATTTTACATAGGAGTTCCGTAATTTAATATATGAGTTTATCACTCAAATAAATGGCAAAATAGCACTTTTTCTGCCCAATAAAAAAGGAGATGAGCAAAGAGGTGCCAGTGCAAGAGACGGCAGCACGAAATGCCACTCAGCACTGGTGTAAATCTAACATGTGCACTGGGGTGGCACTCCTTTGACTCCTTATACATCCCAATACATCCCTTATACATCCCAATACATCAATCAGGAATGATTTGCGCAGGCATTTTGAAGCCCGTCCACTTCCCTCCATCTCATGTGCCCTCACTTTGTGTCAAGATAAATAGAAAATATTCTCAGTTCGTTAATATGAAATCAAATCTATGAATGTATGCTCGACTTATCTAACGTTAGCGTTCAAACGCTTTCAGCAACAACAGAATAACAGAAAATGTCGGCCATGTGGACAACCAATTATATTGAAAATGTATGGTTTTTCTTTACGTTATACTCCATATTACTCTGGAATAACACAAAAATCGAGCTGAATTTTTTCAATTGCCACTGCCAGCAAGCAGTTCCTGACTGCGCAGCTGATTATTATTATGCCCTCCTGTACTTTCCTTAAACCTGAAATGGTGGAAAGTTTTGTTTTCCTGTCTTCTTTGGTCTATCAGATAAATCGTTTATCAGTACCATACAAGCCTAGTTAAAATTGTACCGTCTCTCTCCATGATAATTTAAAGTTAATACATTGCAAACCTAAATATAAATGCTAAAAAGTAGAGCTTCTAACTATCAGCCGTGCGTGCGCTGTGCTACTGAGTATGGCCGTGTACTCTCAGTGACCTACGCAGCATTGATCCGTGCAAGAGGCGGCAGCACGAAATGCCACTCAGCACTGGTGTAAATCTAACATGTGCACTGGGGTGGCACACATTGACTCCTTCCTCCACACGTACCCAATGCAATATCGTCTTCCTGTTTGTTTTCGCACCAAGTTGCACAGTGTAGAGAGGGAATTGAGTCTGAGCGTGAGTTCCTTGCCTGAGCGAAAGAACATTGCTATAGATCAGTGTATCCCATTGCTCTGTATCCCTGAACAGTAAAAACTAAACAAAGTGGATTATCTTTAACGCAGTGTTAAAAGCCTCCCTTGTTACATCCTTTCCTCTCCATCCAAAGTATAATTAAAACACTGCTCACCTTAAATCAGTTCTCGCAATGAAAACGATCTGGACCCTGCTTCCCCAACGTGATGTAACACAAAGATTATGATAAGATGGTTAAGCACATATACCTGCACATTCTCTCTGATAGTTCAGGGGATTATGCTGACTCAGATGTACAGTGCAGCCATTCCTCTTAAGTCATTTTGTGTGTATGCTACGTGCTCTGTTTTGACAGTGTGTGCATACAGGGAGGCAAACAGTAAACATTTAGAAAATGCTACAAAATCAAATGTTTCTCCAAGGCTGGGATGCACCTTCTGACATTTACAGATGTTCTCTTAGGGTTGTATTCAGACTTGAGCTACACACATGTAGTGAGGAGTTAATTGAATTTGTAAACATCAGTATTCAGACTTAAGCACTATTCAGAAAGTCGTGTGCACGAGTATGCCTCAATTAGCATTACGTCCAGTGGTACTGTCTAACAGTTCAAAGTAATTCCTGAAATTTGTTTCAGGGTGTAAATAAACTTGCTTATCTGAAACTCATCATATCATCTCTTTCAAGTCCAAGAACAGAGGACATCTGTGGAGACAGCACCCTAATTATAGACATATAACAGACAAATATAAAGAACGATTACTTAAAGTGAACTGAAAGCATAGCACATGAATGCTCGGGTAGCTTACCCTCCAAACCGTGGGTATGTTTTCTTTATCGAATTAACCATCAATTTCTTTTTTAATTATTATTCATTCCACTAGGGATTTTCTTTTTAAAAGTGTGATAAAATAACCTACATCCTGCATACACATTATGATTTCATGACCTCAGTGGCTACACCAAGTTGTGTGCAGAGTTAAATGCAAAACAATATGATGTGCTGGATCAAGTGCTATTTTAAAAGCTGTTAAATAATGACACTGGAAGCCATATTGTTAGATTAAACAATATTTGCAGTGACTAATGTTCACATTTTATTTGGGCTTAAAGGCAAATGCTTGTCTTTAAAGACGATGGTCTAGACACTACAGAAAAAAGCCATCTCAAGACAAAACCTGGCAACCTCAGAGATGTAGCTTTATGGAAAGATGAAGTGAATTATTATCCATTTATGGTTCCATTTTATTTCTTCCAAGTCGCAGCTGCTCTTATGTTCCGTGCTGGTGATGGGCATGATGTGTCAGATGTACCCAAAATAGACTGGTACTGATGTTTTTACCACAAATAGATTATAGCAATTGTGAAAAGTAAACATTGTTTCTGCTCATCCTGCTCATAATACATCTGATAATGCCTCTGGTTGGATATGCATACATTCTGTATCTGGCTAAGTGGCTATCTGCCAAGGAAACCACGGCGACAAGCTGTGACATAGGATTGGGAGGCCCTAGAGTTTACTAGAGTGATTTGCTGAAAGGTAAAGCATATTATCCAGTATTTGAATGGAAAACAATAAAGTTATGAAGCTAATATTATGGTATATGAGTGATAAATAAAAGTGTGGACCATCCACAGTTCCTTGGGAAAGAAATATTGAAATGTGGGTGGTATATCCATATTAGAAAAAGTAACATGCTACTATTTAAAGTCCAAGGTACTCCGGAAAACGAAAACACAAACACAGGGGTGGGTGGAATAAATGTGCTAGAATACAGAATACTGAACATCTACAGGAGCTTCAGGGGCAGGATCGAAAGCCTCTCGCTTAATTCTCTGAATTTCATATCAGTTCTACTCAATTACACCAACAACGCCATGCTTTCCAAATTGGGTAGTTGAAACAGGACCAAGTCTAGATGATGCACTGAGTTCTTGGTGTATTTTATATACTGAAGGCTCATCTTCTAATCTCGCGCACTTCGCGTCATAGCCATTTAAATATTTAACACACAACTGCTCTGAAAACAAGCTATTTATTTCCCTGAATGTGTTTCTCCTGTTGCCAGAGCACGGCCAGGCTTGAATCAAAATGGTGTTACAGCGATTGGTCCGAGAAGAGAAGAGAAGAGAAGAGGAGAGAAGAGGAGAAATGACGGAGGCCTTCGGGCTCTTCGGTTTTACCAAGCACAGAATGCTAAAACTTTTATAGCTGGACCCAGCTTAGTCTGATTTTTCTCTATCTCTTTTTTTTCCTACTTGGAATAAATGAGCACACAACACGGTCGCTAAGTGAAACATAATCTTTCAGCATGAAATGATTTCAGGAATTCCTACAGTGTGGATTTCTGCAATGCAGTGCATTTGCATTTTTTTTTTCCAGTCTGAAAGTACTGAAAAGTAAATCTGACTTGGGCTGATGAAAATGCCAAATAGGCGGTAGTACAAATACGACATTACTTCCTGTTCAATTATTTCCCCTCCACCTCTTTTCAAATTCACTTTAAGGTATTACTTCAACACGGGGTGACCCATTTTTCTTTTGACAGAGAGAAAGACAGCAATTTTCTGAAAAGGGTTTAATGGATATCAAGAGGTGTTGGATTAAGTGCTGCACATGCTTAATCCAACACCTCTGCATGCAGTCTAAAAGGGGACAAAAAAAGGGAATTACTTTTTTTTTTTTAAATAGCACTTCCAGGTCAGTGCCCTGAAGGTAAGAAGGAATGGTTTTGTCCTGACCCAGTTCAGTTTCTACTCTTGGGCCGCAGTATTTAATAAGGGCCATGCGAAGGTCAGCACTGGCACTCAGCTCTTGTCTCTCAGCTTTTTCCCTCCCAGCTCTTTGCTCTTCCCATCTCTGCCATCACCTAGTCATCGCTCAGGGTGAGTAACTATCTCTCTGCCTGATGGCCAACCCCCGCGGCAATCCCCTCCAATAATAATGGACAATAGCTGTGCTGCCACCTTCCCTACAGTCTGGCTGAAAAATGGGCCGTCTCCACGTATTTACATATGTGTTCATGGGGTGCAGCTTATTTATCTCTCGGTACTTCTTGTCAAGAGGCAGGTAGGAAGGAGCGCCAGGACCAGGCAAGACCTCCGCAGTGACACATGTTGCCTCCCTCGTAAACAAAACGCTCAGCATTGATCATGTGGCATCGTCGTCGAAGAGCAGCCTGGACAGAGATAGAGAGAAAGAGAGAGAGGGGAGGATTTGGGAAGGGCGAGGAGGAGCGTATCCACAGATCCAAAACTGAAAAAAAGAGAAGCGCTGTGTGCGCAGATGATGCAAGAGCAGTGAAATCCTGTAGCCAGAATGCAAGCTGAATTAACACCATGCTGCAGGAGAAAAAAAAAAAAAAAAAAAAAAAAAAAACGCCCAAGCCCTCTCTCCCTCCTTCTCCACCAAGGACAACCAAATGTCTCGGCGAAAATCCAGCCTCTAATGAACTTTATTACAGCGGGGAAATCAGACTTTCGTCCTGTAACGCATAACGCGCCGTTCCGTACCTCTACTGCATTTTTCAATGATTTGCTTGCGTATTCTCTAAGCATCATGATCTGTATTCATGAAAAAGACCAAATATATGGCATGTGGGTCTACACTACACTGTTCAAAAACACAGATAGCAAAGCCTCGGGCTGGTTATAAAGTGAGCTAGCTGAGTCACAAGGGAGCCAGGCAGTCAGACTCTCTTTTAGATGCCGTCCCAGCATGCACTGGGGAGAGACTGTTCTGGACTGAGCTGTGTAGTAAAAGGGGTCCAGGCAGAATACGTTACGCTGGAGTCCTCCTCAGAGTGTTCTCTGCACCTGCCGGTGACCAGGACAAATGCACTCTATTAGCAGTGCTGAGTCACGCCGAGCTGCCAAATGAAATCGCTGGAGAATGGACACGTTGTCCTCTTAAACCCAAATTTGCTCCAGCACCTATATCTCTCTCTCTTTATTGCTTTTTTTTTTTTGCTTACCAAACTCAAACCTATCAAGTTTTGTATTTCCTCCTGCTCTACGACAGCCTGTTTACCTCATTTGTTCCTGCTGCATTCATCCATCCATCCATCTCATCCTCCATTGCTAATCCACCCAGCACTTAATGTTTTTTACCTCTCTCAATCCGTGCCTTAAACATATTTCACTTTCTTCTCTTCATGAATCTAAGCTGCTTTATGTGCCCTGCTTTCTCCACCCTTCTATTTCTAATAAATCCAGGCTTTCCTCTACATCACTCTGCCACTCTGACATTCAAGCCCCTTTCCCCTAATAGCTAGATAACTGGTGTATAGACGAGATATCACGGCTAGTTTTGTTATAAAAAAAAAAAAAAAGCCTTCAAATCCCTGCCTAACCATCAAGCTCTTGTGCAAAAATAGACCCCATGTACACGCATAACAACGATCAAAAATAGAGTTTGTGAATTTAGCAGTGCAGTGTGAAATGGAAAGCTTCTCCTCTTACATGTTTTATTATGGCATCCAACATAGTCCCTCACCACCCACGCTCTACGTCGCAGCTTCAAATGCTCTACTTTTGCAAGGGCAGCTCATTGCTTACGGCACAACACACAACAATTTGCTCTTGCACTTCTCTACTGTTCTGCAGCCTATTTAAAAACACAACTTGCACTGCTTTCAAATTAATTAAACATCCCATCAGCAACTGCAGTGTTTTTGGCAAGATGCAACTTCGCCTCGTCCTGTCAACAAATGAATCCAAGCAATCATCTCCTGCAAGGAGCAGCCATTTCCGAGAGGCTAATATTTGCCGTTTAGCCATTGGAAAATGTGTATTTATCTTGAGGTTGTGCCATTTCCATTACCCGGCTGCTGTTTACAGGTCTACAGGGATCGGGAGCTCACTCACAGACTCTCAGAATGCAATTGTGAACTTTAAAATGTTAAGACGGGTGACGGAGTGAATAAAGACAGGAAACGATGCCTTCGAGCGTATGAATGGGTGAAGGATGAGGAGAGGAGGATGAAAGAAAGGCAGAGAGACGCAGAACATCGGAGGAGGGAGTGTGGTAGGAAGAAGAGAGGAGCGTGGTGGCGGAGGAGTCGTGATTTCTCAAGAACGCATGAAGAGAACAAATGAGGTTCATAACTATTAAATAAAAATAATAAAATGTGGGAATCACAAATATGAGGACTAGGCATGAAACGCATGAATACGAATCCATTATTCAGATAACGTCTTCTAACCAGATACATATGCAAATACTGTTGTTTGTTGTTTTTTATCCCACAGCATCTGGTTGAGAGTGTTGTGGGCAAGCAGACAGATATGAAGCTTGTGGGTCAGATATGAATTTTGCATGACAAAGAAAGACCATGTTCAGTAACATGAATGTGAAAGATCACTCATCCTTAGTAACTGCCTGGTCAGGGTCACGGTGGTTCAAATTAGGCTACTGTTTTGTTTATATAATTTGGGAAACTAAATTCATTAAACTGTGTCACGGACGAGTACAAACAAAATTAATGACTATGCAGGCGGGGTTAAATAACTGTTGCGTGTACATCTTTGTTTTCAAAAACAAAACAAAGCAAAACCCCTTCCGGTGTAGGCCACACCCACTTCAGGTTTAAATCCGAATGCAGATACAGATAGTGCTGTTGTGTTACACCACTAGTCGAGACCAGTGTGCATACAGAAACCCAACAGGTTGTAGGAAGCAGCCAGGGCTTCACTAATAAAATCAGGAATTTCCCAGGACATGTGGGAATGCCATACATCCGAGAATCAGTCTGCGAAGGCGCTCATGATTAACCATGAGACCGGGAGTCACAACTACATTTGCACTATTAATAAAAGATAAGCTCCCCCCTCTTGCTTTACCACCATCCCCACTTGCTCTGCTACTTACATTTAATACTATCATTACCCAGCATATGGGTAACATCTATCTGTTTAGCGTGGAGGAGGATCTGCATCCCTCATCACAGGATGAGCAGCTGCATTTATACCTCCTCGCGGATGGATGGCTCTATTACATTTGCATATAAACCCCAAGCAATATGTTAATATTTTAAAGTCCAGGCATTTTAAACTCCAGGCATAACGCAAACAGGAAGCAAAAATTCTTAAAACAGCTGACTGGGCTGCCAAATAAACAAATCAAACACAGAATATGGAACGTCTACGGCGGCTTTAGGGCAAGATCGAAGCCTTGCCTAATTCACTGAATATCATAATGGTTGGAAACGTTCTACTCAATTACTCCAACAACTCTAGGCCGTGCAGTTAGGTATTTGAAACATGACCAAGCGTAAATGATAGACAGGGAATTCCGTATGGCACACAGACTACTCGCTTTCCCATTTCACACCCTGTGTTGTAAATATGGCTTAGAAAATAGGAGCGTGGTTGATAAGCCAGAGATCTGTGACAAATAAATGAAACCGCCTGTAGGAAGCACACATGTAATCGACCAGTGAGTGATGCAACTTGTGTCACTGGTAATGCAAAGAGAGTATAAAAGTATGAATGTTGCTAGCACTAGGAGCCTTGCTGATGAACAAGCGCTGCTCAAGGCTTAGCGAAGGCTATATATCCCTGGAAGGAGTCACTTCCTAGGATCGGCCCATGTGGACACCCATAGTTCAAGGCCAACATGATTAACCGCCGGACTGGGAGTCACTACTACAGCTGCGTATTAATAAAAGATAAGCTCTCCCCTCCGCCTCCGTCACCATCTCCACTCCCTCCACTCATAACCATTTGTTCTGCTGCTTCATATATTTAACACTATCATTACCCAGCACTCTTTGTTTAGCGTAGGACAGGATGTTGTGCCCGATCTCCTGGGGATGGACGGCTCTATTAGATACGAATACGACCCCCAAGTCAGGCAATGTCCTCCGGGGTGAAGCAGATCAATTAGACGGAACTGGGAAATAATGGCACCCTGGGGACGAGGTTCAGGGGAGATCCCCTGGCACACGCGAGACGGAGCGTTTTCAGGAATTCATCTTCCCGATCGCACCGCGGGTATCCTGCGCTGGCGATAATTAAGACTCTGCACAAACAAGCCGGTGGTGTCAGAGAGTGCAAGAGCAGGGATGTGCGATCCTGGACGAGAGATCAACTGGTGCACCAGAGGAAACAAAGAACGCACAATGCAGAATAGTCATGAAAACTTGTGAATGGAGAAATAGTGTTGGAAGAGCAACGTGATTCATTTTTAGTTGAGGTTCATTAGACAAAATCGCCAGTAAATGTGCCATAAAAAACATGATGTCCCAATGGCTCAAAAAAAAAAAAGAAATCTTGAAAGATTCAACGGACAATCAAGATTTCTTTAACCTCCTAAAATGGTTTTACTTGGAACCCTTTCTGATAGGGAAACACTCAGTTGTACCTTTAAAGGTTCTCCCACAGGAACACCAAAGAACACTTAAGGGTTCTCAATTTTTCAAAGAGTGCACCTCCTGAAATCTTGAGTAACTGTGCTATTAAAAAGCATTTATCTGATTGTAATAGGTACACCCTTAGAAAAAGGGTTCTTCAGTGGTTCTTTAAGGAGTCACTGGATAATTAAGATTTCTTTAACCTCCTAACATGGATCCCTTTCTGATAGAGAAACACTCGAGTTGTATGTTTAAGGGTTCTCCCACAACCAAAAACCCTTAACAGTTCTACATTTTCTGAGTGGTTCCATGTGGAACCTTCGTTTCATGTGAAGTAATAATGCTGAATTATTAAACTATAAAAATCTCTTGTGCTGTCAGTGAAAATGTCAAACACTGAATCCGTCTCAGTCGTGCTAAATACGGTGCCGACCTTTTGTCGTGATGTGCGCGCGCGCACACACACACACACACGCACGCTCGTGCAGCAAGGACCGGCCACAGGGTTCAGCATCCTTTTGCATTTGCATCCGTACAACAGTGAAGATCCAAGCACACGCTCTTTCCTTCAAACTGTAATAAAAACGAAATGGATGCTGTGATAATGCGCAGAGGCAATGCACTGGGGGGGGGGAAATAATAATAATAAAATAAACTTTGACTTTAATTTTTTTCATCACAAAAAAAAACTTGCCATGTTGTAATAAAAGCCTCTGCATGGTGAAACAAATCTCACCGCGTTAATAATCCATCATACCCTCTCCTTCCATGGAGACCGTGACGAGCGCGCGCCACAAGCCCGAGCCCGAGTCCCCTACCTTTGTGCATGCCCGTGAATCGGTCCTTCAGCACGGTGAGCTCGTAGATCTTGCCGAACTCCTCGAAGAGCGGCCGCAGGTCCTTCTCGTCCAGGTTGCGCGGGATCTGGCCGACGAACAGCTTGATGGCGTCATGGTCCTTCATGGGAATGGTGGCGCAGCCCGGCGCGCCGTGACCGTGGCTTATTCCGTTCACGAGCCCGTTCGCGCCGGCCGCCGCGTGCGCCGCGCTGTCCGCCTGTCCGTTCGCTAAAGTTGTCATCGTCGACGGCGAGCCGTTGATCAGCAGCGGCGGCAAGTCAGCGCCTGGTCCTCCGAAGTGCGTGAGACAGTCTCGGGATGGCACGCGCAGCTCCCGGTCTACAGTTGCAGTCGCGGGCAAATATTTACACGCGCGTATAAACATGTAACGTGGAATGAGTTAGATATGAAAAGCTCGTTCCCGGCGCTAAGGCGCGTCCCCTGTAGCCTATGTTTCCCTCTTCAGTCGTTCATTTCATAAAAAAAAAAAACGCAGAGAGAGAGACAGAGAGAGGGAGAGAGAGAGAGAGGGAGAGAGAGAGAGAAAGAGAGCGCTTTCGCTTTGTATTTACACCTCCGTTCCCCCTCGTCTCTGCTTCTAGCTACTCTTTTATTATTTATTTATTTATTTATTTATTTAATTTTTTTTTTGCATCGGGAAGTCGCTACGGGTGTCCTCTCGGTTTAAACGTACAGGCTTGCACCAAATCCAGTGGAGGAGTAGGGGACAACGCAGAGTGTGTATGAGAAACTCGGAGTACATCCCAAATCACAAGCTACTCTACTAAATATTGTTTTAAAAATTCGTAATAATATATAATTTCATATCATTTCGTGTAGCGATATACGGTTTTATACGCAACGTACTCTAGCACTTTCTCTCAGGCCTCCCCCCATTGTTAAAATGGTACATTCCGCCAGGGGAGAGGTAGTATAAATGAAGTAAAATATCACCGTTTGTAGAGTTCTTTGTATGGTGTCCTGTGTATGATGGGCTATTAGCTGCTCTCACTGTCCAAAGAAACTGACTTGCTTTTCAGCAGAATGAAATCTATTTCAATTAAGCCATTTCTTTGTTTAAAAAAGGAAACAAACAAACAAACAAGCAAAAAAAAACCCTTTTAACAAAGGATTAGCGTCGCAGTTATTTGTCGCGACACGGTTGTTATAATCATACATTTGTGGGTTAGTTTCCAGTTGACGTTTACATGTTGCTTGTTTGTTTGTCAGGAAGTGGCTGGTCAGAAATACCGAGTGACAGCCGCCTGAACGCGTCGATCAGGCGCGCGCGCGGACAGCGTCTGGTGCTGAAAAAAATGGCGGGAACACAGCGCTAAAGAGCCGCGCGCGCGCCGCGCGCACAAGAGAAACTCTTGTAGTTGTTGTTAATTATGACTAATTAAAAAACATATGGCGGATGTGTATAGAGAATAAAGTATCTGCGTCTGATACTCTTGTTTCTGAAAAGAAGAAGAAGAATAGGAAGGAGAAGGAGGAGAAGAAGAAGGAAGGAGACCGCGAGCTCCTCCGCACGCGCGAGAACAGCGCCGTGTGTAAGAACAGCCGTTTTTCGCGTGCGCCTCTGTGTAGTCACGTTAGTGAACATTTTACCGACATTTTGTCGCACAAAAGTGGGCTTTAGTTAGATATTTAGAAAGAAGCTGTTGTCAAAGTGGACAAAATGGAGGTGGAAGCTAAGTGTAAAGTGAACCTGACAACCTCGAGAGCTCAGAAAGAAGATTTTCCAGATACACGCGCGTGCCTTTAAGAAGGGCTTAAGATGTTAAGTAATCATGTTTCCTGAGTTCTTTAAAAAAAAAAAAAAAAATATATATATATATATATATATATATATATATATATATATATATATATATGACCCAACAGCCATCATGTTCGCTGGTTTAAACTAGTATTTATTCCTAATAATAGTAACCATTTGTTAGTTTTTCCGGCCTCTCAAACGCTGTTGTTGTCCGGGGGTGGGGTGGGGTGAGGGGGGCGTGTCCACGACTAGGTCAAACAGAACAAAGGGGCGTGGCCACATTGGGGCAGCTGCCACGTTAGAAATACCTCTAGCCACTTCAAATCTGATCTCCAATCACATCTCTGAGAGGTCTGTTACTCCTATAATCCATGCAGACTCAATGAGTCATAGCTATCTCATGTAGATGTAAATCATTTTAGCTTTGTAGTTACTTTACCCAAATCCCCTGAGCACGTAGAATTATAGAGTGGCTATGAAGCCATAGCAGTAAAGTCATTATATGCCTATTCATAGCAACAAAAAGCAAATGAGATGTTCTGCAAATGCAACATTGTCCTCTGAATGTACATTTTTCTTCGTCTTCTTCTTCTCATCTTTTTTTTTTTTTTTTTTTTTCATTTGACAGAAAATTTCCTCCAAAGCCATACATGTCAAGCATTCAAGCAGTTAAGAGTTAAGGATCTTGATCTCAAAGGGCCCAAAGTAGCTCTCTGGCAATCCTGGGATTTAAGCTCATAACATTTTAGTTGCTAAGGGTTGCTCTCTGAGTTGTGTAAAGTGTGTGTAGTGAGGAGTTATCAAGAGACAATTAGAGACAATACTTATCTTGAGGAGCATTTTTATACAGCATGAAAATCTCGTAGTCCTGCTTAGTGAGCTGCATGGCACATGACAGCTTGGTCAGCTTATTCATTTGGACACAATTAATAAATTTCAAAAATCAAACTCTCATAATGAAAGCATGAAAGTTCAAAGCTTGTTTGTGCATCATTTCATCATCTTAATTTTTTAAAATTGAGTTTTTTTTTTTTGTTTTTTTTTTACCTTTTTTTCCTACCAAAGCTGTACACTTTCTAATAAAATATAAGGCTAGTTCTAGGAGGTGCTGCATCAAGTGCTATTTTATAAACAGAGACATTTTCAGTGATTGTGTGTTTAATGTGATTATTAGGACTAGGACCATTCATCCCATTCATCACATGATCTTCATCCCATCACTGAATCAAATTAAGGCCTCAATGAGTAACACCTCAATGAACAATGAAAATCCACGTTTGTTAAGAGGCAAAAATCAGAATTGAGGCTTGTGAGAACTTGTGCTCCCTTGTTAACATTACTTACAGTGAATCAGTGCTGTTTTGCTATGTTAACTAATGCAGTAAATAACGTAAGTGAATGTAAAGCATTGCCAGTTAAGCACCTGCGTAAGCCAAATCTGAATACGAGGAACTTTCCCTGTGTAAATATTGACGTAACTTTTAAATACTGCCTTAATACAGAATTTTAACCACTTAGCCATCATTACTCTTATACATAATGTCTTTTACATAATGGCCACACCTTATGGGCTCCTGTAACACACCCAGCAAAAAGAAAAATACAACATCAACGAAAACAACATCCCAAAATGGGAGGAATGTAGCAGATCTGGCTTTTAAGGGTTTCTCCAGTGTTGTACAGTGTAGAAAGATGTGCTTTATATAAAGAGAGAGCCAAACTGAATATGATACAACAGCTAGATGTGCAAAAACAACTCGAGGTTCACACACACACCAGTTGAAGGTTCAGACTTCGGCAATTGAAGCTCATACATGTGCAAATATGCCCGCAAGCTGCATTTCTCTACAGCACACTTATGAGCATGGCGTGTGTGCTTCTTTCTGACAATGACACACTGCTGTCGAGCTCAGAGCACCTGCTCATAATGATGTGGAATTGCAGACTGCACAGGAGACAGTAGAGTCCCCTGCTGAGCACATGTGCGTACGAGAACAAGGAGGCGTACGCGTGCAGTAATGGCTACGAACGCTAGAGATCCTCGGGCAAGCTCAGAAATATCAAGCGAAGTTAGGATACAAATCTCGTCTGAGCAATAAATGCTCCAGACAGCATCTTATGAGGGAACAAACAACCCGCATTACAGCATGCAGAATAAAGTTAGTGCAATCAAGTCAGCAACTGGATGTGCACTTTCAATATGCAAATGAAGAGCAATTTCACGGATGTTTGAGGAGATCGTTCTTTTAGTTTGAGATGTATATACTCACGTTTTGAACTCTGAGAATGGATTCATTTACAGGAAGTCCTGCATAGCAGCACCAATCTGGTGTTGGATTGGAATGAACTGCTGACAGGAGGACCCTCATTTTACGTTTCATTTACTTTCACCAAAGATTACTTGGACAGATATGATGACCCAGTGGAACAGAATGTAGCGTGCTTGTGTTGGCTTCCACAGCACAGTTTCAAAGGTTTGGTCTCAGTCCAAGCTAGTATTAAATGTCCAACAATTTATTGCTCTCACAGCCTTTGCTTTCATTATCTTCATACATACACCCTCTTCGTACTTCCTTCAGCCCTAAGTGTCTTAATCGATGTGACAGAAATAAGAGACATAACCTGCTTATTTTCCAAAACATAGCTGATAGAAACGCAGCACATTAGACATCTGCTTAATATAGCCTACAGTTTATTTTGACCTTTGCAATATTGATAGTGTAATCTGGTACAATGTGAAAAATGCTATCTGACTAAATGTTTAATCGAGTGCTATGACCACCATGATCTATCCAGACACTTGAGATTAATGTGTTTTTTTTTTACATTTTCAACCAACTTGGAAACAATGGGCCTCATTCATCAACCTCTTATAAAAGTCGTATATAAATGTTTTCGTAAGCTAGAGCGAACAAAAAAATTCCAGCCACATTTGAAAAAATTTGGTAACTGTGATTTTCTTCGCATGCCAACTACCAAGTGTGTGCAAGAGACACCCACAAACTCTATAAAAGGGAAAGCTCAGAGAGAGTCAGAAACAACAAAATGGCAATTAATACTGAAAGTTCGCCTCCTAAGCGCGACATGTGATAAATCTTCCAGTAAGTTTATGCATTGCTGCGCATTAGCTACCACAGCCAAACACTAACTCCTCCTCCTTTTACAGGGTACCATTTCTGTTTTCTGATTGAATGGCTAGTCATATTTTTCTTAATTTATGGATTTCCTTTGTATTGCTTTAAGTCATAAATATGCATTTCACAAACCTTTCATCCAATTTGTGGGTGTAATCAAAATAAGTAATCCATATATAAAATTGCAGTAGCTTGCCAATTATCATTATCAGCTGGGGTTCACAAAAAGGAGTCTCCTTATACATAAACTAACACAGGAGTATCATAATATCTATTGATTAAAAAACGGTACAATTTGAAATATTACTCAAATTTAACCAGATTTTTGATGGAATCATAGTTACAGACTTTTACGGCTGATTAATGTCACTGTGGACTGTCAGAAGGCCTTGGACTTGCACAGCTAGTTCATGTTCTTTCTTGGCAAAGCAGCCTGTTTTTTTTTTCTCCCAATGCACCCGTTTAGCCAACATTTCACTCCTCTATGCATCCAACCTGCCTTCAGCCATATTTTTAATACAAGACGCAAAATGTGGGAGCACAAATCATTATGATTATGCTCAGTGGCTAGTTTTGCGGTGATTATTGTAGGTTATGTTGTCATTACTGGTCCCTGATGGTCTCTCTCTCTCTTTCTCTCTCTCTCTCTCTCTCTCTCTCTTTCTCCTCAACTTCCCATGTTTCTGTCAGTGCTTTTGAATGCACCACAAGCCGCTGTAAATGAAAAGCCTCTGATGAGTGGGCCCATCGATGTGGTAATAATAATATGCAATTAACGGGTAATTTACCGAACAATATGTCTTCACTGAAACTCCATAGGTTGCGGTGCCTCTTTCGGTAGATGTGGCTTAGATGAATAACAGAATGGAGGTAATGCTCAAATCCAAAGCTCTGCTCGGAGCATGGATTTCTCTCTGGAGGAAGAGAAATGACGAGTGATTCAAAAAAGTAGTTGGCTAGTCATGTTTTCCACAGGGGAAGCAAAAACTGATTCAGGACATTGCTATTTTTAAGCTATTTTAGCGCAGGTAAATGCTGATGAACAATGCTTTTTTTAGGCTACACTGTTGACAATAGTGTGTAATAAATGTGCAAAATCATTCATTTGTGTATCATATTACACTATTTAAGGATACCAATACTTAAAATACAATACAACAAGGTGGCTCAGCTGAAATCGTTGATTCTGGAACTGAGAATGCGCAGCACGGAAGCTCATGTCCATCAGCTGTCCTTATAGCTCTGTGACTGGCCTTCCTTGTACGGAGAATTTGGAAGGTTGTTACAGGATGATAATGACCACTATGTTCTTGTGGTCTCAGTTGCATCTGAAAAAAAAAGCCTAGCTCCAAACTAGCTAAGTGAGATTAGATAGTGCCATCCAACCTGTGGTACAGAATTATTCTTTCTCTTAGCACTGGTCATGGTGGAATTCATTATGCCAGGGTACAAGGATTTTATTTAAATTGTAGTTAGCTTTAAAGGAAAAAAATAAAGTAAATGTGGGAGCATTTGGGATTTGTTAGAATTACTTCAGGAGAAGGTGGAAGTGGGTTTGAAAAAACATATACACCATAAAAGTGATATCAATATGATAACATTCCATTGAAGCAAAAGAAAACAAACAAACAAAAAAGACTTCCTTGCGTACTCTTACACAACATGCAGTTGACTGTAGATTTGGCTTGAGTTGACCAACAAAGTACATCTAACCTGCTTTCTTTACCATCTGCCTCACTGCACGACAGTACTGTTTAATACAGTTTATATTCTCATAATATGATTTTCTGCTTTATATATGCCATATTTTCTTCCAAGCACACACCAGGCTGTACACAGCACTATCCAAGGCACTGAAATACAAACACATTGACTTTTGGGGATATCAATTTATGTGTGGGTGAATATAATTGGGGAATATGTAAGCCAACACTTAGTAATGAAGTTCTTTTTACAACTCCGAAGTACATCACGCCATTGCAGCAAAGTAACTCCTCAACGTCCTTGGAACCTTCCTCGAACTCAAATCCAGTTATGCCATTGAAATGGTTGAAGAAACGAGAGATAAACAAAATCTTGCGGGGCAACTTGGCTGAATAGATTGATAATGTGTGATATTACCTACTCTGCATATTAATGCCACTCCTACCTTGTCCTTCATCCAGGACAAAGTTCTAAATCTCAGTGAGCCTTGAGCCTTGGAGGCAGTATATCATCACACTGTAATTTAAGAGGATGGAGTGGAGGAAAGGCCACAGGAGCGCTGAACATCAGGAGGATCAAAGAGGTGCTGAGAAAATTAACTCTGCTTTTCTTACACTGAACAGCGTAAGAAAATGGTAGCTGAGATAGTAGACAAATGGGAAGCAAGCAAACTCCTAAAAATGTGTAAGTGAGAGCTTTGTAAATACGATTATATTGTGTGTAAGTGGGTGATTTGACCATCTGAAAATGGATCAGTGTGAGTAGCCATCATATCGGGAAAGAGGTTAAAAGAATGCTGAGCAACCTTTGACCATATCACCGTCATCAATAGTGGAGTAGTATAAAA
Source organism: Pangasius djambal (assembly GCA_022985145.1). Taxonomy (NCBI): domain Eukaryota; kingdom Metazoa; phylum Chordata; class Actinopteri; order Siluriformes; family Pangasiidae; genus Pangasius; species Pangasius djambal. The sequence continues at coordinate 20,515,136 of CM040989.1, read as the reverse complement.
TTCTACAGCAACAATTGCTTTACGCACATACTTAAGTATTAAAACCACCTCCAAGATTGCCAGACTTCTGAGAATTTTTATTCTCAGTCATAACTACAGGCTTAAGCTCTACTCTGACAGTTGCGTAGGAGTTGTGTGTATGGGGCAGAGTTTGCCTAAAACAGAGGTGTGTCTCACTTACGCACAGTTCTGACCTTGAACTTAAGCCTGTTTTTCTTGTCTGATTGGCTCGAGTCCAGAACCCATGTCTGATAGTTTCAAATAACCACTGAAATTTATGTTTTGGGCTGTAAATACACTAAAAACTGTGGAATGCCATTTCCAACCAATATTAAATATATAAATACGACACTGTCCATGGAAATTATTATTTTTTTTTAGGTGAACATCGAAGGAGACAGTGTCTTAATTGGAGACATTGTTTATCACAAGGACAATTTCTTTTTATGGATAAACTTATGAACAACACTTACATAAAGCGAGCTGTAAGTGTAGCAGGGGAATACTTACCAGCTTATCCTTGAAACCATGGGCATGCTTTTTTTTTTTTTTTTTTTTTTTAACGGAGCACACATAGAATTAATCAAAGCATTTTATTAATTTTATTAATTAACTCAAATAGTGAATGAATTAAAAGGGTGATAAAAAATAGCCTACAGCCTCTTCGCACAGGATGTCAGTTTAGTAACTTGTGGCAACATTATACTGTGCACACATTTAACAGTCAGAGCATAATATAAAAAAATAAAATACAAAATAATAATGTGCTGGATTAAGTGCTAATTTAATTTAGCACTGATAAATAATGAGGGTGGAAGACGTACTGTTAAATTAAACCTGATTCGCAGTGAGTAATTTACTTCTTCGTTCTGCATTTTCAATCCCCCAGTTTTTTCAAGCTTAAAAGCAATGGTCTAGACACTACTGACAAACAATGACAAATCTACTCAAGAAAAATCTGGCAATCTCGGAGGTGATTTTAATCATTTGAACGGGGCACTCGTAAACATAAGTATCTCTGAATACTTTCCCTGTGTAAATACTGACATCGAATTTTGAACTTAAGGTGCCGACTCTGAATACGGTCCTTTGCTTGACAATTTAATTTCTTGCTTATTCGTTTTGATATTTGAATGAAAACATGGCTATAGCCTTTAACGACACGTGAACGTTAACGCAGACTTTCAGAATACCCTGATAAAGCATAGTTAGCTAGTTTTGTTTCTTGTAAATATGCTTTAAATTATTTTAATTAGTTGGTTTGAGTTTGGAAGCCACATAGTGAAAGCTGGGTTCAATGCTTAAAAAATAAGCCTATTCTTAGCGATAAGGAAAAACAAGTTCAAATTGGGACCCACAAGCACATACAGAACAAATAAAGGCATGATTTGGTACAGTTTTTTTTCTCTAATTGCTGTTTACTCTTGAGAGGCTGCTTATCGAATGAGTGGTAATATTGTGCATCAGAGCCTCTGGTTGTTAAGGCTGTATTGGAAAGAGATTAGCGCTTTACCACTCGACACAGCTGGGTGTTTCTTCAGAGCTCAAATCCTCAATCACAGTTCTAGGCTGCTCTCAGCTTGCGCCTGGTAGCAAAACAGGAATAGCAGCAAAGAACTCGGTCCAAATACGACACAACCTGAATGGTGATGGTTTGAACCGGACCTCCACTGTGAGTTGACTTTTTTTCATACTTCAAGTAAATAATGAACGGTTGATTAGCTCTATATGCTCGTGACTTAGAAGGCTTAGTGTATTTCATACTATTTTCAGAATGTAAGCTCATAAAGTATGAATGCCTTAATATTAAGGAGCATGTGGCGTTTATACTGCATACATCAGCCACCATATATTCAAGGTGTCCCAAAAGTCTCCATATAGGGGACTATGTGTGCCAGCACCATGTCAGTTGTGCCTTCCAGTCTTTTTGAATTTGTTAATAATTTTGCAACAGTGTCGTGTGTGAGGTGCTTGCCATGTCTCCTGCTAAAGTCCATCGCAACCTTTCAATGGCTTCCTGATCCAACCATGAGAATGATTTCAATATGTTCTTCTTTTGCCAAAGGCATTCTTATCTGACATTTTGCTAAAAAGTGTTAATTTCCCCTATTTATAGGGACTTTTGGGACACACTGTATATATGTGAGTGTGTGAATACCAATATATAAAGATTTAAGATGGTATTTTAGATTTCTAACTACAGACTTCTCCAGATGCTCATGTTTTAATCAGAGGTCAGAAGAACTACAACGTATGACCTTTCAACTGCTTATGAGCACCTGTGCCACAGCGAGATGTGTCACCTCCTGTCATGTCATCACACTGCCACTCTTTGATGACAACTGTGGTGTCTGGGTGTCTGGTCTTGCCGAGCCTCTGATTGCACCCGAGGGAAAGTGTAACAAAGGGGCCGAAGCCACCTGCTACTGCCCTGCAGCCACACAGAGAATCTTGAGAGATATGTGAGACAGAGACTGGCAATACCCAAGAGTGCTAGATTACATTCTTGCTAGATTACATCTTAGCTGACAGCAAGAGAGAAGGAGAAGATTTCGCTGTTATGGGCAGTGACAGTGTGTTGGGCCTTCCCTTGGGGGAAAAAAACGGTGCTCTGTTAAGACACTAAAGTCACTCAAGACCAATTGTCCTTCTTGAAATCTAGCTGCAAGCAATTAGATAATTGGACAATCAGTCAGTCTGAAATGCACTGGAGGTACCATAAACTTCAATACACATTTTTATTTCAGGTGCTTTTTCTTCTGATTATTTTTCATTTTTTAAAATCAATTTTCTCCCAATTCCAACCCTCTAGCTAGTTCTCCCCCATCACACCATGCAGTTCTTCCACCATGAAGCCACCTTTTCAAACTACTGCTCATACTATGTCATAAAGCAGCTGAACACATTCAGTGGAAAGCACTAACTGACCTCTTCTGAATACATGAGCTCACAGACAGCCACAATTGATTAGTGTTGCTTTGACTGACAGGGGACAGAGTAACACCATCCCTCCCACCCAGATTGCACAGCCTTGGACTCCTGACCACAGATGGCTGTGGCATCGTTGCGATTTGAACTCTCAATCTCCTGACAAGAGGGCGAATGCTTTTCTGTTGTGCCACTACATTCTGTAGAGTAGAACTCCAGAGAGCTATGGCTAGAGACAGCTCTGACATGCTCGGACATGCAGAAACTCTGACTTCCTGCCAAACCCTCTGTAAACCCTCTAAAGCTAGCCAGGGCATTGTTCTCTCACAGAGGTTGAGCAGAAAGAAACACCCAGAACATCAACAAAAATATAACCACGGTTGAATGCAAGGGCCATCAAGTGATGTGTCAAGGAGCTCAGTCGAATGATATGACCATTCACCCTCATCATGCATATTCCAAAAGAGACAAACAAGCACATCTTCCAGTGGTGTCCCCCAGTGACAGGTCTATTCTGGACAGTAACTGACTGTGACTCAGAACCTCCCTGAAGGAACTGGACACTCACCAGGCTTATGTATAGTACGTACACTGGATATAGAAAACGCACCACTGTTTTGGAGAACCTGAAGCATGTGGCAGATGGAAGAAGCAACAAGATGTGACGCAGATGTTTTAGACTCATGGTAGCATCTATGAATAGCTTCCTTTAATGTACTTCTACATTATCCCTACTCAAAAAAATGATGAATCCATCAAACTATATAAATCCATTGACCAGAACCATGTCCATTGAAGAGCAGCTTACAGCTGACATGGACATGGTTCATGGTGAGTGTGGATAATAAAAAAATTTGGTTTCTAGTTACGGTACTCCACGTGATTAGCGCACATCATCCCCGATGCCAGACCTGCATTGTACAGATTGTAATTAGCTGCTGTATTTTACTGGGTATATTACAACCGAATCTAATGTTATGGCTTGACAGAAATAATCAAAACACACATCATAATGGTCTAATAATACAGAGGTAATTAGTCTAATGCTTGGTATGACACTTTATGTAATATAACCATGCTTTAGTTTTCCAAAGTCTTATATTCTATGTATAGTGTTCTGCATGCATGCAAAACATAACGATTGAAGAAAGACTATGTAAGGCTATTTAAAGTGTGCATGTTAACTCTCTCAACTTTTACGTATTACTTATTCACCATATAATGCAAGTATGACTTGGTTGGTGAGTATTTACTCTACTGAATTCATATATTTCGTAATAATTTTGGTTGTAGAACATCATGTTGGCACTGCCAATAGCAAGTCTCCAAGTCACTGGCCAAGAGTTCGGCTTTGAGCTGTGGCGCACACCTCTGGGATGTAGAGGTTTATAATGTTTAATTACTATTATTGTTTAACCATGAGATGACCGTGTGTCGTGCTAGCAGGAGAGCTATATGACAGCTTTGGCTGGCTTTGTAGGTATTCTTCCACATACCAGCATGCTCATGATTCTGAAATATTGTCTGCCATCCATGCAAGCTAATGCAGCAGACAAGTAAGCTAAACAAATAGTCAAAGAAAACAAACCTTACTTCCCATTGACTAATTGACAAAAGTTTACATTTGGTATCTAGCTATGTTTAAACATAACGCGCATTACGGTAGTGTTACAGACCTCGACCTACCTGTAACTACCGCCTGCTCTACTACACTCAACAGCCGAGGCATGATCTGGCTGTTGGTAGAATGATTTTTACTAGGCAGATACTGTACATTAGATAATGTCTAATTGACTTTTGTCAGTTAGTCAATAGGAAGTAAGGTTTGTTTTCTTTCACTATTTGTTTAACTTACTTGTCCGCTGCATAGCTATAAATAAAAAAACTAATACCCCGGTCACAAAATCAGCTTATTCCGGGTGCCCAGGCTACAGATTTGTTCATGCATGGGCTCAAGTACTCAAAAATATACAGCAAGGTCACTTTGGAGTGAAACTTTATGCTCTGTCCTCAGTAAAAGTGAACAGATCTAGGTTTTAGGGGGTTGTTACAATCACCAAGACCCATGTCATTTAATTACAAAGGTATTACAAAGACCATGTGGCCATCCAGCACATTGTGTCTGACATCTAACATCAGCCATGTCTGCTGCACTGGCACGTCCTAATCCTTCCATGCGGATTCAGTGGAGCATCAGTACCATTACCTAATGATGTCTCCGAGCTGCAGCATTCATGTGCTGTGTTTCGGCAAGTTGTCCCCGGATGCTCTTTTTAACATCCGCTGACCCTGATGTGACCCGGTCTCTGGCAACCAGCCTGAGCCATTAAGCTTGGCTTTGCTTCTTAAAAGCATTTTGGAGAAGAGTGCTGTCTCTGGCGATCAGACAACCCACCTGAGGAAGAGACAGAGAAAGAGAGAGAGAGAGAGTCAGACAGTCTCTCAAAATGAAGCAGTATAGAAACCATACCTAAACTGACTGAATTTACCAACCTTGCATTTATCTGTGTCACTGGAAAAGAAAAATGCATGGCGGTGTACTCGGTCACCTTCTCTCTTCCAGACACCCATCATCCGCCTGCGTAGCTGCTCGACGAAGGTCTGATCTTTAACTTCATTAGCATGAGAATGGCGAGTGATAAGATAGCTGGCATCAAATGCCAACCGCTGCATTGCAGTCCTGTCTCTGTCTTTCTCACACACATTCATCACCAAATCCACGCACTGAGCTCTGAGCTCTGATCTCTGAAATGCAGTACTAATATATGTCTCGCCATTAAAAATTCACGTCTACAAACACGAGAGACTAAGCGAGGGAGAGTAACAGAGAGCAAGAGAGCGAGAGAGACTGAGCGAGAGAGGGGAAGAGGTCAGGCTAATTAATTGTTATACCTTACTGGAAGGAAAGGCTTCTTGGCACGCACTCTCTAAAACACCCATCAAAACACACAGCAGAAACCATTATCTAAAATTGTGGACAAATTACCCATCAAGACCATACATATCCCTGGTAATCTCAGGATCGTTTTTTTTTTTTTCCTTTTCTAAAAAACACATATTAAATATGTAAAGAAAAATAAAACACGCAGAGTGTGCTGTTATAGGAAAATAATTGGTGTCATAAGGGCTGATCTGATTATTTTCCAATAACAGCGTGCCTCAAAGTGTACCAGAGCAATTTGCCAACATCAATCCATCAATCCATTTTCTGTACCGCTTATCCTACACAGGGTCACGGGGAGCCTGGAGCCTATCCCAGGGGTACGGGGTGCCAATCCATCGCAGGGGACAATTCTCTGGGGAAGAACCTGGAGTACCCGGAGAAAACATGCAAATTCCGCGCACACACAGGGCGGAGGCGGGAATCATACCGGGAATCGAGGCGGGAATCGAACCCCCAACCCTGGAGGTGGGAGGCAAACATGCTAACCACAGTAATTTTTATCCATTTATAATTGCATATCCTGTTACAGAACATCTCTGAAACAGATTAGTTCATGTTATTACTTACGTCAATGAGCTATAAACAGTTTTTTCATCACCAGACTCTCTTTTTTCTCCTCTCTTAAAGACAAAACATTTAGCTTGTCATGTTACCGAGAAACCAAAAAAACACTGCCATGGCAAAAAAAAAAACTTCAGATTTCTTTGAAATATGCTAAATAAATATCTCCTCACTGAAAGCTTCACCATATCAACAATTATACACATCTCGATTACTGTATGTAAGTTGTTGTTTTATATATATATATAGCCTGGTTTATTATCCTCATATTATTATGCATGGAAAGGTATATGACACAAACCTTAATTGGCTTCTCAACCATCTTAATTAGTGCACATCAAGAGAAATACAACTTGTTAAGAAATTCAGCATCTCAGAGTGAGGAAAGTTATAGCACAGCCTTCATAAGAACGGTGTTTATTTCTCTCGCTCTTAGGTACATATACACCACGTACACACTGTACGTGTGTGTCCTGTTAGATTAAGCTGAACTTCCTCCCCTCAAGCAGATGCGTGTGATAGAGACACAGCTGTCGAGGTCCATCTCTAGTTCTGCTTCCCCCTTCTAATGACCTCCATATATCTAGCACACACACACACACACACACACACACACACACACACACACACACACACACACACACACACACACACACACACACACACACACACACACACACACACACAGCAACACTGTTCCTCATCATTCCTGCATCGTTACCATTTAAAGCAGGTCAAGCTTTCAGGATCTTAAAAAAGTCTCAAACATGTTTTCAATTTCAAGAAATATTTTACTATTTTGATATAATAACTCATTATTTTAAGATATTAAGTCACTATTTTGATGTAATATCTCATTATTTGAGAATATGCCATTATTTGAATGTAATACCTTGTTATTATCACTTAGTAACTCATTATTGAAAGATATTATGCCATTATTTGGTGCTGATAGGTTCTTTGTAGAACCCTATAACAAAGGGTTTCTCTTTTAGGAATGGGTCAATGTAGAACCCCTTTAGAAAGCAAAAAAAATAAATAAAATAAAGGTATCAATCCAAAGAACCTTTAATGAAGGTTTACCGAAGGCCATACAACTGGAAACTTTGACAGTGAGTAGTACAAAGAAATTTTTTTTTGTGGTGGCAAAAGAAAGTTGATGATCCTGTCTCTTTCTTTCTCCTATCAAAGCTGCTGGAATAGAAAATCAACCACCACCTCCTGACCAATCAGAATTGAGAAATTTGAACAGTCGTGGTGTAAGACAATTATGATTCATGGACATGTTGTTGACAGTCTATGGATGGTTAATAGTGTTGATTGTTTGTTACAAATAAAATGTCACCTTTTAACAGCTTTTAAAAGATATATATTTTTATGCCATGCCAAAAACCATTTTTCATCTTTAGCCTTCATCAGTTAAAGACCAGGTTTAAGTGTTCTAGAGCAGGGAAATCACCAACCTGTACTGTGCTTACTTGATCTATGATCACATTGTTCTCCTGGGACTAAATAATTCCACACTGGGACTGTATAAAAAAACAGTCACAGGTAGCCATGAGATCAGCTGTTTTGTTTTTTTTTCTGCGTGCTGCTGCTACCTCATCATTTCATACTGCGGCAAGATTACAATTACCCCTCGCTAAAAGCCTGAAAGGAAGTGTGTGTGTCTTTTCCTTTCCATAGCACCAGCTGAACAGATGCCTGCAGCTACACACAGCTTTTTTTTTTTGGCTCCAATTCTCCAGCCTTGTTAAGGCACAATTCAGAAGCAAAGCGAAATGTCAATACGCATTTCTGCCGACGGGGGAAGCAAGCAGGAGTCACCTGGCTCCCAGCCTCAAACACGGTTTGACGGAACAAACCGGATTGAGAAAGATCTAGAAAAGATGGACAGCTGCGACAGGAGATACAGGATTAAAGCCTCAGGTGGCAGTATGAAGTTTAATATAGATATACTGTAGATAGAACATTTTCATTATTAGGACAAGGTTTATATATGTTTATGAAGGTATAATTGCTGACAGATTTTGTTTGGTTTGGTGATTTGGTATGCAGATGGAGAATACACTGTTGTCCACAAACCCATCTGTGTGTGTGTGTGTGTGTGTGTGTGTATGAGAGAGAGACAGAGAGAAGTGAATGACCAGGGCCTGGGCAGCAGCTGAGGCACAAGCTGGAGAGAAGATAAGATTCCTGGGTGGGTTCTGCTCTGTGCACGAGTCCAAAGGCCCGCGGCAAGAGAGGAGAGACACGTTATCAGGGCGGCACAGGGGCAGACTGCACATACCCCCCCTCCCCTCCTTCCATCCCTGCATATCTTCTCTTCATTTCTCTGCCACTTTCTGCACCCTCCTTCCCCGTCTCTTCCTCCACGCCTCACCTTGCTCCATGCTCTCTATCACTCTCTCTCCAGCATCTTATCAGCTCTGTAAGCAAACCCCCACTGTGTCCTGCTACCCCAAGGAACTCTGTTCTTGCACACCTCTATAAAAGTCTGTATTTTTCCAAGCTTGTGCCATGGCAGGGCAAAAACATTTTCCTCCTAAAAGAGGCTAACACTTATTTGCAGTCATCAGCAGATTGCAAGATTCAAGGATGCATTTTAGTGGCTGCAAGTATGTGTTTATTTATGTGTCCGGGCGTGATGATGAGATGTATAAGCGTCCTTGCATTTCCTGTAACTGGTTATGAGATGAGATAAACGTGGGACAAAAATCAAACAGCGCCTGCCAAGTGACAGAGACTCATCCGAGCCAGCTTCATTCCCGCTATACATCACCCAACCCCACATCTGAAAATAAAGGAATTAATAAAAGAAATCACGTGAAACTAAAAGAATCACGTAAAATCACATGAGCAATGTGAAAAATTGAAGAATTGTGTAAGATCACAGTCATGTAACATAATATATGCAAATAACAGAAAAAATAATGTGAAATTGGAATCATGTAAATCATACGAAAATAAAGGATTCACGTAAAACCTTGCGAAAATATAGTAGTTGTGAAAATCACGTGAAAATTGAGTAAGCGTGTAAAATCACATGTGAAAAAGGAATTGTGTAAGATTAAATGTGAAAGTTAAGGAATTGTGTAAAATCACGTGTGAAAATAAATAAATCAGGTGTAAAATCACGTATATATAAAGGAATAATGTACAATCGCGTCTGAAAATAAATGAATTATGTGGAAAGAATCACCTGTGAAAGTAACAGAAGCATGTAAATTCACATGTGAAAGTAAAGGAGTTGTGTAAAATCGCATTCAAAAAAGGAATTATATAAAATCACGTGAGAATAAAGGAATTATGTAAGATCAATTGTGACAGTAAAGGAATTATATGTAAAATCGGATATGAAAATAAAGGAAAGTAAAATCGCATGTGAAAACAATAGAATCGTGTAAAATCACATGACAATAATCATGTGCAATCATAAGATAATCATTAATCATAATGAATCGTGTAAAATCGTAAGTGAAAATAAATGAATTGTGAAAAAAAACACGTGAAAATAATATTGTGTAAACTTACATGAAAAAAGGGATACTGTAAAATCACGTGATAATAAACGAATCATATGTGACACAGCCATCAGAATCACACACTGCAGCCATCAGCAGATTACAGAGATGAAGGATGCTCTTTATTGGCTTTGAGCATATGTTTTTTCATGTATTTGGGCGTGATGATGAGACATACAAGTGTCTCTGCATCTCCTGTCGCTGTTTGTGAGAACAGATGAATACGGGACAAAAATCAAACAGGGTCTGCCAAGTGACAGAGACTAATCTGAGCCAGCTTCATTCCCGCTATACATCACCCCACTGCAGCACGCCACATCAGCCCGGCCCTCCTGCTGATGAGCCACTGCTTGTGATCTCCCGCGTGCTGCTAATAACAAATTAGCCTGTTTGTAACGGGGAAAAACCCATCAGCATGAAGGGGTGAGAAGACACTTGAAGGTTAATTGGAAGCAGACCCTCTGTAAATGTCAATGGAAATTTAGGGGCCGCACCCTGTGATCAACTCTACACACACACTCATACCTTTAGACGTGGATGACTGTGCTCAGAACGTGACATCGGGTGGCTTTAAAGCCCACCCAGCTTTCCTTTCTGAACTGAAAAGACAGCCCTTCGACATGCTCCCTTCCTGACTTGCTGGAATCAAATCACGCCTCGCAGGCCATTTCATGGACCCTTTAATAGTTGTATACTACATATTAATGATGAAGTTTTTTTTTTCTTTAGGATATATTGACCAAAAAGTTCTGTAAATCAATCTGACGTATATGAATCTTTGGAAGCCAGTAGGTGAAAAAAGACTGCTACATATTTATTCGATTGTCCGTGAGCAATCGTGGATTTCAGTGGAACTGAATGAGAACAGAAAGTCAGTCTAGACTAATATGTCAGGCATCCAGACTTCCTTAAAGTACATCGCTCTAATCTGAGGAGGAATTAAATGACAAATGCATATGCCAAGAAAAGGAATTTTATTGCTAAGTGTCCAAACTGTAAAAACCTGATAACGCTGTGAAGTGGAAACAAGAGAGATTTTGTTTTATCACTGAAATTGGCCACAAAGATGAGAACAAATGGCCAGAAGGATCTGCTGGCACCGAGGCATTTTTCCTGCCATCAAAGAGAGTTGCCCAGGGCATTCTGGGTTTTAAGTCAGCGTGGAGGGATGGAGACAGTCAATCGAAGCCATGCCATCAGCCTCATGTGCCAGAGGTGCTGCGAACCTGTCCAAAGCAGCCCTAGTGACAGGTGCTGTCAATATATCGACGCCCTGTCAGGAAGTCTGTTACAGCCCTCTGCCGCATGCAGCTGATGAACTGCCAGGTCCGTCACATGCCAGCCCTCGCTCCTTCTTCCCTTCCCTTCCTCCCTTCCTCCCTCCTCCCTCCGTCACTTTCTCAATACCTCTCTAATGTGGCCTGCCGAAACTGGCGACATGGCCCGTGATGAAATGGAAAACACCTGTCCCGTTCGATCTGCCACAGCATCTATGCGGACAGACAAGCAAGAAGACCAACAGGTAATGAAGAGTGAGAAAGATTGAGTGCCAAGAGGAGGAGGTAAGCAAAAAAAAAAAAAAAAAAAAAACAGAAGCAAAGAGAACGACTCTCCATCGATGCTCTAATCTGGCTTGTTAATTAATCCCACAAACAATAGCGTTTCCTCAGCAACCGCAGCAGTCAAAGCCAGTTAAGCTCACCGGGTCGGCACACATGCTGATCTCACACGCCTGCGGTCACCTGGAGACTCGTCATTGTGCAGTGGCACTAACACTAATTACCCAGGACATGAATGGCAAACTGAACAGAGGGTGTTGACTTTTTAAAGCGATCACCATGACAATCTTTCAGCGAATATGAAAACCGATGACAATACATGTCCTAATCATGCGGCGCCAGTGAGGCTGAAAACAAACCCCTGAAAACATTTTAATGAAGCGTGATAATGATGGTGAGGGTTATTTTTTTGTTTGATTTGCTTCAGCAGTTAGCATGCACATTCTTAGTGCCATAATTCATTCATGGCGCCATATTATGAGTTGAGTTACATGTGCATAGTAGTTAATACTGAAATGGCGCACGCTGGTATTCTGTTTAAATTACACACTCACGCACTACTCATACATGATATTTGGGCATTTTTTGCCACAAACAGAGGCATGTCACAGTTAAATGTGATTCTGACCTTAGACGTTATATAAATATAAAATGCAAAAAATATGTCAAAAAAATATATATGCTGAATAATGACAGACCCCTATTACATTATTATTTTAATTTCTTTTACAAATTTAAATTGCATGGTGTAACATTTGAAAACAAAGGGGGGGGGGCTATTTCCTTTTTCAGTCAGCATTTTCTATCCCTGATTTCTTTGGTCTAATGGTCTAAAAGTGCTTTTGTTAGAAGCTATTGTCTTGGACACTTCTACTCAAGAAAAATCTGGCAACATCACAAGTAAGCACTATAAGACTTTACACAACTGTGTAACCCAATTCTGAATACAAGGAACTTTCCTCACTTAAATATTTACATAACCTATGTCTCTGATTCTGTATACAGCTCTTACAGTATACTATTGTTGTGGCAAATAATTTGATTTCATGACCTCCGGGTCATGATAGGGTGAGGAGCTCAGCAATCGGAGTAGAGCTGTAGTAGAGCTCGGAGTAGAGCTGCTGCTCCTTAAATCAAGAGGGGCCAGTTGAGGTGTTTCGGGCATCTTACAAGGATGCCCCCTTGTTGGCTCCCACTGTGGAGACCTTCTAGAGAGACTGTCTAGGGATCTGGAGATCCTGGCAGGAGTCTGGGCTGGCCTTGTTAGCCTGTTGCGGAAGTAAAATAAATGAATGATGGATGAATGAATAAATAAATTAATTAACAGATAACTTGTAATTATTGGGATTAATATGTTATGTTATGTTATTATCTTAGATTTGGAAGACCATATAAATATAAATATAAATCTCCATCATTTGAAGTATATTTCCAAAAAAAGAAGAGTGACAATAATTCATTTCAGATGTCATCATATCTAAATAAAAACATACCTAGCCAATATGAGTCAGAAAATGCGTAAAACAGCTGGAGCTGTCCAATCATCCAGACTCTGTGGTACAAGAATATAATAAAGGAATGTTCTTTTACTGCGTCTCCACTGTGTATGAATAAGTGCACCAAATATCAATCTCTAATTGGCTCTGAGCCTCATCCCAATGACATGTGAAACTAGAATACCTAGGAATGAGTTCAAAAGCACACGACACACACACCTCCGCCACCTTTCCATCAACCCATACAAAATATTTTTATTTAGCTCTACTGGGATAGCATCTCAGGCTGTGATCCATGTGTGGGTGCCAGCTACAAGAGCATCTCAGCATTTCTGCCAGATTTATTAACAGAAAACTGGAACAGAACAGTGCTTCAGATGCACCATTGACGTATGCAAATGACAGAGAGAAAATATTAACAATTTACTCATAGCACCAAGTGCTGAATACTAAAGTGAAAAAAATATATATAGAGGTTTGGATCCAGGCCTATATTTTCCCCCAGCAGCACCAGTGTGTGATATGTAGTTTCAATAATGCCATCAAGGGTCACTTTGCAATAACAAACTCAGTCTGGCTTGCCCACTGTGTTATACATCACTATAGGATGGTACAGTGAGCATTACTTTGACCAGATACAATGATCGTACACTGCTTTGGGGAAACCAAACCACTTGAGCATTTATCTTAGTCTGCTCAAGTTCAGTGCAGTGTTTAATAAAACCATTCAAATAGCTGTGCAACGTTTTAAATAAATGCAAACCATATTGTTTTATGCATTTATTGGCTTCTAGCAAAAGCCAGGAGGCTGTAAAGAAGCATTAAAATCAGTCATTCACAGTCCACTGAACTGTATAAGTCTGCGCTAACAATTTAAAACTGGCTAATATAGTGCTAAAACCTTAGTGCCTATTTCAAATATAGGGATATTAGTGTGCTGATTTACAGACATTATTGGTGTGTTTTGGTCAAGAGGAATAAAACACTTCAGGGCATGCTGTTATTGAAAAACAATCAATGTCAGAGTAGGGCCACATCACACCACCCTCTTGTTGTTTCTTTTCCCATAACGACACTCTCCCCTCACGTTTTATTTCTCACTTTGCTAACTACTCAGCTTTGTGATTATGTTAACAAATGAGAAATTGTTCTTCTAATTCCCTGGTCAGCTGATTATGGACTGTTTATCTAAATAATCTCTACAATATATATATTTTTAAAAATAACATATTCAAGAATGAATTCATCTAGAAACATTTGCTTCCAAGAACATTATATACACTAAATAAGACAAGTTTTCTGGGCATTGTGAGAACAATTCTTTTCAGATAACTTTGAACACTGTGCAAAGAATGTTATAACGTTGTGAAGAAAATGGAACATTTATGAACGTTTCAAGAACTTTAGTGCAACATTTCTGGCTGGAAAAATGGTAACTTTAATGTTATTTATGGTATAACTGGAAACATTGTGCAAGCAACATTATACTAACATTGTGAACTAAAACAAGTATTTATTAAATGTTCAGCAACATTAGTGTAACATTTTCGTTGTAAAAATGGTAACATAAAGTTTTTTAAGGTCTAACTGATAAAGTTGTACAAGCAAACTAAATTTTAATAACATTGCAAATTAAAAACAAACGTTTATGAAAGTTCCAGCAACATTAGTGCAATATTTTTAGTTGTAGAAATGTTAACTTTAATGTTTACATGTTATTTATAGTCTAACTGGGATCTTTTTGAAAGCAAAATTCTAATAACATCATGAACTAAAACAAATGTTTATGAAAGTCCAAACAAAATTATAGCTTAAAACAGTAACTTGTGAATGTGAATAGAATATTAGTTATGGTCTTACCGGAAATGCTGTGCAAACATTGCAGATGGAACCAAATGCTTTTTGAAAATTACAACAACGATTTCGGTTGTAGAAATTGCAGTAATAATGATTTTAGAACGTTGCAGAAACATAATTACTGGGTTGTTATAGTTTACTTAGTGAATGTTCAAATAATGTTCTATCTTATCTGGCATGCCACTTAAGTGCTGATTTCAATCTGAGAATCCATCCTGCGGGTATTAATTATACGACAGCAACATTTCATGCAGATCCTTCGATCATCTCTATTGGCCCTTCCGTGTTTGTTTAGAACTGAACAGTCTATCTCATGTCATTATACGTCTAATGATGCACTGTCCTCCGTGTGCACAGTGTGGCTAATTGTGCTTCTCAGATCCCGACTAATGACTTGATGAGAAAATTATTGATCTAATGATCTGGGCCAATGCACCACAGGTAGACAGATAAATAAATAAGCACGCTCCCGTTCTTGCATACGCAGGGGTCGTCAATCTTGGGGATTGCCTCTGGAGCACTTTAGTCAGTTAACATTTTGAAAAAAAAAAAACGGTTGCCCCATTAATAATAAGGCTATATTAACATAAGTGAATTTCTCCACCAAGTTGGATTAGGCGGAACAGTTATTAAAGTCCAATTTGGTCCCATTAATAATGCATACACCTTTGACTCTCTAATATCAAGATTATGTGGAATTACTGAGGCCATGCATTATTTATTAGCGACATTCAATCGGGGACCTTGATGAGCCTTAATTGGTGGTCGGGGGTGTCATTAAGCTGTCCCTGATGAGACCTGTCAGTCAGCACTCATGTCCTTTTGACACACACACATACACTCAATAACACCTGTGCCAGATGTGCCTGAGGTGGTTCAACTTCTGCCATGCCTCAAGGCCTTGGGACTGGGCCTGTGCTCTGATCTTGTCCCTCAGCACAGTTGTGGGATGAATTGGCATGCCACAAAGCACAGCATGGACACTGGACCCTCTGTCTGGCCACACACACACACACACACACACACACACCTACACACACACAAACACTCTCTCTGTCTCTGTCTGTCTGTCTGTCTCTCTTTCTCTCTCTCTCTCTCTCTCTCTCTCACAGTGTGCATATGCTTTGAAACTTAACAACCTTCTCCTCTCCTCACAGGAGAAGGATGTGAGAGATTTTTATGTAGTTTTGTACTATTGCTCAGGTACAAGTGACTCACAACTGCTTCAAAACGGGATCGTTTATCGCTCATTTTTAGTCATTCAGATGAATCATCGCTTGCAAACACACCTCCTTGGGGTGCTCACATTTGTGAACCAAACTCATGTCCACAATGTGCGAGTACAGATTTGAATGACGTGCACAGCTGGTTAGTGAGCTATGCATCAATGAATAATGAAAGTGCATAATACACATAGACAGGTAGCTGGAGTTTGTATTATTGTATAGAAATCCAATCGCACAAAAACTGTTTTTTTTTTTTTTTCTAAAGACTGCAAAAGCATATGAAATTCCTAACAGACGTTTTGGCCCTTATCCAAATTCGCGTAAGTGTGTTAATGATGATTCAGAGGGAGGCAATGAATAATAAAATGAATAGTTCAATACTCTTCTGTGTTCAGAGAGACAGGATCTGACATCCAGCCCAGCGAGGACAAAAGGGGAGGAGAGGGAAAAATATAAAGAGGTGTCTGACAGCCAAAGGAAATGAGCATGAGAGTGAGGGGAAAAAAACAGAAGAATTTAAAGAAACAGGGAACATGCGAGGAAATATTTTAGCTTTTGGAGATGTACTTAAGGACTCTAGGATAGAACATGACTGCTTGTGCACTATTGTTTTTCTCTCGTTCAGTCACTGATTCGTACAGTTTTCTTTTGCACATCAATCTCTGACTCTCCGTCTATGCTAAACAGTGAGCAGGTCAAGCTATGATCCTCACATACTGTATATTTAAACCAAATAATAATAATGTAATATACATATTCATACTGCAATATACTGACAATATAATAGACTCCTATTAGATGTTTATTTCAAAGCTTACCATCTTTTCAATCATATATTGTTGTATTAGCCTTATTTTTATTTTTCATTTTTTAAATGTCTTTTGCTTTTAGGTTAAATGTATTACATTTGACAGCAAATAAATAAATAAAAATAAAAATAAAAATAATAATTTAATATTAATTAAATACTTTGTAATTCCTTCTTCAGTGTGCATTTTTATCCTTGGTTTTTTTTCTGGCTTGAAAGCAAGTGCCTGTTTTTAAGGTGGTGGTCTATACACTACTGAAAAAGTAAATGTCTGATGTTTTTACGCAAGAAAAATCAACAACCTTGTAGGCATGAACTACACACAGGTAATTTGAATAATCTAAATGGGGAGCCCAGAAAATCCACTTCAGCATGTGCGTAACCCGACTCTGAATACTCATAACTTTCCTCGAGTAAATACTGAGAAGAGGATAGGTTCCCTTTTGAATCTGATTCTTCTCAAGGTTTCTTCCTCATGTCCTCTCAGGGAGTTTTTCCTTGCCACTCTCACCGCTGGGTTTGCTCATTAAGGATCTAAAATTACATTTGGATTTCTCTAAAACTGCTTTGTGAGGATGTTTATTTTTAAGAGCACTCTATAAAAATGAACATTGAATTGAACTGTGTAGGCTATTTCTAAAATTGGGGGGAAAAATGATGATTAATGAAAATCTATTTCTAAAACACCAAACTGTCATTCCACACTGCAAGAGAAAATGTCCGTTCTGTGTTAGAAGTAAAAAAAAAATCAGGAGCACGTTACTTAATAGAAATTCATAAATTCATCGTCCTCCCACCTGCGAGATCCGTGCCATGCTGCAAAGGGAAATTTCTGCATTTCTGAACGAAAAGAGCATCTACTAAATATCTCCCCTGTCTCTATCCATCACTTTAAATGTTACCTAAGCACCGGCGAGATGCCATCGGATATAATTGGCAATTCATTTTAGGCCCTGACAATATGGTGGAGTCATTTCCCCACATTCAAACAATACCGGAGTGGGACAAAGCCCATGTGTCACCTCCCCTCTTCATTACAGCAGCAGCAATAGCCTCATCTCCGCAGCCAACTTGCTCACATAATTGTTTTCCACCTCTTTCCCCATAGCCAATTTGAAGATATTCCTCCTCCTTCTCCCTCTCTCTGTCTCTTGAGGTGAAAGGGAGAAAGTGAGGATTTTTAAAAAAAATGGACTTCTCACTTTTATTCACCATCTATTTACTGTGTGAAACAGAAAAAACAAGGTATAATACCTAGCATGTCTTCTTGATGTTATTTGTATAATGATATGGTGACAAGGCAGGACTCAGGGGAAAGGTACTAGACTGGAAGCAGACAAGGACATCCAGTGTCCAGAGAGAGAGAGAGAGAGAGAGAGAGAGAGAGAGAGAGAGAGAGAGAGAGATGGATCTTCTTGTTGCTATCCTTAATAATGTGTTAGATGCAGTCCAGTCTTGTATAAAGTTGGGATAAATGACAAGAAGTTACTAAAATGCACAATATGTTACATCCAAAGTGCTGGAATACTCTTCTCTATTTCAGAACTGTCTAGACATTTTCTGGCAGGCTGAAAATGTAAATTGAGCGGAGAACAAATCCACATGAAATTGGTTTGTAATACAAGTCATTTTTATTTCAGTCAAGGATGTACACTAATGCTTTGTTACTCTGTTGTTGAAATCTCAAATCTGATTGATTAGAAGGTTTCGGCTGTAATTCAAATCACAGCATTATATTCATTTGCTGTTTCTAATACATTACTGTTTAACAAGTAATACAAATCTA
This sequence comes from Pangasius djambal, assembly GCA_022985145.1. NCBI lineage: Eukaryota > Metazoa > Chordata > Actinopteri > Siluriformes > Pangasiidae > Pangasius > Pangasius djambal. The sequence goes on along the minus strand of CM040989.1, from coordinate 20,496,447 downwards.
TAGACACTGATAGAGTAAAGCCTGGAGATGTTTATTTAACATTTATGGAATGAGTCTCCAGTGTCAGAGCCTTGTAACAGTCAAAGGTAAGACTTTAATTGTACGTTTTATGGATGAATGACTTTGTGTTTTCGGGTTTCTCAGTAACAAGGCAAGCTGTGGTTTATTTTTTTTGTCTTAGAAACTTTAGGAGAGTAAAAGCAAGAGAATATGGTGAGGGAACGACAGTTTAGCTGCTGTAACGTAAGTGAGAACAGGAACGAACTTCCATATCATTACATGTACCTATAGATGGATATAAATGTACCATGTATTGTTTGTTAATTAATAGAAATTCATAATCATTGGCAAATTGCTGTGGTATAAGAAGAACTTTGAGATAAGCTGATATTGGAAAACAATCAACTTCGGGGTGGAAAGTGTAACTTATGATATATATATATATGCATATATATAAAATTATGTCAAGCCGCATCACACCACCCCATTATTATTGTCCAATAACAGCAACATGACGTGTCATGTTTTATTTTTTCCGTATATATGACATACATAATGTACATTTGATTGATTTTTTTGTTTTATTGTGTGAAATAAAAATCTTTGAAATTTTCATACTGTGCGATAAACTAGGGTCCCATGCAGGATTTATTCCTGCCTCGCATCCAGTTTTTCCAGGATAGGCTCCAGATTTTGATTAGAATATTGCGGTTAGTGAAGATGAATGTTCATACATAAGGTGTTTTCATTGAAATACGTCTGAAATGAGAAATTTGTAGGAATTTTAACAAAGAAGGGAGATGTAGTTGGATTTTGTTTTCAAATGAAAAAGTTATGCCACTCCTAGCCCTAAAATGAACTTTTTATATGAATTTATTCAACTTGAGTTGTACAAATTGTTACAAATTTGCAAGTGTGCAATTTTTCACATCATGAAGGGCACAAAGTCTGGATGAGTTGGAAAAAAATGGTATCTGGATGGGACAGGTACTCTGATGCAGTGTCCTATACGAGGCTCCCTGCGGTGTCATGCTGCCCTAATGAGGTAGGAATCATTTCCACTCTGTGGCCTTGCTGAAATAGATTGGAGCAGCAAATGGGTGTGTGGCATAGGGGTGGGGGGAATTCTGAAGGCAGGTGAGATAGGGAGAGTTTGACAGGACTATGCTGTTAATTGCTTCTTTGCAGGAGGTTTCATCTTCACAAAGTCCTTTTTCTCCCCTCTCCTTTTCCTTCCCTTGAAACCCTTCAGAGGAGGAAGTGGCATGGCTAAAGGATTTGTGGCTACATCAGGCCTCCCTGTGGAGTCAGCCGAATAAAAGGGGAGATACTTCAATTTCTCCTCAGCAGGAGATTTCTACTGTACTTTGAGCTTGGAAAAAAAAACATTTCCCTGCACAATCTTTGCTATCTTGTCTTGTATTGTTTTGAGGACTTAATGAACCTGCTAAATTGCTTTTTTTCCCCCCAAACAACTGAAGGAGGCTTGCTATCAGACATCTCTGAAAGACCCACAGGAATGGAGCAGCCTTTATGGCTCAAAGGGATGACATTACAGCGGATTTCGTACTCCATTCAAAGATGTATCCAAAAATGTCAGAAGGATAATAACATACATGGAGCTCTTTCAAAAGTGTCCTTGTACCAAAGCGCTCTCTTTTATACCATTTGCTATTTATTTATTTATTTCTTGAAGCACAACTAGAATTGTCTTAAAGATATAATCAGAACGTTTTGAGAGAAATCACATGTGAAATATGTTATAAATAAAACCGGTTAGCCTCTTGAGAGCAGTCATTGGCAATCCATATGTTTTCATCACTGAAACAGATCGCTTTTAATAGCATTCATCTACGGCGTAGTGGTTCTCAGTCCTGTGGGACGCTGTGTGCGTCTTGGTGTTTTCCTCGCTCTAACGCACTTCAACTCATTGCCTCATTGTCAACTCCTCGTTAAATCAGGTGGGATTAAGCAAGAAAAGCAAGGAAAAATACAATACTAGTTGACTGGGATGAAGAATGTCTGCTATATAAATTTTGTCCCCTCCATATATCAGCGCAGGCATAAGAAGGATATTCATGTTTGCAGACACTCAACAGGTACCTCAATTCGAGTCGTCTCCTGCACCATCTGGCCTCGTCTGATTCTCATCCACTTCTTCATCCCATCCCTCCCTCTCCACGCCCATAGCGCAGCCTCTCGAACCAATAATAACCTGTAACCTTGGAAACAGGGAGTAGGTGCCAATAATTCTCGGCGCAAGCTTTGCGCATGTGAGCCCGACTGTGAAATACTAAGGCGATGCCTGCGCTTCGAGGACAATTGCTTTTTAAGAATGCTCCATTTGTATTTAAATAGAGCTTGCTGCACAGGGAGTGTGTCGGGGGTGTGGGGGAGTTGGGGGGTTGTGGGGGTGGTTGGGGGTAGGAGTAGGGGTGCTTGGAGTGTGTAAGAGTAATGTACAGTTATGAAAGTGGCATAATAGAACTGCTGTACATATTACGAGGGGAAAAAAAAACGAATGAAAAACTAGGAAAACTTTACTGGAAATTATCCAGTCAGGCAATCATAGAAAAAAAAACAGGCAACAGTTTGACATGTGGAGATGCTTTTCTGCTCACCGTGGTTGTAACTAGTGGTTATATGAGTTACTGTTGCCTTCCTGTCAGCAACAAGGCATCAACAAGGCATTTCCACCTGCTTAATGCCACTCATACTCTGGCAACAACAACCATGCCACAAGTCACTGAGATCACATTTATTCCCCCACGATGATTGATGTGAACATTAACTGAAGAACTGAAGCTCTTGAGCTGTATCTGCATGATATTATGATTTCATTGCGCTGCTGCCACTTGATTGGATAATTGCAGAAATGCTCAGGTGTAAAGGTGTTCCTAATAAAAAGACTTGTAAGTGTATACACAGACCCATGCATTTTCCTTACTGTCACTGAAACAGGGGTGACCCTGACTCTCAAGGTTGCTAAAGGAAGTGCTAGCCACCATATGTTGTCATTTGTGGAGAAAAAAAGCCCCAAGTCCCCTATGGGGTTCCCGATGAATTAGAGAAGGTTATGCTCAGGGAAGAGCTGGAAAAAAAAAATTGTGCAAAGTGTATACCATTCTGTAGATATCAGCGGACCCTTAATGCAGCGTTTCACTTTTATAGCCCCTGTAAAGAAGATTGATCTCCCCACTTTTGTCCTTAAAAGTGAGTCTTTTATGAGAGGAGAGCCTCAGTGGGCAGGAGTAAGTGATGCACTGCTCCTGCTCGGTGGGAGAGAAGGTCCGTTGGGAGGGCAGGCCTTTTGAACCCTGAACACATACACATTCACATTCAGCCCCAGGTCTCACCTGCCTGGCCTCTCTTTCTTTCCATGTTTTTTCTCTCCTTCTCTTTTGCGTCACTCTTCCTTGAAGTACTTCAGCCATTCTTTGTCACAGTTCACGGATCTGCAGAGCTGTAGTGACAGGCTCTGTGTCTCAGGTAAGAAATTTAGGATAGGGATCTGGATGGATACTTTCCCTTCACCCATCTATACATTATGCACTACTGTATTTCCAGTGACATAGCTGTAAATTGTAAGCCTTACAGCATTGAGCCTTCATAACATGCTTGTAAGCACGGGATACATTTTTTTTTATAAAGCAATGCCTGAGGATTTATGTATAAGTACATTTAATTTCAAACCTTGTAAGGTAACATTACAGTTTTTCTTTAAATGTATTATGTGTTTTTCCATGAAAGAGAGAAGAACCTGCAATTATCATTATGCATCATTATGACACGCTGTTACAGGAAAATAATCAGCAATGTGGGGATGTGATACAGCCTGACATGAAGCATGAGTTACTGCTACCACTCAAAAATGCATTGTTTTCCAATAACAGCACATCCCGAAATGTTGTATTCCTCTTACACCATGGCAATTAGCCAACGATTATGGTTTTTTTTTAACTAAATAACTTCATACTGTACTTTTTGTCCATTTATAGTTACATCTAAAGTATAGTGTAACATCCATGAGTTCTTATCACTTATGTTAGCAGCTATAAACAGTCCTTCACTCACCAGCCTCTCTTTTTTCCCCTCCCTCTTGAAGTTATTAAGAAAACGCAAAATTGTCATGTTACTGAGAAACCAGAAAGCACAAACTGTCCTGAAGGTTTTTCCTGTGGTGGAAAATTTACTGACCATTATAAAGCGCAGATACTGGAAACTCCTTCTGTAAATCTCCTTACACAAAGCTTCACCATAATGATGATACATAAATATTTATTATTATTAGCCTTAGATTATGTGTAGCGTCCATCATATGAATCCGTCATCACTGTGAATGAGTTGTTGCTATAGGAACGCAAACATATTATAACGAGTACATTAATATAAAATTTGAATTGCTGTCAGAGCTGCTGTTATACGTGCAACATGCAACTATAATGCGACTGCTGATGATGTATTTACTACTGCATAAATCTTGAGTATTTACATTATAATGTAATGACACAGGTTTTAGAGGCAATATAAAGTGCAACCTTGGTTTGCCTTTACTAAAAGCACATTTATGGAGCTTTGAAGAATCTTCTATAATGTATCTAGCTCTCACCTTACCCTTTGGGAATTATATTTACTGTCTTTGCTTTATATAGGAGCATGGAATTGGATGCTTCTTGAGTTAACTCCTTAACTGCTGGTGCAACTTTAACTTATGGATTTCATCCTTCTCACTCTTTAAAACATGTCTTTTTGGTGTGTGAACGCTCATTGATGCAAACAAGCCAAAAATGGTATCCAAGCATATCAGTACCTCTGGAAGGAAAGCAGACTTCAGAGGTTTCATTTATTTATTTATTTATTTTTGGAGCGCAAAAATTGTGCTTTAACACTGATTGGTTCAGACAAGCAGACCTACATTGGCTAGTTTGTCTTGATGATCACTCCTGCATTGTCCATTTGGCTTTAAAAACTAGCACTAAGCATTGTTCAAATGTAACTTCACTCATTTAGCCCATATGCCACTGAAATGAATGGTTTTCATGTCCCTAACCTAAAACAGAAATCAATTTTGCATTTATAATACTGTTATGGAGCTCTGTGTATACCACTTCACTTATTTAAGAAGCTAATACATTAGCTAAGTAAATATATACGGCTACATATAAAAAATTCTGCACTCATGAATGTGTTGTTAGTAAAAATAAATTAATAGTTTATAATATAACTGAAAAGATCAAAATTTGTAGAAACAATCTTAAACAGTCTGGCCATTATGATAATTCAGGGTTTAAAACTAAGATCAAATTACAGGAAACCTCCAAGGGGAGTGGAATAATAGAACTATTGTTTGTATTGTCAGGAAATATGTTTTAATAATTAAGAATTAACCATTCAGGCAAAAAAGATGAGGCGGCAGTTTTATCTTGAAGTGTCCGTTTTGGTGAACCTGTGCACATTATATCTTCAGATTCTGGTTATGATCTGAGATAAGTAGAACCTGGAATGCTCTTCTGCTATTGTAGCCCATTTGGCATGTTGAGATGCTTTTCTGCTCACCATGGTTGTAATGAGTAATGTAGTGTTTGAGTTACAGTAGCCTTCTTATCAGCTCAAAGCATCTGGTAAACAAGGTGTTCCCACCCACTAGATGTTTTTTGTACCATTCTTTGTAAACACTAAAGACTGTTGTATGTGAAAATCCCGGGAGATCAGCAGTTTCTAAAATCAAACCAAGATGTCTGGCAACCACAGCCTTACTACTGAGATCACCTTTTTCCCCCATTCTGATGTTTGATGTGAATGTTAACTGAAGCGTTTGACTTGTATCTGCATGCTTTTATGCAGATCCCGCTTTGAGTTTTGACATAAGCCTTTCATAATAATGCTTATGGATATGCTATGGTGGCCCAATGGAGGTACTAGGGATGTAACAGAATATGAATACATACGTATGTTGAACAAAAACAGGTAATTCTTTTTTAGAAAGCTTGCGGAGAGGTTCACAGGGCAGCTGGTTGAGATTAGAGGGAGTGCAAGTAGTCAGATGGTTTAAATTAGGCTACTAGTTTGTTTGTATTTGGAGAAATTGAACCAACTAAATTAGTTAGAAAATATCATGGGCAGGTACAACCAAAAATAATAACTGCACAAATTGGATAAAAAAACAGTCACATGCACCTCACTAGTTGAGACCATATATGAACTTGAGTGAGGTAGTTGAGGTTGAGGAATTGTGAGTGTTTTCCAGTGTTTCTTGGGGCAAAGTGGGTAAAAAAAGCCAACTTAGAGAGATTTACAGCACTAAACAGCAGCATTACCTAGTAGGTACCCTTCAAATGCATTGTTATCAGTATTTCCATGCCATAAAGTCACTGAGCAACAGTATCTTTTAAAGGATCCTTTAAAGGACATGACATGGAAAAGTGACATTTTTAATACCACACTTATACCACACGAGCAGCAGTGTTTTCTCTCCGGTTTGTCCCTCCTCTGTTTGCGCCGGGTGATATTTCCACCCTGTTGAATGCTGAGTGACTGATTATTAAGCACATGGCCTCCAGTGTCTAACGCGATTAACGTGAAGGTCACAATTCTTTAATAACAACCACAACTATCATTGCCAGTGTGCAGCGAGAAGCGGCAGCTTGGACACAGCACTCCATCAAACAATGCACTTTGACTGATCCAGCTAGCGCAACAGCTTTCCAAAATGCCCCACCCCCCACCCCCCTTCAATCCATCCTTCCATCCCTCTCCTCTCATTTTTCTTTTTATTTCTGTCTCTTTCCCTTCATCTCCAGAGAATATGATTTGTCATGGTGACTGAAAGGGAGATTGAAAAAAAAAGGACAATGTTTACTCAGGAACAAAAAAGAAAAACGTCTCTTAATGTATTCTCTTAAAATAATCGATGCAGTGACATGGAAAAAGATTAATTTATCACGCCATCAAGCACAGGAACGGGCGTCGAGAGGAAAAGGGTGTAAATTGTGAGGCGATGACAATGGCCGTGTTACAGATGGATTTCTCTTTCTGTGTCTTATATTGAGATGGGGTGGGAGGGGTGGTGGGGGGTATTGGAGAAAGAAACAAAAAAGCAATTTCATCAGCGCTCGTCAAAACTTTCTGACAGGGGTAATTTTGATCCATTAGCTCTCCTCTGTTCACCTCCAACAATTTTTCCATCTTTCACTTTTCTCTCCTTAAGATCTTTGAGGGGGAGAAATCCCCTCTGGACAAAACCAGCATCTGTTTTCCATAAAGTGTTACGGAGCTGCACACGTGTACAACACCCATCCAGATCACATGCTTCTACTGTGTGTAAATACCCATTAAGTCAAAATGCTGCGATATGCTACGTCGCAAAATACATTGAACGGCATTAAATTGACAGATTGCCCAATTAATGTTTACTTGCTGCTATCGCAGATGTTTGACCTATCAACGAAATGGACTATGGGTCTATGAATATGTATGTTTGGTTTTCATAGAACCAATATGCTGTTGCTACACTAACTACACATACTAATGCTCTTGGTCATTAGAACGTCCTCCTCATGCGCATCTCTAGTGTCTGAATATGAGGGTTGCACATTTTGGATTTGAATATTTGTCAAACCAGGACGCACTGCTGACAGACTACATCATTAGCATATCCCATTAGCAGTATAATTGCCTGTTCTTTAACATTAGAACATGAATGACTTCTTTTCTCTTTCCTGTCCCTTTATATCTTGCTTTCTGTGTGAGAAATGGTGTAGTAATATGCATATTCAGTTCTCTCCTCTGAAAATTTCATGCAGCATGCCTCAGATGAGATTTGGAGAGCACACCACTTCAACTGCGGGTATGAAACCACTTTGGTACCTTCATCCTTCTTCAAAGTGTGAATGTTGACTAGTAAAAACAATTTCAAATAGTCTTATGCTTGCAAATTAGTAATAACTTGCACAACTCGAGCCAGACAAAAAGTTAAAAAGGTAAAGTTTAGGCTTAGGGCTGGAATTATGGTGTTGTTAAGTATACAGTATGGGGGGCACAGTGGCTCAGTGGTTAGCACACTTGCCTCACACCTCCGCGATTGGGGGGTTCAATTCCTGCCTTTGCCCTGTGTGGGTGGAGTTCGCATGTTCTCCCCATGCTTCGAGGGTTTCCTCCGGGTACTCCGGTTTCCTCCCCCAGGCCAAAGACATGCGTTGTAGGCTGATTGGCATTTCCAAATTGTCCGTAGTGAGTGAATGTGTGTGTGCGTGCGATTATGCCCTGTGATGGGTTGGCACCCCATCCAGGATGTCCCTCGGATTCTGCCCCTAGTCCCCTGGGATAGGCTCCAGGTTCTCCCGCGATCCTGTGTAGGATAAGCAGTACAGAAAATGGATGGATGGAACTATACAATATACAGAAAGTGGGAAAATCAAGAAGAGATGAGACCACTGCAAGATGGGGGAAGGGGGTGGGCCTTCCAGGGTGTCAGTTAATATAGAAAAACTTAAAACATTTGCGCAACTGTCAATCATTCTAGATTCACAGGCAGACTGGCGGGACTGCATCATGGACAGGACGAAACTGGAGAACCTAGAGGAAACCCACAGTGACACAGGGAGGGGAACATACCAGGGACCCTGGACCTGTGACACCTGTCAAATTTGTACAGAGATCAGATATAAACAAATACAGTTCCATCAACTAGTACTATGTAATGGCTACTCCTGCCCTGAAAATTCATTCATTCATCCACCAAGAACAACACAAGGTGACCCTATGTTCACTTTCCAATCTTGCACACAAGCTTTGGCAATCAACTGTCCTGGCTCTGGACGAGAAACCCAGGTAATACTGTGGCAGTGTGGGATTGATAAGGGCTGCAGAGAGCACAGGGACTGTCAGCTGAGAGCGATGTGTGTGAAGGATTAGCATGGATCAGGCTAATCCCAGGCTCTTTGCATCAGTAGTGCTGGCCAGCCAGAACAGATCTTCTCCTGTTCCCCATCTCTACTCTGGGAAGAAGCTCTTATCCAGGAAAGGGAAAGACTTAGAGGATATCAGAGGTTCTTCCAGTCACTGTAGTCCAGACCAGTCCAGGAATAGTGCTGATGGTAAAGGAATTACTCACCAAGGCTCGGTATCACTGGCAGGTCTGGGATGCTCCAGAGAACGGATTATGTGGGATTTCTGGGAATCCCTGAGGAAGATGCTGAAATCCAAATTTGTAAAACTATACATCAGTGCAGAAGAAGTGGAGCTGTGCTTTCAATTGATATAAAAAGATAAACGTGAGCATGTGTGCGATCAGCATAATACACATGCTGTCACTATTAATATAGAAATATCATTATTCATAATTTATTCCGCCTGTTTTTTTTTTCTTTCTTTTTCAGATGTTTATGAAGATGTGTAATTTACATTATACATCATTCTCACTATTACGTTCTCATCCGTAATATTATTTGAGTTAAATTAGTAATGAGTAAAAATCCGTCCAACCAAGGCGATAAAAATGATATTGGATGGACATTCTAGAGGCGTAGGATGGGAATGAAATACAGAGGAGCTGAGTTAATAAAGAAAACTATGTTGTCAGCTTGCAATCTCCCTCACTTCAAACATAATTCAATTTCCTCTATGAAAGGAGATAATACAGGTTTTAATTAAATTTGTTGTAGACCCTTTTTTTATACATAGGTGCAGTAGGTGAAGGACCTCAATTATAATGTTCTAATTATAAAACACAATTAAATAAATAAATGTCAGCGGGAAAAATGATGTGGAAATCTGAGAATCTTATGAAGTTTCCTCTATCTCGTCACTCCTATTAAAGCAAAGCAGCACCGCTCAGACTGAAATTGAGGCCAGAACGTGTGGAAGGCAAGCATTTGATTTTTGAATTATCATATTTTTTGAGTCCATAATAAAACGCTTATGATAGCTCCCCAGTAGCTGTAGATACTGCCTTTAATAAGATAGAGCCACTGAAGCAGGAGACAGTATGTGGTGCGTGTGTATGTGTGTGTGTGTGTGTGTGTGTGTGTGCAAGTATATTTCAGTTCAACTTGCAGTACGGTCTAGATCTAAGCTTACCGCTGCTGTAGTTTAATATCTAAAGCATGAAATCAAGATTGCATTAGATTCCTGATTAGAATTATGACTCGACCTGTGGTGGCTTTAATATGATTCATAATTTCATTTCAAAGGACAGCTACAATTACAAGCATCAGTTGGTTCAGTCCGGCCTCATCTGGGGTCAAGGCTGAATCCGATGAAGCCCATTTCCACCCACGTCCCTCCATCACCCATACATGGAAAAGGCTACGTCTGAGCTATAACCTGCACGAGGCAAATGAATTGAAGCATTTTGGGGACGAGCACCCCTCATTGATTTGTGAATGGTAATCTGGGCTGATGAGCCGTAGAGGTAGATGTATGCATACCCGGGTGATTACAGTCCCTGTGGGCACGGCATGCTTCATTAGGCAGGGCCAGGAGAGCACTGACCCCAGACGAGCTGCTTTGTGGCCCGGCTCAGGGATAATAGTCTCAGGGAGGGTTAAGAGAGACAGTACAGGCTTCTGTGCAATGGTTGAGGGTCTACTGCAGGGGCAAAGAGCAGCTGGGAGACATCTATCAAGGGAGCGACTGTGCTGCGAATCTGTGATGAGTGGGCCAAGCTCGGCTGTCCTGGGTGGGTGGGGAAATAGCAAGCCATAGAGAAATAGCAAGCCACAGAGCTACAGCGATGGGCCAAAATAATATGCATGGTCTCACACTTGCAAATTCATCATAATTTGCATATTTCAAGTCATATAAAAAGATAAAAAGGTTAAAGCTTGTAGCATTTATATCTATTCTGATTTAATTTGTATGCAATCCAACCACAAGATCCAACCATATCACCCTTATTTGTTCAAATTCATATAAATTCATCAGGGTAAAATGTTCAAACAAGCAAGATTGATGTATTTGGAATTCACTTGATTTTATTCGAACAAAGTAATAAGAAAAAGCACAATTGCTAACCTTTTATACAAATTTGGATGTGAAATTTGAAAAAAGTGAAGTCACATGCTGTTCCTCTCTTAATTGCACTCATGGATGTGCACGCATGCAAATCATCAAGAAGCTGGGGTTTTATTCTTGAATAATTATTGTTACTGTATATGGGATATTTTAGGATAAATGCCACAAGCATACTGCTATAAAATCTAAAGAGATGTTCTTGGTCAATTGGACATCCTTTACATGAATGAAAATGTTATAGTAGGGCAGAGCCTAGAAGACTACATGCTATGAATATGACCCATGAAAACTTACATAATTCCAAACAAAAAGCTTATTCAAACAGGTTAGAGCTGACAAAGATTATATTTATCAGTTTTGCTCTACCTTCTGTTGAGAGTGAAAATTACTCATGGTGCTGATTTTGTACTCTACTGAGGATCAGAATCAGAGTCTTAAAACTATATTCTGTTAAGGGTGAGGATCACTCAAACTCACCACAGAGGACATGGGTTGCAATGAAGCATTGGAAAATATGGAGAAGATCGATCATGAACTCTATGTTGACACTTCACAAATGTCTGCGAGTGACACTCCTTTTAGTGCCACCTAGGAAGTAGCCATGTGCACCTTTGCAATCACTTCCTTTACCGAATATGCTAAAATTTCTTTAGAAAAGGGAGCCCCCTAATCATGCTCCACAAAACAAACAGTTGGCCATTGACCTCGCTGGACAATAGGCTGATTTGGGTAGATAGATTGATAGGATTACTGATTGTAACAAACTTCAAAGGCAAGGAGGAGGCGGGAACCAACTGAACGCAAACATAAAATTTAATCATGAACAGAACTTGAACAGAACATAAGACACAAATGTAGGGCAAACATAAAAACATGTGTGTGTGTCTCTCCCTCTGGCATCTCCACCTGCTCCTTATCTCCCTCTCCCACTGATTAGACCCCTCAGCGCCAGGCATGCCTCCTCAAAACCTAGCCACTCCCTCCTCCTCGTCACACTCCTCCGTGACCAGATACAGGGCTCTGGCCTGACGTACACTCCCTCCTCCCTTTTCGGGAGGAGAGGTGCTGCCTTTCGGCCACGCCTCCTCCGGCTGGCTGGCCCTGCATCCTGTGAGTGAACGGGGAGACGAGGGGAGGAAGAGGGGAGAGAGAAGGAACAAGCGGGAAAGAGAGACAGAGGGAAAGACAGGAGAGAGTTAAAGAAAACTGGTTCCCCAGTCCCCAGACACACTGTCACCTAGTCCTCAGCCAGCTGGGAAGCGATCCCCCAGGCGATGGCATGGGACTTCCTATGCCGGCTATGTCTCCTCCCCTTTTCAGGCGGATGGCAGCCGCACCTCCACCTCCCTGGCAGATGCCAGTGGGTCTTCTGTCCCATTGTAACTTCAAAGATAGGCAAGGAGGAGGCAGGAACTGACTGAACACAAACATAAAGTTTAATCATGAACAGAACTAAATCAGAATGTAAAACACAAATGTAGGACAAATATAAAAACATGCTTGCGTCTCTCTCTCTCACTCTCTCTCTCTCCCTCGGGAGTCTCCACGTGCTTATTATCTCTCTCTCCCACAGATTAGTCCCCTCAGCGCCAGGTGTGTATCCTCACAGCCTGGCCACTCCCTCCTCCTCGTCACACTGATATGCATATAGGTTGATAGCTTTATCGATATACTGTGGCATCAATATCTTTGGCTACATTGTGACATGCTTGAACTCTAGCACAAACTTTGCATGCTGACCGATAACTCACCTACTCATTCGGCCATAGTGATTGTCATTTAAAAAGTCTGTCTTGCATATGCATCTTCCATTGGTTTATATGGCAAGTTGCACAAACTGCTTAGCACCAAATCTAGATCCCAATGTGGGATCACTGTCTTGTGTGAAAGTTGGCAAGGTTCTGCACCTTTAAGAAAAGTTTTGACTAGTTTATGTGCACCCAGTGGTAAACCGTCAATCTGTCACAATGCTGCCACATACACTTTGAGGGTAGACCCAGAAATAAATACATCTAGTTGACTGAAGGCAAGTGTTTCACACCATACTTTAAAACTTTCCAGTTGCCTGCATACAACTGGTGTATATTCCAGGATGGTGGGGTCGCTCCTCGAGGCCACACTCCTAATTTCAAGGTGTGTGGTCTGCCGTGCCATAGTGGCCAATCCATCTGGAACAGTCAGTCTTGTCTGAGGGGTAGTGGGCATGGAAGCCTGTCAGTTACATCAACAACAGGAGGAACCATGGCCTGTTTGGCCAGATTGGGGCTCTTAGCAAGAATGGTTGCATATTCTGTTGAAAGCACTGCAGTGTCATCCATAACAATGGCAGTGATTGAAGGTATATAGCTGTAAATTTGTCCAACCACATGCCTATGCATCCTGGACTAAAGCCTCTGTCTCTGCCCTGTCCATGAATCACAATCTCTTTCTTTGCCAACCGATCAACTTCCACTCTGTAATAGGTGTTCCAAATGAACTTAACAACCTTCTTGTTGACTTGCCAATCTCCCAAGCCTGTACGATTTCAGCTCTCAAAAACATGAGGAATGCATCTGCCCATTTCCAGAGGTTGTTCACTGATCTTGAGGTAAAATACCACCGTGGTGTTCGTCCACATGACTCATTCAGGGTTTCCTGAAAATGTTGCTGAACTAGCCACACATCTTTGTTGATGTCATGCACCATGTTTCCATCACGTTCCACTGACACTCCTTGCGCAGTCAACCAACACTGAAATGGTCCAAAGTGAAGCATTCACAGTTTTACCACTGGGGTTTCTGCTGTCAGGAGTCCATATGCTGCTGAAGTCCATATATGGGTGGTGTGTGGCCCTTCATAATTTTCTGATGGCCTTTATGATTGAGACAGCTTGCTGTTGCGACTGTCCACACAATAGCCATAGCCATTTAACCCCAACTTTGTGGGCACATATGTCTGTTGTGTCATGTGTTTATGTCTTAGACAGAAGGAGAAAATCATTCATGACTCTTGGGCCTGTTTAACCTGTCCAGGTACCAACACTAGCTGGCACAATGCGTTTTTACCAGGCACACATAATGGCAATGAGGTGACAGTTCTCAAGCCTAGAGTTACTTCATCTGTGAATTCAGCCAGTATGCCTGCATTTGTTTTTGTCAATTTTGCCAGGGCAGCCTTAACAACAATTTATAGTGCAATCAGTGTCATTGCTGTGCTGTGCTCCTGCTTTACAATTTAATCTTCAGACTGCTCCAATGATCAGCTACCAGCACTTCCCAGCAGAGTGGGAAGTTCAGAGAATCAGACACACCCACTTAGGGTCTGTCTCTGTATGCAAGGCTGTACTAAACTCCCTCAGGCTCTGTACTTCACTGCGCTATTCCACTCCCACTAACAGCTTTTGCATTTGGACCATTCCTGCAGCCAGCTCCTCTAATCTACTGTATGTTCCAATGCAGTAAAGTTACTCACTCTTCCCCTTCCATGGGGCTGAACATCAAAGTCTACTGCCCATTTTTTTCCTGGCTGCTGCAACTCAGCAAAAGAGGTTAGCTTTTTCTTCCCATGGGCTCTGCTGCCATATCTGCTGCTTACTTCACTCCTCGTTGTGGCCATGCAGTGCCAGAGGAGGGTGATGAATATCCAGCAGTATTTCCAGATGGGATCACACATCGCTAATGGCATTATGCTCCAGTCAGGTCAAGGCTCAGTAAGTGCCTGTTGCAGATGTTCAGGTCCCAAACAGTTCAGGCATTGATCATGTCCATCATACAAATTCATCAGGTTTGGCAGGACAGACAGCTTGCCATCCTGCCCTGAAATATACAAGAGGTTGGGAAAATTTTAACGATTCACACTTTTTTTTTTTTAAGATTTAAGATTCATCAGTGTCCACAGGGCACACCTTGCTACAAGCCAAAATAGTAATAAGTCAGATATTACAATCACATCAATGCACACTATCTGATGGTGAGGATTTTATCAAACTTAAAATAATATCAATATGTTACAGAGCTATATTCAGTGCCTCTGAATCCACTTCCTTAACTTCTTGACAAGACAATAATGGGAAAGAAGACAAAGATAACATAGTGGGGACCTTTTATAGGCTACTCACTTTAGGTCACAGTCATGGTCACAAGGTGGTGACTACACTAAAAGGATGTACAACACTTATTATAGAGGTTGTATTATTATTTGCTCACTCCTTTTTGGAAATACTATATACAAGACATAAAGGGTGTCCTCCATCACTAGTAGATATACAATGTGTTATTTGTACGAACATCACACATTTGTCCTAGATAACTACATTAATTTTAAACTGTGTTCAGTCGTGAGCTAAAATACAGCATGTTAATTTCATTTACATGCCATAAAGCCATTATCAGATGCTTGTAACATTCCTATATAACAGAAGATATGGTAAATTTATGGCATGATTTCACTGGATTGTAGACAAGTTGAAATGTCATGTAATATGTTAAAGCTGCAGTGGTGTGATGGAAAGCTTATTAACTTAACCTGTCTTAGCGAAGGGAGATATTGGCCTGTCCTAAACAGAGATTACAGTCCTTTTCTGAAAGAAAGACAGACACAGACAGAGCAAGACAATGAGAGAGAGAGAGAGAGAGAGAGAGAGCCTCCTTGGGGATCTAACCCTTGTGACAAGGACATCAAACAATCAACATGAGCTCAAGCATTTAATGAGCACATAAACATTATTGATGCTTCCATCGCTCCGTGATTTATGAGAACAAAACTATATTACATGTGTAAGAGAAATCCTCATTAGAATTTGCTTCCCACAGACTGTCCCCATTTATAAAAAGCAGCTAACAGCTAGCAGTTAGCACTCTGTCCTTGCTGGCAACCTTTTGCCTGCAAGGAGAGACAAGAGAGAGAGGACAAAAAATGAGAGCGAGGGAGGATGTAACATTTAAAGACAGGCGAGTGGTGGGAGGCAATGTCTTATCGTATACATAGGCTGTCAGAGCAAGCCTGACCTGCTCATTAGATATGCAAGTGCATTAGTGAGGGCGCTGTCTGCTAAAAGGTCAGCCAAAGAGGATGTTGGGATTGCGAGGGAGAAGAGCCACAGTGTGGGGAAACCTTTAGGCTCACCCCTTTGAACATCATATCATTCCGGCAGGCACTTAATAGGTCTCAGGGGAGGATCAGAGAGAGAGACCATGGTGGAGGGAGAAGCACAGAGGCATTATGGGACATCATACCACCTTGACATTTTAATTAATATTTTCTACCATTAACGTGCACGAAGCTGGGCCAAAGGCAGGTCTAACATAAATTCATAAAATTGTCCAACATCTCAAAGTTAGGATGGCTAGGAAAACAAATCAAAATGATGACAAAGCTTGTAACGGTCAATGAAACTACAAATATTTCTCCATGTAATAATCCACGTCAGACTTTACTTGCACTATACACTATTTTATTAGACAGAAAAATGCATATCACACACCACACCTTTTTACACGCTACTTCCTATTGCATTCTACCATCCTTTCGAGTTCCTATTTTGACAAATCCCATCTTGAGGTATGAGGAAAGAAGCATGTATTGATCCAGAGGGCATCTAATTTATCACACTGCCTGAAATCCTGAAAAAATATTTGACCGCGGGGGTTATTCAATACCATTTTCTCCATCTACCCACATCTACCCGGTCTTTTTTCCCCCAGCAAAAAGTGAGTGATGACAGCTGTCAAGGAGATGGGATTTGTGACAGAAATTCTCTCTCTCCCTCCATCTCCCTCTCCACCAGCTTCATTTGCAACATACCTTCCGTCATGTGGTTATTGACACATAAATGTATACACGTAACTTCACTCGAACATACAAACCCAGTGCATGGGTCTGACATCAAACAATTTGATTAAATCCTGCTGCACACTGTGAAATGAAAGCTCGTAACAGGGCTGAACTGGCCTCCACCAATGCCAAACTAATCTGGGAGAGCGTGACCGGTTCGGCACGGCATGGCTGAAACAAATTGCCCACATACTGTCACACACAGCAGAGCAATCTGACTGTGAGCCTACTTTAAAGTGAGTCACAGCTTGCGGCTTGCTGTACAGAATACCATCAGTTTCTATGACTAGCACAAAACTATGACTTAGTGATATTGCATAGTATTACAAACTGCTGGCAGATCTGAGTGGTGGCAGAGTGGTAGTAAAACAGTAAACTTGTAGAATTGTGGGAGAAATGAAAAAAACGGATAGATGATAGCAGAGTTGTAGTCAAAATTGTCTCAGCTAAGACAAGACCAAAATCCATACCAACCGAGACTAACACCACGTTGACACTCTGATTTGCTAAGATCACAAAGGAAATGTTAATTTGCGTGTGCAATATGATATTTGGTTGTTGCGGGTTACAAAGAATAGCTCAAGTCACATGCAAAGTAGGGTAACATATGCCATATGACCATACATATGCGTAATATACATACGTGTAATTGCATAATTTCACAATGGGTAAGCACACTGCACAAGCACCACAATGATGCCACTTCCAATTTCACCAATTAATTTAGACTTTTATGCAAATGATGTTAAAATAATAATAATAATAATAATAATAAATGTGCATGATATCCGGTTAGGAGCAAAATGTGATATTCATGCTACATTCTGCAGTCGTACATGTACATGGCTGTATTTCAGCCTGTATTCCTACATCAGCAGTGTGTGCCCTTGTGTTGTTAGGACATTTAGCCATAGTCAAAGGTTTAAGTGCCACTGAGCTTTTTGAGGAACATTAATAAAAGTGTTTTTTGTCCTCAAATCACAGGAAGGGACAAATTTAAAACCTGCCCTTCAGTCATATTAATTTGCGAACACAATCCCCATTCTTAAAGTGGATGCGATAAATCATAATGGAAAGGATTAAGAGTAATAAAGCGTATGAGCCTGTGATTGCAAAGCAAGCACACAACCTGGTCTTTTTTCTTAGTTCTCTTGGAAAATTGTTCATGGTTTACAAACACGAACTGCATTACAGATGAGGATGCCAATATTTCTGCAGTGGGCAGACTGCAGTGATGAAGCACCAGCTGGCAGAACTAGAGGAGCAGGGGAGCTGATTTCTGTTTTGAAAAATAATGATATGAAAAATTATTAAAATACACATAACGTGGCATGGTTTTTGGCACCGAACAAGATGGTTTGTGCATTGTAGAAACTGCTGATCTTCTGGGATTTTCATGCACAGCAGTCTCTAGTACACAGAATGGTACGCAAAACAAAATACATCCAGTGAGCGGCATTTCTGTGATCAGAAACACCTTGTTGACAAGAGAATGACCAGATATCGTTTGAACTGACAGGAAGGCTATTGTAACTCAACTAACCACTTTTTATAGCCGTGGTGAGCAGAAAAGCATCTCAACATGCCAAACTTTGAGGCGGATAGACTTCAGGAGACCACATCAGATTCCAATCCTCTCAAACCATGAATAGGAATCTGAGGCTATAACAGACACCAAATCTACACAGTTGAAGACTGGAAAAAGTCCAGGCAATGTGTTTTCTTGGATGGTGAGGATGGAGGGAGGGAGGAGATGTGTTAAGTTAAGCTCTGCAATGGCATTTCTCACAGTTTCATCATTAAGCTCATATCTAGGCAGTGGTTAGGAAAAAAAAGGAGCAGTGATTTGGCAACTCTTGCGGCAAACGCATTTCAATTAAAGGACGCTGTACTGCCCTTTGTTTTATTCCACCGTTTCTCAATGACAAACACAAGTCTGTTTTCCATTCCTTACATCACATTCGAATGTATGTGAGCGCAGCTCTCTATTTGAGGTTGTTTACAAATAAATTGCATGATGATCAGCTGTCAAATGGCAAATGCTTGCAAACTAAGCGTGTGAATTGGAATTTGTTTGTGACATGAGTTGTGTTAAGGGGCCGCTGAGGCAGCACAAGAAGTGGAAAAAAACAATCAGAGTTGGAGTCGCATCCTTAGTCAAGAAATTCTGTTGTTTGTACCGCAGTCACTCACACCTTTGATTTTTCATCATGAGGAAGAGGATGGGGAAGAGAACTGCTTCTGCTGTCCTGCTCCATTACACACAGATTGTTTTGGGAGGGAAAATTGGTTCGAAAATTGTTTTGTTTATCGCAGAAGGAAAACACGTATACTGTAGGAAGCACTGTACTCCACTGCCATTCTCTGATGCCACGTTCAGGGCAAATCTATTACCAAGATGTCCAGCCTCAGGGAAATAATAACAGTATTTTTGTAGGTGGAATGGAAAACACATTATCAGTATGAATGGAAATATTTTTCTGTTGATAACTTGCATTCGGACATGTGACAAATACAGACTGGAAGTTTCAAATATAATGAATTGGACTGAATTTTTTTCAGTGAACCTGTGCATAACATTTGCATCCAGATGCTTTCAGTATCTGTGGACACTTCTGCGGAGGTTTGGAAAATAGACTAGCAAATTCCTAGGGGAATTGAGACATAGGGACACATGGATGGAAAGACGTGGAGTGTTGCATGGGTAGTTACTTAGAGGCATTTTTGTCCATGTTACCTGAACACATTTGGAATAATCCAGAAGACAACATTGTCATCAGAATACTGCATTTCCTGAAGATCATGGGAAGAAGAAAAGTACTCTTTTTAATATTTTATTTTAATTTCAATGATATTATGATCGTGAATGACGACGTCACATTGAAAGTATACCCCTGTTGCCCAACTTACACAGCAAATTAAAAGTAAAATATTAATTTAACCACATTTTGTGTATTTGCTATGCTAAAAAAAACTCAACGCTGTTACTTTCAATGCAGCCATTTTCAGCAAAGAAATGTGAGATTTATTTTTTTCTGCTTGAGGTAAGTTAGCGCATTTTAAAAAATGCTTTCTTAAATTCGGAATAAAAAAAAAAACAACAACAAAAAACACTTTTTAACAGTAACAACAGCTAACCTTTATAAAAGCACCCTAATCATGGAATCACGTTTTTTTTAATTTGTAGAAAATAATGTTCTACAAATGTACAATATGATAAGGGTTATCCAATATAGCAACTTTCAGATGCATTTTTTGTGCATCAAAATATAAAAAAAAAGCACAACATAGATTAAAACTGTATACAAGAGGCAAAAGTATTGTTTGAAATAAAAAGCCCAGAGTGATTAATCTGATTAATGACCATTGATTAAAACTCTGCTTCTGAATCACACAATTAAATTTAGATTTCTATACTATACACTCATTCTTGTGCTTCTTTCAACCTGTATAATCATAATTGCAGGGTACAGCAGTTAGAATGATTATACAGGTTAAATAACTGAATAACATTTTGCCAGGGAGTCAAAATAATTAGAGAACACATCTTCTGTTAAAAAAAAAAAAAAAAAAAAAAAAAAAAAAAAAAAAAAAAAAAAAAAAAAAAAAAAAAAAAAAAAAAAAAAAAAAAAAAAAAAAAAAAAAAAAAAAAAAAAAAAAAAAAAAAAAAAAAAAAAAAAAAAAAAAAAAAAGATAAATCTGCATGCGGCGCACTCACAATTTTCCCCATTTGTATTTCTAACCTAAAAGTAATTACATTTTCCCCTTGATAAAAAAGAAAGCATGAAATACAGAGATAGAGAGAAAGAGACAGAGAGAGAAAGCGAGAAAGAGAGAGAGAAAGAGGGAGTTAGAGAGGCTAAACAACTCCTCAATCCAATGCTGGCCTTTATTCAACAAATTACATCTGAGGACTCATTTAGAATGACAATGATTATTATGACAATGCATTTACTGTCTGTAATACGCTTCGAGAATTTATGAACTGTGTTAGCATTCAGTAAAAAGCTTATGAAGGAGTCCTCATTATACAAACAGCAGGCCACGGAGACAAGTGGAAATTTCTGAATAACGAGTGATTAACAATGTTTTAAAAGAGCCGTGTTAGTGTTACGGCTTTCTCCATGTCCTAACAACAAACAACAAGGGCTGTATTTAAAGGTGGCCATAAATAAATCCATATTCACACTTATGCTGGGCACAAATAGTTTTTTTTTCTGCGTGGTCCAGTTTGCAGGAATGCAGTTTATGTCACCGAGGTTGTCAGGTGTATCTTAGCTAGACCAAAACTGGGGCTTTCTTCCAATAATATACTTTGAGATCTCTACTTTAAGAAAATGTAAATATAGTATTTAACCAAAACAAAGCTTTTTTTTTTTTTATTTAGTCTATTTTCTAACTTTGTTTGGCGTCTGCCTTCAAAGACCAGTGCATGTTGTATAATAATGCCGTCTACAATTGCTGATTTCCTCACACAATAAATGTCACGCTTTGATTGTGTAAAATGTTTGCGTAGACATATGCCAGAGCGAATTGGTCATAAGAGTAATCAGATCAGTTTGTAATCAGATAATGGCTTTTAAAATGTCGTATCATCGTCAAAACAGAGAAGAGCGCAGACAGAGACGCTCTGTCCAGATGACAGCGGACAAAGTATTAATATGCTCAAATTACCTAATAAAAAGACGTTAATAAAGACATTAATGTTAAGGTGAACAGAGATCAGTCGAGTGAAGAGGCAGTGATGAGGCTTGTGTTTTAATGCTGAGTCACTTTTACCTCAGGTGATGAAACCGAGACTGATGTGGGTGATGCTGATAATGAAAGTGAGAACTTATTTCCCAGCATTAACTTACAGTATATTCTTTACAATTTGGCAGTCATGTTTGTCCATAATTAGATTAGGTTATAAAGATTTGGCGTCTTTCAGTAGAGTTGCAATGGAATCTTTAAATTCAAGTTTTCTCCCTTTTCACATTTGGGAACAGTTTAAAATGCTAGAACTTTACTTGTGCTTGAGATGCTATATCGCCAAAAGTATGTGGACATCTGACCAATCACATCCATATGCCCTTAAACATCCCATTCCAGATTTAAGCCCCCTGTTATAAAACTATACTCTTCTTGAAAGGCTTTCTCCTAGATTTTGGAGCATGGCTGTTGGGATTTGTAATCATTCAGCTACTAGAGCATTAGTGAGGTCAGGCACTGGTCGGGCAAGAAGACCTGGCAGAATCGGTGTTCCAGTTCATCCCAAAGGTGTTCACTGGGGTTGGGGTCAGGGTTCTATGCAAGCTAGTCGAGGTCTTCCACTCCAACCTTACTACACCATGTGCACAGGGGCATTGTCATGCTGGAATATGTTTGGGCCCCTTAGTTCTAATGAAGGGAAATTACAGCAAACGTAGCCATTCTAGACAGTTATGCACTTTAAAGCCTAAAGAATTTAGATGAATATGCTAATACACAAATAAGCCAAATGTAGCAGCTGCATACAGTATATTGAAAATATGAGTGATATCACTGTACATCTGCAGTCTCTTAAAGTTGGCCTCAGTTTAAAAAATTTAAATGACTAACAGTCTATAATATTGCACTGTAATACCACGTTAGAATAAGAAAGATCCTAATAATAATAGAAGCAGACCAAACAATCAAAACAGAAAAATGATGTGGCTGCTTTTAGGAGCATGGACGATTCATTTGCTTATATATTTCATAATGCCATATTGTATTTATTTTTTTACATATTGTCTTCGGTTACTGTGTGTGCAAAGTCTAGCATGTTCTCCTGCCAGGCTTTCCTCCATGTTCTCCAGTTTCCTCCCAGCTCCCAACAACATGCCAGTATGTCAGCTGGTTATGCTAAATTATAAACATGTGGTTGAGTGTGTGAATGTGTGTGTGTTAAGCCCTGAGATGGATTGGTGACAAATTCAGGGTGGATTCCTGCATCACACCCAGAGTTGAGGTCAAAAGTTTACATCCCCCTTTCAGAATCTGCAAAATGTTAATTATTTTACCAAAATCATTTTGTAAGAGGGATCATACAAAATGCATGTTATTGTTTATTTAGTGCTGACCTGAATAAGATATTTCACATAAAAGATGTTTACATATAGTCCACAAGAGAAAATAATAGTTGAATTTATAAAAATGATCCCGTTCAAAAGTTTACATCCACTTGATTCTTAATACTGTGTTGTTACCTGAATGCTCCACAGCTGTGCTTTTTTTGTTTAGTGATAGTTGTTCATGAGTCCCTTGTTTGTCCTGAACAGTTAAACTGCCTGCTGTTCTTCAGAACAAATCCTTCAGGTCCCACAAATTCTTTGGTTTTCCAGCATTTTTGTGTATTTAAACCCTTTCGAACCATGACTATGATTTTGAGATCCATCTTTTCACACTGAGGACAACTGAGGGACTCATATGCAACTGTTACAGAAGGTTCAAACGCTCACTGATGCTCCAGAAGGAAAAACCGGGGGGTGAAAACTATTTTGCCTAAATATCATATTTTTTCATTTAGTACCGACCTACTAAATGAGGCTACAGAAGATAGTTACATGTTTCCCAGAAGACAAAATAAGTTAAATTTACCCTGATCTTAAAATTCAAAAAGTTTTCACCCCCCAGCTCTTAATGCATGGTTTTTCCTTCTGGAGCATCAGTGAGCGTTTGATATATATATATATATATATATATATATATATATATATATATATATATACATACATATATATATATTCTGTAAGGCGTTGATATCATGTGCTGCTCAGGTAAGCACACGATGTGTATTAAAACCAGAAATGTTTAATAAACTCCTACAGAGTTCACCACAGTCAAATCCAGCAGCGTAGGAGTTCATTTAACACTAGTGATTTTACTGCGTGCCCCTCGCTCCTAAAGCACCCATCCACCTGCTTCCTCCTCCCTCCGGCTCCAAGATGTGTGTATGTGTGCGGGGATATGAGGAGCAGGCCTGAAGGCCTTCACAGGGCTGGATGTGATTAACCTTGACAGGCTGTTTGTTCAGCTTCCACCGGGTGCCCTCCCCTTCAGCTCTTCCTCCTTAGTGAGCTTCGGCAGGAACGCAGCACGGGGTCATCAGCGTGCATGGACACACAACGAGTCACTATATGCATTACAGACATGTGCATGGTGTAAAAATACAGCATATGGACTGAACATATTCATCTCACGCTCCTCTAGTATAGCTGCATGCTACCTGTGCGCTGTCTCTGATCATCTCGTTCCAATTTATTTTTATTACATTTCATTTCCATCATGCAGGATGAGGTGATGAGCTGAGCAGATATCAAAACACAAGAGAATGAAGTAGAGAAGATAAGAAACAAAAATATAAACTTATATGATGCAATATTGTAAATAATGTAAAGTAATAAAATAAATGATAGTAAATTACATATATATATATATATGAAATAAAGTAAACAATTAAATAATTATCATGGTACTCGTATAGTTACATAGAAAGGTTAGAAAGGTAAATGTTTTTAATTACTTTTAAGCTTTCTGGTTTTTATGCAAATTCAGATTTTTATTACTTTTTAATTAAGGCAATCTTTTATTTCTATGTTTTTAATTATTTTTTATGAATTTTCTCTTTAATCAAAGCACACATATTGTTTTATAAATATTCTTTTATGCCATTTTGTATTATTCACACTCTGTAAAACACCACAAGCTGCTTCTCTATATAAAACGTTGCTATAAATATAACTGACATAAACCTGCTAAACATTTCTAAAAGCTTATTAATTGCTGTGACTCTGGCATGTCAGAAGTTCACTGAGTTACAAAGCCAGTTGTCTTGACCTTCAACAGTCAAATTTAATAATTAACCAATTTAATTCATTAAAGAATGACACATTGAACTTTTTTTTTATCGTTAATGGATAAAATGGATTAATTTAAAGTTAATGTTGTGGATTTTCTGTGAAAAAAGTTAGCTCCTGTTAGCACATATGCTATAGCAGCTATAAACAGTCATTCCCTCACCAGCCTCTGTGTTTCAAGTTTATTAAAGATAATAAGACAAGAAAATGCAGCTTGTCATGTTAATGAGAAACCTGAAAACATTCTGTTGGAAAGCAAAAGTTACAGCTTCTGTAACTTTGTAACTTTACAGCAACTTCTGACTGTTACAAATGCTGACACTGGAGACTCCTTCCATAAATGTTACATAAGCATCTCTTGCAGAAATCCTATAATCTTTTTAAAAAGTTGTTACTATAAAAATGATAATGTATTAGAACATGTGCGTTAATATAAACCTTACAGCTGGCACTACTAACCAACCTGTAAGCTGTTATAGAGAATTAATCAACACCTTTTGACCAATCAGAATTGAGCATTCAATAATGCTGTGGTGTAAGTATTATAATCCGAATATTTAAAATGCCAAGTATACTGTATGTAGCTATCTGAATTTTACAAAACTGATACACAAACTATATGAAATAAAGAGAGTCGAGTCTCTTGACAGTCTGAATATTTATATTTAAAAACAATCTCTCTCTTCCTGATGAACATTTTTAATAAAATGTATACACAACTCCATAGGGCAGCTCAGCACATCCTGACCTAAAGGCCAAGCGAAAATGGTATCATGCTTGTAATGTAATAATTGCTGTGAAGGAGACCTCCATTAGATGGTTTAACGCTATTATTATCATTGTTATTATAATCATCATCAGTATTGTTATTCCTGTGATCCGAATCTGCCCCTTTAGCCACATCCTGCCGCACATCCTCAGGTAGGCTATTGCTCCGTCTGGATTCATCCTCCCTCGAACCCCCCACTTTCAATTCCATCTCCACTCATGCACATTCACAAAGCCTATCATTAAACACAATAGGGTTTTTATCACAAGCTGTCATGAAATACTGCTGGATTTGCATTGGAATTTAATTAGCCATTCTGCGGGTTCACACATCCGAGAAATCAGTCTTTTTCTTAGACACACACTCGCTCGCTTGCTCACGCTCACGCTCACACACTCACATTCACACTGTTTCTCAAAATGAATAATACAAGAGGACAGATTTATGAATAAATATATACATTAATATTGACTCCACACATTTTTTTGCTGAACTGTACGCCTTTCTTTTGAGGGAACAGGTGAAAGGTAACAGGAAATAAAAGGAGGTGAGAAACAATATATCACTGTGACAGAAAAATGTTGCAGACTAAAGTGAAGCATGAATTTATCATATATTAAAAATGATCCAGATTTCGATGCAGTACATGATTCAAAGTGGCACTGAATTCCCAAGCCGATTTTTGCTAAAAAAAAAAAAAAAGGTAAAGAAAAAAAACATCTTCTCTTGAGTCATCCTGACCATTTTTTGACTGTTTCACAGACAAATATCCTCTGTAATAGCTGTCATAGTGTTTACTTGGTAGCTTGAATTCTTATCTGAAGCTTGACATCTAATAAAAGAAATAAGAAACTGCCCTGCAGGTGTGTGTGTGTATGTGTGAGTGTGTGTGTGCGTTGTTTTTCTTCTTCTGTGCTATCTGCACAGGAAGGAGGAGATGGAAGTCCAAAGATGCTGCTCTCTCCATTTTCACCTGGGAGTTCGAAATAAAGTTATTTCTGCTCCTGCCTTAGTGGAATGGAAAACATCCAGACTACTCATATAGCATGTGCATAGCCAAAAAGGATACAGCACACACACACACACACACACACACACACACACACACACACACAGCCATTTATGCCCACTCAAGATGGTGCTTTTTCCTTAGCTTATTCATTCTAATAAGTTTAAGACATCATATCTTTCTTGATGGGAATTTTCTTTTAGCTTATAAAACTTTAAAAGGGATTTTTTTTGTTTTTTGCTCATAAATATCAAAAGCTAAGCTATAAATTAGCTCAGGGTTTCCAAACCAGTGGCTCATGAACCCCCAGGGGTTCATGGTGGCATTGCAGGGGGGTTCGTGACACTGATGGAAACCACAATGACAGCTTTTTAAAATGAAAATGAATTAAAACCATTAAAACTGTAGCATTTTACTGTAACCTCACAAGTAAAAAGTGACAGAAGTTGATTAAATCACTCACGGTTCATGTCATGAGACAGTAGTTCTTAGCATGTAAGAGTTATATTTTGTGGCTAAAAGCCTTTCTTCGTTAGAACTACTTAAAGTCAACGTTAACCTGTGGAACATCTCCAGGGGTACTTGAGTCAAATAATTCAGGTGGAAGGGGTTCAGCTGACAATAAAGGTTGGGAATCCCTGAATTAGTTTATAGGCTGTCTTGATAAACAATGTAAAGAAATAAATGTAACTAGAGATGAAAAGAAAGATGGACGAATTTACTCACCTTTATTCAGAATAAATTCAGAGAATAAAATAAACTTATAAAAATGCAGATAAAAGACACTTTGATCATTCAGTACTTCCCCTGAACTGCGGATTCCACTAAAACTGGTAGGAAACTTACCAAATTTGTGTTTTTCTGATAGTCGGCATCAGCTAATTAGCTAACGTTTGCTAACGTTAGCAGTACTTGCTGCTGAGTTAGACTTCCTAGTGGTCCTATAATGTATCTACAGGGTGTCAGAAAAGCCAGGAACCGACTGGAATATGTTGAGCAAATACACTGTATGCCGAATTTGTTGAAAAAAAAAAAAATTCCGCAAAAATATGATACAGTGGCTGAGAAAATACGCAGAGCATAAGCGTGAACATGTAGTGTAATTGTTGTAAATAATAAATATATAATTGCCTCTGCTCATAAACTAGCAGAAGGAGGAAATACACAAACAACCAAATTTTGATGCTTTTTGCAAGAAGTATGTGCAAAATACACCTACACACCACACAACATTCAGGAATCGTGTGTAAGCGCTGTAGTAGAGCCACTCTGTCATTCTTATACTTTGTGTAGCACTAGCACTGCTAACAAGTTGCCCATTCCTACAGAGACACTGCTGTCAATCAGTATGCAATCTGACACGCCCACACAGTGCTGATCAGGCAGAGAAGAGAGGTTTTTGTCGCTTTGACTTAGAATTCAGTTTTAGTTAGGGGCATAGAAATCTTGAAGTAAATTAGAGATTAGGGAGATACTGGGATTAGGCATTAGGGAGATAATGTACAGTATATTTCTTATATAATGACAGATTTTTAGTATTACAATTTTTTTTTAACATGTGAAATCATGTTTACAGGGTTATAAAGGGAATGATATTGACAATTTAATAAGACATTCACATTTATTTAGTCCTCACAGGTGAACGATCACAATTCGTGATAACAGTGGGATAACATATGGATTACTGTAAATAAGTAAATAATTGTCTGTTGATAATCCTGTGTATGTTATTTATTTAAAAAAAACATGCTTATATTTAATGTACCATAAAAATTCTGATATAAATACCGTAAACAAACAAACAAACAAACAAACAAACAAATTTTCTTTGCTTTTATTAACTTTGCTTCACTATTGTTTGTTCACAGAATAAATTATAATATTAGTCATTGTGTAGTTTTAAATATTTTTCCTGAAATTAAAACACTGAGGCATCATTTCTGCTGAATTATGACCAAGAAGCTAGATGAAACTTTCCACTAAAACTAACAATTTTCAAAAAGGCATACCATTTATGCTTTAGGGCTGTCCAAGGGATAAAATCCATTTATTCAAACAGCTGGAAAAAATGGCTTAAGTAATCAACCCCCAACATCAAAACACGAAATAAAGTAGCAATTCATATAGCATTACAGCAACAGGGAATGGCAGAGGAACATTTAGTCAAATTTCGAAGCCACATTCAAATGAAGCCATTAGATTGTACCAGTAAATGAGATATTCGGCATGACTGATGAATTCAGTTCCAAACAGAATCACGCAGGGTGAGTTTGATTACGCATTCATGGCAAGATGGAAGTGTTGCATGAAATATTTTACTTAGTCTCTTACTGCACCCGGGGAAAGCAATGAGAGGGTTTTCATATTAGCACTTCCTTCCTTCCAAACATGCGCTAATGCTGTAATTCCTCCTTTTAGTCTATAATTTTTTACACCAACCCAAGCCTTGTATGACATTGCTTGAAGTGCTTTGCGAGTTCACTTAACTAGGCTGCGAAGGCTTTCCAATTGCACACAGAAATCATTGTATTTACATGCTGAGAGTCCTCATTATTTCCACCTAATGTCTCTCACTTTTAATGGGGCGAACATGCAGTAAAAGCAGAGTGGATTTACCCACTGCATCACGACTACCGCCGAACTCTACAGTATCATTTTATGAACTGAACGCCTTCATTACTTTTCTTAAGCCTGTTTTACACTGTGCAACTTCAGCATTCTTTTATTATTAGTCACACTGTACAAGATGCTCCCAATAAAATCTTGTCCGATTCCTATAACAGGCGGTGCAATAACATGGGCCGGATTATATGATCAGAATTCTCTAACAATAGACCTGCGATCAAGTAAAGAATAAAACAAGACAGATCATGCGGTTTTAGAAAAATAAACACCCCAAATTGGATTATTTACACAACATCAAGTTCTAGAAGTGTGTTATCTTATAAAACAGCAATTTGCCAACAATTTCAATTTGATTTATCATGAATGACACATTGTAGTTTTTAACTGTTTATAGAACATCCATGAGACAAGTTAGTTTAAAATTTTCTGTCCTGAAGACTTTCCTATGGTGGAAAAACTATAACATATAAAAACGAGGATATTAATATAAACCTGTTGTTTAAATTTACAGCCAGAACTGCTATCAGAGTTGTAGAAAATGAATCAACACCTTCAGATTTACGAACTGAAGAAAATGTTCACTGCGCTCTGTTTATGTCATCAATCAGAGTGATTTGGGCTCATCTTGTAAAAAGAAATAAGGAAAAAAAGTGCGCTTGAGGTCATAAGGATGTTTTGTTCTGTCCTTTAGCATGTTTCTCCATTGACACTACTGCATTTGTTGCTGTCCCATGAGTTTTGCATAATTCCGTGCTGTCCTCCAAGCGTCATAGCAATGGCCACTCTAAGATTTTGTCTTTTGTCACAATAGCACTAAATTGGCTGCCGTTAAGCACATCACATTATGCATTCTAAGACCACCAACCAAAAAATTAATTTACAAAGAGTGATTTTTTTTTTTTTGTTTTGTTGCAAAGTCATCCTGAGTAATCCCGGCTTTACAATAATGTATGATTAATCCTTGGAGATACTGGAAATGTCCATTACTCAGTACACATGCTGAAAATAGAGGCTGGTGGTCAACCTAAAGGTTATTATCACTCCAGTCAAGAGCTTTTAACCTGCATCATAACACACCAGCATGTCATGTTTCAGCATGTACATTAGTGCACAAAGCACATCTACCCTCACAAACTTCACCCAAGTGAACAAGACACATGACCTTACCATAAATGCCAAAACTCACTTCATATGCTGCTAAAGCTACTAAAGCATTTAGTTCAAAGGCAGAAATGGCACACATACTGCATAAAAATGACACGCTGTACTTACAGTCAGACGTTAAAGCAATCTACTGTAATTTGGGAGTTTAAGGTTTTTTCTTCAATTCACAATGCCCCGAGTGGAACAATGCTAAAAAAAGATTTTTTTTTTCTTAGGTCACTTTTTAAAAATCATATTTAATCTTACAGTGATTATGTTCAGGTCATTTTGACCTGAGAGCGGTATGATGAAAAAAATGACCGGTAATTGTAGACATCAGTGCTGTGTAAAGTACATAATATTCATACTTAAAAAAGTAAAGACACCCTAGTCAAGAAAAAGTCAAAGTAACCTATGAAAAAAAATCTCAATTTTATGTGTGCGCTGGTCTGGAAAAACTTATCAGATGTCACTGAATTCTGGATTAAAAAGAATCAGGTTTATTCCATATAATCAGGTTTATTCCATTATTCCATATATAAAAGTGCAGTAATCCACTGAAATCGATTACGTTGAAGTTTACATTAATTAGTCTTCTATTCACACCCACTCAGGAGCATGAGTAGGATATGAAATTTTTTTCTAAATTCACCGGTATTTTATGAACACCAAATTCCTTGTGTGAACACTCGTTTGAATGACTTACAAAATAAAACCGTTTGTATCCAGTTTCATAAATGTGGCCTAGTGAATATCGAGTTGTTCAAAAAAAAAACCCAAAGCGCTATCTCCTTTTTCTCCGTCTATTACTTGGACATTCACATACTCACAAACCTGATCTAATGAAAAATGTGGATGAATTTGAATGAGCAAATGGCACAGTGGCTGTTTTATTATTCTCCTATGAATCAAGTTATAAAGAATTGCACCAATAATAACAATGCCTCCTACCGTAACCTTAACATTCATAACATTTCATTTAAAACGTTCTTGTATGAATTAAGTACTCTAGGTATTCTAAACAGAACATGAGGTTGAAGAGTACATTCATGTACCAAATACACATGGAAATTATGGGCTAACTTAATGGCAGGTTTGAAAGAGAGCTTTTTAAATGGAGGACAGGAAAGGTGGAGGACTGTGCATAAAAGCATTTGCAGTGGAGTGCTTTTAACACCAGCCAAGCTTTTGCAGAGAGTAAATAAGGCCGGCTAACAACCTCTGTCTGTGTGTCACTTTCACTTATATTCACCGAAGGAGCGGCTTGGCCCGGTCGCCGGCCCAAGGTTGAGGGGCCCTGTGCTGATTGGTGAAGACGTTTCTCTTGGTCTGAAGCCTCTCTCTATGGACTGGAATAGCATTAGGATATGTGCGGTGAGCAGAAATATTCACCCGTGCCGCAGTCTCATCTGAATCTCCTGGGACCATTTGACTTACAAGGACAGAGGCAAGATTTTCCCACATACACTAAACACCATTGGACAGGCGCGGAATTGAAGAACTCTGTGCAAATCTTGTGCTCTGTCAAATCGCGGAAAGAGATGCATGGCATATTGCCCTCTCTATCTTCTCCCCTCATCCTTGCTCTCTCGCTCGTGCTATCTCGGAGGAAGAAAGGGCCTGCAGCAGGTTTTTACACTCAGCTTGCCTAAAGCCTGAAACTCTCAATAACACGATCAATATTTGACCTTCTACTGCATTATCATTCTTCTTCTTTTCTTTTATTCCCCCATTGGAGCCTGAAATTACATTCTCTGCTAAAGGCCATCATGCACAGCAGCTCCTAAATACAGTCCTGCCAGCTGCACGGAGAGCATCCAATGGGCCAAAGAGCGAAAGAAAAGAGCACAGACTGGGATGAGAGAGCCTGTTGCAGACACATGATTGCATTTATAAAACACACAACCTGATCTCATGAAAGATTTGTACAAATTCAATCATGAACAAATGAGGGTTTTTTTTTTGGAAAATGTTGCACTGTTAACTGCCCAAACTAACCATAAACTTCATCATGTGAATTGTGATAAATTTGCAGGCATGAGCTGTGAGGAATTTAAAATGATAAGTACATACTTTATAGATCCCTACTGTTCTTAAATGTCACAATAAATATGGATTTATTGCTATTTATTGGCTTTGTTGAAATAGATAAATTGTCCTCTTTGTGTATGCCCATGCCTATATTTATCATTATTTGGATGTACCTTCATGAAAATGGGCAAAAATGATCAAACTAATACAAATGATGCCATACAATGATTCAAATCATTGTCATCAAACAACCTTAAAAAAACAAAGATATATACATATACACTCACCAACCACTATTAGGAATACCTGTACACCTGCCAACTGACAGATGAATGAATGAATCAGCCAATCATGCTGTCATCATTAGAATGGGGAAAAAACATAATTTCACTGACTTTGAATGTGGCATGTTTTGTTGGTGCCAGACAATCTCCTGAGATATGCATGGACACACAGAATGGTGCGAAAAAACAAACAAACAAAAAACATCCAGTGGGTGGAAGTGCATTGTTAATGAGGGAGGTCAGAGGAGAATGACAAGTCTGGTTCAAGCTGACAGGAAGGCTACGGTAACTCAAATAACCACTTGTTACAACCGTGGTGAGCAGAAAGGCATCTCAAAACACACAGCACTTTGGATGGGCTACAACAGCACAAGAATCTATAACATCAGGTTCCACTCCTGTCAGCCAAGAACAGGAACCTGAGGCTACAGCAGGCACAGGCTCACCGAAACTGGGCACGTCAAGATTTGCAAAATGTTTCCTGGTCTTTTTCAATCTTCAAGTGTGCAGTTCCGGTGAGTCTGTGCGTATATTAAATAAAGTGGACGGTGAATATATATGGAAACGAGACAGACAGATGGTTGTTGAGCTGCACAAGTACGATTATGGATATAAAATATATAAACCGTTAAAATACCGTTAAGCATAAACAGCACAATAAAAAAAACTGCTAATAATAATCTTAAAAAAAGTTTTAAAAGTTTGGAACAGTTAAAAAATTTGCCAAGAATTGGACCCATGAGAATACTGTCCTTCAGCACAGTGGGGAAGCCGGAGAGAAACTGAAGGGAAAACTTTTCAAAGCTCACAGCTTCCCAGTTTATTTGACCCTTGGGATTGTCAAGTTTTAAAATAAACTATTTTACACCACTTGCATTAAAAAAAAGATGTTTGTAAGGGGGTGTAAGGAAGAAACTTTTCCTACGAGTGACTCACAAAATGCAATGCTAAACTTGAAACTGGTACTGTATACAAAGAAAAGCCTCCGTACCCACTAGGTGGTTTTGGTTGTCTCTGCCAGGAGATTACAACAAGACAGAAATCCAAAAAAAAAACCACCAATGAAGTGTATGCCAATGGTCATCTCAGTATCTAGAGTGAACTCTTTGGAGGGCCTGTGGTCTGAATTGAAAATGCACTTAGAATATAAAGGAATCTAAAAGGTTCTGCCTGGAGGAGGCCTCAACCAATTATAGTGTGGGTGCCAATAATTTTGAAAACAGATTTTTTTTTTTGTGTTACTTCAGAAAACTTGTGCTATTATTTTTAATACATACATTTTGCTTATTAAGTGTGTTACTGTAGTCTCTGCCATAACAACTATCTTTCAGTTATGGACATTTAAGATGGGAAGGGTGCCAAAAGTACCTTTCGTATCCAACACAAGTTGATCTTGTGTTACAAGTGAGGACACTGAGGGAGCAAGACACTAAAACTCAGATCATAGTTCTTAGCTGCATGGCCGTCTCTATGGCCCACTTAAGCACTGAGAACTCTATTACTGAGATTATCACGCTGCTTCATTTTAACAGTATGTAAACGGTGGAGCATATTGTCACTGATGGCTACCAATTTTGCCACCATTATCAATTTAAAATTCAACTCAGTGGGCTCCAAGCTATCACCGGCAACACAAGGGATTTTATTTCTCCTTTTTACATTAAAAACCCAAATTACCACATATGGAGGGCATTTAAACACAATGACCTTCTTTACTTTGCATCTACCTTTTTACATTCGAACCCCAAATTACCACCAACAGAGGCACTTAAACACAACATCCTTCCTTCCTTCATTCAGTGCCTCCCGTCTTGTTTGCTTTCTTGCAATCTAGTTTTCCTTCCTTCTCTCCGTCCTTCCAACTTATCTATCTTTTTACAGTCTAAACCCAAGTCACCACCTACAGAGGCATTTAAACACAATATCACTCCTTTCTTCCTTCAAGGCTCCCTTCTTTCCTGCCCAAACAACATTTAAACACAATCCTTCTTCCTATCTAGCTTTGTACATTCTAAACCTAAATCACCACCTACAGAGGCATGTAGACACAATATCCCTCCTTCCTTCCTACATTCTTTTCCTCCTGCCTTCCCGGTTTCCTTCCCATCTATCTATCTATCTATCTATCTATCTATCTATCTATCTATCTATCACCACCTACAAAGGGCATTTAAACACAATATCTTTGCTTCCTTCCTTCCTTCCTTCCTCCTTCCTTCTTTCCTTCCTTCCTTTCTTTCTTCCTATCTTGTTTGCTATTTAGTTTTCCTTCATTTCTTTCTTCCTTCCCTTCTTCTTCCCTATCTGTTTACACTCTACACCCAAATCATCATCTACAGAGGACCTTTAAACACAATATCCCTCCTTCCTTCCTCCTCTCTTTCCTTCCTTCCTATCTACCTTTTTACATTCTACTCCCAAATCCCCAACTACAGAGAGCAATTACACACACGCTCCTTCCTTCTCTCCTTCCTGCTTTCCTTCCACACTATCTATCCATCCATCTGTCTATCTATCTATCTGTCTATCTATCTATCTATCTATCTATCTATCTATCTATCTATCTGTCTGTCTGTCTGTCTGTCTAAACGAGCCATACAGGATATTGTGTTTAAATGTTAACAGAGGGCACACAATGTCTTTTCCTCCCATTCTTCCTTTTTACATTATAGACCCACATGTCCATCTATAGAAGGAATTTAAAGACGATATCCTTCCTTCCTTCCTAACTTGTCACTTAATTATAGAGACTTTATACTCTGGATTCAGGATTCCAATCAAAGTGGATATCCAGAACAGCAAAACAATCATGGGAAAGATCACAGGAACCAAGATATAGCATATAGCTGTCTTTGTATGTACAATACCTTGCAAAAGTCTTAGGCACATGCAAAGAAATGCTGTAGAGAAAAAATGGCTTCAAAAATCTTAAAAAAAAATAAATTAGTAGTCTCAGGTACAGTGTGTGCGGTTTTATAAGGAAATGAGCTGTAAGTTTTACTGAGCATCTTGAGGAACCAGCCACAGCTCTTCTGGAGACTTTGACTGTCACACTCGCTTCTTATTTTTGCAGCGAAACCCAGCAGCCTTCATTATGTCTTTTTGTCTGAAAAGTCCTCTCTTACATCGTATGCTTCTTTCTTTACTGACATACAAAGATTTTCCTGTAACATTTAATTTTTTGGGGGATAAACTAATGTTTGGAAATCTAAAATGTTTTTGTACTGACACGATAAGGTAGAAGACATGAAATAAAAATCGTTTTAAAGTTTGCACTAAAAAAAAAATAGAGTGCCTTTAGAGACTTTTGCACAGTACTGTATATCTAGTGCAAATCCTACAAACCCAGACTACATCACACCAGGGCACACATCCGCAGTGTGATACATGTGCATACACCGTATGTGTCCCTTTCCATTCTGAGAGAGATGTACATAAAGTGTATACATACATACAGTGACATATACAGCGATTCTTAGAAAAAGATGACCCAAACTCAGCTCTCCTGCAAACACCGTGTTCTGACAGATCTATCATGACACCTGTGACTCACGCTGTGACGATTCAAACCTGTGTATCCTGGCAGTAAGCTCCACATTTGCAGTCAGTGAGCCACACTGGAAGCTCTTTATTGCTTGTATTAATCTCGCAAATTAATTTTGTGTTAGCGCTAAGGAACATTCTGCAATTTCCCTTTGATTAAAAGCCCCAGCATTTTGGAATATATGACTTTAATCTTGGAAAGTTAAAAAAAAAAAAAGGTATACAGTATATTTTACAAGAAAGAATGGAGGAAAGAATGAAACGTGAAAACAGAGCAATGCAGCTTTTGAAAGACTTGATGAATACAGAAATAAATTCACGTAAAATCACCCAAAGTAAACATAATGGAATCCACTGATCCACTGATGTGACAGTGTGTGTGTGTGTGCGCCTGTGTGTGTGTGTGTGTATGCGTGTGTGTTTAATATTAAAATATCAAAAGCCTGCAGCATTTATTTCATGGTGAGTTGTGAGTTTAATTCTAACAGAATAATCAAAGGGAAATCAAATGAAACTGCGAAAAGTATGGTAGATACCAAGCAAGGAGTACCAAAAAAACCAAACCTCCACCTTAAGGTACATTTTAAGAGATATTCAGGCTTTTTTATTATGCTGTCCCTGTTTTTATTTATTATTTTTTTTTAATTTATTTTAATGAGTCACGTACCTGTGGTGGATGGATGTTAGTGCATGAGTCATTAACTTAAAAAAAAAAGAATGACAGGAAATTGTGCATGAGACTCAGTATAATTATTTGCGCAAAAATGCCAAAATATTCATTTAACCTCTGAGCCTATATACAGCAGAAGGGGCTCAGGTCCCTCACCAACGCTTAATAATAAATTAGCTGGCTCTCAGCCTCAGGGCTTTGTTGCAAGTAATTTAATTCTTACTATTTTGGATGATATTCCACTTGCTAAATGAATGAGTGTTAAGGGGATATTTGTCTCCAAAACTAAAAATACAGTGGTGCACTGTTAAAAAGTTGATTCAACTGGACAAAAACAAGTCATTAAAATGACTGACACGCTTCATCCAGACGCCGATGACCTGAATTCAGTCATCACCAGCCATGCACTTAGACAAGCTACCTTTGCATAACTGCAGGTTGTATATTTTGAACACTTTTAGTGGGAATTGAACAAGATGGAGCATACTATGATGTAATATAAATGCTGAAAAATGGTGTACATGGTTTGCACTCAGGGACCAGAACCTTTTTTTTTTTTTTTTTTTTTCTTAATAACTGACGTACAAAAGCAAGAACACTGCTTTCACAGCCAAAAGTCCAGGATGAGATTATAGATTTTAAAATATGCTGGTTGTTCCTAGTCCCAATGAATTCCATTTCAATTCCAGTTTGTGACAATACAAAATTAAGGAAAGTGCAAAAGGGGCAGGGGTGAATACTTATGCAAGTATGTATATGCAAGCACAAAGAAAGAAAGGTAGAATACCCTGAATACTCAAACACACACACACACACACACACACACACACACACACACACACACTTTCCTTGATTTTGTACTGTCACAACCTGGAATTGAAATGGAATTCACAACATGTCTAACAGTTATTGGTTGCACAAGCATTCACCCCACCCTTGGCAGCAATTCCAGCTGAAAGCCTTCTAGGATATGTCTCTTTAAGCTTTGCACATCTGGATCCTGATATTTGTGCCTGTTCTTCTTGGCAAAATTGTGCAAGCGCTGTCAGATTGAATGGAGAACGAAACTGAACACCAATTTTCAAGTCCTGCCACAGATTCTCAATCGGATTGAGGTCTGGACCATTCGAACACGTTCACATTCTTGGATTTGATCCACTTCAGTGTAGCTTGCTTGGGGTTGTTGTCCCGTTGGAATGTAAACCTTGGATCCAGTCTCAAGTCTCCTAGAAGGTGGTGGAGCCATCAGGTGCCATTTTGGATTTTTGCTACACTGCTGATGCATCACTTTTCAATTGTGTGAGGTTATCACGTCATGTTGTTCGATTTGAGGCACTACAGGTTTCTGAGTAGTTAAGTGCATAGTGTATAGTCTAAAAATATACTGTAGAGCATATTGGTGAATCAAGACCATAACCATTGTCTCATGGTACTTCCTGTTCTACTTCCCATCTTACACCTGTTTCCATACACATTCTATACACAGAAATGCACAAATTATACAATGATGTACAGTATGTATGCATATTTCTAAACAAATTGTTGTGTTCGGACATCTTGTCAATAAAACGAAAATGATTAAAATTTGAATGGACACTATGCTTCACTATGACATTCAAAGCTACAATCAAAGAGTTGTACTTTAGTATGTATAGCCCCCTACATGCACACACACCTCTCTATTACCAATCCACTGGAAAATGGAGCAGCTATATGCTGCACCCTGCTGCTTACCGAAAGGTGACACTATACTTGCTATGGAAGTTTGCAGAGACAGAGAAGGATGCCTCGTCTAAACATTTTATTTTTTACGCATCACACTTTCAGTACATGTCTCATTTGTGTTGTGTTCCTGTCACGTGTTGGTGATTTTATTAAAGTGAATGCAACATGCCTAATTCTGCCGCTAATATGCACACCATGCTTGATGCACAGCAGGCTTCATGGTTATGGGCAGATCATTTGGGAGCTGGACTGAATAATGTCGGGATGTGTTGACAGACAGATGAAAAGGTGAAAAGCCTGTCAAGCTGTGAATGGCCACCCGTTCCGTGGCTTTTGTGTGCGTTCTGTGTGTGATGATTATAGCCACGGCTGCAGCCTCCTCACAAAAGGGGTGAAGTGCGAATGGACAGTTTTCCTGGCAGCCCATCTCCTCCCCTTTAAACACAGAGTCCACAGCTGCCTCAGCTAAACTCTGCGTTTCAGCCTCTCCTGATTCTGCCCCCATCTAAACTGAGCTCATGAAAACATGTTTATTTAAGACCAGAATGTGAGCAGCTACTTTATTGCCAATCATGTGGCAGCAGCGCAATGCATACAATCATGCGGATACAGATCAAGGGCTTCAGTCTCCTACCCTTTAAAACACAGTCTACAGCTGTTCTTGGCTGACGGGATGGGAACCTGATGTGGTCTTCTGCTCTTGTAGCCAATCTGCCTCAAGCTTATGTTTTCTGGGATGCTTTTCTGCTCACCACGGTTGTACAGAGTGGTTATTTGAGTGACCATAGCCTTCCTGGCAGCTCAAACTCACGTGGCCATTGTTCTCGTATCTCTCTCATAAACAAGGCGTTTCGACCCGTGAGAACTGCTGCTCGCTGCATGTTATTTTTTTTTGTTTTTCACACCATTCTGTGTGAAAATCCCAGGGGATCATCTGGTTTTGAAATACTCAAACCGGCCCAACTGGCACCAACAGTTAAAGTAACTGAGTTCACAAGCTTTTTTCCCATTCTGATGTTTGATGTGAACATGAACTGAAGCTCTTGGCCTGTATCTGCATGCTGTCACATTATTGGCTGATTGGATACTTGTAAGAATGTGTAAGTGCACAAGTAGATAAGACACATAGAGAATTAGCTGGTAATCCCACTTTCTTATTGGGTGCCATCAGCAAGTTCACATTATAAGCTTCTTTGCACAATTCTGATTTTATGCTCAGATATGGCTCACATTCACCCATGCCTGTCCACCTAAATGTGCCATAGGTGCACTTTAATTTCTTGTGCAACTGTTTCACTACACTACTTGGTATAGAGAAGCCTTTATTTGTCACATATACATTACAGCAGAGTGAAATTCTTTTCTTCGCATATCCCAGCTTGTTAGGAAGTTGGGGTCAAAGCACAGGGTCAGCCATGATACGTCACCCCTGGAGCAGAGAGGGTTAAGGTCCTTGCTCAAGGTGCCAGCAGTGGCAGCTTGGCAGTGCTGGGGCTTGAGCCCCTGACCTTCTGACCAGTCACCCAGAGCCTTAACTACCACAGTTGAGCCACCACTGCCCTATGAACTACCCTATGTATGAAGAACTCAGTAGGTTCCTCCCGGTTTTGCTTGAACAGCTTCCCCATATATCGAACAAATCACCCATTTCACCGTCCTTCCACTGAATATAGTTACTGCCATTGATGTAAAAAAAATGTTGAGGTGCATCTTTGCTAGCTAGCTAAGTACGTCACTAGAAACATGTATGAATTAACATGAGGTAGGTAGCTATCTAACAACCGAGCAAACTACTGAAACCCCAACAGCGTCTGGCTATCATTTAGAACATTTTCAGATTAATTGTGCCAATTGTAGACATTTAAAAAAAGTCATTTGTAAAATAATTACTCAAGTACTTTTTCACTTATTCACTCTTAATTGAGTTATTTTCTTAATTTTTACTCAAGAAATGTATTACTAGTGTAGCAGCACTTTTAGTCAAGTCAGTGTGTTTTGTACTCTTTCTAGCACTGCCAGAACCCTGGAGCTGTGAGCTGGTGAGGCTACCCTTTATCTATTTTCAGTTTTGAAGAAAGAATGGAGCAGGATATAGTGTGATAGAACTGCCCAAAATTAAACAGGATGAAACAGGATTAAAAATGTAGCTTCATAATCTTGAACTAAATCCAAGTATGGAAGAGTTTATGGAGCACTATAAGCAGCCCCCGTGACAGCATTCGCACCAACCAGCTGGCCCCAGGGCAGCAGTGCACCATGGGATTTGGTGTGAATAAACTAGAGTCATACATCACTGAGAAGAAGGCTGCAGGAGAGAAGTGCAGGCCAATAACTCTGGGGTTAAACAATGTAATTTGGATCGTGTATGTGTAATTTATTTCAAGTGTCAAAAGTAGTCTCAACTTGTACTTATTATTTGAATACAACAAGAGGAATGAACAATAACAAAATAATGTACTTCTGTTTTCTGGACTGGTGTACTGCTAATCCTGCTGGTGGGTAAGGAGCACACAGAGTTAGTTGGTGGAGTGCCAGGCTACATCTGTAAAGAGTCCAAGTGGCTAAATGGGCTAATTCTTCATGATGACTTCTTAAAATATTGAACAGAAATATACAGAGATCATGTGGGAAGAACAGCTGGAGTGAGTTCGTTGTGCATTATTTGCCATGGGCTGGTGGAGACTGAAGCCGTGATCAACATAATAAACAGCAAGAGGGGAAAGTATGCTAATTGTGATTAGTATGATCTACCAACTAATGCTTTTATAGGAATATATTCAATGATAATCAAAGTGGGTTACCATTACCGCCACAAAGTTGATTTACCAATAAAGGCATGCGTTTTATTCTTCTTATACCACAGCAATTTTCCAAAGATTACACATTTTCATTTATTTAATAGCTTTTTATCCATTTAGAGTTACATTTAACATTGTGGAACATTCGCAAAACAAGTAAGTTCCTAATATGTTAACAGTTATAAACATAGGTTCTCTCACTAGCCTGTCTTTCTTTCTCACTCCTGTAGTTTGTAAGGGATAAAAACCACAGCTTGTCATGTTACTGAGAAACCAGAAAGCCCTCTTTCCTAAAGATTTTCCTGTGGTCTGACTCTTAAAGCACTGACACTGGAGACTCCTTCTGAGGAATCTCCTAAACATCTAATAGAAAGCACTACCATATTACCATTTTAATCCATTTATTGGTGCATCTGCTATACAAGTCCCTGTGTAAGTTGTTACTTTAGAAACGATTACATAGAGCACATTAATGTACAAATATTGGATTTGAATTAGAGCCAGTACTACTACCAGAGGTGCTGTTATAGAAAACTACATCGCCACATTACCATCAGGGATGTTATAGAGTTTAAAAACACACATGAACAATTTTAACACTTTTATAAAACATCAAGTAGCATTTGCTCACCTTCTTGGTTAGTTTATATTGTGGGAATTTAAAAAAAAAATGGTTCAAAAAAGGCTAGGAATTAAGATTCCCAAAATAGCATTTCTGTATTGTTCACAAAACAACTGCTTTAATAATTGTTTTGCTTATGTTAACAATTGCTTATGTTAACAGAATGTTGCTTACACATCTTAAAAAAATGAATATTATGGAAACCTAATGCTCACATTAACATTACCAAACCTAAAAATGTTGAAGCAACGTTGTAGGAGCTGTCTTGACCTTGGAGACAGGTGGATGTTAACTTGAGTAAACTCGTTATTAACCAGGAAACAGGTGTACACATAAGGGAATAAACCACTGAGAGTCAGGGGTGGAGTCAGGACCAGGAAGCAAAAGTGATTACAGACATCCTGTGTGGTTTAGGGTTTACCTATCATTAATACATCCCTACTCATCATACACTGCACTACAACTTCCATCTATGGAACTTAGCAGAACTTGTCATTCTGAAAATGGACATCATAACTCAGCATCTGAAACTGAATATACACCAATATCAATTTTTTTTGTTTCAAGATATTGGCATATCTTCATTATCATGGTGGCCCCGTCTTGCAGGTTGTCAGTGCTGAGGTTTAGAAAGTGGGAGGAAATCTCCTGCAGTTTAGAGGATTAAGGGCTACAAAGTGCCCGCCAGAAGAAAAACGAGGGCCAGCCAGTGGAGTGATACAAGTGAATTAAGAGATTAAGATGGTTTATAAAGACAGATTACAAAGCTATAGGGGTTTCTGAATGGGAAAGACAAACCTTGAGATGGGATAATTCCCTTGTACTTTTCTCTCATGGATAGGCTATTATTTCACATCGCACTCTCTCGCTCATGAATCGATTAGTAATGGACACCCAGACTGAGACTTTGGCCTCAAAGAGGGCTGAGAGATTGAGTGCGAAATAGAGACGACAGATCGAGATAGAGAAAGATAGACAGGGTGAACAGAATCAGTTTTGTGGTACTGTTACACTATCTATGTGTCTCTGAGTCTCTGATTGCTCCTGTTCCTGTGTAGACTACACATCCAACATGGCTGTGAGGAGAGATTTACGGACATCATCCCAGCACAACAAATGGGATGTGTACAAGGCAGCTGGCTGACATATGAGAATAATTTGGAGTGGAGACTTTTGAGACACACATTGTAACATGGTGTTTTTTTTTATACTATGTATAATATAAAATATTTATATAATGCTACTTTGTATATATTATAGGAAGAAACCCAGTT
This sequence comes from Pangasius djambal, assembly GCA_022985145.1. Classification (NCBI taxonomy): domain Eukaryota; kingdom Metazoa; phylum Chordata; class Actinopteri; order Siluriformes; family Pangasiidae; genus Pangasius; species Pangasius djambal. The sequence continues at coordinate 20,453,271 of CM040989.1, read as the reverse complement.
CAGCTAGTGTGGTACTAAAGAGAACATGTGGCCAAAAGTTGAAAAAAAAAAAGCTTTCCACTATAATACTAATCATTTGGCTCATGACCAAATGAAATATGTAATAAAGTTGTTGGATATGGGAATGATGATGTGATATTATACAATTTAAATGCGTCTCTAACTAAATGTCTTCTAACAAAATACAGAACAAAAGTCTTTTTTTTGTTACCTAGGACAAAAAAAATGTCATGTCATCCATCAGATAGATCAATTTCTTTACCCTCTCTTGTCAAAAACAACATTAACAACGAAAATAAAATAAACAGAGAAATATGTGTTCATTTTGCCTGCGCCAAATTAAAAACAACAAATTAACACAAAGCACCACTACAAAACAAAATATAATCACTTTCAATAGCCATATTTATATCCATGAACTAACCACCAGTGGTTATGCATTAAAACATAACTCTAATTCGGCTATATTAGCTGGACCTTCGCAAATATTACTTCAATATCTCTCACAATATCTCTAGGTAGAATGTGTAAGTAGTAAATAGGAAGTTACTTGAGATTTAGTCTAATTGGCTGTGCTTTCTGGATGGGAGGGATGGAATATTCTCTCTCTCGTGGCAATCACAGCGAGACTAGCCAATTGTGGGTATTTGTGAGCTCATGTATGCGGAAGAGGGCAGATAGTGCTTTCCTCTGAGTGTGTTACGCTACTCTGTGATGCAGCAGCTTCACATGTCTTGGAGGAAGCATATGTTTGTGTTCAACCTCTCTGATTGGTAGCTGTCTTATGATAGGTGGGTGGGAATTGGACCAGACCGAATTAGAGAGAAAACAGGGGAAAATGATCTAAAAATATAATATAAATAAATAAATAAATAAATAAATAAACTACAACTGATACAGGCAACAAGAGACCTGCTAGCATGTACGTACTGGGCGTGGAGAAGCAGTTTGAAATTATGTAGAAAAAAAAAGACCGAAACAAAATAAATAAATAAATAATACAACCTCTGAAAAGTACCAACATTGGAAAACAAGCCTCAGGAACAAATGAACATGGAACTGGAAATGAGAGCACATAGTAGGAGGGGTAGATAGAAAGTGCTGTCCGCTGCAAAGTCTCCAAACAAAGGCAGAGTGCAAGAAGAGTTCCTCCAGCCTCCTTCCCTTCTCAGAAGAACCAGTAAGCACTTTTTCCCTCGCTTGAAAAGCTTGCACGAACTCAACCCATCAGCACTTTTTTCCCCCCACGCAAAAAGCGGATCCAGGTAAAGCGAGGCTCGCGCACAGGATTTCTCCTCCATATCCTTCCCGTGTCAATCTTGCTCTCAGGATTTTTGTGTTTCTCAGTCTCTGTTTTTATCATGTTTTTCTTCACTGTATATCCACCTCTATGGGTCGCTCTCTTTTTCTCTCTCTTTAGAGCTTCATCTCTCTAAATCCCTTCCTCCTCCTGAACTGCCTGTATAATGCCTGGCTGTCAGAACCCATTATACAGGCAGAGTTCAGAAAGATAACTCACTAAGATCACAACATGTCCTTTAAACCCGCCGTTGCGTCTCACATCGCGTTTTATTTTGCTGTAAAAAAAAAAAAAAAAGGGACAAAGATATTGCTTCCACTTGAACTGTTCCAGTTTGTGCCACTAATAGACTGGTTATGTTCATTGTTTCCGTAATTGGAATACCTATTGTGTTAGATTAAATAAAATCCTTAATTCCTCATTAAATGCGCTTTTTCGACAATAGGATGTGATTTATAATGAGCACTAACAAATAGCCATGTTTATGGAACAAAAGATGAACGTGGTTTAATGATAAAAAAAAAAAAAGGCACTCACAAAGCTGCAGACATCCACGGATGAAGGCAAGGGCACACGCCCACACATGCACACACACACACACACACACACACACACACACACACACACACACACACACACACATCACTGGTTGAATGGCAGAGCTATTCATGCAACCGGAGTCCCCCACTGTGAGCAGCACTCTCAGAGGGAACTTGAACTGAGACACAAATTACATTTTCTGCACAATTAAAGCAGCGGCAGGGCTAAGTGTGGAGAGAGTGGCCTGCGCCCCTGCAGGCCCTGCTGCTCAGCATAATGGCCATGTGATGAAGATGGCCCCCAGTTAATTAGCTCCTGAAAATACTCATTCTCGCCTCAGCACCACTGACGGAAAAGCGGTAACCTTGTGCGTGCAGACAGGCATCTCTCGTCAGACCTGGTGCGACAGCCTGCAGACCCGGTTACACCGGCCTTTCCACTGAGTGCCAGGTTCATGTTCCATTAATTAGCGAGTAATTAACGTTCATTAGTGTCTCTCCTAAAAGAGGCACAAACATATAAACAAGGTGAAAATGAACAAGGGTGTTCTGTGTTCAAAATATTCTAAGTAGCAATATATTAGAGACGTAACCAAATATGAATACGTTATTCAGAATAAACAGATAACGTGTTATAAAGGAATACAAATACAGATGCAAATAGGAGGTGCACTATTCATTGTTTTTTTTCACATAGAAAGCTTGCCAGAGAGATGCGCATCTGGTTGCGTCTGGAGATGTGCATTGGGACTGCGATCATTTTGGGACACAGCAAGAAAAAGCAGAGGGAACGGGATGTTTTTATTTCATACAAGACCACAAAAAAGACCACTTTTCTTAACGTAAATGTGCAGGGCTGCATGATACAACCTTAGTAACTGCCTGGTCAGGGTTTTTTGGTGGTTTAAATTAGACTACTATTTTGTTTATATTTTGGGAATTAAAGCCAACTAAATTTGCTATTAGTAAATTAATTAGAAAATATCGCAGGCAGGTACAAACAAAAAGAATTAACTGCATGAGAAGGATTTAAAAAAAAATCTGTAGTTGAAACTAGTTATGAACTTGAGTGATGTAGCTGTGGTTGAGGAACTGTCAGAGCCAGACTTCACACACCGCTGACACTGCTGATAATCCTACTTCTGGGTATTTCCAGTGTTTTCTGGAGGCAGTAGGGTTCATAATGGCAGAGTTCTTATTTCATTTAATTTAATTAAAATAAAAAAAGGCTACACCCACTTCAGGTTTAAATCCAAATACACACATGGATATTTGTAGCACTAAACAGATACAGATATTGGTTTCTAAGGTTTTAATTGAACTTAGATTAACTTCTAAGGTTTTAATTTGACCTGAATGAAACCTTCCCTAGCAGCACTAGGCTTCATTCTGTAACGTCTAACAATATTGGAGACGTGTTGAGAGGGATTTTGGTCCATTCGTCCACAGAAAACTTTTCTTTATATTCTCAGATTTGCACATGTGGACTTCCCTCTTCAAATCAGACAAGGTTTTCAAAAAGGCTCTGTGTTAATTTGGAGGTATTATTTATTTATTTATTTACTTGAAGTATTGTCAATGTTCATGATGCCGCCAATCTTCACAAAAGCTCCTACACCACCTCCAAAGTATCAATGATCCACCAGCATATTTTACATAGTAAAGCTGATTGTTCTTAATGGTAATACTTAACTGTTTATGTATTTTTAAATGCATTAACAGACTTGTGCAGGCGAACAACAATATGTCTCTTTGGTTTTGAAAGATGTTTGATTCCTCCATGGTGATGGATGACAGATTTGACACTTTATTTAGTTTACCTGCTCTTTAGGGATGTCACTGATTTTGCCACATATATAAATAAAATTGTGAGAGTTTTACTTAGTTACTAAGTTGTGTGTTTATTGTATGTAATCATTTTGCCCATTCTTGCAGGTGCCAATAATTATGGAATTGACAGATTTGACACTTTGTATACTTTATATACCACCTTTGAACTTTTCCATATTTTTGAATAAAGCTGAAATGGAATTAATTGCGATTACACGTCGTGAACCTACACAAAATAACCCATAATACTGAAGTGTGAGAAAAATCATTATCTTTTCAAAAAGTGTTTACAAATATATAATATAAAAGTTGTGACTGCATAAATATTCACCCCCAATGCCGCAAAACCCCACAATTATTTCTGGTGCAGTCAGAAATCACCGTCAGATGTCACATGACTGGTTAAATTTTATGCTTTTTTTTAATATTATTGTTTGTAAAGAATTTTGAAGCTACTGTATCTTCCTCACTTTAATATTATGGGCTATTTTGTGTAGATTAATAACCTATGGCATAATCCTCATTAAATTAGTTCCAGGTTATACCACTACAAAATGCAGAAAAGTTCAAAGCGGGGTGTGAATAATTATGCACGGCGCTGTGTTCCACTTTTAATTCTCTTCTGTCTCAGGTCTCAGGTGTTAAGGTGGAAGGAAAAGAAATTGGATATTAAAAGAAAGTCATTCAGAGTAATGATCTGGATTACACTTCTGTAAAAAAAAAAAAAAAAGTCACACCAAAAGAGAAAAATTGGTATTTGTGCCAAATTTTATAGACTAGTCCTTTCTTATTTATAAATTCATTTACTTTTGCTGTTTTGAAAACCCTTTCATATTTGACCCATATATTTAAAGGTAGATATATATTTAAGGGAACTACAAAAATCCCATCAAAAATGTTACCATTATATGGAATGGTTTTGGTGAGAGAAAATGATTATGATCGATTGTGATGAGACCAGAAATGTCTAAATAATCATGGACTGAAAGCTAGGGAGCAAAAATGGTTCTTCTACAACACCTTTATGCTTACGAATGCAGTACATATACTACATAGCATGCCAATATTTCTATATCAAGTATAATTTTCTCTCTCTTTTTTTTCTCCCACTCATCTTGTTGGCTCACACTTGACATTGGCCGATAGCTCCAGGCAATATTTTTGTCACTCAAATATTTTGGAAAATAATACTACCCACTTCTATTTTTCAAAATCTATTATTGGTCTTTACAGCAGTGGTGAAAGCTTCGTGTCATCGCATGAGTGATTAAATACCATGCTGCTCTGTTATTTCCAAAATATTGACTAGACATAATGGTAGAAGGAGCTCCAGCCTTTTCATCTCTTCTTATCCACTTGAAGCCAATTTTCTCAGTCACTAGGCTTCACTTTAGTCATCTGAATGCCTCAGAGCTCCCTGGAAGAGAGCAAAATGACCTACCGCTGTTGTTCAAAAGCATTCGAACATAGTGCATGGAGTGTCCATAATGACTATCTGAATTTAGACAGCTAGAGAGATGTCATTCTGCCATATTCTCCTCCCAATCTTTTTCTTGACATCTACAAAGAGTGAGGAAAAAATCTCAGACACAAAGTGTCCATTTTTTATATATATGAAATGCACTAGAAGTTGGATGGCTGGACAAATTAGTAGCATGGGGTGGCTAAGACAAGCAGATTTCATGTCTGGGCTTTTTTCATGTCCGCCTTAGTTCCTATTGACTTCCACAAAACTCAAATTTACATTTGGTATGTACAGTATATGTAAACGTAATGCACTTTATGGTGATCAGCTGCACCTCAATGCTGTATCTATAGCATGTCCTGCCTAATCCCACCTCCTGCTGCACTACACACATCGGCGATCTGACACGTGTGATCTGCTTATCGTAGAATGATTTTTACTAAGCAGATTAATTAGCATTCGTAGATGACTGCCGATCTCTTCAAAATCAGGAAAACATATGTACATGGAAATACCCCCCCCCCAAAAAAAAAAAAAAAAAAAAGCAGTGCAAAGCCATCATATACCTTGCTCTTGGACAACATGCAGTCACCTCATGGTTAAACACATCGAGAGAAAATAAAGATGTTAGCCAGTCTTAAATAATACTTTTAGCCCAAAGGTTCAACAACAACTTTTTGTTGGGGCCACAACCATGATGTGCTACTTTTCTAGAAGTGGTAATATAATGTAATATAATATAATGTGATAATGACCCTAGGCTACATGTGATAATAACCCTAGGCTACATGTTTCTGTTGTAATATATAATTTCAGTCTGTATTAAAACACTTAACTAGCTAACTAGCCTGGCATATTGTTATAACATTACATTAGCTACCACTTTTTTAGTTTAGACAGTTAAGTTTCTGGCCAAGCATAACATGGGACTGGGCAGCGGACAGGAGTTTTCACTTCCCCTGAGTTGGACACAAATTTATAATGGTGTAATAGGAAAGAAAAAGCTAGCATGGTCTTAGTTTTGGGAATTTGGGAATTTGTAATATCTCATACAACTCAATTTATATGAAATGTAAGGTTAGGATTAGGGACAAAGTTAGTGTTCATGTATTTTTCTATGGCTTCATAAAATAGAATGAAATCCATTTACAATGTCTTTCTTTGTTCAAATTCTTACAGATTTTGCTTTTTCAAAGTGGGTTCAAAACACCAATTTGGATGCAAGAGCAGAAAGAACATGGCTTCCACTATCAAACAATTAGAATTTCTTTATCTTGTTCTGCAAAAGATAATGACATCCTTCTTAGAAATATTTCTCATTGTGAGATTATTATACAAGATTTATTATTAAGTCTGTTACTAGACTTTTATTTATTTATTTATTTATTATTATTATTTTTTTTTTTACAAATTTTAGGTTATAGTTGTCTTATTCAAGATACTTCTGCTTTTTTTAATCGAAAAAGGCCAGGAATAAGCAAATTAACTCCCAAAATATCTAGAAATAGAAGGAGACAGCCTCTTATTTATTGGGAGCACCACTTTTTTTTCTTTCTTTTTTTTTTTTTTAACAGATAAAGGTATGGATTCAATCAGAGTAATCTGCTTTAATTCACATTTTCTCTCCATGATTTTGTTTTTCTAGCCTAAATGCAAGTGTTTGTGTTAAAATGCAGTAATCTAGACTCTAATGAAATATTCTGTCTTGGACAGGTCTACTCAAGAAAAATCTGGAAACTTCAGAGGCCTGAACTACACCCATCTGATGTGCATAGCCTCCCCCCCCCAAAAAAAAAACAAAACAAAACAAAACAAAACAAAAAAAGATATGCATGTGTGTAAACCAACTCTGAATACAAGGACCCTTCCCTTCGTAAATTGAGGTAGCTTTTGGACTCTGAATATGTCCTTACATGTCCTTACCTTTTATCCCATTCTGGTTTATCTGGCTTATATATTAAGGTCTACCTTCTGGGAAGCTGTCCTTTTTTACCTGCATGTCCACAATGTCCCTGAAGACCCTGAGAGTGTGTATGTATGAGTGCCATCCATCTTTACCCACCTCAAGTAAAACACAGATGGAGGCCGCTTTGTCTTACTTCTTACAGCGCTGTTGTCTTTTCTCTTTTTTTTCCTCACCTTGATGTATATGATGTATGGCTGATATTGTATGGAAAAGGTTTGCCATTCTTTATAGAAAAAGGACTGACAGTGTTCCCAAATATAAGCAACGAAATTGCCTTTAGGTCTTCATATTCTACCTGCCTGTTATTGGTGCATCTCCTTCAGTCCTCGTGAGGGAATTCCTGATTGCTTAGATGGTAGCCAGATATAGGAATGTCATATACTGTGACAGGATAGATATTTATATATTTATATGTATATGTACTCAGACAGCTTATGAGATTTGATGTCTAGAGGGGGAATGTACAGTATTTGGTAACCAGAGTGACATATATATGCAAAAAGACAGCCTGAGGATAGAACCGAATACTTTTATTGCACTGGCTTCATACATGTACAGAGAAGATCTGTGTAGTATGGATTCAGGAAATTGCAACGGCGTTCACGCACAATCCTGGAAAAATGGCTCAACGGTGGCAGGGGGAGGAAACTGTTTATAAAGCTTTTAGTTGCAGAGTCTAAACTCAGTAAAAAGGATGAGATGGAGAAGGAGGGAACTGAGAAAATTGGATCAGAAAAGCTTCCCATCGTGCATAGGGTGAAGGGCAAAATGGAGCTGAGGAGATTTGGAATGCAGGATCAGAGATAGAGCAGTATTTTCCAGTCTCATAGTGTGAAGAAAAAACAAAACAAAACAAAAAAATTATATTTTTTTGAAATACATTGTTTCAGCCTCTAGCAAAGTGACCAAAACACACCAAATAGTACAAGAATGATTATGACAATAATTCAAGAGCTTAAAAATGTCCACTTTGTGCTTGTTGTATTTATTTCAGTGTACGTTTTACGATTCAATGCTAGATTCACTATGTATAGGAGTATGGGCTAAATACTAAAACACATTTCATCTCACATCACCAGAGTAAATTACAGGAATCTTTTTTTTTTTTATATATATAGGATAGTATTGACGTGAAAATAAACCATAAAAGATAAGGGAATGTGTTAGCAACTGTCTTATTATGGTTGAAGCCAATAAATAAGTTTGCTCCCTTTGGGTCGTATCTAGAATTGAGCTACAGATATCGGTTTGAGCAAGGAGAAGTATTAAATCCAGCGCCACTGCCTTTACAGTTTGATCTAACCGTAATATACTAAGCTGAAATCTATGTTTTGTGCTGTTTGAAAAACAATGGAATAGCAATCAAGGTCTGTATAAATAGATAAATATGACACTATTCATCAATTAATATTATTTAGTTTCTTCAAAGTCACCCAAAGAGGTTTTTTTTTCCCACAGGGAGGACAGCATCTTAATCTGATGTACTGCCTATCTCGAGAATCAAATTTATTAGAGATAAAATTACAAACAACAGCATGTCAGCTGTAGGAGATTTACAGCTGTATTGTAGCAGATGAGTGCTTGGTCAGCTTATCCTTCAAACCATGGGGACATTTTGTTTAAAGGACAGCACATCAAGTTAACAGAAACATTGGCATTATTTTATAAATTCGACAAATCTACATATCAGATTAACGGCATGATAAAGTAGCCTACATCCTGCACATACATTATGATTTCATGACCTCATTTTTTTTTAAATCTTGTATCTTCATTAAATTGTGTAACTCCTGGTGCACAATATGAACGAATAAAATACAAAATAGTAGGATATGCTGGATCAAGTGCTATTCTATAAGCTGCTATTGTTCAATGAAACCAAATGAAGAATAAAAACAGGATTTTCTACTTCAGTCTGCATTTTCTATCCCTAATTTTCTTTTTGTCCTTAAATTTCGTTAAAGTTAAGTGCTTGTGTTTAAAGGCAGATGTCTAGATGCTGTCTGAGATGCTTCTACTAAAAAAACTGATCAAAATCTGAACAACCACGTACACGTACGTGAGAATTGATAATCTAAAGTGTGAGCCCAGAAAACCGACTTTAGCAGGTGCTTAACTCTGAATACACAACAGTTTCCCCATGTAAATACTGATGCAATTTTAGGCCTTAAGTCTGACATCAATGTTCAAGTTACTAAGATTAGCTCATCACACAATCTTTGCCTGGGACCACTTACTAAATGGGGTTTAATAATGTGCATAATCCCATTTCTGCTATTTAAATACAAAATGAAAACTTTATTACATTATAGTTTCTCATTATTATAATGTCATTATTTTCTCATAATGAGAATATTCATATTACACTTTTGGTAAAGTTGGTTTCATTACATATTCGCACCTTCAGAGAGTTAACAGCATGTAATGGGAGCCTGTAATTTTCATTTAATGGGAGCCTGTGATGTTTTTTTTTTTAAATACCATATTCATTTTATATTTATATCGTGCTATGAATAGGTAAGTTATGCATTTCACTGCCTTTAATCAGCATTGTAGATATTTTACAATTTTCCCAGTTTCCTCGATCTCTGAGATCCAAACTTACCATGACCATCATGAACATGAACAGTATACTCACTTACGTCATTTTACTCGTTATTTTGTTTCCTGCCCTAATTTACAGATTTATAGATCACTATATGTGAAATTTATCTGACTGCACTCACAAATATTTGTTTTTACATGTGACAATGTGACCTCAAATCTTAAAAAAACCTGTGTAAGCTTGTATGCAAGCTGCAATCAGTCTGTTCCGTTAAGAAAGCGAGAATATTCTGGCAGTACTTTGGCCAACCACAGCAGTAATTATTTAGCCGAATCCATATTTAGCCTCGGTCATTGGCCCTGCCACTCAGGGGCAACACTTTTAATTTCCCAGTGTGCATGGTGTCTCCAGTTACCGTGATGGATCTGGGCTCAAGTGAGTATGTCACCACACATCAATCTAGCCCTATAGAATACACATTGGGTCACACTCTGGGTCTCCTTTTCTCTTCTTTTTCTTCCCCCACCTCTCTCTCTCTCTCTCTCTCTCTCTCTCCCTCTCTCTCTCATTGCTTCCCTGCTGTTTCTGGCTCAGGATCAGCGATTTGTGCCTCCAAACTCAGCGCTATTTAAGGCCATTTAAAGTATGTCTCTGACCTCTGAAATAGACCTGCTTGAAAAATCAGCCACACTTTAGAGACACAATTTAGTGGAAATTATGAGACATGGAACTCCATTATGCAAATTGTGACGAAGAGTGGCCATGCAAATGCCAGCACGCACCTTTCCCCCCATTCCTACTGCTCCTGAAACACACATACTTGCACTTGGTGTGTTTTGCAGAGCAGTATATTTTGACAGGGTGAAGTGTATGAGCAGAACAGGGACATAAGAGAGAGAGAGAGAGAGAGAGAGAGAGAGAGAGAGAGAATTGTTTTGAAAGGAGCAGAATGCATTCAGGGTAAGAGATTCCTTGCATCATCATAATTGTGCAAGTAAGTGTGTGTCGTAAACATGATAAATGTTCACTGGCTTTTAATATCCAAATAAATAAGTAATAATGTATCACCACGTTATATATAAAGCACCGATTTGCTCCTTGTGCACGTCTGAACAGTTACTGGTGTGAAAAGTGTTTATGGAGGATTTTAATTTTTAATTAGGGACACAATATAATAACAACAAGAACAAAAACAACAATAAATGTAATAATAATAATAATAATAATAATAATAATAATAATAATAATAATGTTCATGCTGTTATTATTTTAAAGAATCGTATATAATTATAGTATACATTCTTCTTCTTCTTTTTCTTCTACTTCTTCTTCTGTCTGTTTTTTTCTTCTGGTTGGTTTATTTTATAATCTGAAATGATCTCTGCAACCGTGCACTCACAGCTGTTGTTTTGCTGTATGTCTGAATAAAGGCATTTGCCCGAGTGAATACATGAAATTTAACACGAAACAAAGGTCTTAAAGCTTCCTTGCTGGCTCATAAAGCATGCAGCATGCACCCAGTAAATGAATTAAAATTAATCAGAACCCTGTATTTAAATTAGTGGTGTAGATATATGAGTGTCTCGGGCCTTGCAGTGTTCTTAAGTGAATCCCATTGCTCACTCTTTCTCTCTCTCTTTCTTGTGCTCTTAATCATTCTGGCAGATAATAATGAACTCTTTTTAATTGTCATTAGATCTGCTTCTTAAGGAGCATTAATGAGGCCTTGGGAGTTGAGAGCAACATGTACGAATGCTAGTTTCTGACTGATCCGTGTTGCAATTTACAGTGTCAAAAGAAAACATCCGTGCCTCGAAATCTACCCAAACCTAAAGACATAATTAATGATGTAATAGACATAGGTGACAAAACAAAATAATAATAGGTGTGTAAAACATGGTGGTCTACAAGGGGTTAACAGCAGGCATCTTGCTGCAACCATCATTGATCCCTGAAGACTAATTAAAGCACAGCTGGGTCTATTCAATTAATCTAACGAGAGCGAACTGCCTTGGCTTGAAATGCACTTGAAATATCTTTTATGGCTCTCTTACATACAGCCATATGCAACAGAAACCAATCAGCACAGCTGAACATGGACTGAGAAACAGAACAAGATATATTTGAAGGGCAAACCTCGATTCCAAATAGTTTAGCACTACAAATATCCTTAGAACATTTTACCACCTTCAGTGTGGGCACACTGTACTGGTCTGGAAAGTAAACATTTAAAATGTTGTTTTATTGTCGGTATAACCAAGTCTTAAAGTTTGAAAGGTGGAAAAATTGCATCTGAACTTTTCATTTGTCTCTTTAAAAATCCTTAAAAATCCTATTAAAGCCGCAGAAGTTCCTGCTAACTCCTGCCAGTCTGAGCCAACAAAGGAGTCCATCCCCTTCCCTTTGATCCCATGACCTCCATCCAAGCCTCCCTCCAAAGACACGCTTGTCATGTGGAATTGGGTTACTTTTCAGTAAGCTCCCAGTGTGGCGCACGTGGTGGCAGGGTTCACGTGCACTCAAAGCGTATTTTTAACTTCTATTTCTGAAGCGTATTGTGTGTGGCATGGAAATGATTTCTACCTACAGATACTACACAATATAATGTATATAATAGAGGTGCTAAAATTTATGAGTTAGCCATAGCATTCATGATTGTTATGATCAAGTTCGAAAAAAAAAAAATTACCCTGTGGAAAAGTCAATTCACTGAAGGGGAAAGGACATGCCTTTGCTTGTGGTTACTTTTGCTTCACATCAACTTTATCTAGGTGAACTTTGACTTCTGAATTCACATGAACTGGTTTAGTGAACAATACAAAAATCTGTACTGGTCTCTGGTCAGTAAAAGCAAAGAACAATAAGAACAAAAGAGACCAATTTTCCATTTATCAACTGTGCAGTTATCATGGAACCACCAAGGGTTTTTGTGGTAAAATTCTCTTTTCTTCTCTTTATTTTTTTTTCATTCGGCCTGACAGGATTTTCTTGTTAGCAATGTTGACACATCTGTAATATTCAAGATATAATCCACAGTGTATATTTTGCCCATAATCTAAAAAGTATGTGACCTATAGTTCAGCCTGTAGCCTTAGAGTACAAAGACACTGTTTTGGTCATTTTCACAGTTCACCAAGTTTCAAGTTTCAATATACGAAAATGAGTTTCAATATACATAAAATTACCCAGGGGCTGATCTCAAATTTGGGTTTGTGCCGTCGACAAAACTTCCATCCTGAGTACTCCGAATTGAAAAACCTCGACTGCAATATAAATAATTATTATTTCCGGAAGAATTCATTTTGGTGCTGTACTTCAGTTTACGTGACGTGCGTGAAGACGTTTTACTTGCTGCATTTAGAAAAACAAAGTAACCCTATAGAAAACAATGGTAAAAAATGATGATCACATGGCTGCATGTGATCAACAACAACCACAACAACAACAACAAGTATTAAAAACCCTTGTATGGGCTGTGCAAAATAACTGAAAAAACAAGGTGAGACATTTTTTAGTCTCAGAGCCTTTATTTTAGACACTGACAAATACAACGTACATGTTTTTAAAAATCCCTTACAGCACCTTTAAGTTGTACTTCGATCAGCCTTGTGTTGTTTATTATGACAGACTTCCTGCAGCTTATGTGGAAAACCACCGACACACATTATTGTGAGATGCTCACAGTAATGAAATCTCAGACTCAGATGTGGAATGAATACCGAGCGCAGTTGAACACATAAGGGCCGATCTAACTCCCTCAGTTCTAACAGGTCTCCATTCTCCTGTATACCCAAGTAGAGTGGTTCCTGAATGCCTGCCCTGGTCATGCCCATCCCCCCTACACGCCCCATTTTCATCAATAATGCATTGGCCAAGATGTAAGGGAAATGCTCTCTTATCAGCACTGCCAGGCCATGGCCCACATCTCCTATTTCCTACGTAAAGTGCTTTAATCTGAGGATCCATTCCCTCTGTGCATCAGCCAGCAGGCCCTGTGTTTGCTAGCTTTCACTTCCCTAGGCTTCTCTCTCTCTCCCCTTTTCATTTTGCTCAAATCCTCGCAACCTGTCTTCCATATTGAATCTAGCTGCAGTGTCTACACAAGCATCTGTTGTCATAGTTACACAACTGAATTGGTTTGGTGATGCCACATAGCAGGCGTGAGCGTTATTGCGGGTGTAAATTGGCTGGTTAGGCACACAAGCCGTACTCAATTTGAAATGTCATTGAACCTTTCAGTAGCTGATGAGCACACTATATGAATATCAGCGCATGAATGTGCTTTGGTTACTTACACTCCATTCTTATTTGGCCCAGAGCTGTATATTTCCTCTATGCGTCACTTCCAATGTGCATTGCGATTGCATTTTGAGGTGTTCAGAAACACTTCTGGCATGCTTTAATGAACCAAGTGGAAAAAGTTTTCTGTGGATACTCAAAAAAGCAATAAATAATTGCATAAATGTGTTAATATACAAATAATTGTAAATGTTACAGTAAAATACTAGCGGTAGAGCTGCAAGTAATACTATAAATTTATGGCCAGAAACTTATTGTACCTATTATACAGTATGCTACAGTAAATAAACTTTACTCTACTGGCAAGTGCTGTTAAACGATGTAGTAATCTGCAGCAAGTTGTTGTAAAATTTACAGGTAGGTTATTGTAAAATATACAGTTACATTGTTGTAATATATACAGTTAGATTGCTGCAAAATATACAGGTAGGTTGTTGTAAAATATACAGTATATTTAGGTTGTTGTAAACTATATGGTTAAGTTGTTATAAAATATACAGTATAGTTAGGTTATTGTAAAATATACAGTTTGGTTGTTGCATAATACAGTTAAGTTGTTGCAAAATATACAGTTAGGTTGTTATAAAATATACAGTTAGGTTGCTGCAAAATATAGTTGGGTTGTTGCAAAATATACAGTTTGGTTGATGCATAATACAGTTAAGTTGTTGCATAGTATACAGTTAAGTTGTTGTAAAATATACAGTTAGGTTGTTGCATAATATACAGTTAGGTTGTTGTAAAATATACAGTTAGGTTGTTGCATAATATACAGTTAGGTTGCTGGAAAAAATACGGTTGCAAACTATACACATATTCTTTGTTTTTTCCTGAGTTGGCGGTCAGAAATTCCGAATTACAAGTTTTAATTGAACGCAGCATTAGCTCAAAGGGTTGTTGGAGGGGAGCGAAGTAGGAAAAGCATTTAATACCCATTTTAGGCTTTCAACAGACAACAGAAGCTCACCAGCTTGTCAGCTGAGTTGATCAATCTTCTCAATGTTCTTGTTTCTTTCTTATCAGGCTAATAAACAAACTCCGAATGAAGGATAGTGTTATTTATGGATCAGATGTTTCACGCACTGGCACTGTAGAAATACACATTATTTTTAAGTACAGAAAGTGAAAATGTTTGTCAAATCACACGTAACTGTGAGAAAGAATAGAATGCGCTGTTGGATGCTTGATTCTGATTGGTCAAACTGATTGCTTTTACAAATGTTTCCATAGCAACATGGCACAGACTGTAGTTCCTCCTGCAAGGTTTATATTAATGCACTCATTCTAATACATTGTTGTTTCTATAGCAAAAATGTAAACAGTGACTTGTATGGTGAATATGTATGATCATTGCTATGACAAAGTGTTCTGTGAAGAAATGTTGCTTTAGCATTTTTGGAAGGAGTCTCCAGTGCCAGTGCTTTGTAAAAGTCAGAAGCAAGGCTGTTACTTTAGGTTTTCCATCACAGGAAATGTCAGGACTGTGCACTTTCTTGTTAACATGACAAACTGCATTTTTGTCTTATCAACTTCAAGAGAAAGAAAAAAAAAGAAAGAAAAATGACTGGTGGAGAAAGTGATATGGCATAAGAGGAATTACACACTTTGGAAAATGCTGTTATGAGGAAATATTCTTTGGAGTGGCCGTTTTCTATAACAGCATGTTCTGAAGTGTGTTATTCCTTACATAGCCGCTGTGCTATATAGGATGAATAAAGCAGGTAAATTGTGACTAGCCCTCCACAGCTGGACGTGTCTAATCTGAGTTGGCGCATATAGTGACGAAGGCGGACTTGATGCATCCTCCACACTCAGCCCTTCTTATTTCTTAATCTGCTCTCCTCACTGTCAGTCGGACAGAAACATTTGCAGCATGCATGAAAAGAAATTACTGGGCGCACAGCCAAAGACGTGCATTGAGAGCGATGCAGGACGAGTCAGAGAGACAGACAGAGATTGGGTCTGTGGCTCGGTGTGGAGTGTGACAGCGGGAGAAATTGCCTTGCACACCGCTGTGTAGAGCGATGATGATGAGGGGTGAAGGATGATGCTGGCAGCGTCTCTAACTGGAGAAAATAAGTCATGACAACATCCAAATCGCACGTACGTCCATTCTCAGCGTACACGTTTATGCCGATTATATGTTTGAGGCTGAGAGAATGCATCTCTATTCAAGAATCCTCTTCTACCACTGAGTGTCAACCATCGCAGGCCGCACGTGGTTCCAGTGAGCCAATTCTCCATGCAGCAGAGAGAATCATGCTCGGACAGGAAATCCAATGATAACACATGAACAGTAGCATAGCATGGAGAGAACAGGCGAACAATTTAGAAATATGTGAGGAAAGTATTATAGAGAAATCGTTCAGAAGGAAACCTGGATTGGAAAAAAAAAATGAGCAAGACTTTGTTAACAGGCCTGGGGATTAGGGCTGGGCGAACAATTTTTTCAACTTTATGAACATTGTTGGCACTATTTGCTATAGATGGCACTGTCTGGCCAAATCCAGTGAATTAGTATTAATTTTGTACCAATGTTTCGGGTCCCTTTTTTTTGTCTCTTCTGTTTTTTTCTTTTCTTTTTTTAACATATAAACACTTCATGATGAACACTTCAGACGTTAGTTATATAATTTAGTTACATAAATTGCCTATTACATAAACCTTTTCACCAAATGATAGTAAAATGTACTGTTTTGCATATCTGTTTTAACAATGTTGAGACCCCCCTGTTGGTCTGGAGGCCTTGAGCGACTGTTTATACAGCTTATAGCAAAAACGGCCCTGCCTCAGGGTGCAAACGTGTAAACACGCCTGTTCTATTTGTCTTTAGTGCGGTGCTTGTGTGATGCCTCACTGTTTTAAAGATACTGGTGGAGAACATCACAAACTCACACTGCCATTACTCACTAAATAGCTTGTGTGGATGTGTCATTCGGAGACAAATGAAGTTCTGAGTGAATTTCATTCGTCCCATCACCAAAACAGGAACTACACAAGATCAATACAAATGATGTACCATGTGGAAAGAAGTGACCAGACAAAGGGGCCAGAAGTTATTCATTTCCAATGAGAGCTGGTAATTTCTGGTGACAGTAAGTGAAGCAACCGTTAATGACACAAAGTGAGTGGAGTGAGAAGCAAAGTTTACCTTCATGCAAATGAGAAATGACCCAATTTGGGAATGAGGGACCGTGGTATATTTTTTTAATAAACATATGCTTTTTGGTTCCACAGCACCAGCGTTTTCGCTGATCTATTTCTTTACGTTAAACTATTTAAGCCTGTCAAATAGGCAGCAGAAATCGTGAAAGTGCAATACATGCATGTTTGCGTGTTTTAGGCTTATTCTGACATTGTTAGGTTTTCTTAGGCATTTTAGGCTTACCCTTACAGTAATGCACTGCACAGGTGCATTATATTCACAAGCATTTCCCTCCAGATTTTTATTTTTCATGGTTTTTGTGGTCAAACGGGTTTTGTATACATGTTCTAGCTAGTTTGTATAGATGTTGTTGTTTGTGTGCTGGTGCTACCAGTGAAACCATTACAACTTGCAGTAATCTCCCACTAGCGATCAACGTAGAGTAATTTGAGCAACACAATCTAAAAAAAGGTGCAGGTGTAAACACAATATAACCTGTATGCAGTAGCTGAATATAAAACAATGTCTATTTGTTTGCATTTATTTAATGCATTTATATTTGATTATATTGCTATTTCAGACTGCTTTGATATTTAACTTGTGCGTCTCTTGATATTTGCTTTTTGCACTATATGTTATGACGTGTCCTGTGTTCGTATTGTCTGTAGTAACCGGGTGAACTAAAATGAGTAAGAATCCCAATACACTTGTTGCAGTACACATAGGAAAAACCCTAATGCTGCTTAATGACTGCTTAATTAATGGCGAAAAGCAAGTCTAAATTTATTTGAACTTCATGTGCCATGAATTCAATTCAGCTTATCTGTAAAGGTTTTTGTAGAAAATTGTCACAAAGCAGCTTTACAGAAATCCAGATCCCTAAGGAGCAAGCCAGGAAAAAACTCCCGAAAACGAGACCTTGAGAGGAACCGGATTCAGAAGGCTAAGCACAGGGATACCTCCTTGTCCTGATTGGTTGGATGTTGGTGTTCCACATCAGTTATCACATCAGGAATCAGAGGTGCCAACCTGGAATTCTTCATCGGAGAAGATATTTTATTAACGGCGCCTTGAATGTGAGTAGAACTTCACCAAATATTCCAAAAACCTTCTAACTTAAAGATCACTGATGTTACCTTTAATGAGTAGTACAGGTTGAGCACAGAGAAAAAAAAAAGTGTGTGTGTTTGGATGACTAACCTTGCATTCGTGTCCTGTATTAGTCCTTGTACACAACCCCAGCCAACACACTGCATCTGCATTTCAAACAGGGTCAAAGGGAGTTCAGTACAAACTCACTTATGTTAATATTTAGAGCACATGTACTATATACACATGCACTAATATTTCAATGTGATGAAATTTGGGAAGAAATATGTGATTCAGGGTAGCCTCGCTATCCCTGCGCTGTACACTTGCGGCACGTTTTATTGCTTACTGCACCGTGTTTGCTTATTTATAGACCGCAAGTCCTTGGAGTGGAGATTTTACAGCGGTGCACGTGTCAGGCTCAGCATGTTTTCGCTGTCATGCCAGTCAGCCCCGCCACCTCCCACCCCTCACATGCCAGAGTTAGGAGACAGGCACACAGGCCAACTCAATCACATCGGTTTAAATGTAAAGGCTTATCCCTTTATTCTCCCTCATCTGTCACAGAATTTTGAGTGAGCCAGTGTGTGAAAAGGCGGAAATGTCAAAAAAGTCCGCTGATCACTGCCGATTCCGACTCATTGTTTTCTCGCTCCCCTCCGTTTCACACTCTATCCTCTATTTCCTCCTCACTCTATCCGTGTGGTATCGGCCTGAGCCCAAATCGCTCAGATGACACCTTTGAAATGCAAAATGGTTTCCAGGTGAATCAGCCTGGCCTTTTTTCACGCCTGTCTGCCACCGATAACAGCTTCCACTGTGCCCCCCGAGTTAACAATCTCAACTAATAGACTTCTCTCCCGTCAATCAGACCTCAAAATGTAGGCCTGTAAAGTGGATACAGACCTTGATATACACACAGACTCATACACATGTGCTTATCCTTCACTCTCTGACCCGTCTACTGATCAGAACTTGTCTGAGAATAGCAAATGCTGGAAAAAAAAAAATCAACAGGTACAAAGCTTCTGAAAAGTCTCTCTCTCTCTCTCTCTCTCTATATATATATATATATATATATATATATATATATTTTTTTTTTTGCTTGGCTCCTCCAAACATTCATTCTTTATTATATAACATTCTTATATAACCACAGCATTGCTGCATTCTCGAATCTGATTGGTCTGACAGGCTCTGACAGTTGTTCATATTAATGCAGTTATTGTAATTACAGTCAAAACTAATTCATATTATTCAATTCACTTGTTTGGCAGACGCGCCATATGACCTAAGGTTAATAATAAACTGATTTAGAAAAAATATTTAACCAAGGAAAAACATATTATCTTTGATATGGTGAATATTTTCTGTAATATGTTTATTTTACCTTTATGAAAGCAGTCAGGAAGTTTTCCACCATAAACCTCACGATAGAGAACTTTCCAGTTCCTTGGTAACATGACAGACTGTACTTTTATCTTATTATCTTCAAGAGAGAGGAAAAAGGAGAGGTGTAATATGCCGTGACTAAGGGCAGGACACAAGTGCATATACACAGCATGTGTTTTATTGTGGGCAATTCAAGAATCATTGTCATAGTCTATAGCATGGGTCAATACACAAGCAGGAACCAACAAACAAGGATATTTATATTCATAAACCGAAGAGCAAGCGGGAGTTGGAAAAAACAAAGGAAACATGAAACAAAGAAACTAAAAAAGGAAAGCTCTGACTTTCTGTAACTACATGAATGCTTGATACCTTCACAATAGTGGGGTTTAAATAAACAGTGAGTTTAACACGGAACAGGTGAACACGATCAGGTAACAGACCAAGAACAAGACTAGAGCAGAAACAAAGGCACATGGAGTAAATTGAAAAGCAAGCTCGCTGTGCTGGGAAATGTGATTCCCTCTGACAGGGAATTCATGACAATTCTGACTGTTTACAACTGTTAGACCATAAAGTGATAAATGATAACAGGCACTAACTTGTTTCATGGGCATTCCACAAGATTAAACAAAGCTATAAATGGATAAAAAAATGTATGATGTGTTGTTCATTAATATAATAAAAATTGTAAGCTTTGGCAAGTTGCTGTGGTATAAGAGGAATAGAACACTTCAGGACATGCTGTAATAGAAAGTAATTAACCTTGCTGTGGTAACAGTAACTCGATTTGTGTTGGGCCGCATCACACCACCCTGTCGTTCATAATTTTCCTCTAACAACGTGCCCTGTTGTGTTTTATTCCTTCTTGAAAAGCTGAATGTTTACCAGATATGTCTGGTATATATATATATATATATATGTGTGTGTGTGTGTGTGTATGTATGTATGTATGTATGTCTGGGGTAATCAGGCATTATTTACTTATCTGTTGACTGCAATTAAAAATATCAAAGAGGAGTGTGTGATTCCTACGGTGGAGAGCAATACCCAGCTGCATGCAGTCACCCCAGTCAAGCGTTTCAATATTACAGATTAGATTATCTTGGCTAATGAAATGAGTTTGGGAATGAGAGGCATGTGGTGGTAGAAAAACATGACCTGCTTTAAGTACCGCAGCATTCCCCCGTCTCTATCTCTCTCTCTCTCTGTCTCTCTCTGTCTCCCTGGCAGAGGACAAGCAGAAAGTTTTGTCCATGCCATATTTACATTATACTCCAAGAAACAAAAATCAATCTAATGGGGTGACTTAGGTATGAGATGAATGGGCTCACAAATCTCATTAAAAACCTGTAAGTCAATTCTGAACAATTATTCCCAGTTCAGATTTTGAATCTTATAATTAATTTATTCATTCATCTTCAGTAACTGCTTTTTCCTGCTTGGGGCAGTGGTGGATCCGGAAACCTATCCTGGTAACACTGGACAAAAAGTGAGAACCCACCCAGGATGGATACTCCAGTCCATTGCAAAGCACCATACACATATTTATCCCTACCTAGGGACAAATTAACGTAGCGTGTATCCACCTGCAGCGTGTATTTGGGAGACGGGAGGAAACCGGATAACCCGGAGGAAACTCCGGTATAACCCAAGTTTACCTGGATGAGATCAAACTATGAAACTTCTAGCTGTGCCATCATGCCACCTGAATCTTAAAATTTGAATAAGAATAAGGCATAACTATCTTCTTCACGTCAAGAGCATAGCTCGGCTGCACATTTTCACATTACGATTCCTCAGGTTTCACTCGGAATTGATTTAATATTGAACTTTTATTCGCCGTATGGGACCTTGCTTGGCTTGCTGTGCATTGCACATTGACTAATGATAGATTACAGACACATTCATTAATAAACGTGCAAACGGATCTGTAGTTCATGTGTGCTCGCTAAAAACAACCATTTTTTATGCATTAATGAAGCTTGTTTGTGGACCAATACTAACAGAACTCTACACTATCACAAAATAGTCTTCCTGAATTTTCTACATGCTTGTCTCATTCTCCACATAACCCATTTGTGAAACCCGTTTTGTGACACATTCTCTAACTTCCAGCCAAAATCCTAACATATTGCTTTTGTGAAAAAGTACATGTACATGTCACTTTCTAGCAAACACAATTACCGGAGGTTTCCATGCAAAAAGCTAGAGTCCTACAAATTGGTCCATTTAAAGTTAAACTCCAGCCTGGAAACATATTAAATGTGTTTATCTTGAAATATTTGTGATTCTGGTGCTAATTTGTGCTGCATTTGTGTTATTTCTGTGAGAAGTTAGAGGTTGTCAGCTGCTCTGGCGTCACAGAAAGACATTGTTATTGCTAGCACAATTAGAACGGAGTTTATTAAGAGAAACATGTCTGTTAGCTAAAGCTTCTTTTCTCACTTACTATTTTCCAAAGATGCTCAACATCATATTAATGAGAGATCTATCATAGAATTGGTGGAGACAACAAAAGTCAGGCTCAAGATTAAAGAATGCAACGCAGCTACACAGCAGCTAGTTAATGAGCTAGGTCTGAGGTTGATGGTGGCATTAGCATGAAATAACCACTCTTTACAACCGTGATGAGCAGAAAAGCATCTGAGAACACACAACACAAAGAAACAGGATGCAGATGGACTACAACAGCAGAAGACCGCACTGAGTTCCACTCCTGAAACAGATCAGAAGCTGATCTGTTTGAGCAGTGTGCACAGATGAGGCTGTAAGAGAGCTGGACAGACTAAAGGACTAAAGCACTGCTGCATCACCTCCTTTAGATAATTGCTTGGACAACTTTTTTTTTTTTTTTTACTTGTTGATTTTAATCATCAAGTTTATTTTATTTAGAGATTATTTGCCCATTGGTCTGCTGCTATATTCTCAGAGAACAACATTTCCTAATCCTGGTCCCTGTGTTTGCCGTACACACCTTACTTCCTGGCATATTATTCAGTTATTTATCTTAAAGCATATTAATATTTAGTGCCAACTATGAATTATTTAGAAATACGATGAAGCTAATCGGAAAGGCATGTAGCTATGAGGGTGAGGAGTGCAAGTCCTGATGGATCAGCAGAATCTCAGGGATTAATAGACCATTAATCTAGTTAAAAAGCGCGCTATAGCGAAAAAAGAATACAAATTTGCACTGCAGTGGACTCTAGAACCATATTCTGGAAATAAAATCCAAGTCTTTTGTATGTACGTGTGTGGACAGGAATTGTCACAGTGTGCCTAGGCCACACTTCCTCCATGGTGATAGTGCAGGAGAGCTATATATCATCCAAGAAGTTTGAAAACTTTCTCTTTCTCCTTGTCCTCCTAAGCACCGCTGTAGGTCTTGCTGCGATGGTTTTATGCCAAATGTTTCAAAGGATATGCAGCTGCGTCAAAAACCACCCACTGGTCTCTGTGGAAAGCTGTGCAGTGAAGCGTCAGTGTCTCCTGATAAGACTGAAGGGAGGATTCGGGGTGTGTTTGGAGATGGGATGGCAGCCGTTTAGCTTTGAGGTTGTTTACACACAGAACAAAGACGTATGTGCATGACCATGTGGTAGTCAAGGAGTTCTGTATCATTTATTTCTTCGCAGAAGTCTGGAGGAAGACTGGAAAGAAAAAAAAGCATCAAATAGAAAGGAACCAGACACATTTTGGACTAAAGACCCATAAATCGCAATCGTACGGTAGTCATTTCTGCCACTTTTCCTTTACTCGGTCCTATGAGCACAGTCTATCCCTAAAGCCATTTCACTCTCCAAAAGCTAATGCACCAAGAGATTTATGATGCAGTAGATATAGATGACAGGATTTTTTTTTTTTTTCTTTTGGCGAGCTGATACTGAAGGATATATCAAGGTATATCAATACAAAAGAGGGTAAAGAAAAGTTTGCGTGAAATCCTTTGTGAGTGTGGCTGTTTTGTTGTTTAAACGCTCTGCCTGAGTAATATCTGGTGCTCAGGTGTTTTGACAACCCAATTCTCCAGCGGCGAAAAGGTTTTATTGCCTTACCAAGATTCCAAGGTAAGTACAGGAAGAGCGTGTAAACCCAAAATCTGAGAAAATATGGAAAAAAAAAAGAAGAAAATTAGTAACATTTTCTGTGAAACTTTCTAAGAAGCTTCTATGTCCAGTATTGCTGAATCTGTGCCCACTGTCGCGTCTTTTGTGCTGGCGATTATAAGAGCTATAAATGCTACTTATAATTTATTCTGTTAACAATTTATAAATGCATGATATTGCTTTTATTATATTATATTATTATATTATAAATGCTTCATTGGAAGTGTTACCAAAATATTAAATTTGATATGACAATTTTTCTTCCTGCTATTTATTTATTTATTTATTTATTTATTATTACTATTGTTATTTTTTGCTCTACTCATCTGTGAGGTGCGGAATTGATCCTTCCTCATTGTTAGCAAGGAATTAAAAAAAACACGGTGTGTATTATTTTATATCTGCATCCCTGCAACACGCATACGTGCACACGTTTCCCTTTTAAAAAAAAATTCTTAGCCATTTTGACAACAACAACAGTGACCTTTAAGTTGGCAGAGGCAGCATGGCTCCGATCACAGGGACTGGAAACAGAGCCAAAGTGAAATGTCAACCGTCCCTATGGTTCCAATGCTGACGCAACACACCGCCGAGCCACGGCAAAAGCGAGGAGACCGAGAATGAGAGATACACGTGTGTGGGGGCGCATCCGAGAATACCTAGTGTGCATGTGAATGTGTTCGCTGCACTGTGTGCATCTGCCCTGGGCATTCATGATGTCTGTGAATATGGGTTTTTTTGGTCAGCGTGTGTATGCGATTGTGGTTCTGCGCGTGTGTGTGAGTGTGTGTGGAGCATAGCGACTCACCTGGTATGCCAGAAAGCATTAAAGTAGGGCTATGGTTGGGAGAACTGAGCTTTCCCGAAGCTTTCCACCAGAACACACACACACATGCACACGTGTCATACCCAACCAGATCTGCAGAACACACACCAGGCATTCACATATAGCACACCAACATTACATCCAAAATAGGAACAGAAACTGTCTAAAAGTCTTTAAAATAACAACACCTTCTCTCTCTCTAGCACCTCGAGACCATTATATTGACAAGTTTCTTTTAGATTTTCCTTTATTAATGAATGACAAATCCTAATTTTAACCATTTACAGTTATGTTTAATGTTGCCAAACATCCGTCAAAAAAGTTTACTTACAAATGTAGCAGCGCTACACAGTGTTCCCTAAAAGTCTTTTCTGTGGCACAAAATGTATAGGAACTGCTTTACCTGTAACTGTTACAAAGCGCTCCTTCCATAAAAGTTAAACATCTCCAAACTTCATCATAGCAAAGCTTCTGCTTTTTTTTGGTTAAATAACAACATTTTCCAATTTGTTTTATTATTCCCCAGAGACCTCAAAGCACAAAGTGAGTTTGAAGACTATCCCATGGTGGAAAACGTACCCTCTTTTCAGACCCTTTCCACAAATCAAGTAAAAAAATGTTAATAAACGTCTTCTTACAGAAAACGTCACCATATCAACAATTATACATTTTTCTTTGCTAAATAACAACACATTCGAAAAAAAAATCTCTTTATTATTAGGCTGAGCCAAGCTGCGGCACCAATCCAGATAACTGTGTAATTAAAGCTCGGAAAAAGGCAGAGAGGACCTTCAACAAACATCCAACAAAGGAGAATCTAGTAAGATTAAAAATATATCGAGCACAGAGTCATTAACGATACAAAGAGTCAGAGCTGGAGAGGATTCATATCTAGCTCAAATATGACATATCTTAACCACGAGTGAAGAAAGAACCAATGTATGAGCAAAGTCATTCGAAAAGAACTCCTCATTAGAAAACTGTTGATCCGAATTCAACAAAATACGAATACAGCAGGAGCGGAGACCCCTAAATTTCCACTCGAATAACACTGAACCATATAATCACCCCTTTACAATGGAGGAACTCACCAGCGCTCTCAAACACTCTCATAACTTAGCAGTAGGGCCAGACATAGTCCATTATGAGTTTTTGAAACACCTGCCCCACATAGTATCATTATTCCATAAGGAAATCTTTAATACTGTTTAGAAACAGGAGACATACCACCATCATGGCAAGAAGTAATAGTTATTCCCATTCCCAAACCAGGCAAGGACCACTCTGATGCTAGCAACTACCGCCCAATAGCTCTGACATGCAAAATTATGGAGAGAATGGTCAATGACCATCTGGTATGGATACTGGAGTTGGGGCGTAAGATCAGTGACTATCAATGTGGCTGTAGACGGAAAAGCTTGGACCATCTCATCAGATTGAAATAATTTGTATGGGACAGCCTTATTAAGAAAGAACATGCACTTTTCTTCGATCTAGAGAAGGCTTACGATACCACCTGGAGATATTGTATCCTCAAAGATCTACATGAAATTGGGCTCAATGGCAACCTATCCATTTTTTATCTCCAACTTCCTGACTAATAAGCATTCCATGGCCAAATAGAACTAGGGGTCCCACAAGGAAGCATTCTCTCAAGGTTATAGAACCTCATATCTTCTGCAGTCTATATGTTGCAGAGGGAAAAATCAGAGTGTAATTGAGCAACAGCTATAGCTGTGCATAAACAAAATAAACGACTGGTCAATTAAAAATGGATTTATATTTTCCAAAACTAAGACCATGCGTGCACACTTTTGCCTTCTCCGGTTGCTACATCCTGACCCAGACCTGCATATAGAGGGTGAACCCATTTGTGACAACAAATTCACATTTATCATATACATGAAAGTCTTGAGGAAAAGATGTTTCAAAACAATGGTTATTCAAAAAGTACTGGCTAAAACAAAATGGGAAGTGGATTCCAGTGTCCTTTTACGCCTCTATTGAGTACTAGTCAGATCCCAACTGGACTACGGGTGCATCATGTATGGACTGGCAAGGAAATCTTATACACACATGCTAGTACACCACAATACACCATCATGGAATAGGTCTGGCCTTAGGAGCATATAGGACTACTCCTGTACAAAGTCTCTGTACAGAAGCTGGGGAACCATCTCTCCAGAACAGGCATCTGAAACTGGCCTTACATTATGCAACTAAACTCCAGGCAAACCAAAATGAACCAGCTTACCTTCCAGTATTTCAGTTCTTCATTTATATGAAGCCAGACCTGAGTATATCAGACTGTTTGATATATGGATTAAACCACATTTAGAGAATCTGAATACCAATCTGGACAATGTCCCATTATTGTCCTATTTCTCCCTGGGCTCTGAAAAAAAAACATTATCTTGGCATTGACTCAGCACAGAAAGACAGAAATACAAGCAACTGCATACCAGCAGCAATTCTTAGAGCTAAGGTGTAGACTTCCACTCCACACTCCACTCCTGCATTCAGGACGGATCAAAAACAGATCACAGCGTATCGACAGCAGCAGTGATTGGGGATCAACATTATGGCATCCGAATTCCGGGACAAAGCTCCATCCCATGACCAAACTGACCACCCCATAATCGTCAACATTTTATCTATTAAAGAAGGAAAACTTCAACACCCGCTTCTGCTAGGTCCTGGGTCACATTGGTCTGGCCGGCAATGAGAGGGCAGACACAGCCGCTAAGGAAAATCTCGGACTGTCAAATACCGTCCTCTGACGTTAGACCATTAACAAGTTCATATATTTCTAACAGACTGAAGGGAACAAATGCAACAATAATATACTGTATGAAATAAACCCCAGTTAAAAAAGAAGATCCTCGCCTAACTTTAAGTCTAGGTATGACCAAGTTGTGTTCACTAGGTGCTGGCTGGATCATTCAAGACTCACACACAGGTTTGCAAAGCCTTCGATACTATCAGATAGCGGTTTCATTCAGAGACACGTTTAATGAAAACATTTCGGAAGGTACCAGCTGAACACATTTTAAAATTTCTGTCCTGTACTAAACCTAAACTGTAAATGTGTAAAAAATTGCAGATTGTATATCTGGTATTGTTTACCCTGTACTCACAATGAAATAGCCTTGTCACTGACACGGCGTTAAAAAGCAATAAACAAACAATATTTGGCTTAGATCGTCCAACATACAAATCTCTGTGTATGAGGTGTTACTATAGAAACAATAATGTATTGAATTGAACTGTCAAAGTTGCTGTCATAGAAAATGAACCAACACCTTCTGACCAATCAGATTCAGTCATTCAACACGCCGTTTATTTGTTCTGGTATAAGTTTTTATTTAATAAGAACAGTATGTTTGTTACTGAACTTGCATCTCCTCTTTGACTGACCATTTGCACCACTTATGTCGCTGTCTATGTTCAGATGCATCATGGGCACATTTTGCATTGTGCTTCCCCAGTTACGTATGGTTCTCACCTGCATGTCTTGCAAAACCTTGAAAATGTGCCAAGCAACTGATTACAGGCATGTTTTTTCTTTCTCCAAAAGCCCCCACTGATGTCCATTGTTAGTGTCCTTTCTTCCTGGAGTCTTTCTGTCGTTCTCTGCTGCCACGCTACATAACAGCTGCGCCTCTAATGAAGCAAACTGAAATGATGGAGTGGCAGACAGAGAAAGAGTGAGAGAGGAATGCAAAAATGACCTCAGCGCTTAGGTGGAAGAAAGAAAAGTAAAACTGGCGTAACTCAAAAATACTCCTACATATACATTATGAAGTGAAGTGAAGTGACTTGCGGCCAATTATGGTGACCCATACTCGGAATTTGTGCTCTGCATTTAACCCATCCAAGTGCGCACACACAGTAGTGAACACACACACACACACACACACACCCGGAGCAGTGGGCAGCCTTTTTAGCTGCGGCGCCCGGGGAGCAGTTGGGGGTTCGGTGCCTCGCTCAAGGGTCTCACCTCAGTCATGATATTGAGGGTGGCAGAGCGCGCTGGTCATTCACTCCCCCCACCTACAATCCCTGCTGGACCTAAGACTCGAACCCACGACCTTCGGGTTCACCTTTGAGTTACAAGTCCATTAGGCCACGACTGCCCCCAATTATAAATGTATCGATATATGAATGAATGAACGAATACATTTTGCTGGCAGGTAAAATGGCAGGTGGTTTTCTGCGCTGTTAAGTGGCTGTGAGCCTAATTAATGCCTCTAGTGCTGTGTGCATTAGTGTATGTTTGCATTAGTAATGCAAGGTTGTCTTTACAGTGGCTCCCCCACCGGGCTTACACCCACTGTTGCCTGCGGCCATGGGAAGCGTTTTATGAGATGCGTTTTAAAAAGGTACAATGACTTGATTACCTTAAAAATTTACAGTATGCTGAAATAAGCCACAGTGGATGCAATTTCAGAATTACTGGCACAACTGAAATCAAAAATCGGCAAAAACTAATATATTAGTTGAATGACAGACACAATAAAAAGGACACTATCATTTAATTGTTGGCTTGTGATTTTATTTAATTACAACTATTTGGGTACAACTTTTATCTATTGTTAAATTGTCATTATGGTATACATATTTGCTCTGCTTTTTCTGGAAAATAATGAATAATTTTGATCTATTTGTAGTTACATTCAATGTACATGGGACAAGTTAGTGCCTGCTATCACATATGTTACAGCAGCTAGCAATAAAATGAGCAATTCTCGTTTCTCCGTCTCTTGAAGTTATCAAGACAGCTGGCAGAGTTACTGAAAACCACAAAGCCCCACATCCTGACAACTTCATTTTCACATTTTGACGTGATTTTTTTGACACGATTCATTTTCATGTATGATTCTTTTTATTGATGAGTTTTTTTCCCCAAATGATCCGTTTATTTTCGTGTGATTTTTTTTTTCAAATGATTCTTTTATTTTTGCTTGATTTTTTTTTTCTCATTTATTTTGTATTATATGATTCATTTATTTTCACATATGAATATTTGGAACAAATACACATGAACATAGAGGAATCATGTGTAAATAACACATGATTCCTCTATGTTCATGTGTATTTGTTCCAAATGATTCATTAATATTCACTTGATTTTTTTTTTTTTACTTAACTCATTAGTGAATCTTTACTTGATTCGTTAATGATATGATGTTTTCACATGAATCTTCATGAATTTTCACATCATTTCACTTTTCAATTGATTCCTTTATTTTCACATGATTTTTTTTTTCAAATGATTCATTTATTTTCATGTGATTTTTTAACATTTATTTATGATTTATTTAATATTTATTTGAATATATGATGCTTTCACTTGAATCCGTTTCCACAAGTGATTTCCCTTTTCACACAATTCATTTACTTATTTTTTTCCCACATGAATCTTTTATTTTCAACATGTGATTTTTTTTTCACATGATGATTTATCACAGTTTCACGCGCAAATCCATGGCGTGACTTGATGAAATGCAATTTCGCATGCTTTTCAAATAATACTCACATAATCCCATGATCACATGTGAATGTATGTGATTTTTTTCCCATAAGGGCAGTTCCTTTGCAGCAGCAACACCATTTATATGTACTCCACCACGTCTATCCACAAATAGCATGTTACAGCTAATTTTAATCATAGAAAATGTAAAAGCATCTTGTTCCTGTTTTTTAATTTTTTTTTCAGAACTTGTCTTTTTTTTTTTTGCAAATTTCTGTGAAAAAAACAACCAGAAGCACAATCTTCATGCTATAGGAATCCTCCTTGTCCTCTGTATCTCCTGCTTGTCCTCTTGTTTCCTCTCTATCTCTTTTTCTCTGCACGCTTCGGCTGCCATTAGCGAGGCGTCCGCTGAGGCCAGCCTGTTTTGACAGATGCTTGTTCTGTCCAGGAGCATCTCACAGGACGTTATGGCTCTTGTCATCCTGATAAGAGAGGACGAAAGAGAAAAAGAAAAAGACAGAGAGCCGATTAAAAAACAAAAGCCCCTTTACTCACCAAGGCCGCGTCCTTTTTTTTTCTTTCTTTCTTTTTCCTTCTTATCCTTGGGGCCTATTAAAATTTAAGCAGAGCGAAAGAGATAACAGTAATACACTGAAAAAGAAACGGACAGTTTCTTACTTTGTGACAAATTGTGATAAAACGTGAAAGGAGTTTTTTTGTGTGTGTTTTGTACAATGTGCAGTCTGTCACCTTTTTTTTCACTGTCATCACAGTGAAGGAGGTCCCGTAACATTTACTTTTATTCAATTTGATAGATGCTCAGATCCAGAACTATTTGAAAAAGTGCTTTATTGACTACTTATACAACAGTTAATTCCGGTATAACTTTAGTATAACTGCACTGGGATGTTTCATGTACTGTGTGCTTGCCATGTAAAATACCACTAATGGTTACAGTCCCACGTAAACGGTTACTAGATTAGACTTAGCGACATCATCAACGGACATGGCGAATGACACAATTTTCAAAAGGAAAAGGAAGAAAGGAAGTCAGTTTCACTGGATACAAATCAATGGGAGCTAGCTAACTTGCTAGCCGACAGGCTGTAAAGTGAGTGTGAGGCCAAAATGGTCAATCAGGTCCAGGATACAGTTGTTTATGAGCAAAATCACCAGCAAACCAGAGAACATGGTGTTGGAAATGTTTGAAGTATAAATTTGACAAATTCTTTGACACAATCTTATGGGAATGTATGCATCCCAATACGATCCCACTTGAAAGCTCCCAGTAAATTCCCAGTAAATGAACGCTGCCGCTTTCCCTGGTCTGAGAAAGACGATCTACTATCAACTTTTGACAGATTTGCACATCTATCCCAGCTTTTGTATGCTGAGTCATGTGTGGATTTGTGAGTACACTTGCACACAACACTGTGTATATATAGGCGCCTCAGGGGAGGTCAGAGTTGTGTGTTCTACCTTTTTTTTCACCCCAATTCTCGCCCCAAGCCCATTCACACATGGCACATGTGGAGGAACTACATGACTGGCCTCTGGGCTGAAGGTGAAGCTGGTAGTCATGTAACAATCTGTTACATCAAACCAGCACACAGAGCATTGTTCCACTCATATACCTGGACACGGCTGGGTTCTGTGGAATACAAACAGAGAATATGACTATAGTTTAACAGCTATGTTAAATGCTCTGAATGGATAATTAACGAATGGCAATCATCGGTGGGCAATTAGAGTGTCACATGATCTCAGTAAAATAAACCTGCTCCTTAGAGTTGCTACATAAAAACAAATAGCATCATGAAGACCAAGGAGCTATAAATGGTTTGGAAAAGTATCTGTCAGGGTTTGGTTGATTAATAATGTGCAGAGCATGAAAATCTGTTATTAGAAATGGAAAGCATATGGCACAAACATGACTCCACCAAACGTCAGCGTTCAAGTAAGGACATTTAAATGAATGAATCATGCATATGAATGAATGAATGAATGAATAAATAAATAAATAAATGAATGAATCATGTACAAATGTGAAAATAAACAAATTGTGTAAAAAATAAGTAAAAAAAATTTAAATCAATTATGTGAAAAAGATCATGTATAAATAAATGAATCGTGTGAAAAAAAAACTCGTGAAAAATGAATCATGTAAAATAAAAATCACATGAGAAAATAAACAAGTGATTTAGACTATCAGATAATTTTTTTTTGTGTAAAAAATCACATGGAGATAAATGAATTATGTGGGAAAATCACAAGAAAATAAAATGAGTCATGTAAATGAATCATGTGATTATTCACACATGGAGTTGGTGTGACTTTTTTTTTTTGTAAGGGTTTAGGCTGGCTAGAATTTTGAGAAACCTACAACTGAAAATTCCTTCACACACTCCTGATCTATGCATCAGTATCCAACATGCAAACACACACACACACACACGCACACACAGGGCAGAGTGGTCTTGGCTGTGCTTCAGTAGCGCTGAATCACTCAGTCTGGGCATCTGTCTAGGGGCAGAGACAGCCCTTTATGCCTGAACACACACACGTACACACACACAGAGTGAGAGAAGAGAAAGCAGGATGAAAAGAGATATAGATTTGAAAAGAACACTCTCAGTCCACACTGTTAAAAGTACTTTTGCCGCGGCCAGACAAAAGGAAGTTCCGTTAAGATGGAGGGCAAAAATGAAAAGGTGCAGGTCAACCTCATCTCTAGCTCCTACTCTAAAACCCATTTCAACTCAATCTGGCCAATTCAGGCTGCAGGCCAAACACTCCCATTCAAATTCCAAAACCAATCTCCAATAGTGAATTCCATCTCAGCGGGTTCTGCCGTTCACAAACAGGTTACCGGTTCACACTGCTGCACTCGCCCAGAGAGACGCTTCCAAGAAGACTGCGAGAGGAGAATCTTCACTTCTGTCTCTCTCTCTCTCTCTGCATCTCTTTGTTCATATTCGTATTATTCTAGAGCAATAATGCTAGTCACACCTTGTGTAAATCTTTTCTAAAGCCATGCTGAAGGATTTATATCAAAGCACATGACATACCCTCATTCAGGCCATATTCAGAGATGAGTTACACATGTGTATGGAGGAGTTTATACCAAAATTGTGCACATCAGATCTCAGTCAGACCGTATTCAGAATTGAGACTGAGACTTTAAGTTCAAAATTTATGTAAGGAAAGTTCCTCATATTCAGAGTCGGGTTTCGCACGTGTTTAAGACGAGTTTCTGTGCGATTAAAATCACCTGTGTGTACTTCGCGCCTCTGAGGTTGCCAGATTTTTCTTGAGTAGAGGTGAACATTTTAAATAGCTTTTAGACCATCAACTTTAAACACAAGCACTAGCCTTTAAACTGGGATAGAAAATGCGGACTGAAGAAGCGGATTATTAAAAAAAATAAATAAAATAAAAATAAAATGAAATAAAAAACAAAAGGTAGAAATGCCAGCACTGTCAGTAAAAAGTGTGAATATTGGTTCTGACAGTTCCTCAACCTCGGCTACATCACTCAAGTTCATAATTTGTCTCAACTAGAGATGCGTGTTTTTAAAATTCTGCTACATAGCTATTATTTTGGATGGTTCCTAACCAATTTTTAACAATTTTCTAACAAATTTAAAATTCAATTTTCTAACAAACTTATTTGGTTTCATTTGCTAAAATATAAACCAGTAAGCTAGTAGCTTAACTCAAATCACTGCAGCCCTGACCAGGCAGTCCCTAAAGATGAATGAATGAATGAATGAATGAATGAACGCTGGAAATGTGTGTTAACAAATACGTCTGATATTTGACATATCTGCCGGCTCGACTTTTTCGTTGTGTCCCACAAGATCTTAGTCCTGTTGCACACCTCTGGTCTCAACCAGATATCTCAAGCCTGTGAAGATTCCTGGCAAGCTTTCTAAGTAAAACAAAAAAAAGCGTGCCTCCTATTCGAATCTGTATTTATATCTGTTTAGAACACGTTATTCGTTCAGTATACGAACGTGGTCTTATTTGGTTGTGCCGTTATCTGCCAGGATTCAGGCATCTGTCGCATGAATTAATGTAAAATGTAAATGTGAAAAACGGCATCGTATAGTGAAAGCACTTGCGATAAAATTGGGATAAAAAAGGGTTTATAATGACTGTAATCATGTCAGGGTTTTAGTGCAGGCTGCTGTATGGTGCAGTCTCTGCTGCTCCAAATCACTAAATCTTTCTGCTACAGTCCGGCATGTTATAGTCATTTTCCCACTGGTCACAGTGTGATATAGCAGATAAAGGCACACACATACACACACACACACACACTCAAATTCTCTGCGGCACTGAATCCCCTGCCAGCATATATACCTCCCTCAGAGGGGAATAGTTGATGCAAAGTCAGGGCAATTCCATTTCTTTTCTCTTTTCCGTTTCGCCAGAGTTTCAGGATTCACTGTCTGGCTCATAACTCAGGATGATGTATCTGCAACAGATCTGCCCGTATATATGGTGTGTGTTAGATAAACTGTTGCAGTGGTGACTGTTCTGTTGCTTTTTGATGAACTGTTCACTTACAATCTCCACCCCCATTTCCCCATCCTCTCTTCCTGCCCCCCACCCCACCCAAATCATCTTTGCTCTTCAGGATGAGATGTGCCAATCTCATTCTCTCAGTCAGTCAGTCTCTCTCTCTCTCTCTCTCTCTCTCTCTCTCTCGCTCTATCAGTGTGTGGGTGGCTGGTCTTTGGTGCAGCGCCTAAAATAGATGTTCTTTCCTCGTAAAAAAGGAGCCTGACAACAGTTCAGGAGGGCGGGGTGTGTGTTTGCGTGTGTGTATGTGTGTGTGTGTGTGTGTGTGCGCGTGCTCTGTGTTCTGAGGTTAAAAAGAATTATCAGAAGATGAACGCTGAGATTTAGGGATGAATATTTCAGGCTCGGGGAGAGGAAAACTCCAGGGGGTAAAGAGGAAAGAGGAAAGCGTGTAAGTCTCACAACGGATGACAGAAAGACAAGACACCTGTTTTGACAGAATGAGGCAGGGCTCAGATCAGGAAGAAACATGTGGGAACCCCTCCAGTGCGGCATTGAGAGCAGTGTCATGCACAGAAAAATGATCTTCTGATGATAACGCGAATGAGTATGAACGGTGTTAGCATTGTTGTCATTGCCATTATTGCTATTATTACTGTTACTGAGGCAATTTAACATGGAGTGGATTTCCAGACTCATGTTTAAGCATTATGATAAATCGTGGTTTATGCTTTGGAAGAAGTGCTTCCGATATCCTGAAACTTTTTTTTTTTTTTTTTTAGAACAGTCAAAAACTGTCCATCAAAACTATAGTTGAGAGGTGAAAGGTCGCATTTTGTTGATGCTTGCTCAAACAAAATGTCAGAAACGTACAGTTATTAGTTGTTTAGCAGTGTTAGGTAAGTAACTTTACACCCTAGTGCTGTTGAATTGGTCAGAAGGTGTTGATTTATTTGTTTTTTAATTACAGAAGTGCGGATAATAATGCTATAATTCAAATCGCAGGTTCATAATCAATGTTCTAATACGCCACTGTGTCTACAGTAACAACAACAACTAATTCACAGAAACCTGCATAATCTGAAGTCTGAAGAAAAAAAGTTACGTAACAAAGAAAAATTTATAATTTAAAAATACATTTTTTGTTGAAGGAGACGTTTATTTACCATTTATGGAAGGATTCTGCTCTATCGGTACTTTGCAACAGATACATTTAAGGTTGTTCCTTTAAGTTTTCCACCACTGAGGATTTTGTCATTTACAGTTTCTCAGTACCATGATGAGCTGCATCTTTTTTTTAAATTTTGTTTTTATTTTTTGCACTATTAATATCAAGAGTGGAAAAAAGACAGACTGGTGAGGTACAGACTGTTTATAGCTGCTATAATGCAAATGATACTTGTTTTCTGGATGTTCCATAACATTAAATGGCAACTCTAAACGGATAAAAAGTATGACGTGTAGTTTTTTTAATTAATAAAAATTGTAATCTTTGATAAATGGCTGTGGTGTAAGAGGAATAAAGCACTTCAGGATATGCTGTTATGGGAAAGTTATTTGATTTAAAAGGTACATTGCTACCACTTTGCTATTAGGAAATCTAAACTAATATATTGCTAGTTGACCTTGGACGACCTCTTCTAAAACATTTATATTTTACATCTAACATCTGTCGAGGTGGACAGCCATTCTGGATATTTTTCCAAGAGGCTTTCTGGATGGAGACATATAGTAGAGTTCATTAAGGTCCTTACTAGCCTGGATTCAAATAAAAATATATTAATAAATCTAATAAAAAAATTATATATCTATATATATATATATATATATAAACTACAGTTTAGTCATAATCAAAAGCCACAGGCGATACTATTTTCCACATGTCGATTGGCAGAAGTGTCTCTCTAGCAATGTAAATAACTTACAGACAGATCTAGTTGCCGAAAAAGCAGGTAACAATGGGACGACTGAAATGGAAAAGTGGAACAATTTCGCAAAGCTTTTTACAAAAGTCACAAGTCAGAAATGCCACTGTGGTATATTTTGTGCACATAAAGTGCTAAAATAGAGGTAAGATTGCCTTTCTGACTGCTGTTTCTCTACTCACAGAAAGTGTAAAAAGGTGTAAAAGGTAAAATATTGTGTAAAATATGGAGCACCAAATGTAAAAGGTTTGATAGTTTGTTTTTTTTCCCCTTTCAATGTACGTTTTTAAGTTTCAGTGTAAATTCTAAATATAAATATTAAATGAAAATGTTAAATGGTAAATATAAATGTAAATGTCAAATGTTCCAAAAAAAAAAAAAAGTCAGATAGAAAAGAGACTTAAACTTTTTAACATTTGGCACCCTGTAGTAAAATGACCTTTACAGTCGTCAGCTTTCACTGCCTACTATCACACCAACAGCACTGCTGAGGCAACAGATTAATACTTCATAGAGTAGACTGAAACTTTACCTAATAATAAACAGCAAATTATTTATAGTCTGTCCTTACTGGTAGAGATAGAGATTATACGTATACGCAAATAGTCTAAATATATGTAAATTAGTTAAAGGAGGATTAATGGTGGTAACTATGAGAAGTGAGGAAAAGAAATTTGTTAAGCATCATTAACCTAATTGATAATTTGTCAAAAAAAACAAAAAAAAAAAAACAACAACAATACAGCAAAACAAAATGCAGTGTGTGAAAGGACACATGGTTAATGATTGGTATGGGCATGTTCCATCTTAACCAATCCATCATTACCAGCAGTGGAATCTGAGCAGTCAGCAAAGCCATCTCTTAACCTGCTTATGTGAAGTGATGAGAAGTCGCAGGAAAAAAAAAGATTGCTTTAATACGAGAAGGGGTTGTGTACACAGGTGTGCGAGTGTGTTTGTTTGTGGAGGTCATATTTTCAAAAAGGGACATCACTGTGTTTGGCTCAAGCTTGAATAAGTGGGCAGAAATCAGCAGCAGAGACTCCCTGCATTTATGGCTCCTTGTTCTCTACAAGCCAACGTGAGTGGGCATCATTCCAACAGCATATGGTTATACTATACAACTACCTGCTCTACTAAGCCATACATGTTGGCACACACTTGTATGCAACGCCACACACGTGTGCAATGCGACTCTTGGTATCTGTTTAGTGCTCCAAATACCTGTATCTGTATTTGGATTTATACCCAAAGTGGGTGTGGTCTAAGCCAGAAGTCAGTAACATTTTTCAGGCATCGAGGTCACTATGAATCCTGATGTTTTTTTGTTTTTTTTTACATTTTTGCCATTCATATTAGTTGTCTTCATGTTCATCACAAAACTGATGGCCTTGGACATAACGTCCAGGCTGGAGATCAGCGCCGGCTGACATTCACGTCATCTGATTTAGTGTTTTAAAGTGGAATTTTTTTCACTTTTGTCAAAAAAGCAAGAACATGAATGACTGACAGTTGTGCAGGTGTTGTGAGTTCTCCATTTGAAAGAAGCCCTGATACTGGCACTCTCGCTTTCTGTCACAGTACATGGAGATTTTTTTTTAGCTAATTGTGGATGTGAAATAAAATCTATCAACGTGTGTCTGATTTAACTATCATTAAATAAGCATCAGTTAACTATATGCCACTGGAATATCTTGGCCACAAATAGTCAAAAACGGCACTTTCGGGATTCGGAGGGAAAAAAGGCACTGAAATTAAAGCACTGGCTTAAGGGAAAGTGTCTCAGGAGATGGGGAGACTCCAGTAATAAGCCTTGAGCTGGTTCCTGCACCTCATGTTGGAATCCCCAGTGGGATTTGTACCTAAGAGATACTTCTGTAATCACAAAAACTGTCCAGTTTGCTCTTATGGTATACAGTTGTAGAAGAGGAATGATTTATAATAGCATGTGTCACCGAGAAGAGGATGGATGTCCTTCTGTGTCTCAAGGTTTCTCCCTTCAGAGAGTCACCTGTTAGGCATCTGAATCTATTTTTGGATTCCTGTTAAGCTGCTTTGTGTCAATGTCTTTTGGTAAAAGTGCCATATAAAATCAAATTGAATGGAATTGTGCGCTAACTACAGAAAAAAAAAATATACCTGGACCAGATACTGGGAAAGAGCCTTGGTCCTATGCTTCAGTCGGAGTCGAATGAGACAAAACAAACAAAACTGAGGGACTAAAGCAAAGTCAGACTACTAGACGAATGTCAGGAAGAAGTGAGGGATTATAGGCCATATGGTACAAGACAAACAAAGTAATGGAGCCTATAAATGGAGTATAAATGATGACTAACTTTATCAACACACCCCACAGTCTCTGGTGAGTGAGGCTAAGAGTGGCTCTTAATGGACATGTATTCACACACTTCATAATAGGGGCTTAAAGCTTCACTAGCTTGACTTAATTATCAATCAATGCTCATTGTGTCATCAGGGAGGCTGCAGTAACCATGTTTCTCACAGTATCACACCTCTTCACATCCCTCTACTGGAATCACATACATTTTCCAGCTTTTTCACAGACCTGCTGGACCTGTCTGTATGAACATGTTTATCCCTTTCGTGCATAGTCGTCCACACTTATGGACAGTCAGTTTAAGGCTACTTTTTATTAATTTAGGAAAATATAAGATGTAAATCACCTCCAAATTTCTTACGCATTACTTACACTGATCAGCCATAACATTAAAACCACTGACAGGTGACGTGAATAACATCGATTATCTTGTTACAATGGCACCGTTCAAGGGATGGGATATATTAGACAGCAAGTCAGCAGTCAGTTCTCGAAGTTGATGTGTTGGAAGCAGGAAAAATGGGCAAGCGTAAGGATCTGAGCAACTCTGACAAGGGACAAATTGTGATGGCTAGGAGACTGGGTGAGAGCATCTCCAAAACGTCTGGTCTTGTGGGGTGTTCCCAGTATGCAGTGGTTAATACCTACCAAAAGTGGTCCAAGGAAGAACAACCGGTGAACCAGTCGACAGGGTCATGGGCGCCCAAGGCTTATTGATGTGGGTGGGGAGTGAATTCTAGCTCGTCTGGTCTGATCCCACAGAAGAGCTACTGTAGCACATATTGCTGCGTAGCTGAAGACAGGTCAGAGTGCCCATGCTGACCCCTGTCCACCACTGAAAGCTCCTACAATGGGCACGAGAGCATCAGAGCTGGACCATGGAGCAATGGAAGAAGAAGGCCTGGTCTGATGAATCATGTTTTCTTTTACATCATGTGGACGGCCGGCTGCGTGTGCATCAATTACTTGGGGAAGAGATGGCACCAGGATGCACTATGGGAAGAAGGCAAGCTGGCGGAGGCAGTGTGACGCTCTGGGCAATGTTCTGCTGGGAAACCTTGGGTCCTTGCATTCATGTGGATGTTAATTTGACACGTACCACCTACCTAGACATTGTTGCAGACCAAGTACACCCCTTCATGGCGACGGTATTCCCTAACGGCAGTGGCCTGTTTCAACAGGATAATGCACCCTGCCACACTGCAGAAATTGTTCAGGAATGGTTTGAGGAACATGACAAAGAGTTCAAGGTGTTGACTTGGCCTCCAAATTCCCTAGATCTCAATCTGATCGAGCATCTGTGGGATGTGCTGGACAAACAAGCCTCTATTGTGTTCACCTGTACTGTGTGTACAGAAGTAGAGCATCTTTGCAAAGTCTTATCATGCATTTGTTACTGTAAGTCTGAATCTTATTTCCACATTCTAGTTTCTCTTTGTGTTGATCCATGCCTTTTTATTTTGCCGTAGGTTTTCTGGATATGTCCAGAATTACCTTGTCTGCTTGGGTTTTGACCCCTGTTATGTATGCTGATTATGATTCTTGGATTGCCCTAAATAAAGCACCCATTGACTTTATATTACAATACACAAGGGAAAAGGGACATGGCTAAAGGATTGAGAGCAAATTCTGTTTTGTCAAGAATGACTTCTTTGTATATATTTAAAATATTCCGTAAGTATATCAATATTTTTTTCACATATATTTTTAAAGAAAAAAATACTCTTATTTAAAAAAAAAGTAGGTCTAATGAGAATGATTTTTTCGTAGCACAAACGTAAACAGTTTATTCTCATTTTTGAGGAGAAGATCTGAATTTTATGTGCTAATGTTTATTTTCTGTAATAATTTTTGCGTCCTTTTATAGCTGTCAAGAATTCTGGAGGGAATAACATATGCGACTACAATAAAACCTGACTTGACCTTACGTTCAGATATGGGATTTCTTCTACACTGCAGCTTTTCCACACATAAAAAAAAGCCATGTTATTACTTCCCCACCCACTCCCTTTTTATTTGCCTATTTTTTTTTTATTACAAATGTTACCTAATACAAAACATTTTCATTTGTATTATATAATCCATGACTAATGCTCCCATTTTTGTGTGGAATATTCAAAATGGATTTGCATTTTCATACGCAAACACTGTTCGGGATTTTTAAAAAAAATCAGTGGAAATGCGAACATTTCAGCCAGAACAGATATGCATATATTTTATGCATTTCTAATATGGGGAGCTTTTAAGCAACACCCCTGCACAATAATTGAATGCATTTTTCATGGTCAGGAGTGAAAACTCCAGTGCGGCGCACCTAGAAACCAAGATATAAAGTCGCCGACAATCGGCTGCAGGTTTCATATTCAGAATCAACTGGTGAATCCATATCAGTTCCACATGAGACATCATATTTCAGACATGCCTCATATATTCCCTTTGAAGCATATGATTACACTGGGTCATGAATATATTCCTCATACATAACAAACCGCAGTGAACTACTGTATGTGAGCTGAGGCTGAACACACTACTGAGGAGAACTCAGATCAGCAGAGGTTCTGGGATAAAGAGACCATAGTTTCATAGAATGGTAGTTTCTCCATTCAAGTCTTGGTTTTTGACATATGTAAAGCTTATGTAACTGACTTTATCTTCCAGGGATAGTGGATGTCCAATTGTGCCTCAGCTGACAGCATTTTCAGTGCTGGAATATGAAGAGTTTTCTCATGAAGGTCATTTTGTTGTTGATTGCTGTTTGTTAAGTATTAAACATAGTGCGATGAGCCACAGGAAAAAATATGAAGCATGGAAAATTAAATGTTGCCAATCTCTCTCTTTCTCACTCTCTCTCTCTCTCTCTCTCTAACTCTCTCTCTCTTTCTCTCTCTCACTCTCTCTCTCTCTCTCACGCTCTCTCTCCCTCACTCTCTCTCTCTTTCTCTCTGTGTGTGTGATAGATTTTTGTGAATTTTCTGTCTTTTTTTATTCCAGAATTTTAATGACTTAATTACCTTATATATTTCTTGACATTAATTTATATTTATTATATTTCAATAAATAAATATAGATCAGCTAGCTAGCTCATTTGAACAGATCTATGCGTACTTTTAGTTTTAACCATCAACTTTCCTTCTCTATGATTTTCTGTCTCACCCCAAGAAATAGTTCATATAAATAATGCAATTCACTGACGTAAAATAGTATTAGATTCTCTATTTGCTAGCATGCTCTGGTGTGTGTGTGTGTGTGTGTGTGTGTGTGTTACTTTAGGTTGGCTACTGTACATGTAAATGATAATAACAGGGCTGCAATTGATGCTGAGTAGACACCATTAGCTGCTATTCTTTTTTGTGTGTTTACTTGGAAGGGTTGAAGAACCTTTATGACTACAATATGCATGTAAAGCAGTATCTATTTTTTATAAGGTGCAAGCTAATCATTTTTGTTTTACAGTGCTTATGGTTATGTATGTAACGAAACTGGTAATAGCTACAGTTCAAGGTAGTCTCTTTTTTTTTTTTTGAAAAATATATCCATTAAAAACGTGACAAAAAATGAAAAAAAAAGAGTGGAGAGTAGCACAGGCAAGGTATATTTTTGTACGCATTTCGGATTCAGTTAGGTTTCATTCCTATGCTAAGTATTTGCAACATTTCCATTTTTGATAAAGCAATATTTTAATAATGTTTGATACTTTTGGCACAACTCTATATTTCATCCTCTCCACCTAAAGCCGGAAGAGGTATGTCCTCTTTTATATATGTGCGAAAAGGAGTGAGATGTGAAACGAAGAGAAAGACGGAACAAGGATGTACCTGTGACAGTGTGGGTGAGAGAAAAGACGTTAAATGGAGAGAACGAGAGTAGAGAGAGAAAGAGTGAGAGAGCAAAAGGGACAGACAGACAGAGAGAAAGAGCAATTCAGCAGAGACTGGAACATTTCTCCTCCCTTCAGATAATGACATGGCACCCTGTCAGATTCTTGCTGTGCATGGAGGGAACAGCAGAGGGAGGGGACACATGGAGACCACTGACTTTTGTTTCTCGCGGTTATAAAATATCAGCACCTT
Organism: Pangasius djambal; assembly: GCA_022985145.1. Taxonomy (NCBI): domain Eukaryota; kingdom Metazoa; phylum Chordata; class Actinopteri; order Siluriformes; family Pangasiidae; genus Pangasius; species Pangasius djambal. Next base: position 20,410,430 of record CM040989.1, on the reverse strand, counting down.
CGACTGCTGGTCTGTGTGACAGGGTTGAATGCAACACTATGTGGCTACAATGGTGTGCATAATGAGATCTTAATTAGTAGCAACTTTAATTCAATTCGATTCAACTGTATTTGTATGGCCCTTTAGTTTTAACAATAGACATCATCACAAAACAGCTTTACAGAAATCGAGAAGTAGATTTATATTTAGACCCTTAACGAACATGCCAGAGGAGACAGTAGCGATATGACACGAAGAAGAAACCTTGAAAAGAAACAGATTTAAAACGAAGCCCATCCTATTTCAGTTCATGGTGATGACGAACGACAAAACTATGGGCAACGAATGTACAAGTTGCACATGCACATTGCGGGACAGAGGGTCGAGCAGCCCTGAGATCTCTTTTAACGATGGAAAGTCCGAGAAGCAGAGCATCACCAGCCAGTGGAATCCTGTTGCACATGGAAGAGTAAGGCTGCTCCAGCGTCGGTCTAGAGCTCTGTCGGAACAGTCAGGATGTGTTCCACAGAACAAAATAAAACAAAACAAAAATGAATAGTTTGCATGTTATTAGTATCAGTTTAGAACATTATCTGTTCATATTGTGAGTAAGAGAATCCTGGGATGAGCACAGGGCGGTTATTATGATCATAGCAGCAGCTCTGTAAAGCCATTGAGGTATATTATAAGGCAACGAGATAATATAATGACTTAGGTAATGTAAAGCTTGAAACTTAGGAATGTCATCCATACATTATATGGAAGCTCGTTTCTGTGACGTATGAGAAAATATTACACAGATTTATCACGTAATTGTGACTTTCTTCTCACAATAGGAGTTAATATCACTCAATTATGATTTTTATTCAGGTATTAAGCTGGTTTCTGCCACATATGAGAAAATATTGTGCCGATTTCCCTTGCAATTGTGACTTTTTAATCTTGCGATTGCAAGTTATTTTCAAGCAACTGCGAGTTTTTTTTTTCTCATGGTTTCAAGTTATTGCATCTTGCAACTTCAAATTAAAAATTCAAAACCCATTATAATGGGTGATTATAACCAAGGAATATAATCTGATGTCTGGAGAATATCTTAGGCTGACCAAGACAGCTCAAATAAGTGGATAAGGGATTAGAAACACGTATCTATCTATCTATCTATCTATCTATGTAACTCACAATTGAAAGACAAAAGTCACAGTTGTGTGATTTCATCTCTCGATTGTGTGAAACTTTCAGCCGTGAGATAATATTCGCCATACCATTAGTCATCTTAAGTGAATTCTCAAAGAAACTTTTTTTTTTAACTTGTAATTGCAACATATGCAACTGTGACTTTTTTATTTAATTGTGAATTATTTCACACAGCTGTATTGTTTGTTTTTGCTCACGAATTTGAGCTATTACATCTCGTAACTGTGAGTTAACATTTCACAATTGTGACAGCACAAAGTCTTATTTTTTTCTTTACATTTTTTAAAACCAAGTTTGTATGAATTTTATTCTAAAAATAAATAAAGCACATGCACACACAGTCAGAGTGGGAAATAGTGAATTTAAATGTTTCACACATGAGTTTATCAACAAGAATCAACTCATTTAACCTTCCGCAGATCTCCTTTAAATTAGTTTGTGTGCGTGTTGGAGAGCGAGAGAGTAATATACGGACCTGCTGTGTAGGTATTAGTCATTCTCCCCTGCAGTGCGCAGTCTGCTCAGTACACTCCAGTACAGTCGAGAGAAGAACGGAACAGATGTTTCTGTATTTGCTATGCTGTCCAGCACCAGTGTGTATGTGTGTGTGTGTGTGTGTGTGTATTTAAGAATTTGTAAGGACCAAACAAATGTCCTCATAATTATAGTGTAGTGTCACATTCCCAAAAAAGTGTGTTTACAAAAAACAAACAAACAAACAAGCAAACAAAAAACATTACAAGAGCCTGTTAGGTAGCATTGTGAGGACCTTTGTGTGTACTGTATGTGTGTGTGTGTGTGTGTGTGTATTTAGCCCTTTCTGAGGACCAAAACAATGTCCTCACAATCATGAAAAAGTGTTTCTTTCTTTCTTTCTTTTTTTTTTTTTTACTTAATTACTGATGTTATGGGTATAGCAATAATCAGCCACATCTGTAAAAATACTACTACTTTTTTGAGGACCTGTGTGTGTGTGGCCTACTTCATGGAGACCAAACGTCCCCACAAGGACAGGAATATCCGAGGTTTCACTTTGTGGGGATATTTACCTGGTCGCCACAATGACACTGCAGCTTTTGAAGTTTCTTTGTGTTTACTGAGGGTTAGGTTTAGGTGTAACTTACATTAATTAGGTGCATCATTAATTATGCCAATGGAAGGTCCTCAGAAGCAGAGCATGATAAATGTGTGTATGTGTGTGTGTTAGTTTGTGGGAGTTTATTTAGTCCATTGTGAGGACCAAAATCCCTAAATGTCCTCATAATTATAGTGTAGTGTCAAATGTCCTCACAAAACTAAACAAACAAACAAACAAAAGCAAAACTAAACAAACAAAAACAGAGGTTGCAACTAGGTTTAAATATAGACATACGCTATATTTTATTTAGAGAAAAATTTGTGAGGACCTTTCTAAATGTGTGTATGTATGTGTGTGTGTGTGTTTGAGCGCTAGTGTAGGATGCCTGATTAAATCAACCCAGCAGTGTGCCATTACAGGTCTCTGTCATGTAATTTAATAAAAAAAAAGTCTATCAATGTCAGTCAACATCATGAAAAATGAAGTTCCTATCTGAGTGGTTATATCTTCTTCATGTCATGACCACAGAAAATCCTACTTTCTGATTAGTAGGCAGGTAATGCTAGCCTGTGGGAGGTGGGACGAGAATGTTAGCAGAATAAAAATAACAGTGAGTTATTATATATGCATTAGGCATTACCTCTTGATTGTCATGGATATCAAATGCAAATGTAGCTTCAAATTTAAAATGTACTTATTAAGACGAAGACGTGCTGTTATAGGAAAATAATCGGTGATCCAACTTGACATGAAGCAGAGTGTAAACTTGTGTAAATTTTCCAATAACGGCGATTTCCAAATTCTTCTTATACAGCAGCAATTTGCCAACGCTTCGTCAACATGTCATACTTTTTATCCATTTATAGATACATTTACTGTTGTGGAAGGTCCAACGAAACACGTTTCGGTAATCGCTTAGTTTATTGCAGCTGTAAACAGTTGTTCCTTCGCCAAACTGTCTTCGTTTCTCGTGAAAAGCTTTGTCATTTTACAGAGAAAACAAAGCCTTATGTCCTGAAGACTTTCCCGTGTCACAAAACTTAAAGTCATAGCTTTGACTCTGACTGTTACAAAGAGCTGACACTGGAGACTCCTTCCACAAATGCTAACGCCATATCGATGAAGTCTTTTGTCTTTCTCGATGAAAAAAAATTGTTCATATGGGGCATTCACCGTACAAGTACTATTGTAAGCTATTACTACAGAAATGGCCGCGTGTTAGAAAGAGGGCATTAAAACAAAACTACACAGAGCAGAAAATGAATCAACATCTTCTGACCAACCAGACTGGAGAATTCAAAGGCTGCAATTTCTTATCTATTTTGCACGTGTATTAGCGATTCACTTCAAACGCAAGTGCACACAGTGGGTCAGAAACAGCGAAACGATTTAAGGGAAAGAAAAGCCATTTCAGCAGCAGCTCATAAATATCACCAACCGAATAGGGTTGTTATGGAGGCAGTTAGATCTCTGCAGTCCACGTCACCAAGACAACTAGCGTTGCTCCTCCGGCTCGGAGTACGACTGCCAAGTGCATTATCACTTTTCATTCGCTCTTTTTCCTTTCTGTCTCTCTGCTGCGACTTCATTCCAAAGTGCTTAGCCTCTCGTTAGAGCTGTGCCATTAGAAGGGGCATTAGAGAATGCCTGCCAGCCATCTCTCTGTAGTGGAATTGTGCCCAAATAGTGTGGGTGCTTAAGCTCCCTCATGATCTAGTGCTCCGCTAGAACCGAAGATATTGTTAGCGAAGTGGTCCCACTGTGTACAGGGGGGGGAGTGTAATGGTTTTAGCTCTTTAGGTCGCAAACATCAGTTATCTTTATTAAGGGGACAGGCAGCCAACCAAACCGCATAGATGTTTATCATTTAATTGTCGAGCATGAGGCGCAGGAGTGATTCACTCTTCTTCTTCTTTAGCTGCAAAGCTATAAAAGCCTATTGTGTTATATTAGCAATAAAGATGTATAACGTAATTATTCTAAAAAGAATATTATCTACCTACCAAAAATGTACTATATTGGATAGCAACAATGTATCGATGACATGGGGAGAAAAAAAGAATATGCTTAATCAAACATTTATATTCCCCTCTTCTCAGGGGAAGGTTTTCTTTTTTCAGTTTTTTAGATATAATATTACACACATGTACTAAATATTTGTATGTATTGGTAAATCGAATCAATATAAACTGATTCTGATTTGGATTCTTTTTAAAATCCCTTTATTAAATCAAGTTCAGGTAACTTTCATAGTTCAAATTTGTTTTATTTATACCACATTACACCGCTGTTGAATTCTCCATTCTGATTGATAACAAGGCGTTGATTAATTTTCTATAGCAGCAGCTCGGACCATCGTACCAGCCTGAATTCAAATCACAGGTCCATGTTATTTCATTCGTAAAACAAATTTAATAAACGTGTTGTTATTTAACAAATATTTATTTACCATTTATGGAAGGAATCTCCAGTGTCAGCACTTAGTGACAGTACCTTTATGTTTTCTGCCACAGGAAAGACAGAGAGCTTTGCAGTTTGTGGTTTCTCCATAACATGACAAGCTCTAACAAGAGGGGGGAAAAGAAAATTGAGCCTGGTGAGGGAATGACTTTTATAGCTGATATTACATAAGTGATAGGAAGTAATTGCTGTAGTTTTAAGGACATTAAATGTAGCTTATTAACTTATTAACTGCTAAATTAAAAAAAGAACTTGTAATCATTGCCAAATTATTGTGGTATAAGAGAATGATATATTCCAGGATTTGGTGTTATTTAAGATTTAACGTTACTTTGTGGTGGGCCGTATCACACGCGTACTATAACAGCATGCCCATTATGTTTATTATCAGCCATTGTTATGTTAATTTATTTTCACGGAGTAGCAGCTAGCTATTCACAAAACTTTGATCTTGTAATAGGTGGTCGTATTTGAATTCCTCACAGGCGATCCATGTGTAACAAAATGTCAAAATACATTATAAATCCAGAACATTGGCATTTAAACGATTTCAAATGGGGCCTGTTTCAAATTGGCCTATTACCTTTATGTGTATGGTTAGCGAGGTAGGTGTGGAGGTGACAAAGCTTATGGGTATTGCAGTAACACAACAACATGGTACTTTAGAAGCTACAGAGCTCCTCCAAAAAAAAATAAAAATAATAAAATCTCGGGTAGGCTACATGGCTTAAATACTGTGATGACTTGGCTGTTCTTCGTATTTGTAACTGGCTGGGAGGTGACAGGTGGCAACATTAGGAGTTGATGGTTTAAAAGCTGTTTTTTTAAAGTCGAGTTGAAAGCATTAGCACTAAAGTAATTCTATTTATTAGGCATTAGTCTTATTAAAAGAGCAGAGATGTGGGCATGGTTACATTACTTTGGTGTAGGACTTTTTTTTTTATTCGCCGTGACACTGGCTTGTCATGGCACAAAGACATAGACAGAGCGAGACATGGCACCTGCTATGCTGAAAAGTTCACCAGCAGCAAGCGATCCATCAAAAGGAGGGACGCACTAGCTTCTTGAAGACGGCATTCGCCATGAAGCTGTATTAAAATACAATACATAAAAATGACTCTAAAAAGCCTTGGAGACAGAGCCAAGAAGTGCCCTCAGCCCTAACAATAAAATCATCTTCTGCCTCCAGTCATTTCATCAAATGGCAGCTATAAAGACAGAGACTGCTCTTTATTGTTTTTAGATTGCGGGCACTTTGCGAGCGTTCGCCATCGCGTGTGTCCTGGATAATGTAAATATCGCAGATATAGGCGCTCAGTAATGCATAAAAACAGATATATAATTCCAATAAAGAGGCATAACAGTTTGCTTGTGGCCCTTCCGAGACCCTAGCTCTGCTGTCAGGCTGGAAAAGCATCGATTCTCATCTCATATTGTGCCCGAAGGCGAGGAGACATTTCTGTCCCTGGTTTTGTAACCTCAGCATTGACGCAGCCCTGCCAGTTGCTATCGATATTGAGGCTATTGACTCAGTTTAAATGCAAAATTCAGATGGAGAAAATCAGCGGAGTAATTGACCTTTGCAACTGCATTCTGTTTATTTAGCTATTTGTTATGAGAAATGGATTGCTCTTGTTCAATATTAACATTTCACGTAACTCGCAGAATAAAGATTGGTTTTGTTTATCATTTGTTTCTCGGAATACGTGATTAATGCCGTTGTGTAAGGTCATTGTGGAGCACAGTGAAACAAAATCAGTGATATATGGGTAGGCTACAATCAAAACTATTTTATATTTTAGACGCCTTATTAGCCTTGAAGACTGCTTTGCACCCTCTTGGCCTTTTTTTTTTTAAGTTTCCTAAGGTATTCATAATGCATTATAATGTGTTATTAATGCACTTATAATGCCATTTATTAGCATTATAAGAAACATAATAAGACATTGTAGTTATATTCATAAAATATGAAGGACAAAGCTTCATAGTGTCATGTGAAATAAGGGATTATAATATCTGTTCAGATGAACATTGTCACTAATGGATTAGTGGCATGCGGTTTTAGGAAAATAATCAACAACTGGATGGTGCGATGCAGCCTGACACAAAGTGGAGTTACTGTTACTACCCCAAAGTTAATTATGTTCCTATAACAGCGCATTCTGAAGTTTTTGATTTCTCTTATAGCACGTGATTATATATATTTCTTAATGTATTAAAAAAAACAACACACTGTAATTTTATCCATTTCTTGTTACATTTCATTTTGTCCATGAGACAAGTTCCTGTTCTGACTTACGTTGTAGCAGCTACAACAGTCATTCCCTCACTTTTTTTGTAAAGACGTTGTAACTGTAAAGACAAAAAAAAAAAAAAAAAAAGCATTATAATCGTGTAGCTGTTATTGAAGCCTAGATGCTATTGTAAAATTGTAGATTCAGGATGGTACTTATTCTGGGAAATCCAAGAATCATCATCACAATGAGTAGTGTGGTCAGTATACAGGAGGGCAAGATCGGACTAGGACAAGCCATAATCGAAAACGGCAAAACAAACAAAAGTACAGGGAACTGAACTCCAAATAAAACCAAAAAAAGAGCATCACTTGCCATGCACGGAAATTGTGACAAAATTTAGATATGCTTGTTTTGTATTTTAATCAAAAACAAATTTGAAAACATATATTCAAGTACATTCAAGTTACAGGTTCAAGTCCACTTTTGAGTGGTAGTGCACATAGATGTGGAGCCCCATTAAGGCCACATAAGGCCACTGTAACCCATACAGTATATATTCAGGTGACTATAGACCATATGACTCACTGGAATCTGCAGCAATTTGTAGCCTATTGTTCTAGCGCACTCATTAACTGCATAAGCTCATCATCACTTCACCATAGCTAGGATTCTCCCACTTATTCATCAGGGCTGTTTTTATGCACTTCCTTGAGGAGAGGATGAGGGTTCAGGTCTTGTCAGGGTTAAGCGCTATCACGCCAGCCAAAGGATACTCATTACAGAAGCCTCCTTAATAACTAGAGCTAAACCAGAATTAGTGATGCTTATCAATAAGAGTCATGTCTTCTGGTCCTGAAATTGCCCAGCCAGTGGTTTAATCAAGCATACTACAACAAATATGGAAATGGTGAGACTAAAGAGAGTGGCAGACAATGCCAAGAGAACAATCCACAGCCGAACAACACAATGACAAATTGCCACCATCAGAAGCCATTACGTGTGCTGGCATCAATTTCCAGCTGATAGAGGAAAAAAGGTGTATATAAAGAAAATGATGATTGAGGAGAGTGTGCGGATGGATTGAAAAATAATGACTAAACAGACATTATCAATTGGGAAAACGGGGACAGGGGACATTAATACTTTTTTGTTTGCTGCCTTTGTTTTTGTAAGTGTCACTTTGTGCAGCTTTTCCTTTGAACAAACCTGATAAATGGTCTATGATTTGACATCAATTATATAAGCTGCATTCGCCAAAAGAAATAAAGACACAAATAGAGAGCAGTACAACTGATTGCTCGTGGCACTTTAGTGTCTCAACGATGCCCAGGAATTGAAATAATAATAATAATACGCTTTCCTACATACCACATACAATTGTTGAGAAAATAAAAAGGTCCTGAAAACATTATGAAACTATTCCATCATCTTTTTACACCTTCTACAGGCAACAGTTGTGACGGTTCATGTTTTTATGTCAAATAATATTGCATTGCCTTACTGTAAATAAGCGGTATCCCTCAATGGTGTATCCTATTCCCCGGTTTTACTGGTTTTAATATACAGTTAAAAAAAAAAAACACAACACAACAACATAAAGTGTCTTAGTAAACCAAATATTTCAAAGCATAGTACAGGTGCTGCAACATGAAATGAAAAAAAAAAAAAAAAGTAATGTTTCACAGTAGGGATAAAAAGAAATGATATGACATTCCTCACTGACGTCCAATTTGTATCTGACACATTTCTTTCACTTTTCATTTGGATAAATGCAAGCTCTGGTCCATTTTAATATCACTCACCATTCTTACTTCGTGTCATGTCATAGAGATACAGTGTTTAGAGACTAAGTTGGGTGAAAAACGCTAGAATTTTCTATTAATTCTCATTTTAATTATACTGTTTTATGTCTGCCGTGTAGTGTGTGTACTACAAGGCCGTGTCAAAGATAATTTTCGGCCTCCTTTTGTAATAGACAATAAAGTTTAGCTGATTCTGATCTGTCCAGAGTAAATCTCCTCTCATGTCGAGAGCCTTAAATGATGTGAACGAGAAGCCAAGCAGGCAGGTGGATTTACAGGTGTATGACCCGAACGTCTATTCTCTTTATCTATCTCCTCTTTATCGCCGTGACCCTGAAATTGCCCGAATCGGCACTCGGTGGAGAGGATATGGATGCAGGAAGGCGAGGCTGCAAATGCTTATGTTCTTCCCCCCTTCTGTGAAAGCGAGGAGCGAAAAAAAAAAAATCCTAATCTCCAGTGTCTGACAGGAGGCTTAACCACTCGATTGCTTTTCTGCTCACGTTGCGCTCCCATCATCTTTCCTTTTGCGTCTGTGAGAGGGAATCTGGGCCACAGCACACAAACACACAGCACACAAACACACACACACACACATACACATTCACATATACATATAGTAGGCTTCTCTAGAGTAATGGATGATGCTTGCTTCTCATTGGATCCCTGTCGATGCATGTTCAAGGCGACGCGATTGAATTTAACCAGAGAAATGACAGACCATTCTTTCACGAGGGCCACGTTATAAGGCTGCGGTGACGAGGGCTTCATAATTTATGACACGCAGAGAGTTAGGAGGGATTTGTGGTGAGAGCGAGGGAGAACGAGAGAGTTATAAAGACATGCTCACTATAAACCCAATACCCCCCCCCCCCCAGTCGTACACAATCTAGTTCGGATCACAAATGTGCTCTGCTCTTTGAAAGCAGAAAGATGTTTCTGAACACACTGCCTTCTCTGCACCAATAAAATCTGTAAAACTTTGAAAGGTTAAAACTAGTCTAATTGCAATTTGGCACAGCAACACCTCTCTGACCAACATTTAAACTTTCACATCCACTTTAAATCTATAGTTCATTAAGGGATAATGGATTGCTAAAGTGGTTCTAGTTGGGACCATCATTAATAAGGAAAACCTCTGCTGTTTATTATTATTATTATTATTGTCAGTGAGGTTACCAATGTCATCTGATGCAAAGCTGAACGAATTGGTAAATCTCGCTTAGTGAGTCACTATTAGTTTGAATAAAAACAGAATGTCCACTAACATCTCTGGCAAAATGGCAAAGTTTGTCCATGATTAGCGTAACGGAAAACTGTACTGAGGATGGGCATCCCATGCAGGGTTTATTCCAACCTCAAGCCCAGTGTTCCCAGGATGGGTTCTGGATCCACCATGACTCTAAAGACGAATGAATGAATAAACCCTATTCCACTTTTTCACAGTGTATGCCTCTCCCACTTTGTGTCGCCAGTGTCTGCTTCACTTCGTGTTGCTGTAAATCATTAGCTGCCATAAATAATGACTTCCAGTCTCTTTACTGCACCACTTCTGATGGTGTGAACACAAAATTTGGGGGGTTTAGATTAAACCTTGACCTTCAATGGACTGGTGTACCATTCACACCCAGCATTCCCAGGAGAGGCTCTGGATCCACACTGTCCCTGACCAGGATAAAGTGGTTACTGAAAATGCATGAATCAATGAATTAATTTATAAGATAAGATAAAGCCTGAAGAATATGGCACCAATTTAGACAGTTCTTAAGGAGAACATAATCTTAATTTCACTCCTGGAATAAAAGGACTGGCCAAACACCTGGTGGAACAAGTGAAAAATCCGATTGGAGAAAAGAAAGAGACCAGACCTCACCTTTCAGACTGAATCTCCTCTGCGATAAATTGGCAGATGACACAACTAAGAGTTCAACAAAAGACAGAACATTGGACTGGGATCCTTCAGAAAGAGGCAGTACAATCACTCCTACAGGAATTGTGTCTGAACCATAAGCCATATCCAGTTATCCAATTGGCCTGAGATTAAGAGGGGAAAGGTTTAACGCTTTCAATGGGTCCAATGAATGAGGTGCTCCAAGCGAGGTACATGATAATCCTCCAGGATGGAAGGTTGGTATGGAATACTAGACAACAAAATCCAAGGATGGATCTGTAATCTGTAAAGGTAACCTGGTGCCATGAATAGAAATGAAGTGATTGCACAGCCATCCCAGATCCTTTTTACTGGAACGGATCCATACTTACATTGCTATTGTCCAAGTCATCCTAGAGACATGTGTACTATACTTTTAGTTATACTATACATTTTGCAAATCAGTTAAAAACATGTTTCCGTGATATTACATATATCAAGCAATGGTGTTGCATCAGTATGGAATGAGAAAATATGCCACTACTATTTTTATGCCTTTATTTGAATTTGTAAGTTGTAAGAAATTTGTAAGAATTCAACTACAAAATTTCACTTACAAATTCAAATAAAGTGGCGTTCCCATTGGTTGAATTCCATTGGGAACAGAGTGAGTGGCTGATGTGTGCTCGATAGATTCAAAGGCTCATCAAACTATCCTCCTGGATTCTCCTTGAACACAGTGCTCGATCTTCATGTTCAATGACACCTTCTCACATTTGATTCCCTTTCATCTGTAACAATACCTTCAATCAAAATGGAGCTTAACATGCTCTAGGAATGCAAATACTGTATGTCTGTACAAATGACATGATCAAGTCTGCAAATTTGGAAGTTGGATGAAAATTTCAGTGAGGGTTAAGGTTAGGGTTGGAATGCCACTAACATTTCTATTGTTTTATATGTACAAAATTGAGTAGGAACAAAATCCTTCCAACCATTTTTGGTTCACTCATTGGAATTAATTTTCTCTAATTAATTTAGTGTGTTTAATTAAATTTTTTTGGCTATTGGCCGTTATGCTTAGAAACAGGATTAACCAATCAGGAACTTGCATTTCTACCATTTCTGTTTGAAAACTACTAGCTACACTCTGAGCTTAGCGATTTTGAGGTGACAGCCAATGGAGGTTTAATGGAGAAGAAAAAAAAGAGCATAGATCTGGTTTTATAATATGAAATGTCATTTTCCCTTATTACTAGTATATATCTTTTTCACCAGAACTTTAATAAAGGTCCTTTTTTCCCTACACCAATCAATGTGATGGCAAGACGGGTTAATAGGAAATTGTGCCTTAAATATTTTTCCAATTCTGAATATCATCACTGCTACTACTACTATCTGACATATTAAAAACTAAATTAAGCTAACCAGATTTTCCACTGATTGCAAAAATTAAAGTTAAACAGTCAAGCTTAGAATGAATTGTAACCAATTTCTAATATTTGAGCAACATTGATGGACTCAGATTAAGAGAATAAATATCATAGCTAACTGGGCATAGCCTAATTTGTTTGCTGGACCTGGAATGTACACAGAGTGTGCTGAGATGTTGAGTGGTTTATCTTAAAATACATCCAAAGTGTATGTTCCAATATAGTGTGCATTTTATGTGCATTTTATGGCATTCATAGATATGAATAGTACAACATGTACAGCACAAGTGTAGGTAGTGTAGAAAAATCTCCTAAAATTACTGTCTTGTATGAGACATAGCTCTCATAAATCAACTTTCAAGGTTACAGATATTTTAAGGTTTTAAACAAAGTAAGATTATTTAATCACATTTTCTAAAAAGCCTTTCTTCAGTCATGCTGAATGCTTAGAATTGAATTTAAATTGAAGATGGCCATATACATGGCTGCTATGTGTCGAGGGGGAAAATTATGAGAAATTGGAGATGAGTTTTTCCCTGCTGCTGAAAAATCAGCCTTGACACGCTCATTTCCTGTTGAGTTGACTTCAAGACCCTCATTATATATTGACAAAATTAATCTACCTTTAAGAAAATGGCACTCAGCTATGGAATTCTAGAGAATTAGACCTCTAGAAAGCAGAGCTAAAAAAAAAAAAGAGGACATTTAGCAGATTAAAGACTCAGGCAGGAATTGCTGTGAATGGCTGGTCAGCAACAATTCCCTATAGCTGTGCTAATCAAAGCACATCAATACACATTTCCGCTCTATATTTGCAAACTCTTAGCAGCCATAGAGTCTAGGTTCAGAATTGAAATTACAAACAAATTAATCCCGTGCGAATGAAAAGAAATGCTTACTATGTCATACAGCTTAATTGATTTCGCTCAAACAGGAAATGACTGGGGTGCAACACAATGCCACTACTTGCATCTATATTTGTTTAATGTTCAAAATATTCATACCAGAAGTGGGCATGATCTTGACTGGCAGATTTTTTTTTCTACCACTAATCCCCAGAAACACTTGAAAAGACTGACAAATTAACAGGGCTACTGGGAAACAAGAAGTCATTTCTCATTTACAAATTATAGCAATTTACAGTATACTTTATCAACTCCTGAACCAGATGTCCTGTAGAACTTTCTAAGCTTTCTAAAACCCTAGACACTGCCTTCAGGTCTGATGACAAGGCAGTCCTCCACACAGCCAGGGCCAATTTGTCCTGGGCTATCAGAGAGGCAAAGCACAACTACGCAGAAAGAATCCACAGTCACTCCATAAGCACCAAGGACACAAGGCGTGTGTGGCAAGGCGTTCATGCCATCACAACCTACAAAGCTACACCACTTGGCTGTGATGGTGACGCCTCATGGCATGGTTTGAAGCACAGAACAACAGGCCAGCATGGAAGACCACCCCAGCTCCCACTGACCAAGTACTTTATCTGTCTGCAGTAGATGTCAGGAAAACTCTGAGTTAACCCAAGGATAGCTGCAGATAGACCTGAAAATATACCTGGCCAGGTGCTCAGGGATTGTGCTGATCATCTTGCAGATGTCCTCACAGACATCTTCAACATTTCCCTGCGCCAAGGCGTCATCCCTGTGTGCTTCAAGACGACCACCATCATCCCTGTGCTGCTACATCACACAAGAGTTTACAGTTTACAGCCCATGTTCCGTGTATATATTGTTCTGCGTATTTATTGCCCTGTTCTGTGTATTTATTGTCTTGCACTTGTCTCACTGTTGTGTATTTGCACTGCATACTGTTCTATGTTGCACCATGGTCCTGGAGGAACGACATTTTGTTCCAATGTGCACAAGCTATATAGAGGAATGACAATAAAAACTCACTTGACTTGACTTGACTTTAGTTTTTGGGTTGGTTACATTCCAGAAAGAACAGAAAGGTTTGCTGAACGAGTTTACTACGAAGCTGGGATGCAGTACTGCTGTTAGTCAAAATGGGGTCCTTTAATGCGTATGACATTTCCTTATCATGACTGTATGATTGTCTGGGATTTTCTTGTAATAAACAATGGAGAATGACAAAAACATATGCAATGAATTTACAGGTTAATATACTGGGTGTACCAAAAGTCTCGATACATAGGTGGCTATCCACGCCAGCACCACGTTGGTTGTGCCTTCGTCAGTGGATGCTCATAGACGTCCACTTCTCGGTTGGTCTGCAACACTTCCAGTCTTCTTGAACTAGTATTTAAGTTTGTCAACAATGTCATGTCTTATATGCTTGCCATGTCTCCTGTTAAAGTCCATTGCAACCTTGCGACAGCTTCCCGATCCAGCCATGAGAATGATTTCAATATATTCTTCCTTTGTCAAAGGCATTCTTAAAGGCTGTCTAAAAAATATATATATATTATAAACTAAGCATGAAAAATTGTGGAATACATTTGGCTAAAAAGTGCTAATTACCCCTATGTCTGGAGACTTTTGGGACACTCTGTATTTTAAAAATAAAGAATATTTCTTTTGTGAATTATTATTTTGGCCCAGTTTGTACAGAAATTATTGGATAAATAGGGTTTTATGTAGTGTTTAGGTTGAGGTGCCGGAGCAAACCAGAGACAATAAACAAAATTTGTACCATGTTAATGAGCATAGTCTTTGCAAGCTTCATCCTTGCACCCTTCAAGCTCTAGCCCACATAGCATAAAAGTAAAAACCTCCTGCTTGCTTGATTTTTTTTTTATTGCGTCCCATGTGATCCCAATCCAATCCAATGTGCCTCTAGCCTCAAGGTGTACAAAAAAAAAAAAAACACCTGGACCTCGTATTTGTATCTGTATTCATGTAGAACACATTATCGCAATCAATTATGTATTGGTATTTGGTTTCATCCCTAATACTTAGTATATAAACTTGTACACTTGAAATGTACTATGATTTAAATATATATTTAGTGTACACATACTACAGTCACTTTAAAATGTAAAAAAAAAAAAAAATACTACATTGTCATAATGAAGACTTGAACTTCATTTAGTCATAAATGAACCAAGCCTGCATGCAAGCAGTAATTTCATTCCAGATATATTGTGGTCACGTCTTTTCTGGACTTCATTACATGGAGTGTACTAGGAGTGTCGCTTAACACAAACTGCTGAATATTATTTAGACACAAGAGAAAAATCAAGCTGAAATCTAGGTTAAGAAGCAACTGATGCTCATAGCAGTGCTAGCCTGCTAATGGACCTCGCTATCCGTTTCTGTTTATATCACATAATCAACATTTTTTTTTCAAGTAATCAATTATATTAAACCCATTGGTGTATCAATCAGCCCAGTTAATTGGGCTTCAACGCCAAAGCTTATATCTGTTCTACATGAAATTACATTTTCCACCAGGACACATTAAGTTCTGTCAAATTTAGTTGCAATTAGATGGGCATCACTGAGCTCCAAAATTCTGCTAATTTCAGGGGGGAAAGGTTCTTTGTGTTTTTTCTGCGTCAGCACTTTTTCAGCAAGTGCACTTTTTTTTTTTTTTTTTTTTTTTTTACCATTTTCCTTCAGTGGGTGCCTCATTTGCTCTGCCTGATTGTGCAGGTCCTCAGGACCCTCTGCTTCATTTAACTATTCTGATTTCTCAGGGTATGAACCACAAGAAAAACCTGCTAATAGGGCAATCGGTCTAACCAGACACACACACACACACACACACACACACACACACTAAATATTCTTCTGGAGTTCTGTGATGTGAATATGAAATATTTTGATACAGGAGATAAACGGTACTACAGATTAGAGACCGCTTGCAGTGGTAATGTAAGGAATAAAACACCACAGGGTACGCTGTAAAAGGAAAATAATCATTGACAAGGCATTGTGATGTGGCCTGAAGTTGATTATTTTCCTATCACACCATGTCCTGAAGAGTTTTATTCCTCTTGTACCACAGCAGTTTGCCAACAAGTACATTTAAAAAAAAATTATTAATGAACAACATATCATGCTTTTTATCTGTGTATAGTTACATTTAATGTTGTGGAATTTTGTTATAGCAGCTATAAACGGTCATATCTTCATCAGCCTCTGTTTTTCATCTCTCTTGAAGTTAATAGCACCAACGTTAGAACAACAACAACAACAACAACAACAACAACAACCTAACTAATGATACTGAGAAAATGCAAAACCATTCATCCTGACCAAAGCGCTGACACTGGAGACTCCTTCCAAAAAAAAAAAAAAGTTTCCTCAAGAAAAACAAATCTTTGTAAATAACATGTTTTTTGTCGTTTATTATTAGTCTTAGATTATGTGGAGTGTCTGCCATACGTATTAGCTGTTACTATAGAAACAGTAATATATACTGTAATGGAACAAATGCAATATGCAACAAAACCTGTGATTTGAATTACAGCCCACCCATAAACACCTTCTGAGCAATCAGATTTGAGAATTCAGTAGTGCTGTGATATACAGTCTGATGAATTAAAAGACATAAAACATATTTGATATCATGATTTTCTTCAACACGTAAATTATCAGTATATTTAAAAACCTTTCAGCGCTACTGCATAGCTCATAGTCAGTAGGTTCTAGCACCGTATAGACCTAATCCCTGGTATAGAAATGGAAAGCCTTCAACCTTTCAAACGCCTCATTAGCAATACACAGTATAGGCAGTGCCTTCTATAGTATATGTTTCGCCAAGCAGCTTGCTGCACCACTTTTACAAAAGTCAAAGGGCCAATCCACATCCGCCCCCCCCCCCCCCCCCCCCCCCCCTCCCCCAACGAATATTCCTGGGTTAAATAAAAATAAAAGTGAGACACTGAAGTGCTGTTAGAACTCGAAATAAAAGCGAGCGAACAGAAAGACTGGGGAGCGGGGAGATACGGAGACAGAAAGATGGCCCTAGGCAAAAACTGTCAAAGTGAGACCTTTAGCGTGGTCCTGCCAAACCAATCGGCAGAGCGTTCAAAACGGCTCCATCTGAGAATTAGACGGACAGCCAGCTCCGGCTGAAACATACAGCGCTTTATCTACAGTATGCAGGTTTGCTTCGATCATTATGTAGGATCAGAGGTGACAAGTAAAATATTACAGACTCCTCAGCAAACCCTGTATTATTAATGTACTATTCCTCAAGTGGGCTCCAATAAGACGGTAATGCAATTGTGTCTTTAGAATTTGAAGGCTGACCCGCTGGATAATCACATTTTCGACCTTCCCAATAGCGTCACAACACAAAAATCTTTGAAAAAGCTGTCTACCAGCTTAAATGAGCAGTGCTTTTGGGGATTTTTCAGTCCTGGTTGATTTTTTTTAAAAAAATTTATTTTTGCTTCTCTCTGGAAGTTAATAAGACTAAATAAATAAATAAATAAATAAATAAATAAATAAATAAGCTTGTCATGTCACTGAGAAACCACAAAACACAAAGCCCTCTATCCTAATGCCATTGCCAAGTTGAAAACTTAAAGAAACAGCATTACTTCTGACTAGTACAATCGCTAACACTGAAGACTCCGCCCATAAATGTTTAATAAACACCTCCTAGCTTCACCATATCAGTCACTACACCTTTTCGATGGTTCTGCTTGATTTGTGGTGACCTGGGCTGTTTTCTAGCCATCAGCCACTTTCAAATGTACACAAAAGCTCGATTTCAACAGCAGTTATGTGTCTCACTGTATTACATAAGCATGTGTACTGTGTGATATAGATGACTTGAGAAACAAAGGCATTCTCATTAACATGGGAGAATGCTGCACATTGCTCACGAGGTGAAACACATAGCACGTTTGTTCATTCGTATTCAATAAACGTTTATATGTTGCAACCGACCGAGTTCATTAGAAAATATTACGGATGTCTACTGACACTAGAAGTGCGCAGGATTGGTCAAACTTTCTGCAGGAGCTTGTGGGTTAGGTCAAGAGTGTCAACAGAAATGCGTTGGATTGGTCAGAATTCCTTTGAGAATTCCTTTGGTTTGAATGAGATTTTTTTCAAAAAAAAAAAGGAACCAAATACACAGTTCGAGGCTAGGGTCCCACATAATGAGTGCTAATTTGCATGTGCAAAAGGATCAATTTTGTTGGACGTGTTGCTAGTGATTTACAAAGAATTAATTACAAAGAATTAATTAATACAAAGCATTAATTACATCGCGGGCAAAGTAGGAAGAGGAAAGAATATGTAAAGAAACTCCTTACTCCTCAATACGAGCGCAAAACCAGCAAGAGAATGATCTGTTCATATGGTATATGTGAAAGAAATCTTTTTTCCTAATCTCTACTTAAATGGTTTTGCCGTCTGAGGTAAAAGTCCTAATTTTAAGATTGTAAAGCATAGTATTGATAAACCTTATTTTCATTAATAAGACAATATAACTTTGTCTGCAGCTGACTAAACAAATATAATGCATGACTACATATGGGTGTAATGGTCAGGGGTCCACATACTTTTGGCCGTATAGTGTACATTGTTCCAGAAGCTCTGGGGATGAACGAAGAGCTTGGAAGTGCACCAGTCAATTTGTCAATCAGTTTGCGGTTCTCAAGAATGGAGTAGGAAGTTCACATTACTACAAAGATGGAGTGAATTGCCTGGTTAAAGCCAGTCCTGTTCATTCCCAGGCAGGTTTTGACTGGACACCGTACCCTTCTTTAACGTGTCCTTCGACATCCAGAAGTCGAATATTTGTGTTCTTGTAATTTCAGACTAAACAGAAGTGACACATAGCCATATGAAGATATAAATATTTCTAAATCTGTGCATCACTTTTTTTGTCTGTTGTTTTAACACAGAACTGGAATTGGAGCACAGTGTGCACACACTAAAAGCCTTCGTGTCTCCCACTCACACTGCAATTTTTACAAGACAGTTTGCTAAAGCAAGCACATGCCTCCCACATATTGCTCTGTATTACATCTTTGTTCAAGCTGCAACCCATTGTGTGGAAAACAATGGTAGAAGACAAAGAAAGAAAGAATTTTTCTCTTGGATTTTGGGAGAAACTCTTCATTTTGGGCAAATTCGGATGCTTCCATGCTTATCAACCTGCTTATTATCCTTTTCGTCTAACCTATAGTTAGACAATATCACCCGCTTAGCATTTTCAATTTTTTATTTTTGTTTACAGTCTACCAAAGCCATAACCCATTTCCTGCTCCAAATTCTCACTCATTCATACTTAAATGTGTGTTTAAATCTGTGTATGAGTTTTTCTTCTAATTTTTATTGCTGTTGTTGTTCTTCTTCTTCTTCTTTTTGTTTTTTTTTTGTTGTTCTTCTTCTTCTTCTATTTCATTTGCCTCTTTTTGTTGTTCTTTTTGTACTTCTTGTTTTTCCTCTTCTTATTACTTTCCTTATTCTTCCACCTTTTATTCTTCTATTTCATATTCTTCTTTTTGTTGTTCTTATTTTTGCTGTTGTTGTTGTTGTTCTTCTTCTTCTATTTCATATTCTTCTTGTTGTTTTTTCTGTTTGTGCTTCTTGCTCTTCTTGTTCTTCTTTTGTTGTTGTTGTTGCTGTTCTTTTTCTTCTCCCTCTTATTCTTTTTGTTGTTCTTCTTCTTCTTCCCCTTCTTTGAGTTTTTCGTCTTCTGTCTTTTCCTCCTTTCATTTCGCAATCTTATTTTGCTTGTTGTTCTTATTCTTTCGTACTCCTTCCTCTTGTTGTTGCCGTTGTTCTTCCTTCTGTACCTCCTATTTCATCGTCGTTTTGTTGTTGTTCTTCTTCCTCTTCTTGTACATCTTCTTCTAATTGTTCTTTTTCTTTTTGTTGTTGTTCTCCTCCATCTTATTTTTGTTCTTGTTGTTGTTCTTGTCCATCTTTTTTCTTCCACTCATTTTGGTGTTGCTGTTGCTGTTGTTGTTCTTGTTCTTCTTTTTTTTGTTCTGCTTCTTTCTGTTTCATCTTTTTGTTGTGCTTCATCTGTTCCTCTTCTTCTTCTTCTTCTTCTTCTTCTTCTTCTTCTTCCATACAGAGCTTTTTCAGTCTTACAGTCACACATTAATTGTTCAATTCTGTTAAAGACTTAATTAACACTTAATATTGACTCAATTAGCACTGGTGCTCTCTCTCCATTAGATGTTATCAGTGCGTATTTTCAATATTTTCAATCTATAAGAACTTAGCCTACTTTCACTGTTAGCTCCTAAAAATAAAAGAGTTTTAAGAGCAAGAGTTTCTGTTCTCACTCAGCATTTTTCAGCATCATATTAATGAGAAGTCAAATGTAGAAGTGATGGAGATGTTGGTGCAACGCTGGAATCAAATTTCCAGAATGCGATGCAGCTATCCGACGCAATTGCTTTGACTTATCTCGGCTAGTTAGCGATCTACGAGATTACAAGAGCGATGGTGTTGATGGCCATATTAGCATGACAGTTGAAGACTATACAGATGAAGAGGTGAGAGCGCTGGACAGGCTAAAAGACTAAAGTGCTGCTGCATTGTTCTATTACCGTAGAGATGAAACACCAGTATCAAGAGTAGGGCACAAGAATCAGCAAGTAGTTGAATGGCACTGTGGGTAATGTAGGAAACCATTAACCAACATGTATATGGACCAACCTGTCGATGAACGAAGTTATCAACTATAAAAATTTATTTAATTTAAATAAAGCTTAATACGGATCTTTAAGTATGATGCATACATTGATATTAGTGTTTCGAAATTGATGAAAATAGTTAGTGGTAGTCTTTTGGAATTTTGCAAAAGCAAGCAAGAAATAAAGTAGATTTATGGTACTGTTAAAATGGAAATAATGACTTTTTGAAAACAGACAGCAATCTCTACTTTAGGATGCATTATCTCATAATCTAATAATAGATTTAAAAAAGTTTATTATGTGGTCAAATGATAAAAATACACCAATGTCCAGTTTGATATTTTGATAGTTTGATATTTTGAGCCCATATTGCAGGACCACAAACACCATTTTAGGTACTCCCACGTGCTAGGAACAGCATTACACTCCAAATAAACGGGTTTCCAACACAAACCAAAACCTGCAGAAAAAAAAAAAAACAACGGCAAAATAAATTTCCTTGGGTGGACTTTGGGATGCTAATGGAATCATTGCTCAAAACACACATGGGTTCTTTTCCACAGAGGGAAACAGAGAGACCTGGAAATGTTTGATAAGACTCTATAATAATAATGACAACAGTTTTCGGGAGCTCATTAATTGAGACTCTTGGAGTAATTGCTTCTCATCCCACGGGCTGATGCCGTCGTTAATGCCGAGGACTGTCAAACTGACAAACAACGAGTTGTGCAATATGGATTTTTTGTGTGTTTTTGTGTTAATAACCATTATCAGAGCATGGCCACGGGAAACTGTCAAGATGGCGTCAGTGATAAAAATGTTAACATGTGACAAAAAACACCTGCCTGTGAGAGTGACATTTCTATTTGCGAGCGCATCGGTACGACTTTCATGAAGCGCTGTTAAGCTGTGCCTGAAGGAGAAGAATATTGATTAATGTGAAAAAAAAAAAAAAAAGGTTCTAAGTTTTACTCCTTCTTCTTGTCCTTAGCTGTATGCCATGCACTTTACAAGCTTAGCTATTCATCATGGTGCAGACAGCCACCCTGAGCGGATAGAAAAAAAGAACAATGGCTCTCGAACCAACCTTTAACTGACCCATGAAGACACCCAAGGGCATAGACGATGTAACTTACAGCGAAACTACATGCAGGTTTATTCTCGCATCATGGAGAATCTGCTGCCTTAACTACAATAATTATGCCAGGCTCCGACGTTAAAAAAAAACAAGAGCCGCTTGATCAGAACAAGAGGAACACGACAACACTGTCATGAAGAACGTATGATGGAATGCCGGAGACGTTTCTTCGGCGCCGTCCTCATCTCCCCAGACACCAGGTGTTGTCGAGGTGATCCGGAGAATGCAAATAGGCCCCAACAACTGCTTCAGATGTAAGCCTGCTTCATTTGTCATAGAATATGTTCATTACCCACTGCTCTGGTCCTAAAATTAGTGTCAGGACAAGACATCCTTGCTGGGTGATGAATTTATTTGCGGCACGTGTTGCCAGAGGTTTTCAGATCGAATGTGCCGACGCCTCCTCCTCACGCAAATCCTGCACGTCCTTCACATCTCTCTGGCTCCGTTCTATATTTTTCTTCACAGAAATATTAGTCAACAAGTCAGACAGTGAAGCCCCAACCGTGCTGCAAAGGACGCCACCCTCCAGATGGTGTGTTAATTTTTGCGCTCAATATCAAGGTGTTTCATCTCATAATACAAGGAGGAATATCTGGCTTAAAGAAAAGCATCGCTCTAACCTTGCTGGTTAATAAATAAATAACAAGTGCAGCATCAACTCTCATGTTTCGAAGGCAGTCGATGAAATACACGTCACTTTAGTTTACATCTTAAAAGACACTCTAAGGCGAACGGCTGATATGGCGAACGGAGCTATGTCACGCGTGAAAGAACACGTGGAAGTAAGAAATAAACACAACAGAGTGTACTGTTAGAGAAAAATAAGGCTATAGGGTGGTATGACCATGAAGTGGACAGCCATTGCCATCCCGAAGTTAATAAAAAGTGCTTTATTCCTTTTATACCATAGCAATTTGCCAATGAATTCCAAGTTTTAACTCATTAATGAGCGACACGTCATTTTTTATCTGTTTATAGCTACATTTCATAATGATAATAAGATTAAAAATACATTTTGTTTATATAGCACCTTACTCACCCAAAGACGCTTTACAACTGCAAAACAAACAAACAAACAAACAAACAAACAAGCAAACAAACAAACAAACAAACACGGAGTCCTGCAAAAATATCACAATTTTTGAAGACATTTCTATCATAATAATAATAATAATAATAATAATAATAATAATAATAATAATAA